>JAVJIX010000062.1:12500-612500 GCA_036785185.1 Paratrypauchen microcephalus | reverse complement strand
ATTTTTAATTATTTTTTTAAACTACCACTTTTTTCTACCACTTCTTTCAGATTGCATCCACAACAGATACATTTCCGTTACTGCATTACTTAGTAGTTCTCAGTAGTCTCAGTTGGTTTTAAAGTAGCGTGCACTTTAAAGAAGACATATTATCCTTTTGTGTGGGTATTTAGTATTAAACTTTAATAAACATACAACTTAATTTACACTATTGATCTAAAACAGCTAAATAATAGAAACAAGTTGTGCCATGTTTAACCGTACAAGTATGACGCAGAATCTGAAAAGTACAGAGCAGCAGGCAGAGATAGGGGGTAGGTGAAAACAGACATTTTCAGAGCACTCAAGCCTCAAATGTTGAAAGATACGACACAGGATTTCACCAGGCTTTTCTAGTAGATCTTTGGCTTCTATCCTGTTGTTTTCCTGGTACCGCCACACACAAGTTCACACATTGCATGGAATGTATTTAACCAATGGTGCAAATAACAAGATTTAAAGGGACAGTGTGTAAGATTTTTAATCTTACAGTGTGTAAGATTTTAATTACTGAAATTGAAGATACCCATTCAAAAATACAGTGTTTTCCAAGCCTTTTCACTTCCATCATGAAATCAAAGTATTCTGTTGGACTTAGATATACGTACCTGCATAAAAGGGGGATCGTCCCCATATAGAGGCAGCCATTTTGATTACGAGAGCCGCACAAGGACATTTGGGCTCCGCCTTCGGCAAGGGCTCGTGGTTTTGGGTAAACAACGACAAGCATGTTGCCGGATCAGACGTCGTAATGGATCTAACACGTGTTTTGGACTAAATTGTTTTACTGGATTTTATTCGCTGGATCCTTACGGACAGACTGAGACCAAGTTTATGGTGAAATACAGAGTTTGATCTGTCCAGAGCCTTCAAAGGTAAGCTAAGTAACAAACCTTGTTTTGTGCTTTTCCGTATAAAAGCCCCATGTGCTCAGGGAGTGATTGTTGTGCCGGGAAATTAATTGCATAGTCAAAAAGAGGAGACTGTAAGGTTTCATTTGATGTGTAGATTGTCATGGTACATGATTGGGAATGTGTGCTCTCATGCGGAAAGAAAAAAAAAAAAACAGTGAACGGGACAGCGTTTTATTTATACCGTAGTTGTCGGCGAGAGCTCGCACAGCGCCGGGTGCACTTCAGGAAGTGCAATAGCACAGGAAGTGCAATAGCACCATCCACCTATGCGCCACACTGTACCTTTAAACCAACACATTTATAATTAAATACAACCATTGGGCAATCCTTACTATTTTCAGCTAAAAGTACAAGGATTTCTTTCCAGAGTATTAACAGGTAAATGCAATAAGTTCTGTCAGGTAGGGCATCTGGAGTAAAACACCACTCTCTCTCTCTCTGTCTCATTGCGACAGACAGAGATCAGCCCTCTCCTCAGTGTTTCACGGTGCACCTGTCCTGCTGTTCCCGTGGCGACCCGCTGACAGTGATGCATCTTACTCCTTCGCTTCTGCCCTCTTTGCGCCGACTCAATCCTACCCTCTCTTCCTCTTTTTGCCTTCCTCTATCTCGGCCTCTCCAGGTTGCCGTTCACAATGACAGACCGGTACGGGCCAACCATTCACCTGTATCCTAGCAACCACCTCTCCTTTTGGCTCTGGAGCGCCATGCAGTGCAAGCAAACAAGATGCCTGGGGATCGAAGAACAAGCTCTCCGCGTTCAGTCATTCCTTCACATGTTAAAGAGGAGGTAGTTCACTAGAGTTAGAGTAAAACACTGACAAGGAAAAAAATAGTGGCCTAAATTGACTGAATTTGATCCAATTTGTGCACAGAGGGAAACCAGTGACCTAGTAAAGCATAAATACTAGAAGTGTTGATATGTTCGTGATGGTTAATCAAATAATCACATTTTTTATGTAATTAATTAATTATGAAATAATTATTAATATGAATTTATTATCGATAATTTAATTGGTCATAATACAATAAACTCTCAACAATAATGAAATGGGCTCAGTTATTGTATAACATAAACTACCATATACATAAATTACCATATATATTGTATTAAGATTAATCTTAATTAATCTTAATCTTAATCTTAATACAATAAACTCTCAACAATAATAAGATGGGCTCAGTTATTGTATAATATAACAGAAATTACCAGTGGCAATTAGCTCAAATCAGCCAACCTGGGCACATTTACATTGTTTGATGCTGATTAATGTGCAATTTTTGTTTTAAAAAAATGAAATAAAAAATAAAACAAAACAAAAACAACAAATAGTTAACTATGCAGTTGTACTCCTATAAATATGAAATAAATACATTGAGTAAAAGTTGAGAAACTTAACTTTTTTTTTTTTTAAATCCCTTATACCACCTCACTCTCTCAATGGCAGCCTGAGTTATGACATCACCTGAAAACAGCTTATTCAAAAACATGGCCGGGCACAGATGTGTGCAGACTGAGCCCCACTGACCCGCATATGTTTGGGTTCTCTTATATCTATATATGACTTTATCTGTGTCCTGCCTAACTCCATTCAAGCAGTGTGACAAGCTGAATATGCTTCAAAGAGAGAAGGCCTGGCTGCTTGTGCTTCCTGCTGAGTCCGGCCTTTCCAAAGAGGTTCTTAGCCCGCACTGAATATAGTATATTTCTGCCAGATTGTCCAGCAAATTCAAAAGATTTATTTTTGCTTCATTGAAAAAACAAGAAAGGAGAAAAATAATGTTTGAAGAAGACCACGGAGGCACGCTCATATATAGCCATACAATCACATATATACATTTTTCAGCTTGCACAAATAAAAAAGTGCTGTTTGTGCATATGTGTCGTGGTGTAATTTATGAGTGAGCTCCAGGGTGGACGCCTCGGAGGGGTCCTCTTCACGCTGCATGGCTCAGGGTGCTCAATGCAATCCCCCGAAGAGACAAGCAAAGTGACACACACACACACGGGACACACACACTGGACACGCAAAACTGCACCAGCACATCCCCTCATGAGCAGTGAACTCTTCACACAGCTGCTCACTGCACGATTAGTGAAACAAAGCTAGGTAAACACAAGGGTTTCAGGCTAGGCAATACTGCTACAGCTCAGGCTATAAAAACAGAACTAAACAACTCCTTACAGAAGTGAAATAAGGCGTTACACAAATCTAAAGTAATGAAATATCAATGACGCCCTGTTAAGCTTAATGAATTACAATATGGGCTTTTGGACAATTACAGTCAGTGCATTAATTTATCTTGCTTATTTCTGTAGGGAGCATAAGTGAATCATCCACTTTTGCAGAGCTCAGGCCAGCTCCGAGGGTACAACTCTTACAACTAAAACTTGCAATGCAATTGTTTTTATTTTTTCTACAGTGGAGCTATTATGTGCTTTTCGCAGGTGTAGGTAAAAGGTCTACTTTATTCATTGGAGTGGGTCTCAAACTTTTCACACCAAGTACCACCCAAGAAATGATGTAGCTTTCCTAGTACCACCAGATATAAATCAAGTCTATAACAGAACAATTCCAGGTCTAATCTGGGGTTAAACCAGATCTAAAAGTGGATTATATACCACTAAACAAGAAATCATCCAAAGGAGGACAACATAGTGGATAAAATGAACCATAAATAAGGCAAACCTACATACTGAAGAGCACTCCAAGTACCAACAGTGTTTATTGTTTCTGTGAGGGATTTTGCTCTTTGCATTTGACCCCACCTTAACTCATTGGCTGCCGGAGACGTCTATAGACGTTCGGGCGAACCCAACCGTTGATTGCCAGAACGTCTATAGACGTTCAACACGTTTTTCAGCGGGGGTTGCTAGGTTACGGCCTGGAGCAACTTTTGAGGTGTAATTCACATCTCTCAACCTGTAGATGGCGATCTTGTATCATTATTTGCCGATCAGAGCCGGGGAAGAAAGGAGGAGTGCAGTGTGTGTATAGATGTGTGTAAGATGGCGAGGCCAGCGAACCCGGAAAAGCAGACAACTGTTGATCAGCGCCTATGGAGCGATCAGATCGCTCTTGGGACCCAGGATCCTGGATCAGAGGATCGCAGAGACAAGCCGGATCAAGCAGCGAGGTCTGAGCAGAGATCTGCTGTGCCCGAGGAGGGGGCGTGTCCTGTGTGCGCTGCACGGACCAGGGAGTCTCCTCAGAACTACGACAGCTCCAAAGAAGAAGTTTACTGACTTGGAGCAGTGATGGTGCTGTATGGTAATTGTAATGAATGAAGTTGTGTGTGTGTGTGTGTGTGTGTGTGTGTGTGCGTGCGTGCGTGCGCGCGTGCGTGCGTGCGTGCGCGCGTGCGTGTGTAGCTGTGTGTGTGTGTAAAGGTTTATGCATGGGCTTGTGTGTATGTACATATATATATATATATGTATGTGTGTGTGTGTGTGTGTGTGTAGGTGTGTGTGTGTGTGTGTGTGTATTAGTTTTTATTATGGGTCTGTACTCTGGGCCTCAGACAAAGCCTCAACAAAGTTCTGTTTTATATGAAAAGATATTATTATATCCTGTAAACATCTCTTGGCACTATTCACAGAGCCTTATATTCTTATATTTGTAAATAAAAAATGTACTTTGTCATCAAAAATCTCTTTCTCTGTTATTTTAGATGTTTGAGGTGTCACTAAATCAATAAATATTGATGTCAAAGTCACTGATCTGCTCGAAATCCTTCTCTGAACTCAACGCTCGTTTTCTCCATTTCTTGCTCAAAAACCAGTGTTTTTGCTGAAACTTCCCTATGTTCTACTATCAGTTATTTGAGAACCGAAAAGGTTAGAAACATAATTTTTTTCCAGGTGAAAGAAGAGAGTCTAGGCTTTATTTTGATGTGTGCCATGTTTATATAGTCAAAGAACTCAGTATTCTGTGAGTCTTGTAAAATCAGTGAAAATTCTCTGAATCTCTGGCACTCTACAGGCTTAGATTTTGAAAACAGGCTGGCAGTGAAAGAGTTAAATGCCACTAGGGTGCAGTGCAGAACCCAGGGTCCTGTCTCCAGATCTTGAGCTAGGTTTGGTCAGCATTACTTTAGTGGAATGATACACTTAGCAAACATGTTTTAGATTAAAGGGAGAAACCAGACAGCCTCAGAAAAAGAAGAAAAATAACATGAGGAGAACATGCAGACTACAGGCAAACCCCACTCAGCCCAGGGATTAAACCAGGGGCTTTTTTTGCAGTGAGGCAAAGCTAATAACCAAAATACATTTCTTTTCATGTAGAAGCCATACAACCCCACTAAAGTAGGCCAGAGTGATTGGAAAGAAATGTTCCTCTCTCTTTAATGGCGGTTGTTGTCCTGCAGAGTATTATAAACTGGAGCTTAAATAAAACCTTATTAGCAGCAGCTGTTGAGACTTAAATGAAAACATTAAATGCACAGCCCTTTTAATACCATCCCACTGATGTCTTTGTTTTCTCACAAACCAAAAATCGAATTAATTACGAGGCATGGCTAATAATGTAATGCTACCAATTATGAGGATGGACAGCCACTAGTGTTAACAAGTTGTGTCTGGCAAGTCCCCAGATGGTGGGCCGATACAGAGGGGACAGCATCAGCGTGTTTGTAATATTGCACTAATTAGGTGTTTAAATGACAACTGTTGGCACTGCATTTTGTCCTCTCCGTTTATAATATGATGTATTTTTCATATACTGTGGGCCTCTTGTCAGCCTCAGACATTGTTGTATTGTGTGGTATTGCCTCTCTTCTAACATGGCTTGTCATTATTATCCTGCAGAGAAACAAATGGCTTTTTAATATAGCTTATACAATAGTGGGTAAATGGCAGTTCAGTTTAGTATTGTATTTGCTTACAATGTACAAAAGGCCTAGTATTTTACGCTACATGATGAATGTACATGGATCAAAGCTCATAACTTTGACAATGTGGCTTCCTTAGACAAGCTACGGTGGCTCAGGAGGGTCAAGTTGCACTGGTAAAAAAGCATGATTCATGCAAAAAGCATATTGACAAAGCACATCCTATGTAACATTTAAAGGAAAATTCACGTTTTTTTTTTTTACAATCTGAGCCTTTTTTCGGCAATAAAACAAGTAGTTTTACTCACCCATAGCAGTTTGGTGTCAATTGGAGCAGTATCGCAGAACTTATGTTGAGCCGTTCTGTTCTGCTAATGATCCCGTATCCGTTAGCGTGAGTGCTCGGGGCACTGATTTGCGGTGTCCAAATAACACAAACTTTAGCACTTTTCAAATCACAGAAGATCGCTGTGTCAGGGTAGACTTTTAGAAGATTCCAAAACGGCCTGAAACCCGATATCGCAACAGAAAAGTAAAGTTCAGAGCGGTGTTAGCTTCTTTCGGACTAGCGGTGTTTACAAAACAGCTGAGTTCACACATGCGCACTGTCCTCTCTGATGACGTCATCAAATGAAACTATAGCTGGATATCGGGTTTCAGGCCGTTTTGGAATCCACTAAAAGTCTACCCTGACACAGCGATCTTCTGTGATTTGAAAAGTGCTAAAGTTTGTGTTATTTGGACACCGCAAAGTAATGCCCCGAGCACTCACGCTAACGGATACGGGATCATTAGTAGAACAGAACGGCTCAACATAAGTTCTGTGATACTGCTCCAATTGACACCAAACTGCTATGGGTGAGTAAAACTACTTGTTTTATTGCCGAAAAAAGGCTCAGATTGTAAAAAAACGTTAATTTTCCTTTAACACTGCTTGTTTCCATGGAGATGTCATTGCTTTGCCTGGAATGTTCCACAGTATGGCATTGGACTTTTCAATTGCATATGTTTTTTATACAATTTTTAAAATATAATTCTTATAGTGAGTGGTGTTATCCTTCCACAGATCTGATCTTGGCTTCACATGCCTATATCCATGGAAATAGATAATGCTATACTGTGGAATATTTTACCTAATGCTATAACATCTCTATAGAGGCAGAATCAGGGATACAATAAAGTCTGAAATAATCTCAATAGATAAGAATTTGCTTTACAAAGAATGACTTCCTAATCCTATAGACATTGCATTATGTCTTTTTGCAATGCTTCTTAGCTGTATTTCTTTTCCCCTTTCATTATTTAAACATTTTCTTAGCCCTGAAGCTACTAAACTGCCTCTTCTTATGTGTTTGAAAACCGGTTTAATTTTACAGCCCATATCAAACGCCGCCCATCCTCTTTGAAGCTTATGTACACTATACTAAAGTCATATCTGGTTTTGTTGTTGCGTTCTTGCCCTGCGGTTGCTAGAGTTATGTGTGGAGCTTGTTGTGAACTTTGCCGTCCTTTCCTCTGCCCACTCTCCTGGCTCCATCTGTGGCTGTCCGCTGCAGTGTGACCGTGCGGAGGCCCAGGAGACGATGGATGTGTGTGCATGGCCCGGGGCGAAGGGGTCTGATCTGCCAGGGAGGACATGCTACCATCTCAAGGGCACTCCACGGGATGCCATGACTACATATACAGACACTCATGAATGCATTTGAATTGGCAGTGTTGAAGTGACACATGAGGATGGTACATAAGGGCTTAAAGGTCCTATATTACACAAAGTTTATTCTTGTAAGCTTTAAACCAAGCTGTTATTTCTTCAAAAACATACCTGGAGTTGTGTTTTAATAACTCTTTATTATTAATCTGTCTACATCTCCAAAGCTCAAAATGCTCAATTCCACCTTATTATGTCATGTAGTGGTATTTTTCAAGTTAACAGCTAAATTTTTCCTTTAGTTCAGTTGAGATTGGCAACTCCAGGGATGAAATTATCCAAATGATTATATATATATATATACGGTATACAGGGGGTTCTCGGGTTACGACGTTGATCCGTTCTTAAGACGCGTCGTAACCCGAATTTCGTCGTAAGTCGGATTTTGACTTTGATCTTCCAACCAAAGCACCAATAACCTTTCCATCTCAATAATTAGACCACTACGCTGCTTGGTTATCACTGCCGCTTTCATAGGAGCAGATCAGAGCCCACATCAGGTACTTCCGCCCACATTGGGCACGCACACGACGCCGTCTTCTTCGCCCTACAACCACAACAAAGCGTATTCTTCCGCCGCGCGCCATGCACCATTCGCGTTTGTTTACGTCGCTTACCACGCTAAACCGCGTAAGACGGAATGACGCGTATTTTATTTTATTTTTTAAATGGGGGTGCGTTCGTAACCACGAAACGTCGTAAGTCGATACCGTCGTAACCCGAGGACCCCCTGTATATATAAAATAGGTAGCACTGTCCAAAAGAGGTGTAAATTATGAAGCATGGGGCGTTAAACATAATGGTCGTTCGTCTATGTATGTGTAATGAAACATGTGATTCATTTACAGGTAAGGTGGGTGAGGTATCTTGCCAAGGACACATTATATTAAAGGCACTGTACCTGTTAAAAAAGAAAATAGAATGAACTAATTTTAAATGGTTTGCAGTGGGTTGAATGTTATTCCTTATTCCTGCATTCTGAGCATCATTATTCACAGCAATGAGTTTATAAGCACATTTCAGTGTTCAGAGACCCGAGTGGTTTTGCCATCACGGTAAAGCAAACAATAATTAAAGATTCCATGACATGGTACTTCTTGATGCTTTTATATGGCTCCTTAATGGTTCCCTAATACTGTAAATGAATCCTTCTTCAAAATCAACACTCAGTGCATGAGAAACAGAGATAAGATGAGAAAGAGTCATAAATATCTCTCTCAAACACTTTATTCTGGGCGTTGTTGTTTGAATGCAAATGAGGAGAAAAGAGCTGGCCTATAGTAGAGGGTGGGGGCGTGGCCAAATTCTCCGCTCTCCGCTGTCAGCCCTAAGCTGATCCATTTCCTTGTTTTTGCACGGGGGGAGAGATTTGAAGCATTCCATTGAAAAATAAACACATTTCCACAGAAAATAAAATTAAACCACTGCTGTTCAAAGGTCCAGAGGCTCAGATAAAGGACTTCCGAGCCTAGAAACACTCGGACGTGCCTCCAGGCAAATAAAAAAAAATGCATTTCGCATTGCCTAGCGCATTCGCAGTCCAAACTCTCTGGGCGTGATTTACAGAGACGCTGAGTTCAGACAGACGGGGGTGGAACTGCATTTGCATTTCTTTTTTCGATCTGACGTCAATAAGGTGCCTTGTTCAAAATCGCCCGTTTGAGCTCCGATTTTTTGTAACGCAGAAAAGGATCGCAAATGCTCAGTTTAGACATTTCACAACTTTTAACCATGGGGGGGGGGGCTAAACAGGGTAGGGGAGCTCACATTAACGTTCAAAAACCTCAGAAAGTGAAAATTTCATGCCATGGGACCTTTAATGCAATACCTTTCTGACAATACAGCACTATATGTACAATTAGATGCAGACAGTACATATTAAGCACACATAATGAGCTTTGTAAAAATAAAAAATTCAATCATTATGAAAGTTTCAGGGCTAACTACCTCCAATCTTATTACCGATACCAGTGTTGGATCGGTGCATCCCTTATTATGACATCGTTGAGATCACAGAAAATTGCCTTATTTATCTGTTTCCACTAATTTAAACAAATAATTTAAACATGTCTAGCAAATAAATACAGAGACTGAGAAATTTAGTTTGCTATCAGAAAAGAAAACCATAATAACCCAAATTCCATTTTAATATCCAAGATTATAATCAGATTTTTCTAATATTGTAACACCCTAACCGTCAGTGACACTTGACTGCACTTCCTGACAGACCCATGCTATATGTGGCAGGAGCCTCACCACCCACCCATCTATGGCTGCACAAATAATGAAAAATTGCATTAATAATGTATGCAGAGGTGATAAGGGACTTGTCCTTTGTGCTGATGCCACTGTTTTTATAAGATCCTCCCATCTGTTGACTGGGTCTCTGGGGTAAAAGGGGCCAATCAAGATCTCTGAGACACATCTGCCTTCTAATCCACATTAACACTCTCACTATATACCTGTTATTTTCCCCTTACTCCATTGTCTGCTCATCACCTACTTCAGCTCACTGGGGGATTGCATGCTCTTGTCCACCAATTGAGGTCAAGAAGGACTAAAAACCCACAAATACGCCCCCCGCCCCTTCCCCCCGTGTGCTCGCCCTCCCACGTATTCTGCCGGTCAAAACGAGGCTCTCTGTGGTCTCTAGGAGTCGGTACAAAGTGCTCTGCTCTCAGTGGCTGCTATTGCTGTAACTGCAACTGTTACAATTTTAGATTCTCAGAGGCGCAGGTCAAACAATAGAAAAAACAGTAGAAAAACCATTGGTCCAGCCATATTGTAAGCTAATAGCAGGCCTGTTCTGGATAATTATGTATTGGAAAGCTAATAATTAAAAATACTTACTGGCTATTTTTTTCCTCCATGAAAATCTCAAACACATCCACACAGTACTGTTTTTTTATTATAATTATAATTTTTTAAGGAGCTCTTGTGGCTCAAAATATTGTACTAATTTGCTGAAGAAAAAGGGGCAATAAATAAAATTATAAAAAAAAAAAAAACAGGTCTGCTTTAGAAGAAAATCATAATCACAATTCTGAATTAAAATCATGTTTTTTAGGAGGGCAAAAAAATGATGTATTGTCAAAGGTTAATCCAGGGTGGGAAACATCAAACATCAGGTCTTTTAGTACATTTTGTTATTCATGTTTTGAAATCCACTGTGGTTTGCTCCGTGTTTTGAGGGGCAGAACAGGCACCTTATAATTTGTAAGGGAATTTCATTATTCTTTTTCCTATTACATTATTATTATTATTG
Organism: Paratrypauchen microcephalus; assembly: GCA_036785185.1. Classification (NCBI taxonomy): domain Eukaryota; kingdom Metazoa; phylum Chordata; class Actinopteri; order Gobiiformes; family Gobiidae; genus Paratrypauchen; species Paratrypauchen microcephalus. The sequence continues at coordinate 601,741 of JAVJIX010000062.1, read as the reverse complement.
TTTCAATTAGCTTGAGCGACAATGGTTAACACAATTAAAATTCATTTAATTGCACAGCCACAATGAAAACTGTAAATGGAGTGGTTTAGAGAAAAAATAAACTTTTGTTGTTTTTTTGGTTTGATCTAACTCATTCCACACTTTCCTAAACACATATTAATTATTCACCTTTCAGAAACCAGAGCAGAGTTTTGCGGCCATGCCTATGGTAACAACAACTAGCATGCTAACATCACACTTCCTGGTTGACAAAAGCTAAAAACAATCCTAACTAGATGCAAATAGGACAAATTGGTCTCAATATATCTGTATAGGGGCAAAACAGATTTGACTTTATTAAAGCCCCAGTGTGTAGGATTCGTGGCGCATAGGTGGATGGTGCTATTGCACTTTCTGTTTTAGCTATGGCAGACCTCGAGGTCCGTGCGCCGTTACTGTATAAATAAAACGCGGTCCCTTTTTTTTTTTTCCTCATGAAAACACACATTCCCGATCATGTACCATGACACTCTACACATCAAATGAAACCTTACAGTCTCCTCTTTTTGACTATGCAATTCATTTCCCTGCAAAACAATTACTCCCCGAGCACATGGGGCTTTTATACGGAAAAGCACAAAACGAGGTTAGCTTACCTTAGAATGCTTTGCACAGGTCAAACTCTGTATTTCACCATAAACTTGCTCTCAATTTGTCCGTAAGGATCCAGCGAATAAAATCCAGTAAAACAATTTAGTCCAAAACACGTGTTAGATCCATTACGACGTCTGATCCGGCAGCATGCTTGTGTTGTTTACCCAAAACCACGAGCCTTGCCGAAGGCGGAGCCCAAATGTCCTTCTGCGGCTCTCGTATTCAAAATGGCTGCCTCTGCATGGGGAAGATCCCCCTTTTATGTGACTATATCTAAGTCCAAAAGAATACTTTGATTTCATGATGGAAGTGAAAAGGCTTGGAAAACAATGTATTTTTGAATGGGTATCTTCAATTTCAGTAATTAACGGGTAAAAATCTTACACACTGTCCCTTTAAATGAAAAAAAAAAAAAAGTAACATCCCATCTCATTATATGCAGCACAGCAAATCCACAGTTTCTCCCCTGTATCAGTTGGTAAAGTGCTCTCCTGCACTTGTTCTACCTGTGGATCAGTAAGAAACACAGAGTCCCCCACTGACTCTGTTTAGATTGTCCCCCGACTGATACCTTCTCCTGAAAACAGCTCCATAAACAGTATTTTATGTATCGTCCTATGAGTCTGACTGGCTGTTTACTATGCAGAGACTAGACCCTGGCTCAGTGTGAGGCTGCCACACAGCTACACAAGCACAACGCTCAGAGAATATGCATGTGTAATAAAAGTGGATGTTAGCTGGACTGTTTTTTTTTTGTTTGTTTTTTTGCAGTGGTTTTGAATGAATACAAATTTAGTACATTTTATACATTGTATGTCATGGAGTGTCTTGAAGTAATGCAGTCTCTGCTCTCAACCAAACCAGAACAGTGGTTTCAGGTCAAACAGCAGACTTTTATTCATATATCCTTAACAATACATCAATACATTGTAAGGCTAACTTTCAGACACATTCACATTCACTTTCACATTCATTTCTTATACTTACCAATAAAACATTCAGTTGTGGAAAGTAGCGCAGTACAAAAGTGAAAGTACAATACAGTGAACCCTCGTTTATCGCGGGGGTTAGGTTCCAGAAATAGCCCGCAATAAGTGAAATCCGCGAAGTAGGACAATTTTATATTTTACAATTATTCTACATGTTTTAAGGCTGAAAACGCTTCACCAGACACATTATACACCTTTCTGAGACTGGTATTAACATTTTCTCACATTTTTCTCTTGTTTAAACACTCAAACTTTTGTAGATTTTCATTAAAATATATTAATAGTGGGGCGGGGGCACGTGACACGCGGGCACGTGCGCGCGGGCACGTGCGCGCGGACACGTGCGTTTGTTTTGGTACCACATATCCATGCCATGTGCGAAAGTCGAGTGGAAAGCGACCTGGATATCATTTTGGGCAAGACTCAAGCCACTGCTAACAGTGCCAAACCGCTAACAGACGCCTCTGAGCACCACAAGACCAGGTAAGACCAACCTGCGCTCACAAGAGTTGGTTGCATTTCACCCCGGCTCCAAAATCAGTCCGCTATCAATGCGTCGCCAATACTCCACAGCTCTCTAGGACGGGGTCGGGTTCATCCTCTCGTCCTCTCACGGGGAAGAGCCACTGTCTCCACAGTGCGCGCGAGTGTCCTCTCCCCGCTGCGGCTCCCCCGGACGCCGCAGCGGGCCCGTCCATGTTGATTCTTGGAAGAGTCCATGTTGATTCTTGGCTCTTCCATGGTCCGGCTCGCACTCTCTTCCATGGCTCGTGCAAGTAAACAAAGGCCACACCTCCTGTCACCCAGGCGCTCTCGTGAAGGAAATCTGAGACTGTCCCTACCATCCCTGGTCTAGACCTGGTTTAGTCCTGGTTTAGACCTGCTTTAGTCCTGGTTTAGACCTGCTTTAGACCTGGTTTAGTCCTGGTCTAGTCTCTTAGCTAATCAGGGCGCAGGACAGAATGTTACACTGTAAAAAAAAAAGTTACACTATAAAAAAAATTGAAAAAAAAAAAAAAAAAAATTGGAAAAAAAAATCCGCGAAACAGCGAGGCCGCGAAGAGTGAACCGCGATACAGCGAGGGTTCACTGTACTTACGTACAATTGTTAGGTATCTGTACTTTACTTGAGCAGATTTTACAGTGGATACTTTTTACTTTTGAGAGCATGTCCCTGTACTTTCTACTGAAAAGTAAAAAGCACTTTTTATGGTTGAGACCTGCTGAAATGCTGAGACTTTTTAGCATGTTTTATCACATTTAATTTGAGTTAACATCCCAACTTTGAGTATACCAAATACACAAATACAGCTAGAAAATACTTAACCTCACTTAAGTAGATTGATTCATGTGATACTTTTACTTGAGTAATCTTTTGCCCCTATCTGTGCTTTTACTTAAGTAACAAAACTGAGCACTTAATCCACCACTGACAACAATACATCTATTCCAAAGGTCAAATGTAGTTAAAGGAAAAGTAATGTTTTTTACAATTTGAGCCTTATTTTCGTTGTTTGTTAGTTGTTTTACTCACCCATAGCACTTTGGTGTCATATGGAGCATTTCCGGAGATGTTTTAGATTAGCGTTAGGCTAACGCCGTTAGCCTAGCGCGACTTATAGCCATAGCTCGGGGCATTCCTCGAGCATGTAATATGCCCCGTGCGGGCTCCAAATAACACAAACTTTAGCACTTTTCAAATCATAGAAGCTCGATGTCTTTAGTCTATGATTTCGTTTGAATCAAAAGTGGCCTGTAATCCGAGATTTATCCATAGTTTACAGCTATGCGTTTCATGTTTGGGTCCCGGGAGCTGAGAGCACAGTCCGCACATGCGCACTGGCGTCCTCATCTTCTCGAAACTATGGCTAATCTAAAACATCTCCGGAAATGCTCCATATGACACCAAAGTGATATGGGTGAGTAAAAGAACAAGATGTCATTGTAAAAATCATGACTGTAAACTGACTTTGAACTGTGACAGAAGCCAGCCTTGATTTTAGCAATGTTGGAAGTACAATGGCGTTGATTAGCTTAGCATATTGTTTAAAGTTACCTTACTATCTGGGGAAAAATGCAACATAACCTAGCGAGCAGTGCTCTAGCGGGCCCCAACCTTTTTTCTCATAAGGACAACTAAAAACATACTACTTATATATGTATGTATGTATATATAGCAACACAAAAGGCATAAAACCCTTAATCATAGTTTGGTTAAGTCTTTATACTCATATTTGCTGCTTCCCAGGTTAATTTGTGCTATATTTTCAGAGGAAAAACACATAGATATGGTGGTAGACTATAAAAAAGCTGTAAAACTCCACATAAAAATACAGTATAATCTCTATAGGATGACCACCTGTGTCTTTTGGTTGTCCTGGACATCAGTTTTGGCCTCTGTCCCTCATCCAACTTTCTGAGAGAGTGTCCCATTTTCATTGACGTGACATGAATTATGAAAATGTCAATTCTCATAAACAAGACTTTTTTGGTGTAGTGACTTTCAGAGTTGTAATACACTGGAACCGCAATACATTTCTATTCTAATCTCTGTGCTTTACCACTGATAAAAAAACTAAATTTAAAATGAGTCTGTCCCTCCATGTTCCACCACATTATTGCATGTATTCAACGTGTCCCTCTTTTTGTACAATTGGAGGTGGTCACAACAGTGCTCTACCGCCAGATACACCTAGTTCATACAATACATGTCAGTAATTGTCTTCTCTCTTCTGACTAAAGCACATGGAAAATGGCTTTTTCACTCACCGATGAAGTAGGACAGCAGGATGGCCAAGAGGGCGGCTGCTGCGATGGCTGACACGGCGGCGCATTTCCAGCTGCAGTACTTGGACGGTTTCTTTAGTTTGAACGCCGATCGGGAGAAGGTGTTTCTAGGCAACAGGCGAGGGGGCGGAGAATACACTGTTCCGGAAGTCAAAGGGTAACCAGGGGACGAACTGCTGAAGAGGGGTGTGGTCCCTGATGAAGTCTTGAACAAGAAGTGCCTGTAAAGAGAGAAGAAGTCAGCACATGAGTCAGTTGTAGAAAATAGTACGATTTTTTTTTCTTGACACAATGTTCCACAATGTTCCACAATGTTCCACAATGTTCCACAATGTTCCATAGTATGGCTTTAAATATATCTATCCCACACACACCAAGAATCCATTATATGTTTGGTATTTTTAAGATGATAAATGCTAACTAGATATGTCTCATGCTGTACTGTGGATTTTCAGGTGTTTCAAGACCAGCTGGTGACTTATCCCCCCACCAGAAAACTAGGGCACTTTTCCATGTGCATATTTATTGAAGTAAAGAAAAAACAAAACAAAAAAATCCCAAACAAACCATAAACCCGAAAACTAATATTGCTTCACTCAAAATCACGAAAGAGATTCCTTCCCAATTAACTACTGTCCAGTGCAGAATGAGCCCAAAACTAACTAGAAGACAAATGACAAAACTTGAAAAATAACTTGTATCTATATAAAAAATAGTTTACGATATTTCAAAATAAGTCTTGGAGGTAAACATAAAAAGCATACTCCAATCAATCTCTCACTCAGTTGGTCGGTCATCTTCTGATCTCTTGCTTTTCCAAAAGATGTTATTGCTTTACCTAGAATGTTCCATAAGGGTGATGCCCCCAGGCCAAGTTACATGTCAGATCTCTAGAAAGGCAACAGCAGAAAACTGACTTAAGACACTTACATTTATATATATAGTGAACTCACACACACACAAATAAAGACGAACTGCCACTATCCAGAGCCGATCAAATGAGGTCAAAAACCGAAATAAGTCTTGGAGAAACTTGGGAAGGTAAACATAAAAAGGACAGCCCAATCTGTCAGCCAATCAATCCACACGACCAGGTCACATATGGGCACGGCTCACTCCAATTTCTCTTTCGATGGACCCTTCCTGCCATATGGTTTGAACATTCTTCAACTGATTGTGTCTCCAATTCGTTCCAGTCCAAGGCCTCTTTTTAACCTCCGCCTCCTGTGGGCACCTCTTCTATATATATTTCTATCTCTTTATGCTTTTTCTCCACATTCACCCCATCTCCTGTGCCCCCCACTCCTGAACTTGATGGCGTTGAGGGATCACTGCCATGGGTTCTTCCGGCCCACACTTGGCCGCTGGGGTCAGAGCTCAGGAAGAGGATAAAAGGGGGGTTTGAACCATCATCCCAAACCGGTATTACCCATTATGCTTTGCTATTCTGCACCTGCTCACCCAACAAGTCTCCTCTGCCCTCTGTCCTCCATTTTTCCATTTACAGAGCTCTCATTCTTTCCTGTCACGCTTCTCCATCCCCACAACAAGAAATTATATCGCTGAGTATGTGATGTTTTTTGGTCTGGTGTTTTGTTTATTTATTGATCCTCATCCCTCCAGTTACTCTCTTTAATAGCCTTTCTCTTAAAGCTTTACATTCAAGAATAAAAGCTAATTATTTCCTCCATATCATACCATTAGTAAAAGCAACATTTCAGGGCTTCATAAAGTAGCACAGAAATTCACATTTTTGCTATTAGACAAACTGTAGTGATACATGAGAAAATTGTGTTATGCCAAAAAATATAGTTCAGTAAATCAGATATGTTTATAATATATTAAATGTCATGTGTTAATGTAATACGAGTATATTGTATAATTCTGACTATGAAAAATGAAGCACAACTGTTATTTGCTTGTAATTAACTTAAAAAATGGGGGGTAATAGAATATGGAGTTGGTGCACTAGAGGGCCAACTTTTTGTATGTCTCACTTTGTTGTGTCCCTTGGTGAACTGATTCGCTATGGCAACCACATGAATATAGAGCTTATGATTGATTATCAAACAGCGAATGCTATTAGCATTTTTCTGCCAACGGTGCAAAACATCGATAGAGATGCATCAGCCAAAAAACTATAAAAAGTTAACACAAGAGATGTGTTGTGGAATAACCAGATAAAATGCTGGGTCACTGGCGGTAAATACAATGAATGGAAGTTTAGAATTTAGCATAATAAAATATCCATTGAGAGAAGTGAAAATATAAATACAATGACCATTTTTGGTATAATACCCAATCTTTTCTTTTGATTTTGGCAGTGATGCGGTCGCTGCATCAAGCGGTTGTGGTGAAGAAGGAGCTGAGCCAGTCATTCTACATTCCTACCCTCACCTATGGGCATGAGCTTTGGGTACTGACCGAAAGGATGAGAACACGGATACGAGTGGCCAAAATGAGTTTCTTCCACAGAGTGGCTGGGCGCTTAGAGATATGGTCAGGAGCTGAGCCACATGGGAGGAGCTCTGAGTAAAGCCGCTGCTCCTCCACATCGAGAGGAGCCAGATGAGGTGGCTCGGGCATCTGTTCTGGATGCCCAGTGGGGATGGGCGCCTCCCTTAGGAGGTGTTCCGGGCATGTCCCACCTGAAGGAAGACCCAGAACATGCTGGAGGAACTAAATCTCTCAGCTGGCCTGGGAAAGCCTTGGGGTCCTGGAGGAGCTAGAGGAAGTGTAAAGGAAGTTTTGGAGTCCCTGCTTAGACTGCTGCTCCTGTGACCCGGCCCCAGATAAGCGGTAGAAAATGGATAGATTCTTTTGATAATAGCTACATTCGCCTTACCTGGCCAGCCAAATGATATCTCTCTGTATTTCCTATACAGCGCGATACCATTTGGACACCCTCGCTCCACCCTCGCTCCTCCGGTTAAAAACGGACTCCGCGATTCTGATTCATTCAAAGATGGTGACGTCAGTGCACCCGCCTTTGCCCGCAAAGTCACTCTTAGGCAGCGGAAGTTCCTCCTCAGTTTTGAATCAAGATGGCGCAATCTCTGATTGGTTCACTTAGCTGTCTGTTTACGCGCAACTGCAGCGCGTTCTGGATCAAGCGTTACCAGACTCACTCGCTGGTACAGCGATGAGTCATGGATTCTTCCAGGCAAACATTCGCCATTCACCAGATTTCAACATACACATTATATGTCCTCTAGTTAACGTCTGCACAGCTTTGTCCATTTCTCTCTATAATAAGGTTAAGCCTTTATTGATCTCACACACAGTGACACACATGTTACTTCTGCATTTAACCCATTGTTTTTCAGGAGCAGTGGGCAGCCATCTTTCCGGCGCCCAGGGGGGCAGTACCGTGAAGGGAACTTTTGCCCAAAAGGAAAAAAAAGAGAAAAGAAATACAAGGTCTTGGAAAACTTTCCAAGGACACAACAAGTTCGAGAATCGACTTTTGTTGCTCTTTTTGGCACTGTGCTCAGAGGAAGTACGTAGCTGCCCCTACACGACTCCAGGTGGTCGCACAAAAGAGGGCCCTGAGGCAGATCAGAGATGCTGAGGTCACTCCTCTGTTGCTCGCTATTTCTTTCACTATTTCTCTCCCTCTCTCCCTCTTTCTCACTCTCTCTCTCTTTGCTGAAAAAGACAGCTACTTTTCAACTCATCTTCTTTGTCATAGGAGCTGTTGTTTGTGAGCTGCACAGGTGAGAATGCCCCGTGAAGGGGGTTGTCTGGGGCTGTTTTTGACCTTGAGATTGGGGAAGTTCAAATTCAAGAAGTTCTGAACATTCTGGAAAAAGCCAAATACAACTTTGAGAGAGGTATGGGAAGAGGGACCTCAGGATTTCATATTATACATTTTGTTTGGAAAAATAAGAAAAAAATATGACTTTAAAAGTAGATTCAGAACACTGTGGTTTTGTACAACACATTTTCACTAATTTATAGGCAAATTAGTCTTGATGTAGACCTGGTTTAGTTTTGGTCTAGTTTAGGCTTAGCTGTCTGTTTAGTCCCTGTCTTAGTGGGTGAAAATATAAGTCAAAGAAAACTTATCTCTGTACTGCAAGTTCCAGTTTAAGTACATGTCTGTGCACTTATGTATATTGACCGCTGCCTTTGCAGGTGTTGGTCACATTTTTATACAGCACTTTTGCACCTTCAAGGCACTCAAAGCGCTTTACATCAAGGAACCACTTGCCCATTCACACACACATTCATATACCAGTGTACACATACACTGCTGCGTTTCACGTTTTTTTTTTCTTCTTAATTTTCAGCAATTATGTTGGTAATTTTGTATATATTTGTAGTTTAGAGAAATAAAACCACCTGTAATTTAATAAATACAAGATATATTTATTTAATATATCATGCCATACTGTGGAACATCCCAGGCAGTAACATCTCTATGGAGAATAAATTGCCACAAAGTTTGAAACTTTCCTCTGACATGAAAAACGTTTCATTTAATGTTAAGAAATTATTATTAGAGAATCAGCAGTGTCAGCATTAAGAATGATAACTGGTATGTTATAATCTGAGTGAGATTTGATTGTAATATTTTATTGTGTAATAATTGGTAATTTGTAGTGTGTGAGTGTGTATTGATTATATTGTTTACGTTTTATATTGTATTTCTCACCTGCTCAGGGACTACAGATGGAAACTAGCTTCAGCTATAATCTGGTGTAAAGCATCTTTAATGTTTTTGCACATTGTCCCTGTCAAATAAACTAATAAAGAAAGAAGAAAGAAAGACAAGTTGATGACAGTACACTTTTAACAGTTGTGTGACCAAACTGAATATCCATAATTTAATGTTTTTGCACTGTAATAAAACTCTTTGTCAATCAATTAAATCAGTTAAATCAATGCAATTAAATCCCGCTAAAACATAAACAAACATTATATTTTCCCTGCTAAAAGTCGTTAATGTAGTGCTGTTTGTGCATTCATCATTAACAAAGAGCAAATATTGTGTATCATACATACATCTACATCTACATCTTTACAGGCTCATTAATTTCTTCAAATGTTTGTTCCTGCAATGTAAAGAGCATCATTTCTGAGCCATATGCTTTCTTTGTGTTAAAAGGCCCATATTACACTATTTTCTGATCTATGTTATAATGTTGTTTCCTCATCACAAACATACCCGGAGTTGTGTTTTGTTTCATTCACACAAGTTCAACACACAAACCCTGTAGTTTATTCCACCTAGTGACATCACGCGGTAATACAGGAAGTGCTCCATTGTAATTTTAAGTCTGATACACAACTTGGATGGAATTGCCAGTGTCTATTGAACAAAAGGTAAACGGTACATGTTAATGCGCAAACTACCGCTTCATGAGATCACAAAGTGTGCCATGTAGACAGATTCAAAACATGTCTGAATGAAACAAAACACAACTCCAAGTATTTTTTTAAGGAAATTATGTTAACCTAACCTGAATAAAAGCTTGCAAGAGTCAATTTATCACAATAAAGGACCTTTAAAGGGGAATACACTATAGAGATACGCAGTCGGCCTGTCCAAAGTATGCTGCTACCCGCTCCGGAAGGATGACATGATTGGCTGCTGTCATATTAAATTAACATACATTTGGTTAATGCGTGGTTATTTCGCCTCAGGGTTTTTACTATTTGTGCAGTGAAGTTCCCCAGGGTGACTCTGGCTGTGAGTAGAATCAGTGCAGTGGTCACGTGACATCATCTCTGAACATACCGTACCAGAACACTTCAGATGGGCAGTTGTGTAGACCAGTGTGTCAATCAGTATTTTAAGATCAGTACTGAAGAATATTGCCTATAACAGGAAACTGAAACCCAGGAAGGCTCCTAAGCTCCGTAATTTCTCAAATGCGTGTTTATACATCTGTCCACTTATATAAATCCAGCTGCTGTACTCAGAGCAGGAAAGGACTCAGTTTGGGAGCACTCTCCATCCATTATTTACAGGGCCTGTGTGCTGTCTCTCCCTTTCACTCTCATCAAACCCTGCCTGTGATTGTGCCACCACAATGCTACTGGTTGTCTCTGCTTCCCCTTCTTTCCTCTTTTTCTACGATCTTTTCTCCTTTACCTGTCAGGCTCTCTGTGTGATACCAGGGCAAAAGCTGGAACACAAAACACAGGCTGTATACAGTATATGCACATGTGGGATGGGCAACACAAAAACTGGAGATAGTTTAAAAATAGTGCCTCCTTGTCAAGGCTGTCAATGTCAAGAATCAGTCAAAGGGCACTGTGCAACTTTTCTTTACCTATTTGACTCCATGGAGATGCTTGGCCTGGAATGTTCCATGGTATGACATTAAACATATACATCTAGCATTTATTCCTTACAGGTGTTTCTATTGATCAAAAATACATTAAATCCTTCTGTGAATGGGGCGACTCTCCACAGATCTGAATTGTAATGTAGCGTAGTGCTGTAACTTGCTTGTCTCCTTTGTAATAGATAGTTCAAATCTATACTGTGGAACATTCTAGAACAAGCAATCATATTTATTGCTTATTTAATAATAAGCATTAGAAGCAAATGTGTGTGATGTTAAAATTTTTCACGCTCCAAAATGGACATGGTTTATGCTTTTGATGTTACTACTTGTTTGAGCATGCTAGAGAAATTGTAATTATCTTACAAGAACTGTAACATTTTGGCATTGCGAACTGCATGACCAGACGCTTAATTTATTTGAGTAACCCCTCGTGTTGGCTTAATCTTATTTGTATGTATGAGTTATTTGTCTATAGCTGAATTTACCAGAATGTCTGGGTTATGTAATGTTTTGTCTGGCCTGCTAAATCAAATAATAAATTAGATGTGACATACAGAAGCTACTGCACTTTTATAAATTACAGTAATTAATCACTATTTTTAACTTCTACTTCAGAACTATTATTACTTGAATACAATACAATACAATACAATAGCACCTTTCTCCATGGTTATATTATAATGCACGCAATTCCTAGACTTCCACACAAATCACATATTTGCATATTCACTCACTAGTCCAAGGTCAACCAGTGTGTCTGTGCCTCATTTTCATAGTCATTGAAGCACTGTATGATGGTGTGGCCAGTGGTAATTAATTACAGTACGCCTAATGGCAATGCAGATAGCGAGCTAGTGAAACAGCTCGGCTCTGACACAATGTTGGACTTGATGTGGCGTTATGTATTTGAACTGAATTCATTTTGGTCTTTGTTGTTCGGTGTCTGTCGTATTGTGGCCATGTGGGATGGGGAATATGTCTATGGACCCATACTAATTACGAGGAGGAACAGAAAGTGTGTAATGTGCTCTGGGGAGGTAATTGACATTGATTTATGTTGCAGAGGACTATGGAGGGGCTCTATCATAGTGGGCAGCCAGCAATCACAAGTCTGTATCATTAAGCTGGAGTTGTGTGCGTTTGTGAGGATACGCACACATTTTTATTTTATTTGTGACAGTGGACCAGTGTAGAAACGTCTCATAATTAGAGTTAGTTGACAGGGAGCTTCATTCTCCCTTTCTCTTCTTTACACTGTAGCAAGCCCCAGGAGTCAAAAATGGGAGCTGGTTACATTAAAAAGGGACCATTGGTTCATATATTTGATTCCCAATTGATTTCCATGGTGCTAGTGTAGTGGTGCTTGTTATCATTTTTCATTCCAAAACATGTGAGCAATGGCAAAACATACAATGCCATTCGTTCCCTATGGGTGTACGTCTCTGCAGTGGATAAAATGTTGTTGTAATGTAAGTCTGCCTAGTCAATTGATTTGTTTTTCATGTCTTTATAATGATGTGGTCAAATAGACAGATGTCTGGCCTAAAATCCTAATCCATATACACTCAAACTGTATTTATCTTATTAATATATTATCCACATTCAGTTATCTTATCGTATGTTGATTCAAAATAATTACAAGTCAGAACAGGCTCCCTGCTCATGGTAAGAGTGCATGTTTTTCAGGTATTTCTTTTTCAAAAATCCTATTCATTAACTGCATGGAAGCTACATAAAGAATGGATATTACAGTTCCATGGGGTATTATCTCCTGTATATTTGGATTTTAGATTTAGCTTTTAAAGATCCCATGACATGGTACTTCTTGATGCTTTTATATGGCTCCTTAATGGTTCCCTAATACTGTAAATGAATCCTTCTTCAAAATCAACACTCAGTGCATGAGAAACAGAGATAAGCTGAGAAAGAGTAATTTTTTCTCCCTCAGAACAGGTCATAATGGGCGTTGTTGCTTGAATGCAAATGAGGAGAAACAAGCTGGCCAATAGTAGAGGGTGGGGGCGTGGCCAAACGCTCTGCTCTCTGCTGTCAGCCGTGCCCTCTGATCCATTTCCGTGTTTTTGCACGGAGGAGAGATTTGAAGCGTTCCATTGAAAAATAAACACATTTCCACAGAAAATAAAATTAAACCACTGCTGTTCAAAGGTCCAGAGGCTCAGATAAAGGACTTCCGAGCCTAGAAACACTCGGACGTGCCTCCAGGCAAATAAAAAAACGCATTTCGCATTGCCTAGCGCATTCGCAGTCCAAACTCTCTGGGCGTGATTTACAGAGACGCTGAGTACAGACAGACGGGGGTGGAACTGCATTTGCATTTCTTTTTTCGATCTGATGTCAATAAGGTGCCTTGTTCAAACTCGCCCGTTTGAGCTCCGATTTTTTGTAACGCAGAAAAGGATCGCAAATGCTCAGTTTAGACATTTCGCAACTTTTAACCATGGGGAAGGGGGGGGGGGCTAAACAGGGTAGGGGAGCTCACATTAATGTTCAAAAACCTCAGAAAGTGAAAATTTCATGCCATGGGACCTTTAAGATAATCTATTTATATTTTTTGTGTAATTTGATATGCAATCACATCTACAAGAACTAGGTAACTTGGTAACTAGGTAACTACTAGTATATGCTTGGACAGTGGAAGTATGTGAGAGCCCAAAGATCTCACAACCTCCATGCTGCAGAGAAAGAAGCACTAATGGCTTCTATCTGTACAACACAATATTGTTCTATAAAAATAAATAAATAAAATGCAGATATCGAAATAATTGTTTAGAAGTCATTTAGAAAACACCATCAGTGTGAAGCAGATTGTAGGGATAAAAGTTTTGTCCCCCAATTATACCAGCTGAAGACTCAGAGTAGAAGTCAACAGTTGTGGACAACAACTTTGTACTATTTATTCTTAAGAATTGTTCAAGCTTTTCACAGAAGAATCCTTATAAAATGTGATTTGAGGCTTTTCAGAGAGACTTCTGACAGTGCTACAGGTTTTGACTGCTGGTTTGTTTTTAACTGACATTTCTTCATTCCTAATTGGCTTCGCCCAAACTTTTACTGACACAGCCCCTTAAAAGATGACAAGTAACAGTTACTAAATTCACATTTAAAAAAAATAATTATTGTGTTTTACTTTTCCAGATTACTGTTTAGCCGTACTAACTAGCCAACATCCTAAAAAAGGCTAACAAAAAATGCTTCACAATGTAAAAATCTATGTTTGCTTAAAACATTATGATGTCAATAATATTTCCAGTTCACTTAATTCATAATTTAAACAAATTAAAAACAAACTCCTATAAAATCCTATCTATTACTTGCTTTGGAAAAGTAAAGTTTTTTTTTTTACAATCTGAGCCTTCTTTTGGCAATAACACAAGTAGTTTTACTCACCCATAGCAGTTTGCTGTCAATTGGAGCAGTATCGCAGAACTTATGTTGGAGCCGTTCTGTTCTACTAATGATCCCGTATCCGTTAGCGTGAGTGCTCGGGGCACTGATTTGCAGTGTCCAAATAACACAAACTTTAGCACTTTTCAAATCACAGAAGATCGCTGTGTCAGCGTAGACTTTTAGTAGATTCCAAAACGGCCTGAAACCCGATATCGCAACAGAAAAGTAAAGTTCAGAGCGGTGTTAGCTTCTTTCAGACTAGCGGTGTTTACAAAACAGCTGAGTTCACGCATGCGCACTGTCCTCTCTGATGACGTCATCAAATGAAACTATAGCTGGATATCGGGTTTCAGGCCGTTTTGGAATCCACTAAAAGTCTACCCTGACACAGCGATCTTCTGTGATTTGAAAAGTGCTAAAGTTTGTGTTATTTGGACACTGCAAAGTAATGCCCTGAGCACTCACGCTAACGGATACGGGATCATTAGTAGAACAGACCGGCTCAACATAAGTTCTGCGATACTGCTCCAATTGACACCAAAGTGCTATGGGTGAGTAAAACTACTTGTTTTATTGCCGAAAGAAGGCTCAGATTGTAAAAAAAAAACACGTTAATTTTCCTTTAAGTGTGAACACACAACAAATTATGCTATTCATTAGGATGACAACCATAACCTTCTTAAGAAGTTCAATTTCTCACTATTAGTACAGCACACCAACAGTTTATACATGGAGCCTTATAGTCTATCATGCAGATTATACATATATATAGACCAACTTATGCTGCAGCTCACACACTGACATACATTCTCAAGACTCCAGGGTCCACCCACGCACAATAAAAATGCTAGTGGGTTTTGCTTTTCATGAGATTGCCCTGTTTACGTTCAAACAGCTCATTTGCATAGCGGCAACTTGAGAAATGACATAAGAGACGAGCGGACCAAGGAGTGGGAGTCTTTACATTAAAAGCCTTCGCGGCTGATGAAAACATGGCCAAACACATTCTTGCTCCAATCCAAACTTCTCCGCAGAGAGTTGAAAAAACAGACCTGGACAATTAACCACAGAACAGAGAGCATGCTGGGTAATTAGCGGGAAGTCAAAGCTAGCATTCCCCTGGAGCTAGCATGCTTTTTTGATATATTCAGTCATGAAGAAGCAAGCGGTTGTGGGAAGGAACCCTGTGAGAATCGCCATCAGAGGTAGACAACAATTAGTGAAGGTCAAATTGTTGCGGAGGAAGCGTCAGAAAAGCGGTTAGATCTGTAAATGATGCCCCACGGAGGCCGTCAGGAAAATTTCAAACAATAACAAGCACATGGATGTGGTAATGGCCTCATATTTGATTTGAAAAGAAATGTGTAAAATCTAAGACAAGAAATTGGTTCCATCATACCGTGATGCGTAACTTTGCAGATTGCTGAAGCGAAACTCGATGTCCTGTGTTATTCAGAAGTTGGAAAGAGAACATTATCTTCTTTATAGTTTGTTGAAATGATACTGTACTTTAGCACATCTCATATTTGATGCAATACAGGACATTTACGAGCAACTGTATTATCAATATAAGTAGACGTGGAGGCAATTGATTGACAAATGTACTGTCAAATTTGTCAGTATCAAAAAGAATTTCTATAACACGAAAATATCCTCAAATCTATTTGACCAATTTTCTTAAAGGAATACGCAATAAAGGCATTATGTAACTTCTAGAGGAGTACTGTATATGCCACCGTCAAGAAGGTGACACTACCAAGCAAAGTGAGAGTCAGCTCTGTGAAGAGATGACCCCACTCATGGTAAGTGTGCATGTTTTTCAAGGTACGGTGGTACTTCACCTTACGAAAATTTCAAGTTACGAAACGCCTTCACGTCAAATTTTGGTCTCTAGATACGAATGAAATTTCAAGTTACGAAACGCAAAATCTCCAATCCAATCCAACTTTATTTATAAAGCACTTTAGAAACAACAAGTCTCAAAAATTCAATTAACCCTCCTGTCGTGTTCGGGTCAAATCTGACCGTTTTACAACTTATAATATTCATAAATATTATGTTTTTCATCTGATTACCTCAAGACCTTATGATATCCTCCACACTGTGTACTTGAACATATAAAAGTGATGATCACCTATTTCATTCAATTTTGAGTGTTTTAATCAACCTTGTTACACCTGTGGTGTTCCCGGTCAAAAGTGACCGCCATAGGAAATGAATGGGTATCCAGAGTAAATTCATTCAACATACAGAAAACATCCACATACACACTGGCCCAGCTCACTCTCTCTCTCTCTCACACACACTCACACACACACACACACACACACACACACACACACACACGCACACACACACACACATACACACACACACACACACACACACACCTACACACACACACACACACACACACACACACACACATACACACACACAAACTAGGGTATGCGTGTTGTGCTGGACATGACAACCGGTCTCCAAGGGCATAATATCACATGTGACAACTTCTTCACATCACATGCTCTTGGTCAGGAGCTACTGAAAAGAAAGCTCACCATGGTAGGGACAGTGAGGAAGAACAAGCCCGAACTTCTCCCTGCGCTGGTATCGACCAGAGGAAGACACTCTCATCACAATTTGCATTCACTGACACTCACACTCTTGTGTCATACGTTCCCAAGAAGAATAGAAATGTCATCCTGATGAGCACAGTACACAAAGACGCCGCTGTCAGCACCACGGAGGACAGGAAGCCCCTGATGATCCAGGACTACAACAAGAACAAGGGAGGCGCTGACTGCCTTGATAAGGTAATGTAAAGTCTCATCATGCATTTTATTTTATTTTTATCTAGGTGAATCATAGCATTTTGTGTACGACAGATTGAATATTGTTCCTAATCTCTTATTATTTATTGTTCCTTTACTGAAGCTTACTGGTACATACACCTGTAAGCGGATGACGGCTCGCTGGCCTGTGGCACTGTTCCACAACATCCTGGATGTGTCAGCTTTCAACACGTATGTGGTGTGGACAGCAATCGACCCAACCTGGAATCAGGGGAAAAGTTTCAAGAGGAGACTTTTCCTCGCAGAGCTGGGGAAAGCTTTGGTGACTCCTCTTATACAGCGACGCCAGCACATTCCCCGCACACCAGCCTCCACCAGTCTGGTTAGGAGCATGCAAGCTCCAGCCCTGGCTGCTCTCTCCAACAAGGACATGGGCAGAAAAGGAAGCGTTGTGGCCTCTCTGCCCCTGGAGACATCAAAACGGGCCTGACATGCTGCAAATGTCATGCTTATGTTTGCAAGGCCCACTCTGACCTGAGTGTCACATGCCACTCATGTGCATGAATACACACACACACACACACACACACACACACACACACACACACACACACACACACACACACACACACACACACACACACACACACACACACACACACACACGTGTTTGGTGTTTGGTTTTCCATTTATTTTTTGTATTATATGTTCATTTTGTAGTTCATTTTCAGTGCCCAATTGTATTTTAACTGATGTTATTTAATGTTTACTTCTATAAATTGTTGTTAGACACTACTTTGAAACATTGTTCTCAACTAAAGAATGCTTAATAAAAAAATTGGTGTTGAAAAAAAAAAATTGTGCTAATTTAAGAGCAGTTAAAACAGACCGGTCAATTTTGACCGGGAACACTAAAGTAGGGGGCTGGAGGCGAACACGACCGGAGGGTTAATGCGCGCTCAGATGCACGCCCCGAAACGTAAATACACTTTATCAACACACACGGGGTTAGGTTCCAGAGGTGGCCCGCGGTGGGAGAGGTCCACGAGGTAGGACAACTTTGTATTTTGCAATTGTTCTACATGTTTTAGGGCTGTAAATGCCTCACCACACACATTCTACACTTTTTTCTCGCATTTCTCTCTCGTTTAAACACTCGAACTTTCATAGATTTTCAATGGAATGTGTTGGGGGGGACACGGCTCAATATAGCGCCGCCGAACGTGCGATGGGAGCGGAGACACAACAACACAGTATGGTAAAACTCACCTGTCTCACGACGGTCTAAACCCCGCTCACGTTCCCTTAGTGAGTGAACAATCCAACACTTGGTGAATTCTGCTTCACAATGATAGGAAGAGCCGACATCGAAGGATCAAAACGTCCATACGGCGCAAGGCCGCGCTACACCGGGGCTGCGGGATTGAGCCGCGGCGCCGCGTGCCTCCTCCTCGGGGCCAAGCCCGCGCGGCTCACAGCTCACAGTGTGAGCGCTCTGGATAGATAGAACCAGATAGAACCAGAGCCCACCCCGAGCGAGACCCCGCGGTCTTGCCCGCTGATAGAGCGGCCTGTTAGCTCACAGTGTCAGCCCCCCAGCTCTGGAGGTCAGATAGAAGCAGAGCCCGCCCCGCCCCGCTCTTATTCCCGCTGAAAGAGCGTCTTTCTCGGCCTCTTAAAGGTGCGCAGACACGAGCAACGAGCACCGCGCTCCTCCAACGGCACTGCCATGTTATAATAATAACAGGACCAATCCAGGTTTAGTTCTGGCCAGACCTGGTTTATTCCATGTTCTTTTAGTCCTGGTCTAGTCTCTTAGCCCGTCAGGAACACAACATTACACTATAAAAAAAAATGTTACACTATAAAAAAAAAAACCTTGGAACGGATCAGGCTTTTTCCATTGAAATAGCTACTCAACTTACGAATTTTTCACGTTACGAAACCACTTCTGGAACAAATTAATTTCGTAAGGTGAGGCACCACTGTATTTCGTTTGCAATAGAAGATACAGAAAGAGGATGTATTACATTTCTATGGGGTATTAACTGTCGACACATAATATATTTAGATCACCATGTTACATATGTTATATTCACCGATAACAAGATATTAACATGTTTAATTAGTTTCAGTTTCGTGTTTGACTCTGTGTGCCCCCTCCCTTTGCTACCGGCACTAAGTTACTCCCCTTCAGAGCGCTATCACAACACAATCAGTGTGCATCCCGCTAATTAAACTACTGCACATCACATCAGGTTTATGAAGCTGTAGTGTATTGTTTTGTATCATGCTTTGTATATTTATGAAAAAAGGCTAATGGTCTAAGTTTAAGATAGGATTGTACTGCTAACCATGAGGAGAGTTTGAATAGGGCCTAGGAGATAACTACTAGACAGGCATGGATGACGTATAAAGCCTCATCAGGCATGTTTTTGATGAAAGAACAATTCTATAATGGTAGAAAGCTCCAAAAGCTCTGAAATGTATATGTATATAGTACGTGAGGTTGTGATGTATGTATCTTTATGACTGAGTTTTTGTAAGTTGTTTTTTATGGTATTTTATTGGTATTTATGCCATTTTATATCAACCTGTCCAGGGACTGCAGGTGGAAATTAGCATATTTGCTATAACCTGGCACAAACATATGACCTCTTTTATGTAGGTCAATGTTTTTATGTGCATTGTCCCTGTCAAATAAACTAATAAACTAAACTAAACAACAATGCTCTTTGTATTGTCATTTCCGATTCCAATTTGTATTATCTTTGCTCTTTGAAATTGATATATAAAAACGTAAAAAATATATATATTATAGTTTTTTTTGCTTCAGGTATATACAATTGAAAGTGTTTTCCCAATAGATTAGTTCTCTTTTATTATTTATACTTATATTACAAGTGGTATTGGGTAGAAATCTCACCTCGATCTCCTCTAACCCCCTGTGGATTTTGTCCCCATAGTAATGCATTTGAAAGTAACCTATAGCCAAGCCCCCACTCCCCTCTATGTTGCATTGGCGGGCTGCACCTCCAGATAAATTGAGATGCGGCAGGGCTCTTGGCGATCCTATTTCTCCCTTTAGAGCTGGGGGCCACAGCCAAGGGGGACGAGGTGCATGGGAACGTATCGCAATCCAAGACGGAGATCGAAACTGGCATCATCTACCACTCTGGGCTCCACGGGGCCGACTGGTAATCAGGTACTTTCAGTAAAAAACGCTGAAACAAATGTACATGAGCCTGGCCTATATTCTGCGGTAATATATCTTGTGGTGTTGAATGTATAGCTGTCCCCAGTCTTCTGCTGCTTCGTTCTATCTTCTGTCTACCGTACAACACCAAAACCATCTTCTTAAATCACAAGAGCTCCGTATTTAATCTGCCCTTACTGTCCAAGGCATCCAATTTAAAGGTGCAATATGTAACTTTTCCAGTGTGGAGTCAGCCACCATTGATATGCTTTGCCTGAAATGTTCCACAGTATGGTATTCACCTTATATAACAATTATGAGTGTTTTTATAGCCTGAAAATACCTACCAAAAACAGGCATTTTTACTGTGAATGAGGTCACCTCTCATATATTGACCTGGTAGCATTTCCTTTTAGTCTTTAAGAAGAATTGTAAGCAAAACAATAATATCTCCATTGAAGACAAGCAGGAGTCAGCCCGTTCACCAAATATTGAAGATATTACTCTTTTGCCTTGTTTATTCCACAGTATGGAAATAAACACAACACAGACACAATGAAGACAAATTAATAGCCAGAGCTATGTAGAAGCAAGCATGTGCATGGTAAGATTTCATGTTTTTCAAGGTACAGTGGTACCTCACCTTACGAAATTAATTCGTTCCAGAAGTGGTTTCGTAACGTGAATTTTTCGTAAGTTGAGTAGCTATTTCAATGGAAAAAACCTGATTCGTTCCAAGGCCGCGTTCCAAGTTTTTTTTAATAGTGTAACTTTTTTTTATAGCGTAACACTGTGTTCTGGGTCCTGATTGGCTAAGAGACTGTAGACCCAGGACTAAACGTGGACTAAACCAGGTCTAAACAAGGTCTATACCTGGACTGGACCAGGACTAAACCTGGACTAAACCAGGACTAAACCAGGACTAGACCAGGACTAAACCAGGACTAGACCAGGACTAGACCAGGTGGATTAAAGCGCCGCGTGCGGGTCTATTTCCTGGTTTCTCACGAGTCACAGCTGAGGCGAGCAGCGAGGAGGGGACCGCAGGGAGGAGGGGACCACACGCAGTCCGAGTGCATGAACGAACACAGGTAAGAGCCGCGGTGGTTTAATCCTGGTTTAGACCTGGTTTAGACCTGGTTCAGACCTGGTTTAATCCTGTTTTAGAGGAGGCACGGTTTGAGCACGGGTCTCGTCCTCGCAGCCCCACGCCGGGTCATGCTGCGCTACCACACGTGTCCACGCGCACACTTCTCCCCCCTCCCCCTTCCCCCCACACTTTACTATTAATACATTTTGTTGAAAATCTATGAAAGTTTGAGTGTTTAAACAGAGACAAATGTGAGAAAAGTTTAAATCCAGTCTGAGAAAAGTGTATAATGTGTTTGGCTGAGCGCGCATTATTTGAATTTTTGAGATTTCGCGTTTCGTAGCTTGAATTTTCTTTCGTATCTAGAGACCAAAATTTAACGTAACTTGGAATTTTGGTTTGTTGGGTCTTTCGTAAGGTGAGGTACCACTGTATTTTTGAGCTATTAAACTCCTATAATTGAATAAATGCAAGGCGCATGTGTTTAATGCCCTACTGTGAAATAATCCATGCAAAGAAATAACATCTTCCTGGACAGAAACAAGTAGAAGACCCTTCACCTTAGAAGTTACATACTCTACAACAAAATAAAATATATTTACATCTAAGAATGTGCCCTTAAAATATTACAAGTTACCAACAAGATGTAATTTTCCTAGACCACATACTGTGTGTAACCAACCAACCTGGATACTTGAAGCAGCCCTTACTAAGAACAAATCCCCTTCGTGCTTCTCTCCTCTATCTCCTGTCTCCAACCCACTCCCCAAAACAATCTCCGTCTATCACTCTCTCTCTGCATTTATCTGCCCATCCTGCACCGTAAACCATTCCCTTCTTCTCTTTTATACTCCCTCCTCCCTCGCTCCCCTCCCTCATCCTGTCTGTTACCCTGCCAGTCATCCCGGCCCTGGGGTGTTCTTAGGTGATCAATCTTCATCCGTGCGTTGTTGTCACACTAGGGTCAAAAAAACAAAAAATTCCAAACGCACGCTCCACCCGTCCACATAGACACACTCACATTTAGCAGAACGTAACAAGTGGAACGTCAAATGCCAAGATTTACATATGATTACATTAGGGAGCGGTTGCAGTCAACGAAAAAAAAGAAAAGAAAATGACAGTAGAAAGCATCACAGCTGTAATCGTTTCTCGTTCGCGGTACACACGTGGGCTCATCATCGCTTAGCTGTGAGTTTTAATGAGATGGAGGACAGACCGTGCCAGCATTGGGGATGGTGTGACTCTCCCTGGCTGCGCGTGCTTGGCTCTAAACCCGCTCACAGGCTCCAGCAGCTCCAGCCAGCTCACCCAGCCTCCGCCATCGAGCTATCCCAGAGAAGAGGCCTCAATCTGGGCTGTAGAGGGTGGAGCTGGATGGTCGATGTTCTCGCTGCTCTGGGCGCCGTTCTTTTGTGACAGGCGCAGAGCCATGCCCAACCCCACCACCTGAACATGACCAAATATTGGCGAGAGAGATAGCGTTCAGCAGAGACTGTGCGTTTGTCTTCATCTGTGGCAATGAAGAAAGCAGTCAGGCTTAATGAAATAAAAAGAGCACTGACAAAAAGACAAGGAGTGAGGTACTGTTTAGACAACTCATCTCCCCAGTGTCTCTACAAGCACTGCATTCAATATTAAAACTGGATGATGTGGCATGTTACCTAAAAACTGAATGTTTCTATTTCGAAAAAGGGGATTGTTGAGTACTAAAATGTCTTGATATTTCTTCCCCTTAGAATTATACGGTTCCAGCTGACGCTTTTGTTAGTTGAGTCATATATTCTTGTTCTTGAATACTTTCTGTATGCTTTTATCAAGACATGGGGTTTGGTAGGTTTATATGAGCAGAAACCCATGATTCCATTGTGCTTCATGGTCAGAACTTAAAGGTGGATAGTGTCATTTTTCCCGCTGGAGTTTCTTTCAAATGCTTTTCTTGATGGAAATGTTATTGCTTTGTCCAGAATGGTTCACAGTCTGGTACTTTCTTCGTGGACACCAAACCAGACCAGATCTGTGGAGGCAACCACAGTCAGAATGCCTGTTTTTCTAGATATTTTTGAGCTATACAACAAACTGTAAATTAAAGGGATAGTGCGATTGTTTTGATGTTAATCTGTATGGGTTTCCTTCTAAAAGTTCTGTGTGTTGACACCGGTTTACCTCTGACAGTCTCAGCTGATCCCGGTTCGGCTCACTTTCTGGAGCCCACGTAAGTAGGTCCAGTAACTTCCCTGGAACATGAAATAAAGCTTGTTTTTCTTCTCAAACAAAACATTTGTTAGAAAGGTGATATATTTGTATCCGAAACAGTTGTCCACGAAACATCCAGCAGCGTATTTCGCATTCGTCTCCACTCGTATCACTACGCCCATGTTAACTCTATCAGCCTGTTCACTCGTAAACTTCGGCGTAGACATCCGCTGAAGGTGAACAGGCTGATAGAGTTAACATGGGCGTAGTGATACGAGTGGAGAGAGACAATACGCGAATGTGAAATATGCTGCTGGATGTTTCGTGGACAACTGTTTTGGATGCAAATATATCACCTTTCTAACAAATGTTTTGTTTTGAGAAGAAAAACAAGCTTTATTTCATGTTCCAGGGAAGTTACCGGAGCTACTTACGTGGGCTCCAGAAAGCGAGCCGAACTGGGATCAGCTGAGACTGTCAGAGGTAAGCCGGTGTCAACGCACGTAACTTTTAGAAGGAAACCCATACAGATTAACATTTAAAAACAAAAACAAAAAAACGCACTATCCCTTTAATACATGTAAGGTAGAACTGTTTAATGTCATACTGTGGAACATTCCAGGCAGAGTAATGACAAGCAGGTCTATCAATCTATCTATCGATCTGTCTACACAGATAGAGTCTTATACTTGTAAGGGGACGATTTCCAGAGAGCAGTAATTTATGAGAGTGGCTAATGCCAGATGCCCTCCCTGGAGCCCATACTCTCAGATACAAGCAATATTTGAGCTATACTGAGGCTGAAGGCACAGAAATATTAGACATTGTACCAGCTATAATAACTGAGATGGAATTAATGTTAACTGCTTCTGTTGAAAGACAGTTCATGATAATTTATAATTTAAAACATAATATCACTTCTACTTATTGCTGAGCCATATATAGCAGGCCAGTGTTATCATTATGCAAATTTGCAAAAGTTATATTTTTGTAATTTAATTTTATATGGTTGTACATGTAATTAACATTTCCCAGAACTCTTAGTGTGTCTCCTTTCTTCTTACTCCACTAGTCTGTAAAAAAAAAAAATAACCATGGCAACACAGGTCTTTATAAACAATTGAAACTGCAAATAGCTGCTATATTTATACATGCCTTGTTCCTTGTTTCACACACTGCAGCCCTGCTTCTTCTTCTCCTCCATCACGCATATGACGAGGACCAGAGCATGGGTACAGGTTGAGGAGAGGCCCTGAATTAAACATGGCTTTATAAATAGTGCAAAGGAGCCCACGCTCAAGGGATCCTTTCTGGGGCCCATCGGAGCGCTACAACCCAGCACCACCCAGCAGGAGAAACACAACTACAGCTAGCAAGGGGTAAATGTTCCAAGTACGCTACTAAGCATGCTAGCACGGGCGCTGTATATGTGTACGATGTAGACAGGGCCTGCTCTCTCTGCATGGTTCATGAATAGTTATAGTAGCCCCTGCTTGAATGCTCCTCTCGCCTGGTAAGTGTGTTTTGTGTGAAATGGTTGGCGCATTCAGCTCTCTCACTCCAGGTTGCACAGAGAAGGGCTCCGACACGTGGGGCGCTCTGCTCTGAGGTCTGCCAGATGACGGAGTACTAAATGCATTGTTATTCGCTATGGATGACAGTGTTTTGGTTGTTAGTGTCAAATATTAAATTGGCAGTGTCGGCTACGAATGGCATAGTGTAAACAAAACCAAGCTGAATTATTTCTTATCTGTGAGCCACACTGTATATCATTTGCTGAGGTGGAAGTAGTGCTCAGGGTATGTAAAAGTACTGCAAAATGAATGAATGGTGCATTATGTATTTTTTTCTGCTTACCCCTGTAGAGGTTATAGCTTGTTCCGCAGTATGGCTTTAAACTATCCATCTCCTTTGAGACAATCAAGTGACTCAATAAGGCAAAAGTTGTTTTTTTTTTATCAATAAAAACACATGTACTTGAGGAAGTGCAATATAGATATATTTAATTCAATACTGTGGAGCATTCCAGGTCCAATAACATCTCCATGGAGACCCCACAGCAGAAAAGTTAAATATAGTCGGCCTACATGATAAATTAGTAGCAGTGAAAAAGTAACAAGATACTACATAAACAATAAAGGTGGAATAACTTGGCAACATTAAGTCAAGCCAACAAAATACATTGATAATATGCTTTTATAGTCATTTAACCACCATATTATTTTAAATAATTTATGACATTAAATTTAGAGCCTATTTTTACCCATCTTCCGGGAGGTGCTTGCAGTGTAACAGACTGGAAATAACATTTTGAACTCTTAAAAAATAATGGCGGCTATAAAAAGTCACTTAAAGCGTATTATTAATCAAAGTAACTTAACAATGCCTAAGTCATGTTTTTACTACAGTTAAAATAATGTCCATTCAGCTTACAGAGAATCTCGGCCTCTGACGTGACCAAAGGCAGCACTGTGCAGAGCCATGTAAAATTCATACTCCTGTTTGCCATGTCACACCATACATTTTTAAACTGAACTTTGCAGATACACCTCGTGTGTTGTGAGACAGCACTTTTGAGTGGTACAGCTAGTGTCGGAGCATAGCTTTCATGGCTCCCATCTTTAACCTGCTAGCATTAGCACTGTAACCCTACCAGGGCTCTCAAGTTTTGAGCGGGGTCGTGCGTGAGTCTGTAATTTCCGAGGACGGGGGGGGGGGGTGCGAGTGAACAATTTTTCCCGAGGAGCGGGGGGGTGGGGGTGCTTGAATTGCGTGAGAAATGCCGTGTAGGCGTGTGAACACGTCGAATTGCGTGTTGAGAGCCCTGTTTGTCTAAAGAGCAAACTTTAACTACAAAGCAACTAATGACAGTTATATAAATGAAGTTATTAGCTGATGGTTCTCGGTTTGTTTTATCATTACCGCACTTTGTCAGTGCGCTGAGAGGGGCGGGGAGGAGGGACCGGGGCGGGGGGGAGCGGGACATTTTTAACGGATTCATGTAAGAGTCTGGTTAATGCACCGGGCCCGCGTCTCACCGCGTCTCACCGGGTCTCACCGCGTCTCACCGGGTCTCACCGCGTCTCACCGGGTCTCACCGCGTCTCACCGGGTCTCACCGCGGCTCACCGCGGCTCACCGCTCACCATGGGCAGTTCGGCTCTGGGCCGCGCGTATTCCGCGCGTAAGCCGTCGGGGGTACACGTTACACACAGACGGAGACACCGGGACCGGAGTCGGTGCGTCTCAGAGGAGACGTGGCACCGGGACTGAGGCTCAGGACGTGCCCAGGGGATGGCGCGTCTGCTCCAGCCTCCGCTCAGACCGTGCGCCCGGAGCAGGGGAAGTTTTTTTTCTCTGAAAACGCGCGGAGCCTGCATAAACTAAGCCAGACAGACCGATTTTCTGGGCACAAAAAAATAAAAAATAAAAAAAAGAAGAAATCAGCGTGAGAAATACCATGTGTGGCGTGTGAGCGTGTGAACACGTCGAATTGCGTGTGTCACACTCTCAATGCGTGAGACTTGAGAGCCCTGCCTACTCATCTCATTTTTATCTGGAATGATCATCTATCTATCTTTTATCTATCTATCTATCTATCTATCTATGTCCATAAGATCAAGATAATCAGGTGACACGACAAGGTCATGTTACAGGTCAGATCTGTGGAGAGCCAAGCCTGGTCACAGTAAGAATGCAACTATTTATGTGCAAAAATAATAACCCATGCAAGACAGATCAGTTAAAAGCCATACTATGGGCATTCCAGATAAAGCAATAACATCTCCATGGAGACAAGCCTGTGGAGGACCTTTTACCTGGAAAGTAGTCCTACTCACAAAGAGTGTATCATTTATATGTACGAATGCAGTACTGCTTAAACACACAAGAGACAGCGTCATACTCCAGAGAGCCTGTTTCTTACCTGGTCTCTAGTGGAACATTGCTGTTGAGGACCCAGCTGTCCTGTAGCTGGACAGACTCAGGGGTGGTGGGCCCGTCCCCTGTGCCCGGGGCAGGGGCATGGATGGGGTTGCGTCCTCCCCTTAAGGTGTTTCTGTTCAGGCTGTTGGCAGACTGATGGGAAACGGTGTGGTGGTTGTGAGGAGGTGGGAGAGGAGGCCGCAGAGTGGACTGACTGTGATGGTTGGCAGCCCCTGAAAAATGAGCAACAAAAACAGACATAAATTTAGGATCCAAGTTTCTTTGTAAAATAAATCAAAAGGAGTTTCTGGTGAACAAAGGGAATTCCAAGTGCACACAGAGAAGTGGAGCGGCCTCGTTTGAGTGTACAGCTGCAGGACGACTTCATTATCACTGCATTATGTGCTGCTGCTGCTGCTGCTGCTGCTGCTGCTGCTGCTGCTACTGGAGCTACAATTACTTTCACACAAGCCCTATATTTCCAGGTGGGAGACTGCTTTTAGAGCCTCATCTAGGGACCTCCAAATATACACAACCAGTTGCAACACAATTCTTGGAAAAATTAGACAAAGTTTTATTTTTATAAGTAACCTATAATAGCCTGTAACTTTTTTATATATATAAATAAAATATTCAACAAACAAAAATAGACAAAAACAAAAAAAACCTCTCATGCCCTACCCCTTCCATGCCCCACCGTTCTCTCAAGATGTTGCAAAAGTAATAAGCCTCTCAAGTCCAGTGCTGCCAAAATGTTAAAAAAGGCGTCCACATCAGTTGTCCCCCTCATAAAGTAAAGAATCTTCTCCGTTGTGCCGAAGGATAACAGTTTGTTAAACTTATTACAAACCTAGCATAAGGTTTAAGGAGTTAACATTTCACTCAGGATTTATACTTTAAGAAGCAACTGATTTCACTCAGAGGATCATGGGAAAAAAAAGTTGGATGTTGTGAAATCAATCATGACAAAATGGGAACTTGTTGGAGAGGGGATGAGTATGAATATAGAATGTCAATCACTATAAGAAGATTATGTTATAATGTGCTTTTTCTCACTGAATTTTCCCAACACACTTTTGAACGTGATTAAATGTGTGGATGCACAAACCTATAAGCAACATTACAGAATTAGAACATAATACTCAACAGTACAGCCTCTAACTCTCTAAGACATGGGGGAGTGTGACAGCCAAATCCAAGCCCAATACACCTGCACTGAGCTTATAAACTGTAGACTGTATAAAGAAGTAGACTAAGGGAGTCACCCATAGCGTTTGGCTCCAGTTAAACAAAGCTCACTAACAGTTAGAGGGGTAAATTTGGAGCCAGGTCCATATTAGGAAAAGGAATTTATTTACGGACAAATATAGTGAAATAAAAATACTGGGATCATGTAGAGTGGGTTATGCGGACATTTTAACCAAAATGACGAGGCCCAGTGTAGCAGTTACAGAGAGAGGGGTGACAATTTTCCATTAAGTCAATTACAAACGATGGAGCCAGAAGCACCCCCATGAATTCCTATTTGGAACGCGACAGCTAAGAGGTGAGCTATGTCCATTTATATATACATTTATGTTATGCACCAACCCAGGCTGAGACAGACACCCCATTCACATATCTGTATGGCTGAGTACGCCTGTGGCGGCCAAGCGTTCATAGTGACGTAGCTTTTTGATCCTTCGATGTCGGCTCTTCCTATCATTGTGAAGCAGAATTCACCAAGCGTTGGATTGTTCACTCACTAAGGGAACATGAGCTGGGTTTAGACCGTCGTGAGACAGGTTAGTTTTACCATACTGATGATGTGTTGTTGCGATAGTAATCCTGCTGCTACGTAAGCAAGAAGCCTTTCTGTGTGGAGTTTGCATGTTCTTCCTGTGTCTGAGTGGGTTTCCTCCAGGCACTTCAGTTTCCCCCATCAACCCAAAAACATGCTCCAAAAAAAATAAATCTTCTGCTGAGGTCCTGACCAAGACTAGCAACAAGATCATGAAGATGGGTGCCTGAAAGATGTGCTGCCCACTGCTCCTGAAAGGATGGGTGAAATGCAGAGTATAATTTCCCTACAGGGATAAATAAAGGATAAGAAAATAAAAAAGTCACCTTCCACCCCCCAACCCCAAATCAGAGGGAGATTTGAGCCTGTCCCGAGAAGCTGTCCTAAAGAAAATCTATAAAACCACACACACAGCCCCATATGGGAAGAGGATTCAGTGTTTTTGTAAATGTACATGATCGATCCACAACTCAAGGCCATAGTCGGATTCTTTCAAACGGACAGAGCTATTGTGCTCAAAATGTCTAGACTTTACAAAATTTAACAGCTGAACTAAAACACGATCCTTTTGACTTCTCACCAGAGCAAGCGGTCATATTTACTGAAACAATACTTGACTAAAAATAAAGAGGTAAAAGAATATGTAAGTATATACTGTAAACCATGAAAGCAGTTTGTTTGTTTGTTTGTATTTGATGAAGAAATGTTGATACTGAACATTGCAATTTGAGGATAAACAAAACGATCAGTGCTAATATAAATTTAGAGTAATGACGCTTTAAATTTCCATTTGAAGCCCCCTGAGGTTTTGACTTAAAAAAATAAGAGTTTGTGCTAATTCAATTGCTGTAACGTCATTTTAATAGTGTCTCGATAAAACATACAAACAAAAATGCTGTAAAAGACTGTAACTCACAAAAAAACTTCACACATATGAACACTAATGGATTAAACAATGTTAATGCTGTTACTCCCTCAAATACATACCTGGAGTTGTGTTTTATTTCATTCACACATGTTAAAGTAACTCTTTGTATGGGTCTTTCTCATGCACTGAGTGTTGATTTTGAAGAAGATTCATTTACAGTATTAGGGAACCATTAAGGCACCATATAAAAGCATCAAGAAGTACCATGTCATGGGACCTTTAACTTTAGTTCAGTAAAGATTGGCAGTTCCAGGGCTGAAATTATCCAAATGATTCTAGTGAAGGTGAATGGAGTCTGAAAACACAGTACACTTCCTGTATTAACACATGACATCATAAGGTGGAACAGTGTGTTTTCTGTTTGAGACAAGAACTCAGCCTAAATATGCAGAGTTTGTGTGCTAAACATGTGTGAATAAAACAAAGCACAACTCCGGGTATGTGTGATGAATATACAACATTATGATACAGATCATGAAAGAGTGTAATATGGGTCCTTTAACGCTTTTCCTTTCTAATTTTCAAATATTCTTTAGTCAAATTAACACCAGTGTTCGCCAGATGTCCCCCTATTTATCTGTAAGGTGACCTGATTCGTCTCTGCTGCCCCCGGTGGCAGGGTTTGGGGGTGCAGGTATCAGAAGGACAGCTGTTGGTGAAAGAGGAGAGGAGAAGAAGCAGCGGGAGGGGACCTGACCTGTGACATGGGACATACACAAACATCTGTCCGCTCATGTGAAGAGGCCCTTGGGATGAGGGGCACTGCACAGCCCCCCTCTCATCTGCATGTGTGTGTGTGTGTGTGTGTGTGTGTGTGTACCGCACTTCTACACCGTCTCTGCAGCATGTGGGCCGGGTGTGTACATTTGAATATAGAGCGTTTATTTTAATCTTGTGACCAATAAAGCCACTATTGTGTCTCCAAAACATAGTAACATTTTTGAAGTTCAGTTTTTACTTAGCAGCAGATGTGACTGGTATTATGCAGTACACGAGGGCCAAAACTCTTCCCCATGTGGTTTAATGAATACATTGATCACAAAAATTGAGGGATAGAACTCAGCGGTACTGAATTACCAAATTAGAAAAAAAATAGAATAGAATAGAATAGTCTTTATTGTCATTATGTCAGAAATTGGGGAAGGCAAAAATATGTATGTTTGACCGTCAAACAAACAAATCTTCAATAAAAACAGAACAAAACAAACAAATAAAAAACATGAAAATATTAAAGCCCCAGTGTGTAGGATTCGTGGTGCATAGGTGGATGGTGCTATTGCACTTTCTGTTTTAGCTACGGCAGACCTCGAGGGTCACCCGCGCACAAGCCGCTGTATAAATGATCGGGAATGTGTGTTCTCATGAAAACACACATTCCCGATCATGTACCATGACACTGTACACATCAAATGAAACCTTACAGTCTCCTCTTTTTGACTATGCAATTTCCCGGCACAACAATCACGCCCCGAGCACATGGGGCTTTTATACAGAAAAGCACAAAACGAGGTTAGCTTACCTTAGAATGCTTTGCACAGGTCAAACTCTGTATTTCACCATAAACTTGCTCTCAATTTGTCCGTAAGGATCCAGCGAATAAAATCCAGTAAAACAATTTAGTCCAAAACACGTGTTAGATCCATTACGACGTCTGATCCGGCAGCATGCTTGTGTTGTTTACCCAAAACCACGAGCCTTGCCGAAGGCGGAGCCCAAATGTCCTTCTGCGGCTCTCGTATTCAAAATGGCTGCCTCTGCATGGGGAAGATCCCCCTTTTATGTGACTATATCTAAGTCCAAAAGAATACTTTGATTTCATGATGGAAGTGAAAAGGTTTGGAAAACACTGTATTTTTGAATGGGTATCTTCAATTTCAGTAATTAACGGGTAAAAATCTTACACACTGTCCCTTTAAGGTTGACGTAAGTAATAAGTGCAAAATACACATACAGTAACCCTGATGCTGCTACTGACAAAAAAAAGAAACAAACTATAGATTTGTTTTTCTTTTTTCTTTTCTGAAACAGTGAACTAAAATGGCCTATAAACAAATATATTTATAACTTGCAAAATGTGTACGATATTTAACTGAACTTTGCACTCAAAATAATAATATTTTTCTCATGAAGACTTTTATCTATAGCTATGGTTTAACAAAGCACAAAGCTTACATAGGCAGACATCACAAGCTAAGACCACAGAGCCACAAGCCTGCTACCTCGAGAAACACATATGTGCCTCAGTGACTTTCCCTCTATAAATATTGAGCAGCTTTTTCACTATCATTTATGAATGAATAATATATGCCACACCTTGTATAGGAAAAATACATGGGATTTCAGCTTTCTTTGTCTGGCACGTGCATGTGAGACTTTGGGCAGTTGGCAAACAGAATTCATCAATCCTCTAAATGGTACACAGAAAATATACTTTTAGTCAAGATTTGCAAAATGTGAAAACATATGAAAAAAGATGCAAACGCTATTATGTTTTCTATTATCTGCCATCCTCGGGCTATATAGGGAGATAATGTTTAAAAAATGTTAATGCCATGAGTGTAAAGTTAGATTTCACCATTTGAAATCCCTCGGGCTTGTTTTGCATGTACCGTCACCTTAGCTGAACCAAACCAATTGTATTTCATTTTTGTATTAAATCAATATTTGTTGAAACTCAAAAAGGACTCTGCAAAATGTAAAATGAACGTTGCGGCCTTCAAAAGACTGTTGATGTCTCTGCAAATGCAAGCATGAACATATTTAAGATTTCATACAAATTGTTTTCTGTTTTTCAAAGTGATTTTTCAAAGTAATGTATTCTCGCCGAGACTTCAGATCCATCAAAAGATTTCTAGGAAGTAGCCAAAAGTATAAACCTAATAAAGAAGATATTGTCCGTCAAAAGTAAGAAGGTTAAAAGTGCAAGGATATTTCACTGAAAGCAAAAACAAAAACTGTGAACTCATTTCACCTGAGATCCACGTCTTACAAGTGAGTTAGGAAAAAGTATCAATGTACCTGAAGCTGAAGGAAGCTGAATAACTGAACAAGAACAAACACAGAAAAATGATCAAGCCCCAGGGCTTAGACGTGGCCCCCTGTTCAAGTGAACTCAAAGGCGCATAATAAGCCTTTAGCGGCACGGTTCGTCTGGTGGCTCTCCTGCCCACTGACCATGTGCAGTATGTGAATACATCTGTGCACGATCTGACATACCATGACTGCTCTGACCAATCACAGCGAGAGTAGCTACAGTGAAGCTCTGATTGACTGATTTGTATTTATTTTGAGTTTGTGCCAAGAGAGAAACAATAATCATTAGTGCAGCATTAGAGAAGAGAAGAGCAAGCTGAAGCTGAACAATTAAAAAGTAGTTTTTAAAACAACTGAAGGATTTTGAAAAATACTTTCTGCTACTACTAATGAGCGACCACTAATCTAACTCCAGACTTGGTCACAGATAGAACAGATAAAAAAAAAAAATCTTTTTTTAAATCAGAAGATATTTTGGCCATTTAAAACAGAAATGTGCTAAAACATGAAATGAAATGTAGTTGAGCTTCAAAGGGCCAGTACATAAATCCATAAATCATGGAATATGTTTTAGTTTGATTTTTTTCCCCACTTTCTGAATCTTTTCTGCCAGTGTGATATTGCACTGTGACACAGACACTGTCTGGGATAGTTTCACTGTCATGCAATTGTTTCCTAAGATGTTTATTAAAGCCCCAGTGTGTAGGATTCGTGGTGCATAGGTGGATGGTGCTATTGCACTTTCTGTTTTAGCTACGGCAGACCTCGAGGGTCACCCGGGCGCGCCGCGCGCCGCGCGCCGCTACTGTATAAATAAAACGCGGTCCCGTTTTTTTTGTTTTGTTTTTTCTCATGAAAACACACATTCCCGATCATGTACCATGCCACTCTACACATCAAATGAAACCTTACAGTCTCCTCTTTTTGACTATGCAATTCATTTCCCTGCAAAACAATCACTCCCCGAGCACATGGGGCTTTTATACGGAAAAGCACAAAACGAGGTTAGCTTACCTTAGAATGCTTTGCACAAGTCAAACTCTGTATTTCACCATAAACTTGCTCTCAATTTGTCCGTAAGGATCCAGCGAATAAAATCCAGTAAAACAATTTAGTCCAAAACACGTGTTAGATCCATTACGACGTCTGATCCGGCAGCATGCTTGTGTTGTTTACCCAAAACCACGAGCCTTGCCGAAGGCGGAGCCCAAATGTGGCTCTCGTATTCAAAATGGCTGCCTCTGCATGGGGAAGATCCCCCTTTTATGTGACTATATCTAAGTCCAACAGAATACTTTGATTTCATGATGGAAGTGAAAAGGCTTGGAAAACAATGTATTTTTGAATGGGTATCTTCAATTTCAGTAATTAACGGATAAAAATCTTACACACTGTCCCTTTAAGAATATGCCTGACTGGAGTCAAAAGAAACAGTCAGGTTACAACAATGGCTTTGGTCCATTTTATTTTTTTATCAGCTCTTTTTGCATATCCTTCATATTTTCTTATCTCCAAAACAACATTCATCATTGTATTGATGATTAACATGACCCACCTCTATAACCAGGTGGCTCATTGAAGGGCTAATCTGTCAGTGATAATCTGAAGTACATAATTTTATTAATATTCCCTTTATAATCTCGCACAGCCTGGATGCCCAATTGCCTAAAGCAACAGCCTGCTGCTAGCTCTAATGGGAACAAGCGTTTTACCTGGATGTTAGTCTGATAAAAGAAAAGCATGTGGCAAGGAAACTGCACAATTAAGGAGCAACCAAGCACATCACATTTTACTCTATTTTATCTTGCATGCCTTTCTTTACTCTCATTTTCACTATATGCATTGTGGGTAAACAAAATGAAACAAATTTCTCGACAAGCTTTTTGTTTTGTTTTAGCAAGCGACTTTTCAGGAAACAACCCCGGATTTTGAGTTTTCTTTCTTTAGTCTGACCCAGTTTATTCTAGTCCAAGGTCTCCCGCGACTGCAGGGAGTGGGGAGAGAGGGAGAGACAGAGGGAGGGGAGAGACAGAGGGAGCAGGGAGGGAGGAGGGCTTGGATCTGGCTAATCCCTGGAAGTTCATTATGCTGGCCAATTCAAAAGGATCCAGGCTTTCTGTGCACAAGAGCATTAGCCTGTCTGCTAACCTGGCTCCCCTCTGTAAAGTGCACTGCAGCGAGAGGCAGGGGATGGCCACAGCGTATTAAACCCGCTGTATAAGCACGTGTGTGGCCAATTGGCAGCACTCGCACAATGGAAATGGAGGGGCAAAGGATAAACGGATAAGGACATGAAAACAAAAGTGCGTAAAAAGATAATTGGTGGTGTCATGGTAATTAAAAACTAAAAACTAAAACAATATATATTACTGTCATTGTGATTCTAGGAAATAGCTGGATACTCTATAGCGATTTCAATAACACAATAATACAATCATTGTAGTTTATGGGAAATAAACAATGTAGAAAAATTTGAGATGCACCATTATGGGTTTTTTTATGGCCTGGATTCTTGTTTAGAATCCTGAAAAATGAATCGGTGATGAGCTCTGTCGATATTTTTGGGGCACTATGCAAGGCCAATTTTGATTATTTTCTCCAAATAATATGATATAAAATGCTGCAAACTCCACAAGCCTGTTTTACTACAAGCTGTATACGAGAACTGTGTAGGCATGCACCATGCAGTTATCTCTTTGCACTAATGTTTTCAAATAAAGCTTTTATTCATATTAACTATTCACCTTGAAGACATTTAAAATCTATCTCTACACAAAATAATAGTGTGTTTTAATAAAGATCTAATATAGACAATTCTAAAACTATTCAGAGCAACTGCTATTTATTTAGCAGTGATTCTTTATTTATTGACATTCATTCAAAACAGTGTCTAGTTTTGATTCTGGTTTTAAAGGAAAAGTAACGTTTTTTACAATTTGAGCCTTATTTCGGTAATAAAACAAGTTGTTTTACTCACCCATATCACTTTGGTGTCATATGGAGCATTTCCGGAGATGTTTTAGATTAGCGTTAGTGCGACTTATAGCCATAGCTCGGGGCATTCCCCGAGCATGTAATATGCCCCGTGCGGGCTCCAAATAACACAAACTTTAGCACTTTTCAAATCATAGAAGCTCAATGTCTTTAGTCTACGATTTTGTTTGAGTCAAAAGTGGCCTGTAATCGGAGATTTATCCATAGTTTACAGCTATGCGTTCCATGTTTGGGTCCCGGGAGCTGAGAGCACACTCCGCACATGCGCACTGGTGTCCTCATCTACTCGAAACTATGGCTAAATCTCGGATTACAGGCCACTTTTGACCAAACGAAATAGTAGACTAAAGACATCGAGCTTCTATGATTTGAAAAGTGCTAAAGTTTGTGTTATTTGGAGCCCGCAGGGGGCATATTACATGCTCGGGGAATGCCCCGAGCTATGGCTATAAGTCGCGCTAGGCTAACGGCTTTAGCTTAACGCTAATCTAAAACATCTCCGGAAATGCTCCATATGACACCAAAGTGATATGGGTGAGTAAAACAACTTGTTTTATTACCGAAATAAGGCTCAAATTGTAAAAAAACGTTACTTTTCCTTTAATGGCTATTGTTTTTACTGACACCCAGAGAAGGCTATAAGGAATGTTCTAATTTAGTGTCATTGTATTGTTTCTTGAACGTGATACACCATTAGTTTCTATGGCCATGACAATGACTGCTGTGAATAGAAGACATCAAAAGTTATTACCTGCTGATGAAATGTTATTGTAGTGACTTGGCACATACCCACTTAATAAGTTATGGTCATGGTTTTATATTCGGGAAAGGGTAAGTTCAGTAATTATACAACAAGAGCACTCTGTAAAGGGCCCATGTTACACTGTTCTGATCTATGTTACAAAGGTGTTTCCTCCTCACAAACTTATCTAGAGTTGTGTTTTGTTTCATTCATCCATCTGGTTTCTTCTCTCAAAGTGAAAATACTCACTCACTACTAAACAAAAGCTAAAAAGTAGCTGTTGAATTGATGTTAAATGAAACAAAACACAACTCCAGGCATGTTTTTGATGCGGTAACAGGATTCTAACATGGCTTAAAGCTCACAAGAGTCAATTTTGTGTAATATAGGTCATTTAAATTATTCTTTCAAAAGGCCTGTTTGTCGATTTGTGTAGAAAATGAAACGTTGACATATTTCAAGGTTTTGGCATACTATTTACTCGCCTGCCACATCTAACCTGCTGCATATTTGCTAAATAAATTCCTTTACAAACCCACCTCCTCCAGGTCTATTTGAAGCCCCTCTCCTCCTTATTCCTCCTTATGGGAATAGCACCAGTGCACTTTCCTTTGGGTCGCGCAAACTGTTTATTGACATTCTCTGTGGTTAACTGCAAAATCGCAGGGGCAGGATGTGTCTGTATAAGTGTGCGGGACAGGCGTGCTCCGTCAGCATTTAAAACCAGATCAGAGCGAGCCCGAGAGCTCACCCCTCCCTTCCCCTCTGCTCCTTAGTCCCTCCATCTTTTTATTTCATGGGCCATATCGTCACAACCCTTGAAAAAACTATTCTGTCGCCACTACGCTGAGCTAATTGAGATTCCGGTGGTGTTTTGAGGTGGTATATTCCCATGTGTCTTGTGCCCTCTGTCTGTGAATGTCACCCGCTTCTCATTTGTCATTCTTTACGGAGCTCCATGCAACAAAAAGAGGGAGAGATGAGAGCCGAGGCAACAAGTACTGACAAAACAGATATAATTCTCACATAGATTTATACGAAATTAAAAGTCTGTAGTACAAAGTATATCAACAACACAGGGAAGGTTATGACAAGTTAGACTGTTTATTTTGCTTAAACACTCATTTTCCCAATTTGGCCATTTAAAAAAAAATAAAAAAATTATTATATCCTGGTTGGAAATCATAACATCACATTAGGGAATTCCATAACTGTTACCAAGTAAAGTAAAACTCCTCTAATGTACAAAGAAATGATTATCTGACAAATACAAACATAAGAAAACACCATTATATTGTTGAAATAATGTTTTAAGTGTCATTAAAATTTGCCTGTAAATTGTGCCAGACCTTTGGATAGAATTCTCCCTCTGTGATGTCATCAGTGTGTTTTAGAAGTCTCTATTTCCTGTCATTTTATTTAACATATTTTTCATCTTTTCTTTGCAAATACTTTTTTGACTGGTGTAAAATTATAATATTAAAATGTATATTTACAATAGTTAGAATCCCACCAAATTATGTCAAATTGAGAGAATCGTGGAAATCTGTCATGTACACTTGAACTTTCTTGTTTCTTTTGTTTGTCTTTGCCTCTTCAGTGTTATGCGTGAAAAGTCCCTCAGTCGTCCAGGTAGAATCCATGATAACAGGAGAAGTTCAATTTGTCAACTGGACCAAGTTTGTTTGGTTGAAAACGTTTCGCCGCTCATCCGAGAGGCTTCGTCAGCTCTAATAAGAATACTGGTAAGACACTTGCTTATATCTTGCTGTAGGGAGGAGCTACCTAGCTAACTACTTTCCGGAACTATCTCATTGGTTTCGGTCTTTTGTTTCTCTGGCGTCTAGCTTAACGATCCCTATTCATCCCTACACGCCTGCTTTTTCACACCTCTGGCCCTGACCTGGCTAGCCCCATTGTTTCCCTGTTTGTTTGATCTAGGCTTAATAATGGAATTGTAGATGGGATGCAAATTATATCTTACGCCACCATTTCTGTTCAGAGAAGGATTCTCTTTTTTGACAAAAATAGCCTCTTTAACTCCCCTCTCAAACCAATTCTTTTCCCTGGCTAAGATCTGAACCTCACTGTCCTCAAAAGAATGTCCCGTGGCTTCTAGGTGAAGATATACGGCAGAAGACGGTCCACTCTGGCACGCCCGTCTGTGTTGGTACATCCTCTTGTGAAGTGGCTGCTTGGTTTCTCCAATATAGCGCTCACTGCAGTCTTCACTACACTGAATGGAGTAGACCACATTGCTTTGTTTGTGGCTCGGTGTTTTGTCCTTTGGGTGGACGAGTTTTTGTCTTAAAGTGTTTGTGGGTTTGAAATAAACTGGGATTTCATATTGTCTGAAAATCCTCTGTAGTTTTCCGACACGCCGGCCAGGTACGGAATCGCTACCCCTTTCCTCCTGGGTTCGGATTCTCTATTATCTTGTTTCTTGCCCTTGTCTCTCTTGGTTTTGTTAACAGCCCATTTGGGATAACCACAAACAGAGGGGCTTCCTGCACATGTTGTTCTTCTTTTTCCTTACCCTCTGTGCTTGTGGGAACCACTTGGGCCCTGTGTTGTAATGTCCGAATAACACCCAGTTTGTGCTGCAGTGGGTGGTGTGAATCAAAAAGCAGGTATTGGTCTGTGTGTGTGGGCTTCCTGAAGACTTCTACTTGGAGTCCCCGGTCTCCTCCTATCGTTACTGCACAATCTAAGAACGCCAATGTGTTATCCTTGGCATCTTCACGGGTGAATTTGATATTAGGATCTACAGAATTGATATGTGCAGTAAAAGGTTCCAAATCTTGAATTTTGATTTTTGTAAAATTATCATCAACATAACGAAACCAGTGTGTGGGAGGAGTGCCTGCATATGAGGCTAAGGCACTCTGTTCAAATTGTTCCATGTATAAATTAGCCATGATAGGGGAGACCGGTGAGCCCATCGCACAGCCATGAATTTGCCTGTAGAAGTTCCCTCTGAACTGGAAATAGGTGGTATTTAGACAAATTTCCAGCAGTTGGCAGATTTGGTCAGGAGAAAGTTTGGTTCTCTCTTCTAGCTTGGAATCCTGTAGTAAACTCCTTCTCGCTGCTTCGACTGCTACAGCTGTGGGGATACAAGTGAAAAGAGAGGTTACATCAAAGGAAACCATTGTCTCATCCTGACCAAACTGGAGAGACTTAACTTTGTTTACAAATTCAGCTGTGTTCTCAATGTGGTGCTCCGTGTTACCCACCAATGGAGCCAAGATGGTTTTTAGGTGTTTGGCCAAATTATATGTGATAGAGTCAACACTACACACAATGGGTCTGAGTGGTACTCCTTGTTTGTGAATCTTCGGGAGGCCATAGATGCACGGGATAGCATCACCAGGGTACAGTCTGTAATACAGTTGTAGATCAATGACTTCTTCTTTCCTCAACTTCTGTAAGAAATCAATGATCTTCTTTTTGTACCCATTGGTGGGGTCCCGTTTCAGTACTTCGTATGTTGTCGTGTCACTGAGTAGGCTGTTCACCTTAGCCTCATAATCAGCTGCGTCCAAGATCACTGTGCATCTCCCTTTGTCTGCAGGCAGGATTTGGATGCTCTGGTCCCTCTCTAGAGCAATGATGGCCTTCCTCTCCTCTGGTGTTACGTTAGAGGGTGGAAGTTTAGCATTGCTCAGTGCAGCTGTTAATTTCAGTCTAAGGTCTCCAGCTTCTGTCTCTGTGAGCTTGTTGTTCCTAATGGCGGTTTCAGCTGCCGTGATGTAATCCACCGATGTAATCCTAATCACATCCCCACGGTGGATTACATCACGGCAGCTGAAACCGCCATTAGGAACAACAAGCTCACAGAGACAGAAGCTGGAGACCTTAGACTGAAATTAACAGCTGCACTGAGCAATGCTAAACTTCCACCCTCTAACGTAACACCAGAGGAGAGGAAGGCCATCATTGCTCTAGAGAGACCAGAGCATCAAATCCTGCCTACAGACAAAGGGAGATGCATTGATGACAGCTGTTATGAGGCTAAGGTGGGCAGCCTACTCAGTGACACGACAACATGCTGAAACAGGACCCCACCAATGGAGTACAAAAAGAAGATCATTGATTTCTTACAGAAGTTGAGGAGAAGAAGTCATTGATCTACAACTGTATTACAGACTGTACCCTGGTGATGCTTATCCATCTATGGCCTCCGAAGATTCACAAACAATACCACTCAGACCCCATTGTGCAATGTAGTGTTGACTCTATCACATAATTTGGCCAAAACACCTAAAAACCATTTTGGCTCCATTGGTGGGTAACACGGAGCACCACATTGAGAACACAGCTGAATTTGTAAA
The DNA here is from genome assembly GCA_036785185.1 of Paratrypauchen microcephalus. Classification (NCBI taxonomy): domain Eukaryota; kingdom Metazoa; phylum Chordata; class Actinopteri; order Gobiiformes; family Gobiidae; genus Paratrypauchen; species Paratrypauchen microcephalus. Next base: position 560,617 of record JAVJIX010000062.1, on the reverse strand, counting down.
CAAAGTTAAGTCTCTCCAGTTTGGTCAGGATGAGACAATGGTTTCCTTTGATGCAACCTCTCTTTTCACTTGTATCCCCACAGCTGTAGCAGTCGAAGCAGGAAAAGGAGTTTTACAAGGATTCCAAGCTGAAGAGAAAACTTCTCCTGACCAAATCTGCCAACTACTGGAAATTTGTCTAAATACCACCTATTTCCAGTTCAGAGAACTACAGGCAAATTCATGGCTGATGCGTGCGTCACCGGTCTCCCTATCATGGCTAGTTTACTACATGGAACAATTTGAACAGAGTGCCTTAGCCTCATATGCAGGCACTCCTCCCACACACTGGTTTCGTTATGTTGATGATAATTTTACAAAAATCAAAATTCAAGATTTTTACTGCACATATCAATTCTGTAGATCCTAATATCAAATTCACCCGTGAAGATGCCAAGAACATTGGCGTTCTTAGATTGTGCAGTAACGATAGGAGGAGACCGGGGCTCAAGTAGAATCTTCAGGAAACCACACAGACATACGATTCACACCACCCACTGCAGCACAAACTGGGTGTTATTCGGACATTACAACACAGTGGTTCCCACAAGCAAAATAGAAAGAAGAAGAACAACATGTGCAAAAACCCCTCTCTGTTGTGGTGCCCAAATGGGCTGTTAACAAAACCAAGAAGAGACAAGGGCAAGAAACAAGATAATAGAATCACCAGGAGGAAAAGTAGCGATTCCGTACCTGGCAGGCGTGTCAGAAAAACTACAGAGATTTTCAGACAATATGAAATCCCAGTTTATTTCAAACCCACAAACACTTTAAGACAAAACGTCCACCCAAAGGACAAAACACCGAGCCACAAACAAAGCAATGTGGTCTACTCCATTCAGTGTAGTGAAGACTGCAGTAGCGCTATATGTGGAGCAGCCACTTCACAGAGGATGTACCAACACAGACAGGCGTGCCAGAGTGGACCGTCTTCTGCCGTATATCTTCACCTAGAAATACTTGAGACATTCTTTGAGGACAGTGAGGTTCAGATCTTAGCCAGGAAAAATTGGTTTGAAGGTAAAGGGCTATTTTTGTCAAAAAGAGAATCCTTCTCTGAGACAGAAATGGTGGCGTAAGGTATAATTTACCATCCCATCTACAATTCCATTATTAAGCCTAGATCAAACAAACAGGGAAACAATGGGGCTAGCCAGGTCAAATGTGAAAAAAGTAGCAGGGGATGAGATAGGTGGATTAAGCAGACCGAGCAATAATGAGTTCAAAATGAGTTAGCTAGGTAGCTCTCCTACAGCAAGATATAAGCAAGTGTCTTACCAGTATTCTTATTAGAGCTGACGAAGCCTCTCGGATGAGCGGCGAAACGTTTTCAACCAAACAAACTTGGTCCAGTTGACAAATTGAACTTCTCCTGTTATCTTCAGTGTTATGTATTGATACTTTGCAGCTGACGTCACCAACATTCTCTGGGGGTGTTGTGGGATCTCATATTTAATTTACATGCGTACTTACATATGAAAACTGTAATCTCTGTAGACTTATAACTTATAACCTCCACCTAGTTCTTCTGTGTTTTAACCCAGTGTCCTGTGAACAGCTAAGCGTAACTCAATACTCACATACAGTAGGCTATCCTGGGCTGTGTTGGCAACATCACCTTCTCCCTATCCATCAATACTCTGGCTGACTATTGGGAAAACTGGTCTTCTTAGCCAAAGCTGGGGAGTTCTCTACAGGGCCTTACATGGTCGACATAGCTAAACTATTCTCCTATAGGTTAGCTGTTGCTGATGTCATAAGTATTCAACAGTCTGTACTGTATTTAAAGACAGTCCCTTGTGGTCATGTGTGTGTGTGAGGGCCCCCACTGGGGAGGCCTCTTCACGTCACTCTTCACGGCCGATGTCTCTTCTCTGAGGGCCTGCTAAAGCTGACAACATGAATGCTGAAGATGTCTGACGTCACCATTTCGTTTGTATTCTGCTATTTTTACATTAAAATGCTGAATAACCTCAATTTCGACTAATGCCTTCCTTCAGACGTCCTTCGGACCCATTTTACGAAACTCACAGTGTGATGCCTACTGAAAGCACTACTCTGTTAGAAGCGCTATTACGAGACTTTAATATGAACTTTATTTTAATGCAATCTGACCAGAAAGAACTGATTTGGCATACGCTAGCTGGCATTAGCCATCAGTTTGTCAGTTAGTCTCGGTCACCTTTTTGTTGAAAATCAAGCTCCTAAACAGGAACACTCGTATTGATCACAGGCTCTTGAAAGTGTGTTGCTTAAATCCATTTTGAGTTTACAGATAAGTGTTTGCTTATGTGTGCATTGTGTCACCATGGTAACTACATAACATTCTGCCTATACAGATGTAGAACACCCCCAGCATGATGTCACTCAATTATTATTATTATTATTATTATTATTATTATTATTATTAAGATTTCTGTGAAGGCAAAGGTGATCAAATAAGACTGATGCATGTGGTAGGTAATTCTAACTTGCTTTTTTGCCTATTTAGAAACAAAGAATATGCCTTGCTCTTCTATGTTGCACAGTTGCACAAAATATCTATTTGCAACTGTCACCATTACATAACCACTATTACGGCCACCAGTATTTGCACCCAAAAGGGGAAACACATCTTTGTTATCTCTAGATGTGTTTCAACAAACCATTAAACATTCAACGCACCAGCAGCGACTTGAGGTGGCATCCCTGGCGAGGCACACAGCTCGCCACTTTGAGCGAGAAAGGGGGGCAGGATCTAAAAATAGCATTTGCGTTGTTCCCCATGCATAATGAATGGCCAGAGACAAACGCTAACGTTAGCTCTTTCCAGGAGCTTTCGGCTACGCTCCGTTCACTCGTCTCCAGCTCTCACGCCATTTGCCGGGGAACGTACCCACGGCGTAGCATGCGGACAGGTGCTCCGAGCCAGGCAGTATTCCCAGATAAACACACGGAGATGGACCCAATTCCCATCCAAAAGCCCAGCGCCCATTCACCTGCCACGCTTCGCCAGCAGCACCAGTCAGGCCTGTCCACCTGTTAGCTTAGGTAATGGCCGACTACTTTGCTACACACACATATACAAACAGCTTGAGGATTACTTCGCTCTGGTCAGTTTCTGGTTGGCTTGGTTTGGTGCATTTCCTGCCCAGAGTCTGGTCTCTACAGGACTCTACCTTTTTTTTTAAACCTTTTTTTTTTGTGTTTTCTCTGACTCTCACTGCAATGGGCTTGGGCAACACATGCGTAATACAAAAGGTAGAAATGTACAAATAAACTATTTAAAATATTCCAATCCAATATTTGTATAGTGCATTTTATAATCTGAAATGTTTCCCAAGTGCTGCACAGAAAATCATTAAAAACAACAACAATAATAAGGACTAACAAATGACAAAAGCTTGCTGAAAACCTCACAAGTGGAAGAAGAAAAGTGATAAAGTTAATTTACACTATACCAGCAGTTAAATGTTTGGACACCCCAGCTCATGAATTTTTTTTCTTTATGTTTAGTACTTTTGACATTTTAGATACAGACAGAAGCCATTAAATATACAAAACAAGATATAGGGGATTATGTAAAGAGAAAAGGTAAATAACTCCGCTAAATATTATTCAACAAAACAAAGGGTGGCTTCTGAAGATTTTAATATAAAATACATAAAAAATATATAAATAGTAGAGTTATTTACATGTTTCCTCTTTGCTACATAACTCCATATATCTTACTTCATCTTTCATATTATTTTAATGTAAAATGTAGTAAACAAGGAAAAAAAAAAACATTGAATAAAAGGATGAAGCCAAACTTTTGACTGGTAGTGTAGGATATGAAATATGTCAATTTTCTCTATTGACTCAAAACATCAGCTATTATTTAAATAGCTGAAATGAAGGGCTCTACTGACTACTTTAAACTAGAGTGTGTGGAGCAGACCATTAAGAGGAGCTGCATAATGAGTACACACAGTAAAAATTCAAATGACAATTGAATACTACCCTGCAAATTATACCAATTTCCTCTTTAAAGTAGTTCAGAGAGGTTTTATAAGGACACAATGGGAAAAGGTATAGTCTATGATATAAAAATATATTTCAAAATAGACATACAATACATAAATGAAAGGAAAATCAACCAAAACTGCCAGTGTTCTGTTATAAGCCACATGTGAGTCACTGCATGATAAACTGTTATAATCACATTTACAGCTGTGAAAATTTACTACAAAATCACAAAATATCTGCAAAATTCCGGCAAAAAGAAAGGTGTAAAAATCTAGCTGTTATTACATGGATATCCACTGAACATGACCTGCATATTAACATTTGAGGAAAAACTGAGATACAAATGTTTAAACTAAACTACAGTTCTGAACAAAAAAAAAAAGTAAACTGAAAATTTAAATAAAAAGAGTATATTTTGTTGTTTGCAAAGGACATTATTCTAAAAAATGGGGTTTAATAACTGTGCCAACTCAAATATATGTTTTTATTTATTCCTTTTTACTCCTATTATTAGATTTATTTATTAATAATTGTCTGATTTGTATGAAATGTTGCCTGTGGGTTGTGTTATTTACGCCTCTTGAGAGATTTGAATTTCAATGGCGTACTCCTGGTTAAATAAAAAAATAACCTATATAAAAAATAAATAAAAATACCCTGATATATGTCAGTCCTTCCCCAAACTACCCAATTTCCACATTGCACTGACATATTTACAAACAGATTGAGCATTATTTCCGTGGTCAGTTTGGCTTAGTCCGCTTCATTTCCTGCCCAGTGTCATTCACAACAGGCCTCTCACCACAGTAGCCCAAACAGCCAGTGCTTATAGGTGCTTTATTTGCCCTCAGCTGTTCCCTGTGTGTTTGGACATGCCAGCGTGTATTTATACTCTGCCAGAACTCCACTCTAACCTCATTTAGGCCCATTTTAATAGACGCCCCCAAGCCAAGCGCTCTCTCTGCAACCATTAGATCAGTGGGTCCTGGCTGGGAAGCGCCGCACATTTACAATCGCATCTCAATATTGTTCTCCCTATGTCTGTCCAAACAAGTCAGTTTCACTCATCATGCTCCTGTCAGCTTAGCCTGTTTACAAATACAATCCTAACAAAAGTTTGGACACGGAGAAAAAGTGTAAAGTAGTGATTTGGAATCTCATAAAAAATATTCTGTTAAAATAGACACAGTGCTGTTACATCTCGTATTATTTTCACTTAGCCCGGAGTTGTGTGTTGTTTCTGTAATGCTTTTTTATTAGTCTATCTACATTTCCAAGTCTCAAAATGCTCTGTTCCACCTTGTGATGTCATGGAGGGGTAGTTTTCAAGTTTACAGCGGCCTTTTATCTTTTATTCATTAGAGAGTGGCCATTCCGGAGCTGAAATTACCCAAATGGTTCTAGTGAAGTTGTATGGAGTTTAAAAAAAAAAAATCCTGTTTTACCACACGACAGTGAGTGTTTTCTGTTTGAGAGAAGAACTCAGCCTAAATATGCAGGGAGTTTTGAGCATGTGAATGAAACAAAACACAACTCTGGGTATGTTTGTGATGAGGAAACATTATAACAGATCAGAAAATAGCGTAATATGGGCAATTTAACTTGCAGTTCATTTGAAGGTATTTTCCAGTTGTGATGAAGCAGCTTATTACGTTGTTCCAGAGTTCTTCTGTTTATTTTTTCAATTGTTTTGACTAATGTATCCCTATGGACATTTGGCACTATTTGCAACTATAGTACATCTTCGGTAACATTTTATGCATTTTTAAAAATTGTATTAATATAGTTTAACATCGTATTAAGTAGGGGTGTGTATTGGAAAAGAAGTCATGATTTAATTCAAATCACGATTCATATGCCACGATGCGATACTATCACGATGCATCACGATACTTGAATCATTGCGATGCATTGCAATATATTACAATCCAATATATTACAATGCAATATATATAGTGAAAATGTACCAAAAAAAAAAAAAAGGATAAAAGGATAACTTAAATATCAGTGTCTGTGTATCTGGGTAGTGTCTTCAATTCATACAGAACTCTGAGCAACTCAATTCAGATTTATTCAATTTATTGAATAACAAAAACAAATAAACCAAACCAATAACAAAAAAAGTGCATAGGATTTTTTCTAAAACAAAAAATGATGTTCAAACATTTGCCATTTTGGAGGTAGCTACCATCATAACAAACAATACCCTTTCACAAAGAAGAAAGTGCATAGGATTTATACAAAAAACAAAAAAACGAATAATTGATTTATTTTTTATTTATATTAAATATTAAATTATTATATATTAAATTATTAATTAATAAACATCGATTTTTGGCATCAAGAATCGCAGTATATTGTGAAAGTTAGTATCACGATGCATTGTCATGACGATTATTTTGCACCCCCCTAGTATTAATACACTGTTGTTTGTTATATCTCTGTTGTATTCTGCTTAAAAATATGTTGAAATTATTTGTGGTATATAAATGTCTATTTTGCAGTAAGATGTGCATTATATTATGAACGCTATAGTCCTAAAATCCCAACCCAAGATGTGTATGATTCTATATTTGTGCATGTTTCATATTTGAATAAGATTAATAATTTTACATTTCAAACTGTTTGAATATTACAATTTTCCAACTTTTCTGGTATTACGGCTGGGGTGTCTCCTCCTCTATCTCATTGTCTCAGCTGCCTTCTCTATCTGTTTTTACTGGCACACATTGAATACTCATTTCCCATGCAAGATCTCATTAAACAACTTCAAAAAGTCAAACTTTGCCTGCTTCCTTCTCTGTTCCCATTTGCCTCTTTGCCTATCTTCTCTGCCCTGTTTTTTTTTTCTCTTCTTCTCCTTGGTTTTGTCTGTGCAACGCTGTGTACACACGATCTGCGGAGACACCGCCAGAAAAAGAAAACGAAAGAAAGAAAGCAAAAGAAGCCCGGGAACAAAATGAGTGGGTGTACTGTGAACAGGAAGAAAAACCTCCAACTCTCCACTCTTTGCCAGCATTTGCCATTAGGGTGTCAGTGGCAGAGTGAATTTATTTGCTGTGTGGTTACTGGGCTAATGATTGATGTTGCCCCAGCAAACAGTAAACCAATTAGAAGCCTGATGTAACGTCATTTTAAAAGCGTCCTAATCGCGTTGCTCTTGAACCTGGGACCCGGGCCTTTCCCTAATGAAGATTTATACTGGATCAAAGGAGAGCCTAACACCATTAACAATAGATTGTATTCCACCAAAAATCACATTAGAACTTCTCTGCGCTCCCCTCCTCCCCTACGCACACAGCAGCCTCCCATCAGACTTTGGCTAAATATATCTGCTGATTACAAACACAGCAGGCTGGAGAGAGAGCAGGGGATGGACAGACAGGAGAAGAGACAATGTCGGAGTATGCCGATACTCAATAACATTATTTCATATCAGACATAACATTGTAATACATCAAATTATAACAAAGTGTGCAGTCATACAGTAGTTTGGTCAGATGCCCTAATTGCTTCTTATCCTAGACTTGGGACAAACAGAAACACTGTCTATTAAAAGGGCCATTGTTTCTAATCAAAATCATGCCCAGAGTCAGGCCTGGACTGGTAATCGGGCATACCGGGCATTTTCCCGGTGGGCCGACAGTCCTAGGAGCTGATGCCGTTTTTTGTTTTTTTATTTTTTTCTTAGAGACAGGCCCACAATTTAGGACTGAACCAGGACTAAACCAGGACTAAATCAGGACTAAACCAGGACTAAATCAGGATTGAACCAGGACTAAACCAGGACTAAACCAGGACTAAACTAGGACTAAACCAGGACTAAACCAGGACTAATCAGGACTAAACTAGGACTAAATCAGGTTTGAACCAGGACTAAACCAGGACTAAACTAGGACTAAACCAGGACTAAACCAGGACTAAACCAGGACTAATCAGGACTAAACTAGGACTAAATCAGGATTGAACCAGGACTAAACCAGGACTAAACTAGGACTAAACCAGGACTAAACCAGGACTAAACCAGGACTAAATCAGAATTGAACCAGGACTAAACCAGGACTAAACCAGGACTAATCAGGACTAAACTAGGACTAAATCAGGATTGAACCAGGACTAAACCAGGACTAAACTAGGACTAAACCAGGACTAAACCAGGACTAAACCAGGACTAAATCAGGATTGAACCAGGACTAAACCAGGACTAAACTAGGACTAAACCAGGACTAAACCAGGACTAAACCAGGACTAAACTAGGACTAAACCAGGACTAAATCAGGATTGAACCAGAACAAAATCAGGACTAAATCAGGTCTGAACCAGGACTAAATCAGGATTGAACCAGGACTAAATCAGGACTAAACTAGGACTAAACCAGGACTAAACCAGGACTAAACTAGGACTAAACCAGGACTAAACCAGGACTAAACCAGGACTAAATCAGGATTGAACCAGGACTACATCAGGACTAAATCAGGTCTGAACCAGGACTAAACCAGGACTAAACCAGGACTAAACCAGGACTAAACCAGGACTAATCAGGTCTAAACCAGGACTAAATCAGGATTGAACCAGAACTAAATCAGGACTAAATCAGGTCTGAACCAGGACTAAATTAGGATTGAACCAGGACTAAACCAGGACTAAACTAGGACTAAACCAGGACTAAACTAGGACCAAACCAGGACTAATTAGGTCTAAACCAGGACTAAATCAGGATTGAACCTGAACTAAACCAGGACTAAATCAGGATTGAACCAGGACTAAACCAGGTCTAAGCCAAAAATGCCAGGGCCGTTTTTTTTTGTCCCAGTCCAGCCCTGCCCAGAGTTGTGTTTTGTTTCATTCCCACTTTTGATACACAAACCCTGCATATTTAGGCTGTGTTCTTCTCTCAAATGTTCCACCTTGCGATGTCATGTGGCAATACAGGAAGCTTCTTTTTAAACTCAGTGCACTTTCACTAGAATCATTTGGATACTTTCAGAATTGCCGGTCTTTGGAGAACAAAAGCTAAAAAGTAAATGTTAACTTAAGAACTTGATGACATCAGAAGGTGGAACAAAGCATTTTGAACTTTGGAGATGTAGACAGACCAATAATAAAGGATTAATCAAACATCCTTTGTAGAGGTGACATCATTATGTGTCTTTAAGCTCAATTTGGTGTAATATTTGACCTTTAAAGAGCAGTTTGATAAGTTTGATTTTAATTTTGACTTCTCAGTTTCCATTTGATCCATCAATCTTTGTAATTCACTTCCCTGTCAGTAGTCATAATGATTCTCTCAATTACTGCCGTGTCTGTAATGAGAAATAGTTACAAGCTGCTGATACAAGCACACCTGCCCACTAACTACCATCAGGAGGCCATTGATGAAGCAAAGAGTTTAGAGATGAGGAAAATCACTAGCTTGTCTATGCTACACTCATCCTCCACTGGCTCTTAAAATTCATCCTCCCCTTATCTCTCTCTTTCTCCGCTTACTTTTCTCGTTCTGCCACAATATTAATGTCATATGGAAAATAAGTACTAACATATACTCCTGGCTCAGAGCTGGGGTTGCGTTCACTTGCATCATTGTTTTTTCGGCTCCAGGTGACAAAGGTGGGAAGGTTGCTTTTTAAATGCAATCCATTAACACACATAAGCACGCGCTTATAATAAGATTTTTGTTATGAAGAGAGCTAAACAAAAGGTGTGGAAACAAAGAGCTGCTTTTTTTGTTTTGTTTTGTTTTGCTTTTTTGTTTTTTTACAATCTGGCCCTGTAAAAACTTTGGGATTTTATGCATACAAACATTTTGCTCATTTTTATTCAGGGTCATGCCTGCTAGAGTAGGTTTTACAGTTTATATTGAGGTAAAGGAGAGACAGAAGAATAGAGAAGTGTTTTTTTTTTGGTTTGTTTTTTGTTTTTTTGGAATGCTAGATCAGAGTGCACTTTCATCAAGGTAAAGTAAGGACTTTTCATATATTGAAAACTCCTTAAAACCCTAGACCAGAGGCCAAAGACAGATGGGAGGCAGTAAGTGTGGGCTACAGTGATAGGCGGGCCCTGCAGCGATGATTGACAGCTGTCAGTGTATTGTGATACTCTCTCCTCTGAATGATAAAAAACTTTAGATTTTGAGTTGCTTTGGGGGAGTTCTGTAAGTAAAGTTTTTAAAGTTTTTATCCAGTGCAGATACAGTATTAATGCCCAAATAGGATTAACTGTGCAGTGTAGTTAATGATTTATAGAGCTATTTCTAGCTGTAAGCAAACTGTGTACTGTACATATATAAGGTCTCACCTCCGCAAAGGGGAACTTGAATTGGTAAGTTATTTTGGAGTTGTTTGCTCATAAAATTAATGCTTAACATTAAAGGGACAGTGTGTAAGATTTTTACCCGTTAATTACCGAAATTGAAGATACCCATTCAAAAATACATTGTTTTCCAAGCCTTTTCACTTCCATCATGAAATCAAAGTATTCTTTTGGACTTAGATATACAGAGGGTCCTCGGGTTACGACGTTGATCCGTTCTTAAGACGCGTCGTAACCCGAATTTCGTCGTAAGTCGGATTTTGACTTTAATCTTCCAACCAAAGCACCAATAACCTTTCCATCTCAATAATTAGACCACTACGCTGCTTGGTTATCACTGCTGCTTTCATAGGAGCAGATCAGAGCCCACATCAGGTACTTCCGCCCACATTGGGCACGCACACGAGGCCGTCTTCTTCGCCCTACAACCACAACAAAGCGTATTCTTCCGCCGTGCGCCGTTCGCGTTTGTTTACGTCGCTTACCACGCTAAACCGCGTAAGACGGAATGACGCGTAATATTATTAATTTTTTTAATGGGGGCGCGTTCGTAAACACGAAACGTCGTAAGTCGAGACCGGCGTAACCCGAGGACCCCCTGTAGTCACATAAAAGGGGGATCTTCCCCATGCAGAGGCAGCCATTTTGAATACGAGAGCCGCAGAAGGACATTTGGGCTCCGCCTTCGCCTTCGGCAAGGCTCGTGGTTTTGGGTAAACAACGACAAGCATTTTGCCGGATCAGACGTCGTAATGGATCTAACACGTGTTTTGGACTAAATTGTTTTACTGGATTTTATTCGCTGGATCCTTACGGACAAATTGAGACCAAGCTTATGGTGGAATACAGAGTTTGACCTGTCCAGAGCCTTCAAAGGTAAGCTAACCTTGTTTTGTGCTTTTCCGTATAAAAGCCCCATGTGCTCGGGGAGTGATTGTTCTGCCAGGAAATGAATTGCATAGTCAAAAAGAGGAGACTGTAAGGTTTCATTTGATGTGTAGATTGTCATGGTACACGATCGGGAATGTGTGTTTTCATGCGAAAAGAAAAAAAAAAACAGTGAACGGGACCGCGTTTTATTTATACCGTAGTTGTCGGCGAGGGCACGCACAGCGCCGGGTGCGCACGGGTACGCGAGCTGTCCGCGTTACGGCGCGCCCGGGTGACCCTCGAGGTCTGCCGTAGCCAAAAGAGGAAGTGCAATAGCACCATCCACCTATGCACCACAAATCCTACACACTGTGGCTTTAAAGATTACGCTTATATTAAAGGCCCCATATTACACCCCATTTATTTTTGTGAGCTTTAAACCATATTATAATGTTGTTACCTCATCAAACACATACCTTGTTGTGTTGTGTTTTGTTTCTTTCACACTTGTTTAATTAATCGTTGAGAGAGGAATTCAGCCTAAATATGCAGTGTTGGTGTGTTAAACGTGCAAATGAAACAACACACATCTCCAGATATGTTTGTGGCAAGGAAAGAACATTATAAGACAGATCACAAGTAGCATGTGTGCATTTGTTATACATTTTCAGTACAGATTTAAGCATGTCTATAGAATATCCAAGGTCTTATGAATCACATTTGTACTGGAAATTCCAATCGGAAATGTTCCTATTAAGATAGGATCAGCCTAGGTGAGTGGTTTGTTACACTATACTGTAGACAGGATGACAGAAACTACAATACAACAGCGCAATATAGAGATATATTTTCGAATCACCGCTAACTGATTTCAAATGATGAGAGAAAGACAGATAAAAATGTTGATATATATTTTGAGTGATGACTGGTGAAGCCATTGCTCCCTAACTGAGCTGTACATTCTCATAATAGTCATCTACACACATGAGTTTAAAGAAAATGTGAACAATTAAGTAAATTATAGTCTCTGTCTCCCCAGGAAACCATACACTTAATGAAGCACCATTTGTACTATATGATTTATACCTCTGTGGTAATTGTACATCCAATTATAATCCATTATCCTCTTTTAACACAAAATGACTGCTTTTTGGTTTGGTTCCCAGCTTCACAAGAAATCGGAAAAGCAAAACAAGAATAAAACTTGAAAAAGATGCAGGTATAGTGCGGTATTATACAGACCCTCCAGGAATTCGCGATGTTGCGATTTGCAACGTCAACGCAACTTCAGCCAATCCCCGTGAATTCAGGGCGGTGTTGCAATTTTGACCAATCACCGCAACTTTCCCGCAACTTTGACCAATTTTGACCAATCATCGGCGACGTATTGAACTCACGTCGACCAACTTCCTTCTGCCTTACTTCCGTGTGACGAAACGAAACTGCGGCCGTGTCCCCAGTCCTCCAGCGTGGTTTGAAGGGGCTCAGACTGCAGTCAAGGCGGTGCACACTTGCTCAGCCCTGAGTGCACTCCGCAGACCGCATGGCCGTCTGGGAAATGCGTCAGGTCTCGCAACTACGGGAAGCAGCCGCCGACTCCATTCTCTACCGTAGAAAAAGTAGCGCGCGGTGCATGCTGGGATATATGAGTGTGCGAAGCGTGCGCTGTGCGTGGTCCACACCCCGATTTCCATGGAAACGACTGCGGTCTGCGAACGCGTGTTAACTGCGCATGGGACAAAAAAGAAATGACGCACATCCCTTTCAAACCACGCTCCGAACTGTGCACTGGTAAAGAAACATGTCTGCGGCGCCATTTGCCCACAAAAATAACAGCAAAAGACCGGGCGAAACAGTTCCCCTCCTAGTAGTAATTTATTTTCGATGTTGGTAAGGTTGTTTTAGGACCATATCTGTGATCTCTGTGTCTTTGTATTATTCTTTGTCAGTAATAACTCAGTATTCAAAATATTACTCAATTTTAATTACAAAAAAAGGAAAATCGCAACTATTTATCGCAACTTTCACTTCCTCCCGCAACAAAATCGCAACAAAAACCTTAAAAGCACCGCAACTTTCACCGCAACTTTTTGGAAAAGCTCACGCAAATTCAGGCATTCAAGCCCACAACAATCACAAAAAATGCCCGCGAAATCCTGGGGGGTCTGATTATAGGATTATTGGTTGGACTGTTGTAAATCATAAAGTTTGACGCAGTAATGATGGCGAACTGAGGTGGAAGGACAATGAGTAGTAATGAAGAAGCAGGATCATGTTTAAGAATGTAAAAAAAAATCAGATTGAGGAAAGGCTTAATAATAGCTAAATAATCTCCATATATACTGTGCACTTTTTTCACTACAAATGGCTGATAAACTAACCTTACTAACCTAACCTATTTTATTTTACTTTCACTAATTGTGTACAGACATATCCAAAACCAAAGTGCTAATAATGCTGAGCCCCTTTCTTGTTAGGATTGGGTTCACCTTCTGTCACTATAATTACAGTGGTACCTCACCTTACGAAAGACCCAACAAACGAAAATTACAAGTTACGAAACACCTTCACGTTAAATTTTGGTCTCTAGATACGAAAGAAAATTGAAGTTACGAAACGCGAAATCTCAAAAATTCAAATAATGCGCGCTCAGCCACACACATTATACGCTTTTCTCAGACTGGATTTAAACTTTTCTCACATTTGTCTCTGTTTAAACACTCAAACTTTCATAGATTTTCAACAAAATGTATTAATAGTGAAGCGTGGGGGGGAAGGGGGATGGGGGAGAAGACTGCGCGCGGACACGTGTGTGATAGCGCAGCATGACCCGGCGCGGGGCTAGAGCACCTTCCTCTAGACCAGGTGTAAACCAGGTGTAAACCAGGTCTAAACCAGGATTAAACCAGGATTAAACCACCGTGGCTCTTGCCTGCGTTCGTTCATGCGCTCGGACTGCGTGCCGTCCCGAGGGGAGCACATCCCCTCCCCTCCTCGCTGCTCGCCTCAGCCGTGACTTGTGAGGTACACCGGTGCTGCTGCTAATAGCAGAGCTAGCACGAAAACAGGAAATAGACCCACACGCAGCGCTTTAATCCACCTGGTCTAGTCCTGGTTTAGTCCAGGTTTAGTCCTGGTCCAGTCCAGGTATAGACCTTGTTTAGACCTGGTTTAGTCCATGTTTAGTCCTGGGTCTACAGTCTCTTAGCCAATCAGGACGCAGAACACAGTGTTACACTATAAAAAAAAAAACAACAACTTGGGGCCTTGGAACGAATCAGGCTTTTCCCATTGAAATAGCTACTCAACTTACTTACTTAATTCACATTACGAAACCACTTCTGGAACTAATTAATTTCGTAAAGTGAGGTGCCACTGTATAAAAGTGAATTAATTTTATGTAAATTTGTGCAAAGTAATATAGTTATTAGACAATATACGTATACTTAAAGAGCCCATATTACTTTTATGATCCATGTTAGTATTGTTTCCTCATCAAAAACATACCTGGAGTTGTGTTTTGTTTCATTCACACATGTTTAAGACAAACTCTGCAGATTTAGGTGTCAGAGTTCTTCTCTCAAACATAAAACCCTAACCCACCTTGTGATGTCATGTGGTAATACGAGAAGTGCTCCATTGTGTTTTTAAATTCGATAAACCTTCACAGTCATTTGGCTGATTTCAGGCCTCGAATTGCCAATGCATACTGAACACAAGATAAATGTTTTTCATTAACTTGAAAACTACCGCTTCATGACATCACAAGGTGGAAGACAGCATTTTGAGCTTTGGGGATGTAAACAGACTAATAATAGAGGGTTACTCAAACATGTAACCTTCAAAATAATCTGACCTGTCCAGCTCAATTTTAAACCATAGTCTTTCTTAAACGTAGATACAAATTCAACCTAATACAAGGGAAGTTTGGTATTGCTCCTTAGAAGTTTCATTTCTGCTGCTATTGTCATCGACCCAATCACAGCCAAAAGGAGGTGTGGTTTAGCGGTGTACCCTTCAGTGTTTTTCTTTCAATCTTACCAGTGGAGGTGGGCTGTCCCCGGAGCAGATAGGAGTCTTCGGGGTGGGGCTCGAGGTGTGAATGGGTGGAGTTCTTCTCCAGGAGGGGCACCTGGCACTCCCTGATGGGTGGGGAGGGGCCGGGGGAGGGGTGGTGGGGGGCGGACTGGGACGACTGGTGGGACGGAGGGAGCAGGGAGGAGGAAGAGGTCGGAGGGAGTGGGCGACCTACAGACACAACACAGAAAGAGAGACATAAGGAGGGGGTTGATGTTGGTGATTCTCAAACTTATAATATAAAGTACTAGATTAAGAAGCATTCGGCTTTCTTTAGCTGTAATATAAATTAATAAGAACTAGACCAGGCATAAGCAGGACAAACCTCTTTCAGATTTACTCGAGCCAGTAAACCACAAAAACTAAACCCTGATAAAGCGGAGTTCCACAGTGAATCATTTAGATGGATACATTTAACACAGCTGTGCCAAAGCAAACATTGCACGATTTGCAGTAAAATGTTGTGCTGTTGGGGGTGACTAAAGTTCACACCAAATCCAATCAAGACTATGCAGTCAGGTTCCAAGCCATTTTAAAGGTCCTATGTTACACAAAATTGACTCTTGGGAGCTTTAAGCCATGTTAGAATGTTGTTACAACCTCAAAGACATACTTTGATTTGTGTTTTGTTTCATTCACACATGTTTGAGTAACTCTTTATTATTAGTCTGTTGACATCTCCAAAGCTCAAAATAGTCTGTTCCACCTTGTGATGTCATGTAGTGGTACTTTTCAAGTTGACAGTGACCTGTTTAGTTCAATAGAGATTTGCAATTCCAGGTCTAAAATTCTCTAAATGATTCTAGTGAAGGTGTATGGAGTTTAAAAACACAGTGAGTGTTTTTTGTTTTGGTTTTTTTGAGAAAAGAACTCATATACAGGGTGTTTGTGTGTGTCAATGAACCAAAACACAACTCCAGGTATGTTTGTTAAAGGTCCCATGACATGGTACTTCTTGATGCTTTTATATGACTCCTTAATGGTTCCCTAATACTGTAAATGAATCTTTCTTCAAAATCAACACTCAGTGCATGAGAAACAGAGATAAGATGAGAAAGAGTAATTTTTCTCTCTCTGAACAGGCCATTATGGGCGTTGTTGCTTGAATGCAAATGAGGAGAAAAGAGCTGGCCTATAGTAGAGGGTGGGGGCGTGGCCAAACTCTCCGCTCTCGGCTCTGAGCTCTCAGCTGATCCATTTCCTTGTTTTTGCACGGGGGAGAGATTTGAAGCGTTCCATTGAAAAATAAACACATTTGCACAGAAAATAAAATTAAACCACTGCTGTTCAAAGGTCCAGAGGCTCAGATAAAGGACTTCCGAGCCTAGAAACACTCGGACGTGCCTCCAGGCAAATAAAAAACGCATTTCGCATTGCCTAGCGCATTCGCAGTCCAAACTCTCTGGGTGTGATTTACAGAGACGCTGAGTTCAGACAGACGGGGGTGGAACTGCATTTGCATTTCTTTTTTCGATCTGATGTCAATAAGGTGCCTTGTTCAAAATCGCCCGTTTGAGCTCCGATTTTTTTGTAACGCAGAAAAGGATCGCAAATGCTCAGTTTAGACATTTCGCAACTTTTAACCATGGGGGGGGGGGGGGGTAAACAGGGTAGGGGAGCTCACATTAACGTTCAAAAACCTCAGAAAGTGAAAATTTCATGCCATGGGACCTTTAAAACCATCCCCGAATATAACCTATAGTGTATCTATGCTCCAACACTGGTACCTGCTCCCAGTTTGAGAACCACTGCGTAAGACAAAACAAATGATAATGACAGTGATACAGGGCCTGCATTCCCAGAAGCAGGTTTAGCTTGAATGTATAGACTTTGCTGAGTAGTGCTTTGGTTCACATCCAACTCATCTGGCGGCCGTCCTCCGCAGATAGTTATAGCTGTATTTGTGGAAATTGTAAAGATGTAAAGTATACCCCCCTCCCTCCATTCAGCTACAATGGAGGTAAGTGGCATTTAATTTGCAGTGCTCACCCAAGTCAATAGCTTTAAATCAGTCGGCATTCTGCTTGGAGAGTTGAAATGTCTGATTTTAAAGCTACTCATACTTTTGCTTTTCTGCTCTCAGCAAAGTGGTCCACTGTACAAACCCACTTTTAGTCACAGGGCCCTGGTCAGAGCAATGAAAGAGCTGTTCTTTTGTTGTTCAAATAAAACCAAGCCACATTTAACTGATTGTGTTGCACGGTTTAACAATGGTATTTTTTTGTTTTTTGCATCTCCAGTGAAGCCAATGTTCTCTTGCACTGTCCAATTCAATTCAAACGTTTTCCAGTTCAAACAAAACAATAGAGATTTATGTGTGATTTTTAATGCGTCGAAATGGTAGCGTTCCAAAGTGAATGAATTGGAAAGTAGCAGACTATATTAGACACAGTATACGAGTTGGGCACATTTGAGATGAACATAAATCCTGACTTATAACAAAATGGGGGTGTTTTTGTTGTCGTACTACAGCAAAAGGTCAAATTGGTAGCGAAAACCTATTCACACAGTCATACAGTGTACAGGGGAGGCCGGTGGTTTAAGTGTGTTGCCCAAGGACATAACAACAGTACTGTATTTGCACTCACACACACTCAAACCAAAACCATTCAACCACAAACCATCTAGATAATCATCAAAAACTGACTGACAAGTTAAAGGAAAAGTAAAGTTTTTTTACAATCTGAGCCTTCTTTCGGCAATAAAACAAGTAGTTTTACTCACCCATAGCAGTTTGGTGTCAATTGGCGCAGTATCGCAGAACTTATGTTGAGCCGTTCTGTTCTACTAATGATCCCGTATCCGTTAGCGTGAGTGCTCGGGGCATTACTTTGCGGTGTCCAAATAACACAAACTTTAGCACTTTTCAAATCACAGAAGATCGCTGTGTCAGGGTAGACTTTTAGTGGATTCCAAAACAGCCTGAAACCCGATATCCAGCTATAGTTTCATTTGATGACGTCATCAGAGAGGACAGTGCGCATGCGTGAACTCAGCTGTTTTGTAAACACCGCTAGTCTGAAAGAAGCTAACACCGCTCTGAACTTTACTTTTCTGTTGCGATATCGGGTTTCAGGCCGTTTTGGAATCTACTAAAAGTCTACCCTGACACAGCGATCTTCTGTGATTTGAAAAGTGCTAAAGTTTGTGTTATTTGGACACCGCAAATCAGTGCCCCGAGCACTCACGCTAACGGATACGGGATCATTAGTAGAACAGAACGGCTCAACATAAGTTCTGCGATACTGCTCCAATTGACACCAAACTGCTATGGGTGAGTAAAACTACTTGTTTTATTGCCGAAAGAAGGCTCAGATTGTAAAAAAAAACATTACTTTTCCTTTAAGTTCAGGCAAATTAAATGCATAATTAATTAAATAAAAACAGACTTTTGAAGAAATGTGGTCTGTAAAGTTTTCAGATTTGTTTGTAACATTCATGTACAACCATAAACCGCTATTCCTTTTTATTTTCATAAAAACATTACCAACCCTAAATAATTGTACTAAGTCATGTTTATTAGCAAACTGTAAGATAAGTGTAAGACAACACAACTATTTAGCTCCAACCATAATCCAATAGTCAAATCATACTGTAGACTGTATAAAGAAGTGGACTAAGACAGTGTGACATACAGTAGCATTCAGCTCAAATGGTCAAATGAAGCTTGTGGAGGCTCGCAGTTATAGGGGCAGATTTGGAGTTCCACATTTGGAATTCTAACTGGGTGCATCATAGCAACCAAGGAGCTAATCCGGAGCAAAGCTGTTGAAAGTAAAGCCGTAAACCTGTTGCCAACACTAGTGGGAACAACCTTGGGGACAGGAGGTGCCTTATTTATCTACTATTAATGTTCATATCTTGATTTACAAACAAAATAGCAAAATAAAAAACACCAGCAGGGTAATCTGAACACTTAAATACTAAAATCACAAGTCTGATAGCAGCAGTTACAGATCAAGGGCCGACTGTTTTTGAATATAAAGTGAATTGGAGCCAGAGTCGATGGAGCCAACAGCACGCCCATATCCATTTATTTATAGTCTCTGAGTCAAGCAGACTAAACAAAGCTGCTCGTCTCATTCATTTGACCATATTCCTGCTTTTTAAATGCCAAAGATTTGAGTGGAGAACCTAAACCCTCTGGACAATTGTCTTCTACACGCCAAGACAAAAGAAAGTTAACAAGCAAATCTTTAAATAGTGCAAGCCCTGGGATGTGTGGACACAATCAGGCTGTCCCACACACTGGGGGGGACAGCTGAGAATTCGCTCTACTCTCTACAGATTTGGGAATCAAGGACAAAGACAAATCTAATAAATTCTATTTGGAGAGAGGGCTCAAAATATAGAATAATTACGTCTGATGTATTTGCGGCTCAATCAATCAACAATACGGTGAGAATGAGGCCACTGGGTCCGGTCTTAACCACCCAAGGACTTATCTTATTACCACTGCTAATTAGCTAACCACTTATTTTAGTCGTCATTCAAACTGCTCTTGGCCTTCATCTTGGAAAGTTAAAGCAATTGTAGCTCTGTATGATATGTCATTTTTAAGGCCAGACTCAGTAAATGAAACTAATCTAATTGCTATTATAACCTGCAGGCATGGGTAAACTGGAATATTGAAATTTATGTCAAATGTTTTATTTTTCTTGAGGATAAACACTAGTTTAAAGGGCTATTGCGCTGCTGTCAGATCTACATTATAATGTTGTTCCTCATTAAAAACATACAAGGAGTTGTGTTTTCTTTCATTCACACATGTTTAACACGCAAACCCTGTATATTAAGCTGTGCTCTCAAACAGAAAACACTTTGTTCCACCTTGTGATGACATGTGATAATACAGCAAATGCTCCACTTTATATACTTTATATTTATTTACACTCCATACACCTTCACTAGAATCCTTTTGATAATTTCAGCCCTGAAATTACCTGTCTCTACTAAACAAAAGGTAATAGGTAGGTGTTTACTTGAAAACTACCTTTTCATTAAATCGCAAGGTGGACCAGAGTATTTTGAGCTTTGGGGATATAGACAGAATAATAATAAAGGATTATTTAAACATGCGTGAATGAAATAAAATACAACTCCAGGTATGTTTTTGAGAAGCTTTCACTTGTTGAAGTAGATTTATACAATGAAATTTTGATTTATTAACTTGGTTTTCTGCATGTTGTAAATTTCCATTGCCTGTTTTTTTTTTTCATTCCTTTGTTTGTGTTTGAAAAATACAATGATGAGATGGTGAGTGGGGCTATCAAAATCAATAACATAAATAGAATGAGAGCTTGCTTGAATGAGGACTGCAGAGTTGAACTTTTTCTTCAATTCAACAGCTACATACAGTATTTCAATCCACAGTAGGGCAAGGTAAATGTGGCGAAACATTGGCCAAGCTTTCAACAAAGATGTTTTCTTCATGTTTTCATACAAAGAAACATGACCTTGAGAGGAGCACAATGCTATTCACTATACATCAGTTTCATTGCTTTTACTACTGACATCTTTGAGAATACAAAAAGGGCTGATTTCACAGCATTCACCTCCACATCACAGAATATTATATTGATACAAAGGTTGTACAGGCCATAGATGGGACACATATTTGAAAAGATGGTGCCGTATTGCTCACATCAGGGATACAGCAACAAGGCAGAAGCTATAGAATCAATGCATGAAATAAAGGCTTTGGGTTTCTATATACAATATAATACAGCATGGTACAAACATATACAGGCGGGATATAAAGAGATTTCCAAATAGGAATGTCAAAGAAATTAATATCCACTAAATGTAGTATCTAAACTAGATAATAATTTGAACAATATCATTATGTAATAAAACATACACAAATAGGACAAAACTGGTCTTAGTTTCACTATCTAAATCAGAACCACATGGGAATATTAAAGGTGCACTGTGTTCAGGGCCTGTCAGTTGCCTGTCTGCATGGAGATGTTATTGCTTTGCCTGCAATTTTCCAAAGTATGGCATTAAACAATCTCAGTACACTGAGACATGTTGTAGATGCCACCAGGCCAATTTATAGGTGAGATCTGTGAAGAGGAGACCCCTCTTACAGTAAGAATACATGTTTTTAAACTTATTTTTAAGCAATAAACACAACCATCGTTGAATTGCATCTTATATAAGTGTTATATGATATTGTGAATCATCTCCATTGTGGTCGACCCCAAACCTGAAAAGTTATGCAGTGCACTTTTTAAAATAAACTACCATTTACGTTGAAAACCTGTGTGTATCCATCTTCTTCCGCTTCTCCATTTCTGGGTCGCGGGCGCAGCAGTCCAAGAACACAACGCAGGTGGTGGGTCCACGGGAGGACGGCCCACGTCACAACTGGCCTTGATGTAATTCTGCCATGGGGGCTACCAGTGTCCGCAGACACTGGGGCGAGGTGGGGTTAAGTGTCTTGCCCAAGGACACAACGGCAACGCTCATCTGTGGGAGCTGGGATCACACACGGCCAACCCATCGAGAGTGGGATACGAACTGCCAACCTCTGGATCATTAGACAAATGAAACGCTCTACCAACATATACACTTGCAAGTATAGGCTATATGCTCATACAGTATGTCAGTGTCCCATGGATCTTGCTATTTTTGCTATTTATTTTGAATTTATTATTACCATTTATATCTTTTGCTCTTTGTTATTATATTATATTGTGATGCGTGAACTACTGGGTCCAAATAATTTCCCTTGTGGATCAATAAATTTGGTCTAAGTCTCATTTGAGGCTTTAATTTAAATTTTTGACATAGCTATCAAAATTAACTTCTAGCAAAGGATCAAAAATTAGGCAAAAAATGCATTACAACCAGAGACAGTGCTGTAAATAGCCATAAAATGAATGACATTTATCAGTATTGTATTTTTGAAAAAGACATGAATTTGACAGAACGTATGTCTTCTTCTGGTGCAGCTTGCAGCCCTGCGTTATGGAAACCAGAGCCGGGATCGATCGCAACGTTAACTACACCCGGGAGAGAGGCCAACCTTGTGCTGCCAATGTCCAGGTACAGAGCTGTGAGATGAGTGCGTGTGTGTGTGTCCATGTCCGGTCAATCTCATCAGAGCAAACACACGAAAAATGGATAAACAATTGCAATCCAAACAGTGGAACCTGACAGGGGGAAAGAGGGATGGGGAGGGAGGGGCACCAAGGTCACCAGGGTAACCAAATGACAGGCAGATAAATCAGGCCACGCAAAGGACATGGGGAAAATATAGTGTGTGGATGCAGGGCGATGGGAGGGGACAGGACAGCCAAATGTGGATACAAAGTTGGGGCAGTGTCAAAAATGGAAATAAAAATGTGGTTTGCAAATTTATGGAGTTGCAAAGGGTCAAGAAGTTACACCAAATTCTCTAGCAACAACATTTCATCAGTAACAGTGTCTCCTTAAAGTTATCACAATCCAATTCATCATTAAACATTTAAAACAATAAAATTAATTCATTCTAATTTCCATAAATATAAGATTTCAGATTCATCATCAATATCCTGTAAAATGTATGTACCAAATTCATCAGTAGCCTATTATTGTCTAAAAATTCATCAACATTATCAAGACAAATGTCATAAGTCAAACACAATACACAATACATCAGTCAGAATGTTTTTAGAAGAAGCCTAATGTTGACACGCCTGCTGCTCAGAAGCCACTGTTTGAGTCCATGAGACAAAGTGTGGGAGTTAGTGCAAGTTTTAAGATCAACTCGAAGCGTGTTCCCATGTTTTGCTGCTGTGTAAGAGAAAGCCGACTGTCCCATTACAGTATGTTTAAAGGGAATGGTCAGATCAGAATTTACAGATGATGTTCTCATCATCTGCTCTGATCTTAACTGGAAGAAGCCTCTTAAAGCAGGGGCAGCAGCATTGTGGAGAACTGTATGGAACAGCCGCATCTCAGAAAAAATAAAATCATGTTGTCAAAGTTTAACAGGTTGTATCTGTTCAGTATGTTAAAGTTCATGATTTTTTTTAAAGGTCCCATGGCATAAAATGTTCACTTTCTGAGGTTTTTGAACGTTAATGTGAGCTCCCCTACCCTGTTTAGCCCCCCCCATGGTTAAAAGTTGCGAAATGTCTAAACTGAGCATTTGCGATCCTTCTCTGCGTTACAAAAAATCGGAGCTCAAACGGGCGATTTTGAACAAGGCACCTTATTGACGTCAGATCGAAAAAAGAAATGCAAATGCAGTTCCACCCCCGTCTGTCTGTACTCAGCGTCTCTGTAAATCATGCCCAGAGAGTTTGGACTGCGAATGCGCTAGGCAATGTGAAATGCATTTTTTTATTTGCCTGGAGGCACGTCCGAGTGTTTCTAGGCTCGGAAGTCCTTTATCTGAGGCTCTGGACCTTTGAACAGCAGTGGTTTAATTTTATTTTCTGTGGAAATGTGTTTATTTTTCAATGGAACGCTTCAAATCTCTCCCCCCGTGCAAAAACAAGGAAATGGATCAGCTGAGGGCTACAGCGGAGAGCGGAGCGTTTGGCCACGCCCCCACCCTCTACTATTGGCCAGCTCTTTTCTCCTCATTTGCATTCAAGCAACAACGCCCATTATGGAGTGTCCAGAGAGAGAAAAAAATACTCTTTCTCATCTTATCTCTGTTTCTCATGCACTGAGTGTTGATTTTGAAGAAGGATTCATTTACAGTATTAGGGAACCATTAAGGGGCCATATAAAAGCATCAAGAAGTACCATGTCATGGGATCTTTAAATCACAAACTTTGAGGGCTTGCTTAAAAAGAGTGTCATTTGATTTCAAATCTAGATGTTGGGCTCACATAAGACAAAAAAAAAAAGTTTTTGATGTAAAAAGTTACAGATCAACAGCTCAAAAATTGGCAAAAACCTAACCTATTTACCAACAAAAATAAATGATTAATAAAGCAGTGGAAAAGTGCATTTAAAATGAGTTAAATTAATTATGGAAATATTTTACGGCTGTAATAAAATACAACTGATTAGAATTTAATTCATGCAAATTCTCTTGGCTTTAAAGGTCCCATGACATGGTACTTCTTGATGCTTTTATATGGCTCCTTAATGGTTCCCTAATACTGTAAATGAATCCTTCTTCAAAATCAACACTCAGTGCATGAGAAACAGAGATAAGATGAGAAAGAGTAATTTTTCTCTCTCTGAACACTCCATAATGGGCGTTGTTGCTTGAATGCAAATGAGGAGAAAAGAGCTGGCCAATAGTAGAGGGTGGGGGCGTGGCCAAACTCTCCGCTCTCAGCTGATCCATTTCCATGTTTTTGCACGGGGGGAGAGATTTGAAGCGTTCCATTGAAAAATAAACACATTTCCACAGAAAATAAAATTAAACCACTGCTGTTCAAAGGTCCAGAGGCTCAGATAAAGGACTTCCGAGCCTAGAAACACTCGGACGTGCCTCCAGGCAAATAAAAAAACGCATTTCGCATTGCCTAGCGCATTCGCAGTCCAAACTCTCTGGGCGTGATTTACAGAGACGCTGAGTACAGACAGACGGGGTGGAACTGCATTTGCATTTCTTTTTTCGATCTGACGTCAATAAGGTGCCTTGTTCAAAATCGCCCGTTTGAGCTCCGATTTTTTGTAACGCAGAAAAGGATCGCAAATGTTCAGTTTAGACATTTCGCAACTTTTAACCATGGGGGGGGGGGGGGGGGGGGTAAACAGGGTAGGGGAGCTCACATTAACGTTCAAAAACCTCAGAAAGTGAAAATTTCATGCCATGGGACCTTTAAGTGACTTCATGTAAAACTTTTTTTTATTTCAGACTTAGAAATCACTGCACGCATCCATAAAACTTCCAGTTTAAATTAACCTTTTAAATCTGTTTTAATTTACATTTTAAACGTTCCCATACCAACCTAAATATAATTATATCACAAAATGAAGATGCAACCTGAGCCATAAGCCGGACACCCACACAAGCGAAGCCACTAATCTAGATCGCTCACTTCAATTGATGAGAGACAGGGACTGCTCATTAACATATTTCACTTACTATGCAATAATGATCTCTGTATAATAGCAGCAACAGGCAGTGAGGGATGCTAGAAGCTGCATGTGTGGGTGTATCTCATTTCATCGGACAAAAGACCTTTATGGCACATATTTACATCACATGCTACAGTAATGCACAAATAGGGTTAGACCAGACATAATATTAATATTTTAAATCAAGTTAATTTCAAAAATGAAAAATTTAACTTGTTGGCCAAAACCAATTAAGCAAACTTTAATCTCCTTAGCAATTACGCTGTGGGGCATCCTTAACTCACTCATTTCAGCCGGAGACGTTTTCCAAAAAGGTCATTGGAAATTGCTTTGTGTTATTAGAACAAAGTGTTGGCATGGATCGCGCTTGGTGCTTGGTGCTTGGTGCTTGGTGCTTGGTTGGTACGGTCCGTTGCCATCCTCCCTGGCCATCTGTATACATCTCTCAATCCTTGGCTACTGTGTCTCTCACTTTGCGAATCTGCACAGCTCCTACAAGTGTTGATTAGTGCGAAGAATAAGTGTATCAAGGGGAAGAAACTCGGGAGTGTCCAGGCGGTGCATGGAAAAATATTGATGGATTTTGAGGAAAACGCAGAACTGAAAGTCATTAGTATGTGGTGTGACTGCAAAGAAGGTTCTCATGAGTCACGGACAACATGAGCGCTGCCATAAAAGTCCATGTAGAGATGATTACCAAGTCTAAAATCATGAAATTTTGAATTATGCATACAATTTTTTTGGGAACATTTTAAGATTTAGTAACTCCATTAAGTTGGATGGAAAACTATTATCTTGTCTGCTTGTCCTTGTGATTTGTGTGTGAACTGGCGCAATATCAACCTGATGCCATATTGTGGACTGTTGTGCTTTGCAAAAAAATAAATAAATAAATAAAAAAAAATTGAGAACCACATTGGGCTTAATCCTTCCAAGCAACATTTTTTAAAATTGTTTTCAATATGTTTTTGAAAGATTTAAAGGAAACGTTTTTTACTATTTGAGCCTTATTTCAGTAATAAAACAAGTTGTTTTACTCACCCATAGCACTTTGGTGTCATATGGAGCATTTCCGGAGATGTTTTAAATTAGCGTTAGGCTAACGCCGTTAGCCTAGCGCGACTTATAGCCATAGCTCGGGGCATTCCCCGAGCATGTAATATGCCCCGTGCGGGCTCCAAATAACATAAACTTTAGCACTTTTCAAATCATAGAAGCTCGATATCTTTAGTCTACGATTTCATTTGGTCAAAAGTGGCCTGTAATCCGAGATTTAGCCATAGTTTCGAGTAGATGAGGACACCAGTGCGCATGCGCGGAGTGTGCTCTCAGCTCCCGGGACCCAAACATGGAACGCAAAGCTGTAAACTATGGATAAATCTCGGATTACAGGCCACTTTTGATTCAAACGAAATCGTAGACTAAAGACATCGAGCTTCTATGATTTGAAAAGTGCTTAAGTAAAAAACGTTACTTTTCCTTTAAGAGCACCAGCAATAACTATTACTTTATTGATCTCACACAGGAGAGCTTGTCCTCTGGATTTGACCCATCGTGTTATTAGGAGCAGTGGGCAGCACATGGGTGCGCCCAGGGACCATCTCCATGATCTTATTGCTTGGGCTTGGTCAGGACCTAAGATGGAGGATTTTACCTATGGTTTTTGGGTTGATGGGGGAAACCGGAGTGCCCGGAAGAAAACCCACCCAGACACAAAACTCCACACAGAAAGGTCCAGGTGACCCAAATCTTACAGCCAACGTGCCACACAGGGATCGAACCTGAAACCTTCTTGCTGTGAAGCGTGAATGCTAGCCACTCAGCCACCGTGCCACCTTTCTATATCTATGTTTTGTTTCACTACCTAAAGGAAATATTGCTTAATTCATTATTCACATGTAATTATGAACAATAAGATGTGCTTTTTTTCACTGATATTATTTATAGTCTATTTTCTGACATATCCCTAACCAATTTTCAACATTTCAAAATTTGTTTTAATTTCCAAGTATAGGCATACATTGACAGCCAACAGTATTTCAATAATGTTTTTAAACTTTCAACACATTCCTCAGCAAAACCTGCATACATGGTATACTGTATAATCAACATCGGAAGTAACTGAATACTCATTTTGCGTATCTGTATTCCAGGAACTTTTTACTGGTTTCCTAAATTAAAAGGAATACACGGCAGTATTTAATCATGCATTTCTGGCTATGAACTGCACAGTGTTAGTGAGAATAAAGAAAACACCACTCTTGCAGTTTGTGCATGTGTGATTTTTCCTTCTCTAACTGGAAGGAAAAATCTAATTAGAAAAAAAAAAAATTATGTCATGTTTTTTACACTACTGTAAACTACTAATATAATGCAACTCAATGTAAAAGTATTGTAAGTATTCAGAATACAGTACATGTTTCAAGATACAAAGCTTTTATTGTCGCTGTAAAGAAACACGTTTCCCTGTAAAATGAAATTCTTACTTTAGTGCCCACACTGGATGCCAAGAGTATGCAAAAAAATTAAATAAATAAATAAGAGAAAAAGAAGCATGTAAAAAAATATAATCAAATAGAAACAATCTTTACAGAATATATATAGGCTAGGTTCTATGTACATATTTACAGATGTTGTCACTGCTGTAAAACTGGTCATTCTTTGTTTGTTCTTTAAAAACAAACAAAGAATGACCAAAATTCAAAAATCGAAACTGCCATGACATGACGAGACACTGACAATGACAATGGACCAAAAAAGGGCAGAGGGGAACATAGGGTATACGCACACAGATATAAGCCGTTTTCCAATCCAGCGACTGCACGCTTGTGAGTGTGGTCTCGGTCTGTCGTCGAGACGGTGCACACTCGCTCAGTCCTTAGTGCACTATGTTTCTCGCATGGCCGTCTGCGAAATGGAACAAGTCCCGCCTCAGCTCAATGAGCCGGGTGGTCTGCTCCTTGTTCCCTAAAGAAAAAAATATTATTCTATTGCGCCTAGTAATACTTGGAATTGGGACATTCCAAGTAATGTTCCCCCTAATTTTTAATGTGTCTGAGCAAACACACTAACTCCCTGAGCGCTCCTTGGACATCCGAAATGACGCCCATCCCCTTCCAAGGACGCTCACAAGTGTGCAGTCGCTGAATTGGAAAACGGCTATAGGTGAAACACATTAGGGCGGGACAAACAATCAAGAGACAGGAAGTAAAATTCAAAACTGCAAGCAGACAGGACAAATGTCAAAATAAAACACCAAGCACACGCTACACTAAAGGAATAAGATACACCAAAAATATGCAAATAACAATGATTGCAAAACATGAACTACAGTATGTATCAGAATATCTTACAAAGATTATTCTTCTTCTTATTCTTCCCATCACTGACTTTAATACCACCACGCACCATGCTGCTCCACTGTTTTCCCAATACAGCCCCAGTGTCCTTGTCTCTTCTCCCTCTCCTCTCCCGCCCCCCCATCCATCGGTCCACCCATCTGTCCGAGGTGAGGAGAGCTATAGGCTGCGGAGGAGAGAGACAGCTGGAGCCCAGTCAGACAAGAAGAGACAAATTACCCCTTTAACGAGACCCATTCATCATCTGCTCAGCCCCCTCCCACCCAAACCCTCTCATTCTCTCCACACCTACGACATGGAGCACACCTGGAAGCCCGCCTTGAACAAAGCTCACCAAGTCAAAGCTTTAGGTGGCTATCGACCTGATCTGAGGCATTGACAGTGTAATGGTGCATGGGCAGAGGGGCCAGTGGAATGCATGGACTTGTGGGTTGGATTTAGCTGACGCAGGTTAGATAAATGCATTGTGGGTGACTTCAGCTCTTTAGTTAAAGCTGCACTAGGTAACTTTTCTGGTAGAGGTTGTCCACCAAAAAATAAATAAATAAAAAAGCTTGTCTCAGTGGTTATGTTATTCTTGTTTCACAATATAGCATTAAATGTGTCTGTCTCACATTTGTTCAATTAAAAATGCACTGTGTGAATTTCTGGTGGAGGGTCCACTCCCTGCTTGTCTTCATGGAGATTACTGCTAGAATGTCCCACAGTATGGCATTAAACATATATGTGTCCCACCACGGAAGCTGAGGGCACATTTCGGCATTATAGATTCTCAGGAAATGCGTTTTTTGTTGTTGTTTTTTTTCAAAATTTGTGATTTTTTGTTTTTTTTGCATAATGTACTAGTTGAGATCATGAAGAAGCCTCTCCATGTTTCAGATAACAGCATTAGTGACGTTAAAAACATACATTTTTAATTTCAAAAATGCTTGTTAGGCAAGGAAGGCTGAAGAGACCAAACTTTGAGAGGCTGTTTCTGGAATTTCTGGGATCTGCTATGGCTGCTTTCAAATAGAGATAACTTTTTAAAATATGGTCAGATTTTCACATGTAAGACATCATTGGAAAGCTTGGAATCTGTACTTTCAGAATCTGTGAATAGCTCAAAACGCCTCCACAACGACTTGGTATTGGTTTTCCTGCGGTTGGAGACATACATTTCCATGGAAATAAGCCCACAATGCCTCATGGCCAAGTTGCAGCTCAGATCTGTGGAGGGGTGAGCTCACTCACTGTAGGAATGCATGTTTTTCATAGTACAGTGGTACCTCACCTTACGAAATTAATTCGTTCCAGAAGTGGTTTCGTAACGTGAATATTTCGTAAGTTGAGTCGCTATTTCAATGGAAAAGGCCTGATTCGTTCCAAGGTTGTTTTTTTTTATAGTGTAACATTGGTTCCGCGTCTAAACCAGGTCTAGAGTCTAGACCAGGTCTAGAGTCTAGACCTGGTTTAGTTCTGGTCTAGACTCTAGACCAGAACTAAACCAGGTCTAGACCAGGTCTAAACCTGGACTGGACCTGGACTAAACCAGGATTAAACTACCACGTGCCGCTCTTTGCTGGTTTCGTGTGGCTGGTTTGTGGCTCGGGCTCCAGAGGATGTGGTCCGGGCGGCGCGGTTCTATCTCGTCCTCGCAGCCCCGGTGCCGGTCGTGCTCCTCGCCGCGCGGTGCTGTGCTCCTCGTGCGGTGCGTTCATGTCTCCGCGCTGCTTCCGGAGTCGTGTCTCCCCCCACGCTTCACTATTTAATACATTTTGTTGAAAATCTTGCGTGTTCGGCGCTAGAGCTAAGAGGCCGAGAAAGGTGCTTTTTGAGCGGGGATAACAGCGGGGCGTGCATCTGAGCGCGCATTATTCAAATTTTTGAGATTTCGCGTTTCGTAACTTGAATTTTCTTTCGTATCTAGAGACCAAAATTTAACGTGAGGGCGTTTCGTAACTTGGATTTTTCGTATGTAGGGTCTTTCGTAAGGTGAGGTACCACTGTATTTTTGAGTAGTAAAACACTTCAATTAGTGGAACATTGGTGAGTTTAACTGTAAGACAAAGCAAAAATATCCTATCAGAAAAGTTTAAAGGAGTTTTTGTTGCTTGAAAATAACTTCTTCATAAATGTTGGTTATTTTTTAAAGACAATAAGGTGGGAGATGTAATTAACTTGTTGACATGTTTCGACTGTTATCTGTGAGCTATTTTCAGAACTGTCATAGGTGACGGTTTCCATTAGAATAATTTTGCATCTAATGTAAATATTAGTTTAAATATCCTCTTCTGATGTAGTGCACAAACTTTTGTGCCAATATGAAATTATAACAGCCTTGCATCTGAAAGAAGTTGATGTGTGCACCCATTTTTTTACTATCACTGTCCCTTCAATGTTTTGTTGGTTTCTTTCATCATTCATGTAATGCAGAGATGATACAAAACAAGTAAACAAAAAAGGTAAATTATATTAAAATAAAATGCAATTGCCAAAGGTATGACCAGTATATTGTGTAAGTTGAAATAACAAAGATTTAGATTACCTTTAGTCATTTTCTGCAAGTAAGACATATTAAACCATGGCTATACACCAAGTATTTATTACAGTCAGGCACTGTCTATCGCTAATAGGTGGTTGGAAAAACATCAGCCATTCACAAACTTCCATAAACAAACAAGACAAGACTAATGAACAACTGCCATCAAATCATATACAACATAATCCACATGTTGGCTGCATAGAGCTGAGATGATTCATTCAACTACGCCCCTGTGAACAACCCTTCCACCCTCTCCGAAGTTTATTATGAGTTTAAAGGCATGATATAACAGCCTCTACATTTATTTCCCATGCCCCGACTCCCGCTCTCGTTCCCGTGCTCGTGCTATTAAGGCCATGGAGAATAGACAGAGGATGGACATATAAAATGACTGAATACGTGGTACACAGGAAACAGGGAGGAAAAGCCACGGCACACCCATCCTGGCACATGCCGAGATCCATTACCACGGCGGCTGTCAGCGCAGATGTTCCTCTAGAGGGGGCGCCGTCACTCACTTCATGTATCTATGTATGGATATATATATCTATCACAGTGATCTGAGGGCTATTTAGTAATGACAGCTGCTGACACAATAGGCCCTTTCTCTATTTTTCCATACACTGAAGTCTGCCTGCTCAGTCTCATCCCTCTTCCTGTTTCCGCCATCACCACTTTCAGCTTTTTCTGCCATTTAATAAGTCACATTTAGCCAGAGACAGAGAGAGGGGGAGGGACAGAAAGAGAGGGAGGGAGAATGTCACTGCGTGCACATGGTAGGATACAATCGGATAATTGTCAGCGACCTGGCTCCGCTACGCTATGTGGCGCTGTTCCGGGTGCTGGCTACTCAATAAAAACACAACAAACTATGTGGCGGTATACAAAGATGGCGCTCGAGGAGTCTGATGGAACAGCATTGGTGTACGTGTTGTGCATTCTTTCTTCGCAGCCATGATTTCGTCTGAGTTTTCCGGCAACAATCGCTACTTATGACGGCGTCGGCGCCACCTGTCACTTCCGGGTGAAATCCCAGGCGAAAGCTCCCGCGCATGCGCAATACGCTAATCTGATCCGATATCGTGCAGAAGGCGGCACCAAGCGGATTACTATCGGCCTAAGCCAGGGGTTCCAATCGGATTCGGGAAACCAATCCCTATACGATCCTTAGCCTGTGCACATGAATCCGATGCGATCCCAATCCGTTTGCAATCGGATTCCACTCGTCCATGTGCACGCAGTGAGTGATAGAGAAGTACAGGGAGAGAGGAAAAGAGAAAAAGATACAGAGAGAGTTACAGGGAGAGAAAGACAGAGACCAAAAAGAGGACAATTTTGTAGGATTTTGCATTTTTTAAATAACTTTTATACACATTGAGATTTTTTGACCTCTACTTTTGACTTGTCCTTAAAGCTGTGCCCCTGAGGGTCTTTGTCAGGAGGGGTTCAGTTCAAGTTTAATCATATAGCAGATTTAAACTAACATCAACTAATAACATTTTTTCACATTGTTAATAATAACAATAAAGACAATACAAAAATGGATGCAGCTACCGACTACCCGTGTTCACTTTTTCTCTGTCTTAAAGGTCCCATGGCATGAAATTTTCACTTTCTGAGGTTTTTGAACGTTAATGTGAGCTCCCCTACCCTGTTTAGCCCCCCCCCCCCCATGGTTAAAAGTTGCGAAATGTCTAAACT
Source organism: Paratrypauchen microcephalus (assembly GCA_036785185.1). Taxonomy (NCBI): domain Eukaryota; kingdom Metazoa; phylum Chordata; class Actinopteri; order Gobiiformes; family Gobiidae; genus Paratrypauchen; species Paratrypauchen microcephalus. Next base: position 527,713 of record JAVJIX010000062.1, on the reverse strand, counting down.
GAGCATTTGCGATCCTTTTCTGCGTTACAAAAAATCGGAGCTCACCTTATTGACATCAGTTTGAAAAAAGAAATGCAAATGCAGTTCCACCCCTGTCTGTCTGTACTCAGCGTCTCTGTAAATCACGCCCAGAGAGTTTGGACTGCGAATGCGCTAGGCAATGCGAAATGCGTTTTTTTATTTGCCTGGAGGCACGTCCGAGTGTTTCTAGGCTCGGAAGTCCTTTATCTGAGCCTCTGGACCTTTGAACAGCAGTGGTTTAATTTTATTTTCTGTGGAAATTTGTTTTTTTCATTGAAAAAGCTCTCCTTTCCTCCACCGCTCTTAAAAGGCGGAAATGGATCAGCTGAGCGCTCAGAGCAGAGCGGAGAGTTTGGCCACGCCCCCACCCTCTACTATTGGCCAGCTCTTTTCTCCTCATTTGCATTCAAGGAACAAGGCCCATTATGGCCTGTTCAGAGAGAGAAAAATTACTCTTTCTCATCTTATCTCTGTTTCTCATGCACTGAGTGTTGATTTTGAAGAAGGATTCATTTACAGTATTAGGGAACCATTAAGGAGCCATATAAAAGCATCAAGAAGTACCATGTCATGGGACCTTTAAGGGAAGAAACTCAAGTGTCTTCATAAAACCAGTAGACATATGGAGAACATGCATACTCCAGAAAAAAAATTACAGACTGAGAAAATTTATAATTCACAAAATTCTCCACTAATACAATGATTCAACAAAGTATAATTTAAAAAGGGAAACTCAGCCCAGGCCATGATGCTATCTCTTTTTTTTTTTTCTGGAAGAGCTGCAAAAAATATTATTCACATGATTTCTTTTGGGTTTGTTTTTAGAGTAAAACAAAATTGTGCTCACTCCTAAACTAAATGCCATATGGTTGGTTGCATCTTGGAGCATTTCCACAATCAGGTAGGAGGTGAGGCATAACACCTGGGAGTTTAAATACACAAATCTTGCAATAATTATTACTACACAATTTCATTAATCAATGATAAGCATAATGGTAAAAGTTGCCAGACGTAGTAGAATCCACACTAGTACCTTGTGCGCATTTTATGTCATGCTGTTAAACCATATGCAATAGTGCAGTCTAGGTTCTTTACCAAAGGTTCACGAAGCAGCACTGTGTAAGTTTGCAGAGGCGGCACGTCAAGAAAGCAGGAATGGAAATAAATTCATGCCATACTGTCTATATTATAACCAAAGGAACATTTCCATAGCAAAAAAGCAGCTGAAGGCCCTCCTCCAGGCCAAATAATATTGCAACCCTACATTTCAGCACCAAGACACAATTCATGCTTTTATTTTTGTCTATTTCATTCATTTACACGGTGGTTGTCCTTGTTCTTTATAGAGAATATTAAAGGCAGTTCATAACACACTGTGGATAAATAGAAAGTTTTCTGTCTAACTTTCATATGATGATTCAACACAGAACTTCACGAGATATTAACTGTACCGAGTGCCCAATAAAATGACCTTCAATATTGTAGAAAAGGTAGAAATATAATGTACATGTGAAAAGAGAGCTGGAAGGAGCGAGAAAAACCTTCACCAGGTAACATCTTTTCAAACACACACCTGACGTCTCTACAAGAAGACCTCGATGGAAGATGGCTTTCACCTCAATAATAGTCACGCAATGACAATGCCCTTTAACCTTCATATAGCAAAGACATAATAGTAGCTTTTTAAATACACATATCCACAGAATGAATAAAAGAAAGTGGCCACTGTCAGATTCACCTCAAGTATATCGTAGTATAATATGGTCCTATACAGGGTAAATTACTACGATCCAAAGCAGAATAGCTTTTACTGCTCTATTATCCATACTTCAACATGTACTTTTAGGAGTACAGAGAAAAAGGTCAAGTTAAGTGTTTTGTTGGAAGAAAAATATCTTTTAATAAAAAGGTGGATCATGGGATCAAATTCGATTAAACATATTACAGATATTACTACTCACTGTAGTTTTAATTTTTTTAAATTAAGTCATAGCTATAGCCACAGCTGACCTATGGCAGACCGACTGAAGAGAAGTGGCCAGTCTGAGCCATCTGCTCCTTCACAGACACCAAATACTACACACAGATCACATTCATATATATATATCCATGGGTGCAAAATGATGACAATAGCGATTAACATTTTAAAACAAAGTATAATAATATTTTGAATGGGGAAAAATCCGCAAAATGTTCCATATAAGCTGAAACACATGGAAAGGAAATACATGCACTGGTTGGGCTGGTATCAAACTGGCAAACTTGGGGTTAGTGGGCAAACACTGCAAATATTGAGCAACTTCCACTCTAAAAGAAATGTATTGTGTCATTTTTTTTCTGTATAATGCAATATTTTGAGCTTTTTTTCCCCATTCGAAAGATTACATTTTATTTTGCCTTAAGTTGTTAACCAATAGTCCCAATTCCTCCTCATTCTGAAACCCAGAGATACTCTGATCTCAGTTAAAACAATACACACATATATTTTGTGTCTTCCATGCATTTATTAAGCGTTATATGTCTATTTTACAATGTGCGCAGCCATCAAAAACTTGAAAATAGAATAGTATATTTTACTATTAAATAAAGAGTAAAATAATATGAATAATGGTCATTCTTCTTCTCCCCTGACTCAACACAGAGACCGAGTACATGCTGACACAGAGCTCAAACCACACCTTTGACCCAGCAGCACGAACGCCGCACCACCTATCTGTTTCCGTTAATTGAAACGTGTCGCGGTGTTGCCGGGAAGTGCAAGATCGTGTGTTTGTGTTTATTGTGTGTCCTCAACTATCTATAGCGCTGCTTCTCAACATGTGGGGCTAGGACTGATCGTGATACCTGACTTGGAAGTATTAAGAAGTTGTTGTTATTATTATTATTTGTATTATTATAACTACTGTTTGTTTTGCTAACTTGTATGTTTTTATTCCACTGCAAATGCTACCTATGTTGTTCAGCACATTGATTAGCTTTGGCTGCTTTATATGTGCTATACAAATACATTTTGATTTATTGAAGAAGTCTGATTTTGAATAAATTTGATATATTTTTGTTCCATTTTGGATGTAGAACTGGTTTAATTCTGGTTAAGTCCCTGCTTAGTCTTGCTTTTGTCCCAGTTTCGACTTGGCATTATCCTGGTTATGTTTATTTGTGGTTTGTTTATTCATGCAACATTTTACCATGTTTATTCTAAATATAATTCAAAGTTTGGGTCTAGTTTGAGTCCTGGTTTAGTTCTGATCGAATACAGGTTTAGTTCTGGGTTTAGTTCCAATTAAATCCCAATGTGGTGATTATGCGTTAAGTGTGAATGCACCTTTAGTCCTGGTTTAGTGCTGTCAAAGTTCTTATTGTCTTGTTTGGCTTGGGTTAGTGTAGTTAATCCAATAGGCCAAGTCCTGGTTTCTGTTTTGATCATGTCCTGGATTCTCCAATATTTGATTTTTTTAAGTTTAATTCAGCTTTCACAGATTTCTAGAGTTCATTCTGCTCTATTATAGCTCAACTCCTAAAACCAAATATTTTCTGAGTCCATTCAGGTCATGAACAGTTTGCAAAGGGCTGATCTCTTCCATTGCGATGGTCTTGCTCATGTGTTGCTGTCCATTGTCCACTGCATCACTGGGGGGCCACCATCGAAGCTGCATTACCATATAAATTACATCCACGTTGCTAGCGCCGCCGCTGCCCTGGATTGATGCTATTGTTATGGATTCTACACATTGGACCCTCATTGAAAACAATCAAAATAAATAGCCTCCTCTTCTTCTCCTCTCACATAAATGCAGGCGCACGCACACTTGGCTACACACATGACACACTGGTAGGGAGCGATATGGATAGCTATCCGTTCTCCATTACCTCTGAACATCGGCTGTAATCTGAGAAGGAACTGTGCGGCCAAGGTGGAGATATGCTGCTATACGTATGTCACTGTGTTTTTGCATGCAAGGCAGAAAACAGGAAAAGTGGTGCTTAAGAAGCTTGCAATTTGTGGGTAAGCTTAGTTTGGCTTATTGAACAGAAAATATATGAAAATAGGTAAGGCCCCAAAATGAAATGGATTTCTTTAAGCCTTGGTAGAGCCTTTCTTAAGTTACATATGATGCTAAAATAAATCATAACTGCAGTAGCAAACTGGATTTATAATGAACACATAGTTTATTCAGGATGATTCAGACAATTATATCCTAACTCCTGGCTCCCCCTGGACTCTGGCAGTGATGCTGCAGGACACAGAGGAGAGACACTTTTGTCCTGAGGGCTGTCCCTCTCCTCAAAGTGCTTTGACACAGGATCTGCTCACCAAGACACAAAGGCCACTGAGAAGAGCAGTGTAAATATTGCTGCAGCAATTTGAATTTCCCTCAGGATCAATGAAGTATCTATCTCTCTCTTTCTCCCTCTCTCTCCTTCTCTCTCTCTCTCTTAACTAGTAATTAATTGTGCATATGGAGTTCTGTTCTTTCCCATTAATATTTGCTAAAGCTAAAAGTTACCCTTGGTTAGCAGCAATCACTAAAAAACAGATAATAGTAGCAGTCCTACGGGTGGCAGTGGTGCAGTTGGTAGAGCGTTTGCCTACGGCTTCAGGAGTTGTCAGTTCGAATCCCACTCTCAACAGGTTGATTCGTTGTGCTCCTGCAGATGAGTGCTGCCGTTGTCTCCTTTGAGTGACTATACATTATTTGGCTGACTCCATCTCCAAAACACAAAATGCTCTGTTCCACCTTGTGATGTCATGTAGCTTTCAGGTTAACATTTACCTTTTGTTCAGTAGAGGTTGGCAATTCCAGGGCTGAACTGATGCTAATGATTCCAGTGGAGGTGTATAGTTTAAAAACACACTTCCTGTATTATCACATGACATCACATCACAAGGTGGAACAAAGTGTTTTCTGTTTGAGAGAGAACTCAACCTAAATATGCAGGTTTTGTGTGTTAAACATGTGTGAATGAAACTAAACACAACTGCAGGTATATTTGTGATGAGGTAACATTATAACATAGATCAGAAAATCACATCATATGGGCCCTTTAATTGTGCTGCACAGCTCTTGCCCCTGCACATTTTGTGCCATAGCATCAAAAAGGTCTTTTACACTCTATGACTCAGTGCGAGTGTGAGAAGTTATTTTCAAAGAAAAACTAAAAATTTTCTCATTTTCTGTAAGTGCCAAGTCGAAGTGCAATCTGAAGTTTCCACAGAAGCTGTCCATATGTCACTTCCACACTAAGTGAAGGAAATATGCACCATCCCACATCCTCAAGCTGTACTTTAATACAGAGGACACCACTCCATGGGATTTCAACGTTTATTTTGGACTGTGTAATTATGTAAGTTTAGTGCATTAACTCTATTTTAAAGTTAACTGCATTTATTTGTAATTGGGATACTGTATATGGGTATATGGATGTTTAATTTGACTTAGTAACATTGACCAACATTGCACGTTGAACTTTGATGTACCTTCATATTTTGGCTACTTAATCTTTGTAGCTTGTTTATTTCAGAGTGACATATGTTGTCAGTGATGATTGTCTACGGTTTATTTGTGTTTTATGTCTCAAGGTGCACTTTTTGCACATGTGTGTTTTTTAACTACAACTGTCAAATAAACTAAACTAAAATAACCAGCTAACTAACTAATTTACTTTTATTTATTACTTTGATTGACGTTAGGTTATGTAATAATAATAAAAAAGTAATAGCCATATTACACATAAATGTTTATAGAACCAATAGGAAAACATTAGCAGGTCAACTCAAATATTTGATCCCTAATCAAATATTATCCACAAGTTAAACTAAAACATCTGGACTTGCTCATCTTTTTGAAGCTGAAATTTACGATTTTCTTTAAGGTCTGTTCTTTCTCACAACCCTAACCCTCACAAGGCAATCTCTGCCAAACTCAGACTGGAGGAAGGAAGATTAATGTCTTGAAATTTGCATCAATTAAAACCCATTATCAAACCAAATCATCTTGTTCATTCATATATTTCGTTGCTAATGCTAAATCCCAAACAAGAATTATATCATAGTTGCCTTATCTATGGCATCCTATCTTCATAAGCATGCACATTGTTTACAGACACTAAATGCTGTATGTCACTGGTATAAAAATAGAAATAAGAATATCTCGTTCTGAATTTGCATCTCAGGCATCGTAGCAATGAAATGCAAAAACTGCATCTTCCACAATTGCGGAACATTTTAGAAGAACCGCACCCATCAAGAAACCTATGCATACTGAACCACAAACAGGTGCATACATACATAAAAACAGTTTCAACGCTAGTCCCAAGAGAATGAAAGGAAAATACCACTTTCTATGGCAAAACTGCATATACACGGTAGAAATCTAAGCAGTTAAAAAGGAAAAAAAGAAAAAATTAAATCGAACAGAGAAAGAGAGAAGACAGTAATGTATCTGATTTGTTTGTTGCGCACACTGCCAAGCATGACCTTGTGTAGTCAAAGGCACCATACCGTATTGTAGTCTCATGAATAAACTCCATTTCAATTATGTATTCTTTTGTGTGGTGTTGCATTATGGGAAAAGGCAGGAATCGCGCGAGGCCCTGAGTCAGCAGTGACAATCCGCACGTCAACATATTAATGCTGACACATACAGCATTACAGCTAGAGCTAGACTTGGGATCTTTAACATAAACATTATAGCAGTACAAAGAGAAGGTGCGGTTCGATCTATATACAAAGAGAAGGTGAGTTTCGATCTATATACAAAGAGAAGGTGCGGTTCGATCTATATACAAAGAGAAGGTGCGGTTCGATCTATATACAAAGAGAAGGTGCGTTTCGATCTATATACAAAGAGAAGGTGCGGTTCGATCTATATACAAAGAGAAGGTGCGGTTCAATCTATATACAAAGAGAAGGTGCGTTTCGATCTATATACAAAGAGAAGGTGCGGTTCAATCTATATACAAAGAGAAGGTGCGTTTCGATCAGTGTTGTATAGTAACGAAGTAATAATACTTCACTACTGTACTTAAGTACATTTTGGGAGACTTTGTACTTTACTTGAGTTTAAAAAAAAAGATAACTTTTACTTTTACTTCACTACATTTCCGAATTTAATTGCATACTTTTACTCCGATACATTTTCAATGTGCCGTTTAGTTACTAGTTACAAAAACAAACCTCTACTGATGCAGGGAAGTCAGGACGTGCCTGGGCTTGTTCGCTACTTGCGCATGACAATCAGCCTACACCTGTTGGTTTCATGCAGCTAGTTTAATCAATCAACATCCCTGATGGAAGAGGAGACAGCATCCACGTCAGCTACAAATGAAGGGGGACCTGACCATGAGCATCCCTGGCCGTACTTAAACACAATGTTCTCTTACGCTGATATGAAGGATTCGTTCTATCAAATGAAGTGCCTCTTGTGCCTCCCAAGAAACGTGGAAATCCTATCTTACAGAAACTCCCCGTCCAACCTCAAGAAACACATCGAGGTAAGTTCTAGATTAATGAAATTGTTAGCGTCTGTATTCCAATTTCATTAACCATAGCATGGACATTCTAGACACCGTTGTGAAACCTTGAGCATAACATGTAGAAATTAACTTTGTGTGACATTGTTTCGGTTACACAAAGCGTATTTGACGATGTTGGAGCTAACAGGCTAACTAGCTTTTTCGGCTCAAGGGAAGGCATAGCTGTAGGCTAAGTGTAACGAATGAGAAAGGACAAAAAATAACATTAACATGTGCCTACTTTTAAAAATGTAAACAAGCGCTGTGTGTTTGTGCTGTCTAAGTAACAAAGCGAGGGTTAGCTTCAGACTGCCTTTGCTTCATACTTTTACTTGTACTTTTAATTACATTACTTGAGTACATTTATTTTTACATTACTTGTCATACTTAAGTACAAGAAGTTCCAGATGCTTTAAGACTTTTACTCAAGTAACATTTCAGTCAGTGACTTCGACTTTTACCAAAGTCATTTTTGGGAGGGGTACCTATACTTTTACTTGAGTTTGATTTTCCAGTACTTTACACTGGTTTTGATCTATATACAAAGAGAAGGTGCGGTTCGATCTATATACAAGTCCTGGATGAAAATTGTCCTATTTTTGTCAAGAAACAACATTGAGAAAAAGAAAAGAAAATCTGTGGACCACAAGTTGAGATGTTTATAGCTTGAAAAGAGCTTTCTTTCAAGGTGAAGAAGTAGTGACAGTGACAGCACAAATACAAAAGGCTGTTTGGATGCTTTGGGAGAACTGAAGAAGCCATATTTTCCAAGCCAATAGGGTTCCTTTCACTGCAACGGACAATGCTTGCGTGTTGTGTATGGTGCCAGATTGTAGTAATTGTAGATTGCATTGTACAGGCAATTGGTTTCACAAGATTTGAGGCTTATAAAAAAAAACAAAAAAAAACACAAAATAATAATATGAAATAAAATATGAACGTAAGCAATAGAAAAACATATGAGAATCAACAGGTGTGATGAGGCTATGATAATCTGACAAATATTCAAGTCACGCAAAACAATCTGAGATAAACTGTGGATTCTGACAACTTACAAAATAATTTTATATTTTAATTTTATGATGGAATTTCAACTTTTTTCAACCAGAGTCAAGCACTCTTTTTCACTCCTGACTCATTTTTGGTTTAATCCTAGTTTGATAAGATTTTAGTTACAGAAGATAAAAGTTATAGAAAGTTAAATTATGACTCAGCCCATGTTTTGTTTTTGTTTTTTTGGTTTTTTTTTACAGTTTGAACATTTAGAATACTTTTTGTTGGATAATTCTGCTTTATGGTTTGTCTATATTTACTTAAGCAAAATATTGCACTTCAAAATTTCTTATCATGACTGGGTTTATTTTGAGAGTCATTGCATTTTCTCCTTGTCCACCATTTTAAGTTTGAGGTTAAAATGTTCACTTGTTCACTCAGAAACCCACTGAGGAGAACAGTATCTTCCTTTTTAACTTCCTCTGTTAATGGTCATATTATTTTGCTTGAAATGTGCACAGTTTCGCATCGGTGCAGGCTTCCCTTTTAGACTTTTTAACTTTGATATTTCCAGCTCTCATTACGGCTGCTGTCTTGGCTTTATAAATAGGTAATTATCACAATATCTTTTATAATAGACCTTCCATTTCCTCTAATTGTGGACTTTAGTTAATAGAGTTGACATTTAAAATAAATTTTCCGACAAAATGGGTCTTTTTTACTCAAATCCCGCTGCTAACTCTTTGGAGCTCCCCTTCACTCGCGCTATGTGGTTGGGAGGCGGTCCTAATCACTGATTGCGTTATTAGTCGTCGACAGTCTAAATCATATGTTAATTACATGCAAATTGCACGTTCAGAAAGACGGAGAGGTGCGGCACAAACTTGAGGTGAACTTTGCAGTGAAGGCAGAACTGCAGCTCTTTGCTTTATAACATCTCTGATACAGGATACATATATAAACACATTGTTTATAGTAATAGAATTTTTCAACGCGACATAAAACAGTATGTCTTCAGTATTTTTTATACATTATAAATCTTTCATTTCGGGATTGAACTCTGCAAAGATATCAACTTAAATCTGCTTGGGGTAAAATTACAACTTGTAACCTACCAGTTCCCAGACAAATACTTCAGCCACTGTCAAACTGTTTGTTACCCTGGTTTGGTTACATTTTTAGGGGCAGATAGAAAAGACAAAATGTATATATATATTGTAAATGTTTAGCTATTGTGAAATAAAAGAGTTTTGTGGCCATTATCCCAAAAGTAGGTTTGATTCCATATACAGGCATTGTAACATCTTGTACTTATATTTGAGTAATCCTTCTTTATTATTAGTCTCTTAGTGTATCAAAAAGCTCTGTTCCACATTGTGATGTCATGTAGTGGTAGTTTTCAAGTTAACAGCTATAGTTTACCATTAGTTCAGTGAAGATTGGCAATTCCGGGTCTGAAATCACCCAAATGATTGATAAAAGAAGAAATTTGATTTGTCAACTGGACCAAGTTTGTTTGGTCGAAAACGTTTCGCCGCTCATCCGAGAGGCTTCGTCAGCTCTAATTAGAATACTGGTAAGACACTTGCTTATATCTTGCTGCAGGGAGGAGCTAACTAGCTAACTACTTTCCGAAACTATCTCATTGGTTTCAGTCTTTTGTTTCTCTGGCGTTTAGAGGTCTAGAGGGGAGAGGGGAGTTAAAGAGGCTATTTTTGTCAAAAAAGAGAATCCTTCTCTGAACAGAAATGGTGGAGTCAGACATAATTTGTCTCCCATCTATAATTCCATTCTTAAGCCTAGATCAAGCAAACAGGGGAACAATAGGGCTAGAGCCAGGTCAGGGCCAGAGGTGTGAAAAACAGTCGTTGTAGGGATGAATAGGTATGCTAATCTAGACGCCAGAGAAACAAAAGACTGAAACCAATGAGATAGTTTCAGAAAGTAGTTAGCTAGTTAGCTCCTCCCTGCAGCAAGATATAAGCAAGTGTCTTACCAGTATTCTTATTAGAGCTGACGAAGCCTCTCGGATGAGCGGCAAAACTTTTTCGACCAAACAAACTTTGTCCAGTTGACAAATTTAATTTCTTCTTTTATCATGGATTCTACCTGGACGACTGAGGGACTCTTCACGCACCCAAATGATTCTAGTGAAGGTGTATGGAGCTTAACAAAACAGTGGCGCACTTCCTGTATTATCACATGACATCACAAGGTGGAACAGTGTTTTCCGTTTGAGAGAAGCCTAAATACGCAGGCTTTCTGTGTTAAATGTGTGAATGAAACAACTCCAGGTATGTTTTTGAAAAGGAAACAACATTAAAACATGATCAGAAAATAGCGTAATCCCGGCCCTTTAAGTTATTTATCGTCTTATTTGTTCACAGACAGACTCAGACTGTTGCACTAGTCATGTCATAGTGATATAATTTGTTGAGTCATCCTTTACTTTTTGATTTATTTTCCCCGTAAACACATGCCATCGTCATACTGCAGCACAATTAGCCCGGCTTGCATCAGCTGACATCAGGAGACTCGGAGGAATAAGGAAGTCCCCGCGTGGTGGACTTCACGGGCAGGTGTGTGTCTGTGTGTGTATTTCGGAGCTCTTGTTTGTGCGCCCGTTCTGCACAAACACTCTCTTGCAAACGTGATGCAACTCTCCAAGGTCCCACCTGAAAAAGCCATTCAGAGCATAACAGTAACATTCAGGTCAGACTGAGGAGAAGGTCTGAACCCGGGGCAGACAGACCTGGTGTTACCTCTCATTAGACATGTGAAATAAAAAGCATTGGTGAGTTGCTGCCATTTTTGCTTCATTGGCCTTCAACAAAACTGATTATTATACACAGCTCTGTAACTGAAACAAGCCTTGGTTTGGGTTTGTTTCAGACCTTGCAGAACTTAAGACTTCCTTTATTGACTTCCTACCTCATGATAAAAAATGGAAATCAGAACAATTAAAATATTACTACCATATTTATTATACTAAAACACACAGTATGTAAATTTATGGAGCCAGTGCTGCATGGAAATATAATGTTAAAGGTCCCATGACATGGTACTTCTTGATGCTTTTATATGGCTCCTTAATGGTTCCCTAATACTGTAAATGAATCCTTCTTCAAAATCAAGACTCAGTGCATGAGAAAGACACATGTACAGAGTCAGAGTCAGAAAATATCTCTCTGAACACCTCATTCTGGGCCTTGTTGCTTGAATGCAAATGAGAAGGACAGAGATAGGTTAGAGGAGCGGGTGGGGGGGGCAAATGCGCCACCAAATGCGCTGCGCTGTGTGCTGGCCCCACTTCTGTGTTTTAAGAGCGGAGGAGGAAATGAGAGCCTTTTCAATGAAAAAAACACATTTTCAGAGAAAATAAAATTAAACCACTGCTGTTTCAGAGGTCCAGAGGCTCAGATAAAGGACTTCCGAGCCTAGAAACACTCGCACGTGCCTCCAGGCAAATAAAAAAATGCATTTCGCATTGCATAGCTCATTCGCGGTCCAAACTCTCTGGGCGTGATTTACAGAGACGGTGGGTAGACATCCAGATGGGGGGTGGAGCTGCATTTTTCGATGTGACTTCACATAGTTGCCTTGTTCAGAATCGCCCGTGTGAGCTGTGTTCTTTTCTAACGCAGAAAAGGACCGCAAATGCTCAGTTTAGACATTTCGCAACTTTTAGCCATGGGGGGGGGGGACTCACATTAACGTTCAAAAACCTCAGAAAGTGAAAATTTCATGCCATGGGACCTTTAAAACCATACTTCAAATCATCTACCATGGAAAAAGATACGTTTCATTCCATATTCCGGGTTAGGTAGGTAGACATGCAAGACATATAATTTGTAACCAGAGAAACATCCATAATTTGCATTAGTTAAGTTTTTCATGCTTTTTTACAATTTTACCTATAGGTCTGAGTCTTCATAAAATAAAGTAAGGAATGCTCATGGTTTAAAATGTCTGACAGTCCCCCTGAGGGGAATAAAAGTGAAAAAAATGAGCCTCTTTGTTATATTTCAGAGCTGTACATATCATTATAACCACTTTGAACTCATATTTTACATATCACGTTTGATATTGCGCACCCCTAAAAACCCCACTAAACCATTTGAACTGTAAGACCTCTGAGACAAATAATAAATGCTAATCTTGGGATGAAGCCGAGTCGGTTAGTTTAAGCTGAGAGCGACGAATGAGATTTTTAATTACTGCATGACCTGGGGTATATTAGCGAATATTAACGAGGATCATTAACCCAGAGGTAAGTAAGGCCCCTCCTTCTTAACTACCACTCATTACACCTCTGTCTGACATGTATCTGTGCTGTTCAGGCATTTCTGCATGTGTCAAACTATAGTTAGAACAAAAACAAACAGCTCCACCCTCTTTTCTTTCACTGCTAAAGAATTCAAGAGACCAAAGCATATACCATGGGTCAAAACACAGCCTTGGTGTATAACTTGAATGTGAGTTTGGGAGTATGCAGAGAGACACCAGGGAAAGAAGGTAGGGATAAGCTATCTCTGACAAAAAGAAATCGAAACAGCAATGAGCCCAAATGGAAGATGATAATAAAGAACCAATTATATGCAAAGGTTATTCAATTAGTTTTTTCTGGTCTGGGCTCAAAAAGTGACTTGTGACATTTTGTACAGACTATTTTGTACTGCTGAATGAACTATGTGATGTGAAATAAAATCAATTATTTTTTAAAGGTCCTATATTATGCAAAATTGACTCCATGCTAGAATGCTCCTCCTCAAAAACATACCAAGAGTTGTGTTTTCTTTCATCCACTCATGTTTGAGTAATCCTTTAGAACAGTGGTCCCCAACCTTTTTTGCGCCACGGACCGGTTAATGTCACCCAAAATTTTCACGGACCGGTGTTGCTTTTCACGTGTTTGCTTGTTTACGAAAGAGAAAGGACTTTATGCGCATGTGCTCTTTGTAGTCTTGTGTTTCCGGTGGCTCTGACTCTTTCCTGTTTACAGCGCCACTTATCGGTGTGACATATGTATTACATCGTTTTCACTCAGCGCTCCGCGCTCATCTTGACGCGAATATTTTCTGATCCAACACGTGTGTGGACGAGACTTTTTTTCACCCCGCATAAAAAAAAAAACAGGAACGTTGTCGTGCAGACAGGGCCTTAAATTCACACTGGAGATCACATACAAGTCACATTTTTAAAAATGCAAACAAAAAAATCGGATTTCACAAAAAAATTAAGCCCTGCAGTCTAAACGTAGCATCGTGCACATGGAAGTCGACGTGCTCTTTTCGGAACAAGGACGGACCACTCAAAATGAAGGGTTAGGGGAATGAGCCACCGCGGCCTGGTACCAAATGGCCCACGGACCGGTACCGGTCCGCGGCCCGGTGGTTGGGGACCACTGCTTTAGAATATCCACATCTCCAAAGCTCAAAATGCTCTGTTCCACTTTGTGATATCATGAAGCTGTACTACCTTTTACCATTTATTCAGTAGAGACTGGCAATTCCAAATCTGAAATTATACAAATGCTGCAGTGAACGTGCATGGAATACTTCCTGTATTACCACATGACATCACAAGGTGGAACAGAGTGTTTTCCATTTGAGAAAGGAACTGAGCCTAAATATGCAGGGTTTGTGTGTTAACCATGTTTCTGTTACGAGTAAGCATTATAACAGATCAGAACACAGTGTAATATGGGCCATTTATATTCATTTGGTTAATATTATACCAATTTTGACAGAATATATTTCAGACTGATCATACATATGTTGATAGTAAAAAAATAACTGGAAATAAAATGTCAAACTCAGGAATGGGAGGGTGAATAAGGGCGTTGGCCATTTTTGAAAATCAGCTCCACCAGCTGATAAAATTAGATTGAATTGTGATAGCTAAATGGTGCTTGAAATATTTTATGATGGCCCTGATATAACGATAATAAGAGATAAATAAGAGATAATTGGGAAAATAATGCACACCAAAACAGCATATAATGAAAATGAAAGGGTGTCTATGAATAACATGACAATATAACAATAATAAAACACAGTGATTTTCAAACGGCGTGAGAGATGAGAGGTGTGAAAGATGATGTGTTTCAACTGGCATATGCAAAAGGTCAGGGTAATTTCTTGTACAAAGATGAGGAAAAACACAAAAATTAGAAAGTTTGGGATTTTTTTGCTTGCACTTCAAGGGTTGAGGTTGGAACACGCACCGGCCCTCATCCTGCCTCCTGCAGCGTAAATGCCAGTGATCGGATTGACGTCATTTATTTATCACTTTTTGTTCTTCTATTTTTCCTCCCTCTCTTTCTCCTGTTCTATCCTCTCCATGTGTGTCAAATCCTGTAGTCCCATTAGCCTGAAGTCTCAGTGGTTGCATGCTTTTATCTCCAAAGGCAGGCTGGATCCGACTGTATTTTGGCTTGTATAATGTTTGCGCAGCACTCGTTCGCTCACAGATGCCTAACTCTGTCCATCTCTCCTCCGTCTCTCCGCTCCTGTCTCAGCAGTTTATCCTTTCATCTTTACATAACTGTGCACTCCCTCTGTGACCTGCTGCAAAAGTAGTGGCTCCCGAGCACACACGCAATGCTGGCTCTTGGCTATGCTACGATAAGGACGGCTGTGTTTGTAGAGTTAGTAAAATACAACATATTTATATTGTCAAATAATGGATACACAGGGAGAAGATATAAGACATACCGTATTAAATGTGCACTTTTTGTTGGGGGTCGGTCATCTGCTTGTTTCTATGGATACGTCGCTTCTCTGCTTGGAATGTTCCATAGCATGACATTAAAGATCCCATGACATGGTACTTCTTGATGCTTTTATATGGCTCCTTAATGGTTCCCTAATACTGTAAATGAATCCTGCTCCAAAATCAAGACTCAGTGCATGAGAAAGACACATGTACACAGTCAGAGTCAGAAAATCTCTCTCTGAACAACTCATTCTGGGCCTTGTTGCTTGAATGCAAATGAGAAGGACAGAGATAGGTTAGAAGAGCGGGTGGGGGGGGGCAAATGCGCCGCTGGTTCCGCTGCGCTGTGCGTTGTCTCCCACTTCCGCGTTTTAAGCGCGGAGGAAGAAAGGAGAGGCATTTCAATGAAAAAACACATTTTCACAGAAAATAAAATTAAACCACTGCTGTTTCAGAGGTCCACAGGGTCGGGTAAAGGACTTCCGAGCCTAGAAACACTCGCACGTGCCTCCAGGCAAATAAAAAAACGCATTTCGCATTGCGTAGCTCATTCGCGGTCCAAACTCTCTGGGCGTGATTTACAGAGACGGTGGGTAGACATCCAGACGGGGGTGGAACTGCATTTTTCGATGTGACGTCAGAAAGTTTCCTTGTTCAGAATCGCCCGTTTGAGCTGTGTTTTTTTCTAACGCAGAAAAGGACCGCAAATGCTCAGTTTAGACATTTCGCAACTTTTAGCCATGGAGGGTTGGGCCTAAACAGGGTAGGGGAGCTCACATTAACGTTCAAAAACCTCAGAAAGTGAAAATGTCATGCCATGGGACCTTTAAGCATCTCTATCTTACATTTATTCAATTACAGGTGGTTTTACAGCTCAAAAATATCTAAAAAAAAACAACAACAAAAAAAACAGGCATTCTGACTGTGAGAGGGGTCGCCTTTCCCCAGATCTGACCTGTAACTTGGTCTGGTTTGGTCCCCATGATGATAAAAAGGTTTAAAGTCATATTGTGAAACATTCCAGACAAAATAACATCTCCTTAAAAAGTATTTGACAGACCCTCCACCATACTATGGAACATTTCAAGCAGTACTGTTAATTTTATGACTAATTTTAACACCAAAACAATTTCTATAATTTCTGCTATATCAAGAATGAGGCTAGATGCAAGAATTCCATCTTTTGCTGTCAGTCGATTAAGTCATGGTATACGGTCATATGCTTTACACAAAGAATCCGCTCACCAATTCACACACACATTAATACACCAGTGTACACAAACACTGGGGCAATGTGGGTTAAGTGTCTTGCCCAAGGACAGAACAACACCATTCATCTCCAGTGGAATTGCACCTTCACCTTCGGATCATTAGACAAACACTGAGCTACTGTCGTCATTCATGAGTATGCACTCTCTCTCCTCCATGATCTTATTCATTCCAAATGCCATTGCCTCTCTGAACTCTTACAGATGAGCACAGGCCACATAATTGTTGTCTTTTATTGTGGTGTGTTTTAAAATGTGTTTTATGTATGACTTTTAAGATGAATACTGCACCTTGTCAAAGAAAAAAATCTCTAACCTGCTGGGACAGTCAATATCGCTCCTCTGTCTCCTGTATTCTATGGTAAATGGTCACACAATGGTGCTTTTCTACCTTCAAGGCACTCAAAGCACTTGATATCAATGAACCACTCACCCATTCATATAGACACTCACACACCAGTGTATGCAGACACTAGGGCAGGGGTGGGCAAAGTTTTTGACTCATGGGCCACAAAAGGTTCTAAAATTTGACAGAAGGGCCGGACCAGGAGCAGCTGGATTTAGTGTTTTGGTAAAAACACTAAAAATACAAAGACCTTTTTATTTGTTTAAAATCATGCTGATGGCCAGTCAGAAAGTCGTAACTAGGAACTGGCAAAAAGTGACTCATTGGAACGGAAACAGTGGATTGAAATAATTGAGGAAATTTATTTGATGGAAAGAATGACTCATTATCTAAGGTTGAAGGCGGCAAATTTGAGAAAAGTTGGTCTAAATGGACAGACTATAAGAACAAGAGAAATGTATAGTTTTTTTTCCTTTTTGTTTGCTTGTTTGTTTTTTCTGTAGAACCCCACAGATTTTGCTGTTCTATACCTCTGTTTTTGAAAAAGCATAAATAAAAAGTAAAAAAAAAAACTATAAATAACATGGGATATGTAGAAAACATGTGCTTTATTTCAATTAAAAATGAACAAAAACATAACAAAATGTCCATCTTTCAAGTTCCACAGTATTTAGCTTTTTATTGAAATGACTCTTAAAACACAGAAACTTTTATTAATAAAATACAGCTTTTTTTATTACTAATAATTTTAAAGTACTGAAAGTTCTGAGTAAACGTGGAGCACCTCAACGAAGGTTAATGTATGTAGTGCGCCAGCTGTTGGAAAGCACCAGAATTGCAGGGAAATTAAAACATTAAAACATTAACAAGGTTTATTAATATAATTTCTTCAAGTTCGGCGGGCCGGATTAAGAAGCTTAACGGGCCGCATATGGCCCCCGGGCTGCAGTTTGCCCATGCCTGCACTAGGGCGAGGAGGGTTAAATGCATTGCTGAAGGACACAACAACGGTATTCATCAACGGCAGCTGGAATCGCACCACATCGCAGAGACGTTCATCACTACTACTCTCGTATACTCCTCCTCCTCCAGCTATTCCAAGTACTTTAAACTTCAGTTAAAATAAAAAAAAAAAAAACACACACAGACATCTGTTCTTTATCTGATATTTTTTCACACGTTAAAATTGGTCATTATGAAATAAAAACAAGCCATAGGAATCACTAGTATACATACAAATGGCACGATATGGGGCTCAAAGACATGAGGATTGCATTGTACAGAGATATGCCAGAAAAAGAAATGCGTTGAGAGTTCTGGGTGGTTACATTCACAATAGCAGCAATCACTTGAGCAATGTGGAATAAAAAGTCGTAATACAGCTCTTTGTATAACAGCCGTGCAATCTGATGTGAGTGTACATGGTTTAATGTGCCATACTATGCTCTAATATGCAGAGGTGGAGTAGCAACTATTGTACTCTTGCAAAGTCAGAGTAAAATACTCAATCATAAAAAGGAATAGAAGGAAAAAAAACTCCCATCCAGTCAATTTACAAACTCCTACACAGATTGCCCATAGAAGGGACTTATAATAACCGACTTATATAACATTATGGGTTCAGTTCTGGTCTCTATATAGTCAGATTTAGTGCTATAGTACAGCCACCACACTATTGTACAGTTAAAATGGATGAAACGGCTTGCCAAATGACACAACAATAGTCAGCAAGCAGAGGGGGTCAAACCATTCATCTCAACAATAGCGAGTCACCATAGATTAATATGTATAGCCATTGTAATTGGTGACTTGTGCTCTGCAGAGACAGCTGTGTTGCATGCGTTCCTTTCATGTAAATTGCCTGAGTCTGCTCGGTGCTGTGTGTGTGTACGGGGGAGATCTTGGTGCATTAATTGCCATTCCCAGCGGTCGTCAGTGAGCAGCAGGATCCTATGGGAGCGCTGCACCTTCATTAGATTGCACTGATCATCTCTCCGCTGCACCAGAGAGGCCCTGTTCCCCTCTTTCATCACTCCGTCTGCTGGGCCCCCTCATCCCCCTGCTTCTTCTTCTGAAACGTAGAGCCTATCGCTCTGTATGTTTTATGTGAAATAGTGATATTGCTGCTGTGTCACTGCTTGCAAGTGAAGCTTTGAGAAGAGGGGTGAGAACGAAAGGATGAGTCATAAGGATTATATCTGGGTCACTGCGAAATTTCTGACTTAAAAAAGAGACTTCAGGGAGAAAGGCAAAATACAGCGATGCTTAAAATTGCATTACGCTCCTATTTACATAAAATTACAGCTAAAAATAGTTATTATAGATGTGGCTGTATTATAGAGCAACTTCTAGGGGGCTAGCTGCTTTTCTTCATGAATATCTTATTACTTACATCACACAGAAGTGTTTTTTTTTTTTACTGTAAAACGTGTTCTTTCTGTGAGCACAAATAAGATTAAGATTAAGCCTTTATTGGTCTCACACACAATGACACACACGGGAGAAATTTGACTTCTGCATTTGACCCATTGTTTTTTTTCCAGGAGCAGCCATCTTTTTCAGCACCCGGGGGGCAGTACCGTGAAGGGTCTTGCCCAAGGACCCACACTGGTTAGCTCATTGCCGGGGGGATTTGAACCCACAACCCCCAGGTGGAAAGTCAGTGACTTACCAATTGAGCTAACCAGCCGGTAGCAAATAGGTCTGTTGCTGTCACATTCTTTTCTCCATGGGGATAGAGAAGTCTAATGCCGTACTGTGGATTCTAATCAAAGTAATACCATCTCCATGGAGACAAACAAGTCCTGTACTCTCCATAAGAAAAAAAAGTTGATGACTGACTTGTACAACCTGGTGGCATAGGAAAGTGTGAAAGGTGTTTTTGCTTTAGAAAAGTATTTCACAACAAACATGAAATTATGCTTAAGTAAGTAAAATTAGAGACATTTTCATCCTTCTGTGCAAATTGCAGAATAAATACTTCGGATCAAGATACATAATCCAATTACAGGTCAATACTGAAAGATTTATCCATTTGTGCTTTAGTCAATGTAAGATATTTGAGAACGTGCAGGAATATGACACCTGGTAAACAAGCAGAAAAGTCCAACATACTGTATTTGGTATTTGAACCCAGTCACCTTTCTCACTGTCACCTGCTCCAATTCAACTCAAAGGAAAGTTACAACTTAAAAAGAAAGTCATTTTGAGAAAAGTTTAGTTCTAATTCACTTTTTCATTCAGAGCAAAAAGTTGGAGTCTCTTCGATTTGAGCCACCTCAATGAAATGGCCCGTAAAGATCACATATTAGAGACCTGAGATGTCCACTCTGTCACTCTGTAATATAACTTCTCTCCCTCCATCTCCTCCGTCCATCTTTTTCCTCTCCGTTTTTCACATTCCCATCAGCCATCCCTTCATCATTATCTCCCATAGTTAAGACTCCGATAGTGTGTCTCGCTCCCAAAAGTGCCAGTACTTCATAACCCCGGGGGGCCAGACTCTCTGTAGCACTCAGCGGACCCCCGTAGATATGTAACACACCAAGTTCTAGCACTGGCGTCTCCCCCATCCTTCCCTATCCTCCTCCTCCTTCTCCCCTCCTCCATTTTTCTGCGATGGATTTGAGACGCCAGCTGGAGGAAACGGAGAGAAATGGGCCCAATTACAGCATTGGGAACTCAAAGTTGGCTAATTAACTATAATTCGTTAACAAACTGCTTTTTCACCAAGAATCATCTCTCTCTGTTACATGGCAAGGGGGTGCATGTGAAACTGCAGTAGCGCTATAGCCAAAAAGTCAGAAAAAAGAAAAAGAAAACGATTGAAATACACACGCAGGTACACACAAAAAGACACAAAATGTTCCCACACATCCGCGCTCAGCTGTATTTACCACTGGGGCAATATGTTGATTCGGTTAGAGAGGCTGATTATTGCACAGTGACAGTAAAGGAAACAAATGTCTTTCATAGTCAGGCATCTATCTCGGCAAGAGGGCTTCTAGCTATACAGACTGGAGCAACCCAATCCTGCAATTGAGCACAAAGAAGGGAGGAAGAGGGAGAGGAAGAATGCGGTAGATGGGGAAATGAGGTACGGCAAAGAGACAACAAGAAACAGAAAAAAAGTTAAAGGGCGCCAGATGGAGAGGAGCGAATGAACGATGGGGCGGAGACGTTAAACGGATAGAGAGAGGGGAGAAGATGAGATGCAGTTGAATGGTGGATAAGGAGCATTCATATTGGTTTGAGACGGGAAACAGTTTTCTCTCTACGCCGCAGTAATGGTGGTTAGAGGCAAGAACAATGGCGTTATCGGGAGCGCAGATACTATCAAGGTTGAGACACAGAAACGCACATTGGACCCGCTTTATTACATCCCAACACAGAATTACAGAGCAGGCAGCACTCACAACAATAAGGTTGTCAATGTTGAATTATCGGAACAGGTGTCCAGTGGCAACGTGGCAACAACAGAACGGGCAGGCTGCCACTGGGCTTTTCGGATGAGTTGTGGCGATTAGACGATTGACCAAACATCACAGGGATTGGACTTTGTTGTGGCTGGACTTTGGAAAAGCGTGACACAAATCAGCACCTGCCATTACGGTATAATCACTCATTTGAACTGAAATTGACTGTTCACACTAAAGGCACTGTGGTAAGACCTTTTAGACAAGTTAAAGGAAAAGTAACGTTTTTACAATTTGAGCCTTATTTCGGTAATAAAACAAGTTGTTTTACTCACCCATATCACTTTGGTGTCATATGGAGCATTTCTGGAGATGTTTTGGATTAGCGTTAGGCTAACGCCTAGCGCGACTTATAGCCATAGCTCAGGGCATTCCCCGAGCATGTAATATGCCCCGTGCGGGCTCCAAATAACAAAACTTTAGCACTTTTCAAATCATAGAAGCTCGATGTCTTTAGTCTACGATTTCGTTTGAATCAAAAGTGGCCTGTAATCTGAGATTTATCCATAGTTTACAGCTTTGCGTTCCATGTTTGGGTCCCGGGAGCTGAGAGCACACTCCGCACATGCGCACTGGCGTCCTCATCTACTCGAAACTATGGCTAAATCTCAGATTACAGGCCACTTTTGACCAAACGAAATCGTAGACTAAAACATCAAGCTTCTATGATTTGAAAAGTGCTAAAGTTTGTGTTATTTGGAGCCCGCACGGGGCATATTACATGCTCGGGGAATGCCCCGAGCTATGGCTATAAGTCGCGCTAGGCTAACGGCGTTAGCTTAACGCTAATCTAAAACATCTCCGGAAATGCTCCATATGACACCAAAGTGCTATGGGTGAGTAAAACAACTTGTTTTATTACCGAAATAAGGCTCAAATTGTAAAAAACGTTACTTTTCCTTTAAAAGTACTCTGTATTTAAAGGTCCTACATATATTACAAATGGACTACATATTTTGTTTCATTTACACATGTTTGAGGAAACCTGATTTATTATTTTGTCGACATCTCCAAAGATCAAAATGCTCTGTGATGTCATGAAGTGCTAGTTTTTAAGTGAACCTTTATCTTTCGTTTAGTAGAGACAGGAAATTCCAGGGCTGAATTTGTCCAAATGATTCTAGTGAAGGTGTATGGACACAGTAGAGCACTTACTGTATTACCACAAACATCACAAGGTGTTTTTAGTTTGAGAGAAAGCTCAGTCTCAGTGTGTGAATAAAACAAAACAAAAAATATTATAATACAGGCCCGTTAAAGTAAATGTAAAATGAAATGTGTGCATGAAACGGTAGAAGATAATAATACATAAATACATTTTAATAGAATAAAGAACATGAAATAAATAGATATCTTAAAATAGCAGAACTTTTCCACTTTACCCTGAATTACTTAGTCAATAAAAATGGATCCTGTCTTTTTTAGAGTGTCATCTTTCTGAAATGCTAAACCATGTACTTCCTCATACTGGCGCAGTCCATAGGCCCTCATTGTGTGTTTGAACAAAGTTACTGTAGCTGGCAGCATTTGGAAGAAGTCCGTCTGCAAAAACAAAGACAAAGCTCCACTCGGGGCAGCTCACAGAAACATAACAGCCGAAAGTGAGAGAGTGAGGACCCTCCATCACAAAAGAGAGACTCCAAATCCAATTCTCAAGTCCAGGGTTTAGAGGAAATCTACTGCACTTTACTGGGAGAGAAATGGAGATGGATGGAGCTGCAGTTACATGGAGTCAGATGGACTGTAAGAACTGTAGGAATGATCTTATGACAACATGGGAACTAGCGCATGTGTGTGTGTATATATGTATGGACTGGCATAAAGATAATTTGTAATCTTTGATATTGTGTTTAATCTTTGATATTGCTTGCTATTAAAGGTCCCATGGCATGAAATTTTCACTTTCTGAGGTTTTTGAACGTTAACGTGAGCTCCCCTATCCTGTTTAGCCCCCGCCCCCATGGCTAAAAGTTGCGAAATGTCTAAACTGAGCATTTGCGATCCTTTTCTGCGTTAGAAAAAAACACAGCTCAAACGGGCGATTCTGAACAAGGCAACTATGTGACGTCAGATCGAAAAAAGAAATGCAAATGCAGTTCCACCCCCGTCTGGATGTCCACCCTCTGTCTCTGTAAATCACGCCCAGAGAGTTTGGACCGCGAATGAGCTACGCAATGCGAAATGCGTTTTTTTATTTGCCTGGAGACACGTGCGAGTGTTTCTAGGCTCGGAAGTCCTTTACCTGACCCTCTGGACCTCTGAAACAGCAGTGGTTTAATTTTCTGTGAAAATGTGTTTTTTTCATTGAAATGCCTCTCATTTCTCCCATCGCGCTTAAAACGCGGAAGTGGGGAGACAGCGCACAGAGCTGTCTCCCAACGGCGCAGAGGAGCTAACCCTATCTGTGTCCTTCTCATTTGCATTCAAGCAACAATGCCCAGAGCGAGTTGTTCGGAGAGAGATTTTCTGACTCTGACTGTGTACATGTGTCTTTCTCATGCACTGAGTCTTGATTTTGGAGCAGGATTCATTTACAGTATTAGGAAACCATTAAGGCACCATATAAAAGCATCAAGAAGTACCATGTCATGGGATCTTTAAGAAGCAAAAGTAATCACTAACAAAAAAAAAAAAATGCCAAAAAGTAAAATTTAAAGTGGTAGAAAATAAAATGACCAGTAATATACAGCTCTGGGAAAAAAAATAAGAGACCACTGCAAAATTATCATTTTTTTCTGATTTTACTACTTATATAATAAGTATATTTCCCCTAAATTCCAAATAAACATATTATTGTTTAGAGCATTTATTTGCAGAAAATGACAAATGGTCAAAATAACAAAAAAGACACAATGTTTTTCAGACCTCAAAAAACAATACAAAGAAACACGATCGAACTGAAGTAGCTCAGCCTTGTGTTTGTGTTGGAATTCAACAGACGCTGGAATGGAATGGCTGTAATACATGTAGAGATGCTGATTTCAGAAAAAAAAAAATGCAGTGGTCCTTATTTTTTCCAGAGCTGTAAATTAGGGACAGCATTCACATATTACATCTGTAACTAAATATATGTGCCACATTCTGGGAAGGACCA
The DNA here is from genome assembly GCA_036785185.1 of Paratrypauchen microcephalus. Taxonomy (NCBI): domain Eukaryota; kingdom Metazoa; phylum Chordata; class Actinopteri; order Gobiiformes; family Gobiidae; genus Paratrypauchen; species Paratrypauchen microcephalus. Next base: position 503,284 of record JAVJIX010000062.1, on the reverse strand, counting down.
GTCTGAGGCAGCAGGAGATGAGTTTCCTCCCTGTGATCCCCCTGTCCCTCTCAGCCGTGTGAAAATCCAATGGAAATGCAATCACAATCAGTTAGGCTCCGGACAAGGACGGACACGCACACACCAGCGCTCTCTATTGCATCAGCGCGAGGGACGCCATGCAGAAAATTGTTTTGGACACGGTGATGAAGGAGAGAGAGAGTGAAAGGGGGTCCAATGTAGTAAGTAAAGTAATAGGGAGGGGGATTTTTAATTTACATACTTAATGCAAAATATCATTCAAAGCAGGAAAGTTAGGCATCTCATTATACCATTTCTTTATTACAAGCGAGGCCTTGTGCACATATGAATCCAAGTGTAGAATGTCCTAAAATATGCCCAAACACGAGGGCATGTAAAGTTACCTGCTGAGCCCTCCAGCTGTGATCACCGGGTTGGTAATATATGGCTCATCTCCAGACTTAATAAATCTTCAAGGATAATCTGGCCTGTCCTTCATCAGATCATAAATCATGCTTCTTGCTGGATCTACACCTCCTGCCAACGAGGAGAGGTGGGAACAGTTGTGAGGAGATAACAAATGTATGACTGTTTTTTTTTTTTTTTTGACAATTATCGATCAGTGGTAGAAGTGCGTTAAAGGTGCATTGCGCAGCTTTTCTGGTGGACGGTCTGTCACCTGCTTGCCTCCACGGAGATGCTATTGCTTTGTCTAGAATGTTCCACGGTAGAGATTAAACCAATCTATCTCAAGGGAGAAAACTATAGGCTACATTACAGGTCAGATCTGCAGAGAGATAACCGTATTCACAGAGAGAATTATAGTATTTTACTGTAGAGCAACGGGAACAGATGTAATGAATAAATGCTAGAGGGATATGTTTAATGTCATATACCGTGGGACATTCCAGGCAAAGCAATAACATCTCCATGGAGACAAGCAAGTGACAGATCCTCCTCCAGAGAAGTCGAGCAATGCACCTTTAAGAAAAGTATGTAATTTTAACAGAAAACTAGGCTATTCGTGGACCACATTTTAAATTTATATTGCAGTGGTGTGAAGCTAGTTATGCTAACATATTCTTCCCAATGGAGATTTCACTTTGCGGTCAGCTTTCAGACTGGATGCCCTTCCTAGCAGGGGTGAAGCAGAATATTCTGGGCCCTAGTACAAATCCTCTTGGTGGGCCTACACGATGCTTTCTATGATAAATGACCATAGCAGACTTCTGGAGAGCCGCTTTCTTGTATTGGACAGCGGGTGCCCTTTACTTCCCCACTCCGATGTATCTTTGTACTTTTTCAGTACTATCTTTCTATCCATGTATCCAGGCGTGGGATGGACACAAGTACATATAGTTCCTTGTGATCAAATTCTGCTTGGTTTTAAAGGTCCCATGGCATGAAATTTTCACTTTCTGAGGTTTTTGAACGTTAATGTGAGCTCCCCTACCCTGTTTAGCCCCCCCCCCCCCCCATGGTTAAAAGTTGCGAAATGTCTAAACTGAGCATTTGCAGTCCTTTTCTGCGTTACAAAAAATCGGAGCTCAAACGGGCGATTTTGAACAAGGCACCTTATTGACGTCAGATCGAAAAAAGAAATGCAAATGCAGTTCCACCCCCGTCTGTCTGTACTCAGCGTCTCTGTAAATCACGCCCAGAGAGTTTGGACTGCGAATGCGCTAGGCAATGCGAAATGTGTTTTTTTATTTGCCTGGAGGCACGTCCGAGTGTTTCTAGGCTCGGAAGTCCTTTATCTGAGCCTCTGGACCTTTGAACAGCAGTGGTTTAATTTTATTTTATGTGTAAATGTGTTTACACCCCCCCCCCCCCCCGTGCAAAAACAAGGAAATGGATCAGCTGAGTGCTCAGAGCCGAGAGCGGAGAGTTTGGCCACGCCCCCACCCTCTACTATTGGCCAGCTCTTTTCTCCTCATTTGCATTCAAGCAACAACGCCCAGAATGGAGTGTTCAGAGTGAGAAAAAATTACTCTTTCTCATCTTATCTCTGTTTCTCATGCAGTGAGTGTTGATTTTGAAGAAGGATTCATTTACAGTATTAGGGAACCATTAAGGAGCCATATAAAAGCATCAAGAAGTACCATGTCATGGGATCTTTAAACTATATTTCAGATTGTATTACTATATTTCTATTTTGAAATATAGTAACCTCTTGTGATTTTTGCAACATATTTTGAATTTATTATTGTTCCAAATAATGTCAGTAAACAGTTTACTTGTGAGTTGCAAACATTTTTAATTTATATGGTTGAAAGAATCAACCTTGATATTAATGTATATTTCAGTGCGATGTGAAAATATTGTGGGTCCATTAGTATTTTTTTTAATTATTCTAATTATTTTCAAATAAGCAAAACCATAAAGTGATTGGTGAAGGACTCTCCACTGACAACACTTGTCTTGTCTGCTTATAAACTTGCAATGAATGCAATGCTCAATTAAATATCTCAATTAGTAGTTACACCATACCGTATTTATTATTCTTTTATTCTTTCAAATGTTGTGTGTTTTTGAATAGCATTAAAAGTGTCTAAGTAGTGCGTTCTACGGCAGCTCTTAGCGCTGTCAGAGTAAAGGATGCAGTGAAACACAAGTACTCTTTCCCACTTTGCCTAACTCCCAGAATGCACCTCTCCATCTAGCATTCGGCATTTATTATGAAGAATTATTGCTATAAATTGTTGCGTATTTACACAGCCAGCAGAAAGAGAGGATAACATTAGCATTCAGGTAAGATTGGTGCCTGTGGAAACCTGATCAGCACAAGTACAATTTTAACTCTCCTCCAAGCTGTGTGAGGAAATAAATGGTCTCATTGTGATTCTTAAACAAAGTCGGGCAGGTGGCATGCAGGGTTTAATAAAGATTTGCATTTGTTTGGGTGACTTTTATGAATGAAGCTAATTATTACAGCCACAAAACAAGCTGCTAATGTACTCAAGCAATTTCTAATATTGCAGCTGAATTTTTGTTTGGAAAATAAATGTAATTACAAAGCAAACTTGTGTTCAAATATGCACAGGTGGAGAAGTTGTAAAACATGCCCAAAAAAGTTCATAATTACTTGATATTAATATTCAAATTACGGGAGAGAGTAGAGTAGAAAGACACAAGAAACACATGCAAACAAATACTATATTTCCAAACAAAAGATGCACTATGTCAGTTTTTGGTTGGGGGGGGGCTCCATCCCCTGCTTGTTTCTATGAATGTCATTGCTCTGGCTGGAATGTTCCACAGTATGACATTAAACAGTTCTACCTTACATTTATTCAATTACAGGTGGTTTTATAGCTCAAAAATACCTAGGAAAAACAGGTATTCTGACTGTGGGGGGTTACCTCAAAAATCTGACCTGTAACTTGGTCTGGTTTGGTCTCCATGATGATAGAAAAGATAAGATAAGATAAGATAAGATAAGACTTTATTGATCTCACATAGGAGAAATGTACTTGCCACGGTAGCTCCTTCTTGCACTGGGGGTGCCTCAGTCGGCTGCTGAAGGAGCTGCTCAGCTCAGAGACCTGCACAGGTTTGGGTACCCGCGGGTGAACCGCGCACGGCACGGCTATCTCTTAGGCCTACAAATCATTATGTAAATTTAGAGGTAACTGAGATACATTTTTTTCTCTGTTTAGGCAACGTTTTCGTTACCATGCCTACTGAACTTTATCATCTCACTTGTCTTATGGCAATAAACTTCTGTATTTCATTTTGGCTCTCCTATTTATTTTTATGCGGGTACGGTTCAGGTCGTGGGTCTATTTATAGCGGTTTGGCTCGGGTGCGGAACCAAAATTTAAATTCTGTCGGGAAACGGTTCGGGTTCGGAATGAAGTATGACGGGTTCGGGTGGATGTGGTTTGCGAAAATTTAACCCGTGCAGGACTCTGGCTCAGCTCCTCTACAGTCCGGTGCAGAGGGTGAGTTTAAAGTTTTAAGCCATACTGTGAAACATTTCAGACAAAGCAATTCCAGACAAAGAGAAACACATTTGATGGACCCTCCACCAGAAAAGTTACACAATGCAACTTTAAGTTGGCTAAATGTAGAGGACGATGCATGCACGTAAGATACCACCAAAATCAAAGAAAGACCATGTTAGAGTTCCTGAGGAGTAATGGAAAAAAAATATATATATATGTATTTTTTTTACACATTATATTTTTAGATTGAATTATGTCAGTGATAAAATTCATACGGCTCATTTCCTCAACAGCTTTTACTTATCTTAACTCAGTTAGGTGAGACTCTGGTTGCCCGTAGCGTTGCCTGTATTTGAGGTCAGACCCAGATGTAGTCCCACGTGCTGCTGGACTCTCCTGGGGCCCCTAGTGGCCTGGCCCTGTCATAACACATCAGATCTGGGCAGTGGGGCAAACACCTGCAGGAGCACCACTGGTCACGCCTCTAATGTTATGTGTCTTTGAGAAGATACATCTGGAGCTAACCAAACCATGACTTCTGCAACATCTGCTAATGTTTTTGTGGACTAGGACGACAGATGCCCATGTCAACAGTGATTTAAAATGTGCACTAAACAACACAAGTGCAAATGACACACAGTTAATATACTGCACATCACACGGACAGATTCGAGACATGATAAATTAGGTACCCACATGATGCGCAGGTTGATTTAGAGTAGATTTTGTTGGACGCCCTTTATTTATAGGTCAAATACATTAGTGTATCAACAGCACTATGTATCACTTGTCTCGCTTTTGGACAGCTGTGGAACAATTTGGATTAAACATAAAAAAAAAAAAAAATCAAGAACAAAACCGGTACTTAACATTTCTGGTGGAGGTTCTACTCGTCTCCATGGAGATTTCATTGCTTTGTCAAGAATGTCCCACAGTATGGCATTAAACTTATTTATCATTACTTTATTCAATTGCAGGTATTTTTTTTGCTCTGAAATTCCTTAAAAAACATTATTCATGCATTATCTCATGCATAACATGGCTTTGTGGAGTCACCTAAATGTTTCCATGGAGAGAGATGAATTTAATGCCATACTGTGGAAAATTTCAGGCAATATAAATATAAATCAGCAATATAAATCAGAAGTTGAATAACTAAAAGTGTGTCCAAATTACAAGAGAACAAGAGAGATCTGAAGAACTGTCATCTCATTTTAAAACTCCACATTGCAAGACACACGTAATCCCCCATCTGACAACTTTGATTGATGGAAATCTAGCCTACCTTTACGAGTATTAAAACTTTGACCAAACTTGCTGTAATTTAGATCCCACGTACCTTATCACTCCTGATCATAATCTTAAACCATCCGGATTTGCATCAGCTCTCCAATAATCATCACAGCTAAAGAACGCCGTGTCAGAAAAAGAGTGGTTTGAAAAAGGAATGCTAACACAGGCTGCTGCTGCCCTTCCTCTCCTCCGCTTTTCTTCCTGTCCGCCTTCACGCTGCTTTTTGTCCTCTACATGTTCCCTGCGGTTCTTAAAGGCTGAGACGCACTACGAGGGGCCCTGATCACTACCCTGGCCACACCACACACACAAAGAGCTTTCCTTTGTGGAGAGGAAGAAAAATTCCTTTAGAAGTGTGTCTGTCAAAATGAAATTGCTGCCTGCATTACCTGCCTTTGAAGGTATTGAAAACTCATTTTTACAATCGCCCCACAGGTAGACAGAACAAACTCACGTACCTCTATGTGTGGTTTAGACACAGTTTTGACTGCGTGCTCTTTATTACAGTTGGTAGATAACGCTTCCTCTGAAATATGTTTGTGAAATCTGAAGTTATTGCAAATAAATGCAATATTTAAGATGCACTATGTAACTTTTTGTCAACTTGTCTCAGTGCAGATGCTGTCGCTTTTCCTGGAATGTTCCTCAGTATGGCTTTAAACTTTCTAAACCATCTTGAATGCGTTCAATTAGGTGTTTTGAATGCTAAGAAATGATGATAAGGATGATACTCTGAAGAACATAGATTCTTACTGTGAGTGAATTCGCTGCTCCGTGACTGTAACTTGATGGTAATTCCTGTTTGTCTCAACTGAAGTTAAATGCCATACTGTGGAACATTACAACTACTACTGCTACTACTGCTTCTACTATTTTTTTTTAGCTCAGATTAACTCAGATTAAGGAAAAAAAAGCTGTGCCTCCTGGTTGAATCCAGCCTGCTCGAGCACTAAATCAAATCAAATCACTTTTATACCACATTTAAAACAACATTTACAGTGGAATAAAACATACAATAAGCAAAACAAACTGAATTATAATAACAAAAATAAGGTGCATAAGGTACTACTACTACAGATACTACAGATACTACTACTACCTGGTGAGACTACAGCTGCTTATCACTCTAAAACTATTACAACTACTCTGTGCGATCCCTGCTATTATATTCCATTTTCACTATGCTATGAGTCTTTCCTATACTCCCTTATTTGAATTGTCATCGCCACAGTGCATTTGTGAAGTTTGATGCCGCTCGTCAGCTCTCCTCCAGCTCCTCGGATAATCCTTACCTCTTTCTTTTCACTTCTAACTCCAAGCAAAGTCATTTCTCTTCGAGACCCCCCACTGGGCAAAAACAAACTGTCAAAAGCTAGCCAAACAATGAGTCACTGGTACGCTCAAATGGGCTGGCTAAGAAAAGACAGGAGCGCACACACACTCCCGCTGGGGAACATCATGACGCGGGGAATGGACATAATGGCTTTCTGATAATTATTCATAAAGGTGACTAGTGTGAGCGGTGCTAAGCGACACAGGCAACAGAGTTAGTCACAACACCGCTAACAGATGACCGCCGCCATTCACACACAAGCAGAGGGAAAGCATTTCAGAGATGCAGCAGTCAAGCGTACAAGCCTCCTACGATGTGAAGAGATTACATTTATATACATATATACATACAGCTTTGTTTCGTTTATGTAAACTGAGGATTTTGATCATTTTTTAAAAAATTCTCCTGAACATAAGCCTGTAAAGGTGATCAGTTTTAGCATATAGACAAGATATTTTTTAAAAACTTAAAGGTGCACTGTGTAACTTTCTAGTGGAGGGTTCACTATGCTTTTGTCTTCATGTTATTGCTTTGTCTAGTATAGCTTCAGGGCTCTCAAGTCTCACGCATTGAGAGTGTGACACAATTCGCAATTCGACATGTTCACACGCTCACACGCCACACATGGCATTTCTCACGCTGATTTTTTTTTTTTGTGCCCATAAAATCGGTCTGTGTGGCTCAGTTTATGCAGGCACCGCGCGTTTTCAGCGAAAAAAAAACCTCTCCCCCTCCTCCCCGCCCCGCTCCCCGGAAAAAAATCTCAGTTATCAGGCGCCGCACCCTTTTCAGCCAATCAGAAAATAGATTGTTCTGTTGTTGGGCAGACTGTAGAGTGTAGTTTCAGCTGCTAAGCGCACACTGCACTGTCAGTGATAAGGACAGCGACTGAACACGAGGAACGACAAAACGGTGATGATAAAACAAACTGAGAACCATCAGGTAATAACTTCATTTATATAACTCTCATTAGTTGCTTTGTAGTTTAAGTTTGCTCTTTAGACACACATTTACACAGGGCTCTCAAGTCTCACACATTGAGAGTGTGACACACGCAATTCGACGTGAACACGGCATTTCTCACGGCATTTCTCATGCAATTCAAGCAGAAATATCTCCATAGAAATAAGCTCGTACAAAGTGCAAACTAAAATAAATCGATTGTTTAATTGAATTTATATTTTGACTACATCTGATAAAATCATAAACCACCATCTTTTGAACAATACTAAGGCTAAGTAAAAAACTATTTGCATACATGGATCTTAAAAAATGTACTTTTGTAGATTTTTGTAATGCCATCAGTGACTTCAGCCAGTTATTCACTTATTCAACTGCCACAACATTATTATTGACCTAGAACCGCTCAAACTAAACAGTGAGGGGTGCAGAGTTAGTCACAACACCACAGGCAGACGATGGACACTATGGTCGCACAAACAGCAGACAGACACTCAAACACCCGGGGCCACACACATATGCACACGGCACAGATCCCACACATTTGCACACAGCACCACTCCAGCTCATTGTTTCAATTAGTTGCAAAGGACAGCCACGGCTCCCATCTGGGGTGAGCACTCACGCAGACAGGGACAGAATGACAGACAGGCCTGATGGACCTCCATGCTGATTCATTTGGACTGATTAAAAGGACGGGTGAAAGCACAGACTGAAATAATGTGAACTGGCAAGCTTTTTCCAACCAACAATAAGTAAATAAATAAACTCTACTCTGAAACTCACTATCCAAGAACTCAGAAATGTCAATGACCTCGAAGAATTTTCAACTATTTCCAGAACTGCTTTTTATATATATTTAGACTTAGACAAACTTTACTGATCCATAAGGAAAATTTGTCGCTCATAATATAATATAATATAATATAATATAATATAATATAATATAATATAATATAATATAATATAATATAATATAATATAATATAATATAATATAATATAATATAATATAATATAATAACAAAGAGCAAAAATATAAATGGTAATAATAAATTCAAACTAAGCAAAAGCAAATGAGGCATAATTATATAAATGTATATGTACAAATAAAGTCACTGTATTTGTTTGATTAAAATTATAATGACTAATTCTCCCTTTCTAAAACACGTGTAAAAAATCTTGTATTTCCTTGGACCTTGCGACTGAAGCCTTTCAAAAATCCTTCATTCCAATGTTCTCTTTTTGAAGAAAATGATTTACTATTTGCTATGTCTCTTGGACACAAAATCATCATGGCATTTATTTGGGAGTAATTGAAACAATGGGTGAAATCACAAATCAACAAAATGCATTACACTATTATCACAGATTCACTCATCTCCAAAGTTTCCTTTTTGGCCGAACAGTTACATAACTCGGTTTTCATGACAACATTTTTCTTATTACTCCCATGGCTTCATCTGTTCGCACGGCCTGCTTGAACCCAGTTTTGTTTATGAAGACTAGTCATTTTTTGCCTGCCAACAACAACTGCATCAGCTGTCCCATGGGCCCATCCCAGCTCTAGAGGGGGGAGTGGGTGGAAGAACGCATGATGATTCCTCCCTTGAGATCCAGCCATAACTCATCCATTTCCATCTCTAAGTATTTATCCCTTCTCTCATTTCTTATCGTTCCCGTTACGGAAGTCCTTACTGAAAAAATAAGATCAATAAAAATAGCAGAGGACAAAGTACACCTCGGTCCGCTCACCTCACGTTCACTCCTGGCCTGTTCTTTCGCGCTGGTGCAGGCTAGTAATCCCATTAGGATCAATATTCCAGGCGAGTGAGCATCCTTTCGCTGTGGCAATTACAAACCTTTAGAGACATAAAGGAGAGCATTTCTTCACAGCTTAGGCCATCAATCAACTATTTAGCTTCAGAGAACCAGAGGATGTAGCACGTCAAGGCCGTGAGTGCGTGTGCATGTGCGCCCATTCCTGAATGGTGCTGCCTTGTTTTGTCTGCTCATAATGACTGCTGGGATTTAGCGTCGTGCGAGATTCTATTACGGCAATATGAATACATGAAAGAGCTTCTTAATGTGTACAGTAATGTGCAGGTGTGAGGGGAAAAAGTAATGGGAGTTGGTGTAGTGCTGGTACAGGTATACAGAGTAGTACTTGGATGAACTCAATTGGTCCGGGAAGCTGGGATAAAAGTAAAAAAATATATATATATACACAAATAAGCAAAAAGAAGACCAGCAAAGCAATGTTATAAATTGCAAATACCACATAGGATATTAACTGCATTTTAAGTACGTAAATATGTGTGATATTTAGTAAAAGTACTAGCAGTATTTTTATCAGTCACTCAGTAAATTAGATTGCTTTAGTCCATTACTTACTTATACTATACTATACTATACTATACTATATGATACTATACTACAGAGTATATTTTACTATTTAAAAAAAAAAGTGTAACCTTGAACTAATATGTAACATTTCAACCATATCTTCTTCATGGGCAGAAATTAACTATAAATAATATATTACTATAAATAAACTATTCACCCATACACTCAGAGCACTTCACACATTCATACACCAGTGACACTGGTGAAAATCAAGTGCCCAAGGACACAACACCTGTCTGTGTTGCAGGGATAAGGGGCAAATTGTATATTGCCACTTAAAAATATGTATATTTAACTGTATTTTCTGTAGTTATCCTACCCCTTATAATGTCCCTTGTGGATGCATGTATTAACATTCTCAAAATTGACAGTTCCGGGTTGCTTACTAGAGGGACAGGAAGATCAAACAACAATTTTTATTCTGTATTTCTTCTTTCTAAGTTATATTAGTTATATTCTGAATCCTTCACCATAACTCTTGTATAGTACTGTAGTCATTATAATCTTCATGCTAATGTCCCTTGTGAATGCATGTATTAACTGTCAAACTTGAGAATTCCTGGTTCAGCTTAGCTTCCATGTTTAGCCACGGGTTAATATTTCATGCCCCTGCTGCTGTGTTATCTCCCCCCTCACCCGCGCTAGCCCATTGTTCCTCCAAAAACTCCAAGCTTTCCCTTCCTTTTCCTCATTGCTATGCCAGCTCACCAAACACTATATGCTAATTTGCCAATCTTTGAACTTTTCCTCAACAGCTCGGGTGCATGCGTATGATGGTAATGCTGGTAAAAAATTGGTTTCTTCTCCATCGTAAATACCACAGCTTGGAATGGCTCCTGTTGCTGTGCGGATACGCTTGGCACCTTTTTTCCGTCTCTCTAATGAGGTGGCGTGACTGACAGCGTTGGCGAGGGCATATCACTTCTCATCTCGTCAGCTTTAGGGCCACTTGTGCCCCTCAATGTCACAGGGTCCCTGCTTTGCCTTGGGGGGCCTGGCTTCCATCTATCTAAAGGCTCTGCACTGTAAAATAATACAATTATTTAAAAAAAACAAAAAAAACATCTGGTATACCCTAAGCTTAGACATGTTCAGTCCACATCTGGAGATACAGCTATAGAGCGCAGAGTGGTACAAATACGTTTAACACTAAAACTATAGGAAAATGCTTTTTATCAGAGGGAGACGCGCGTATACGTTCTCCGTAGTGGAATTTAATTTAAGCTCCCGCTGAAATTTGTTAGAGGGTTTAACAATTTAATCAGCCCTATAGCAACAGAGGGAATAGCAATATCGCACAGTATCCAGTCCAGGCTGGATGCTGCTGGCTTATAAAGAAAATGCATACATTTAATCTTGTCTTATATGTTTAAAGTTCTTGCACCGGAGTAAATGCATATAAAAGCTGGAGTACATGACCTTTTTCTTGTAAATTAGTAGATGTTTGCTGCTTAAAGAGTTGTAAAACGTTGTAACAGGTCGATGCAAATGCAAACCACTGCATGTGTTGAAAAGAGGAAGAACAAGCCCGATATTCATGAGCTTCCTGTTACATGCAACATTTTTAGAACTTCGTCCCATTCAAAAAATACAATATTTTATTTCATTTATGAGTCGCTATGGCAGCATCCCGAATGTTTCCTCATTCTAAAACCCATGCAATATGTTGCTTTTCTGTCTGAAAAAGCTGCTCTAAAGCTGTGCATGTGCCGGGTAACAGCTTAAATACAATTTGAAAATCTGGTACCCAAGCTTTAAAATATTTTTTTATTTTAAAATATAGTTTGGAACCTCATAAGATAGGACTAGTAAAAATGTTACTTATTGTATATCTTAAACAAGCCATTCATTTATCAACAAAGCGATCCTCAAGTAAGATCGCAGTTAGTGTCTCCGTAGTTATTTTAGAAGTGCTGACAACATTTTCACACAAAGCAAAAGAATATGAAGGCTTGAAATTATCTGGTTGTCATGGATACAGAGATGTCTTAAAGGTCCCATGGCATGAAATTTTCACTTTCTGAGGTTTTTGAACGTTAATGTGAGCTCCCCTACCCTGTTTAGCCCCCCCCCCATGGTTAAAAGTTGCGAAATGTCTAAACTGAGCATTTGCGATCCTTTTCTGCGTTACAAAAAATCAAAGCTCAAACGGGCGATTTTGAACAAGGCACCTTATTGACGTCAGATCGAAAAAAGAAATGCAAATGCAGTTCCACCCCCGTCTGTCTGTACTCAGCGTCTCTGTAAATCACGCCCAGAGAGTTTGGACCGCGAATGCTCTAGGCAATGCGAAATGCGTTTTTTTATTTGCCTGGAGGCACGTCCGAGTGTTTCTAGGCTCGGAAGTCCTTTATCTGAGCCTCTGGACCTTTGAACAGCAGTGGTTTAATTTTATTTTATGTGGAAATGTTTATTTTTCAATGGAACGCTTCAAATCTCTCCTCCCGTGCAAAAACAAGGAAATGGATCAGCTGTGGGCTCTGAGCTCTGAGCGGAGAGTTTGGCCACGCCCCCACCCTCTACCATTGGCCAGCTCTTTTCTCCTCATTTGCATTCAAGCAACAACGCCCATTATGGAGTGTTCAGTGAGAGAAAAATTACTCTTTCTCATCTTATCTCTGTTTCTCATGCACTGAGTGTTGATTTTGAAGAAGGATTCATTTACAGTATTAGGGAACCATTAAGGAGCCATATAAAAGCATCAAGAAGTACCATGTCATGGGACCTTTAAAACAAACAAACAAAACAAAACAAAACAAAAAAATAAAACAGGTGATTTTTCCAGTGCATGCACAGTATACGTCTATCCACACAGTGCAGTTCATAACTCATCTCTGTCATCTCTATCCAAAAATACCAGCAGGATTATTAGGGTGGACTGATTCATATTTGCAGAATTACAGACATGAGCTAAAGAACACAGCGTCCTGGCCGTATTGGAGTCAGTCTGTTCCGTCTATTGTTGGTTTTTAAAAAGGGAAAGCGTTGTAAGGGCCTCGGCTTTAGTCTCATCCGTGTTGGCCTCTTCTCTCCTTTTCTCTCTCTGTTCGGATGTAACAGTTAATCCAGTACCACAAGTGCCACCCCATCCCCGTCTGCCGCGATTCACTCCGACAAGCTACTTCCTGTTTCTTTCATCATCTCAAACTGAGCACTTAAACTCTTCCTTTTGTTGTATTACAGTTAACTTTGGCACAGAATTGGCACCGGGAAAGAAAAAAAAAATAATCCAAAATCTTTCCAAAAATCTTGTCTCCAACAATTGAAACATGAGACTGAGCATTAGTTTTATTTGTGTGTAAAATTAGACAAATGAAATCCTAACTCCCAGCATTCTGAGTCAAAAAGAATGGAGGCAGATTTGTTTTAAATATATACTTAGAATTTATTTTTCTTTAATCATTTGATCGTTTATACAACAAGTGGGTGGTTCAAAATTGAGTACTGTCATTGCGTCCTTGGGCAAGACATATATTAGCAATTAGAATCTTTCCAAAAAATCTTTCCAAAAACCTTGTATCCAACAATTGAAACATAAGACTGTGCTGTGTTTTGTCTGTGCAAAATGAGACGAATGAAATCCCAACTCCCGACATTTTGAGCCAAAAAGAAAGTTTTTGGAGGTGCGTTTGGTAAATGGATCATCAGGAAATGAGGCGCCGCCTGTTAAATGAAGAATCGAATAATGTGCAGTTAACGATAAACACCACCTCATCATCAGCGCGTTTAATGATACTCTAATTGAATCTTTTTCATGCCCAAGAATTACAGCCGCTGTTCCGACAGTGAGAGCCACAGGCGATGACGGAGCTCCAAGACACGGATAAAAATAGCCAGACATTTGGAACTTTCACTTTACCGTTCACTGTATAGATGACAACAGCCGGAAGTGCTTGTGTATCTTTTTTGTTTTGTTCTTCAACATTAAAAAAAAAAAAAAAAACTCCAGGTATGTTTATGGAAGGGTATAACTTCTAAAATGTATTTTCCTAGATTGCTTTTTAACATTTTGTTTGGGCTATGCTTGTCTTTATAGATATGTTCATGCTGTGCCTGAAATGTTCCACACTATTGCATTAAAGGAGAAGTAATGTTTTTTTTTTTACCATTTGAGCCTTATTTCGGTAATAAAACAAGTTGTTTTACTCACCCATAGCACTTTGGTGTCATATGGAGCACTTCCAGAGATGTTTTAGATTAGCGTTAGCCTAGCGCGACTTCTAGCCATAGCTCGGGGCATATAATATATTCCCCGAGCATGTAATATGCCCCGTGCGGTCTCCAAATAACACAAACTTTAGCACTTTTCAAATCATAGAAGCTCGATGTCTTAGTCTACGATTTCGTTTGAGTCAAAAGTGGCCTGTAATCCGAGATTTATCCATAGTTTACAGCTTTGCGTTCCATGTTTGGGTCCCGGGAGCTGAGTGCACAGTCCGCACATGCGCACTGGCGTCCTCATCTACTCAAAACTATGGCTAAATCTCGGATTACAGGCCACTTTTGACCAAACAAAATCGTAGACTAAGACATCGAGCTTCTATGATTTGAAAAGTGCTAAAGTTTGTGTTATTTGGAGACCGCAAACATGTGCCCCGAGAACTCACATTATGGAGATCGCAAATCTAAAACATCTCTGGAAGTGCTCCATATGACACCAAAGTGCTATGGGTGAGTAAAACAACTTGTTTTATTACCGAAATAAGGCTCAGATTGTAAAAAATGTTACTTCTCCTTTAAATGTATCTATCAGCTGTTTATGTCTTTACTGCGAAACTACATACTAAAATGTTTTTTTAAAAAGCATTATTACAATGAAAATGCTCACTTCTCCACAAATAAAATATGACCTGGTGACTCCACATACTTGTCTCTATGGAGATTGGTAAGTATAATGCCATACTGGGGAGTTTTCCAGACAAAGCAATAACATATCCATGGGGACAAGCGTGAAGATACAAGAAAAATACACGTACAGCAAACATACATGCAGTACTGTTGTACTGTTCCTATAGCTGAAGTAAATGCACTGTAAACAAAATGCCTGCCTTTCAAAACGGTATATAAACCTAAAATGCGTAAAGGCCTAAATTAATGTTATATATCACCATAGCCATAGACAATGGAAGTTGAATGAATCCACTTTCACACCACTTTAACAAAATGACCCCTTTATTTTAGCAGCACAAACTAGCTCAGACCTATTATTTGGGGTGCACTTTGACTCTCTTTGACTCCGTTTGGCTTTTTCCTCACTCTCCTCCTTTCTCTCCTCAGTCTCCCAACACGTCCCACTAATCCACACAACCGCCGAGGTCGCTGTACCGATCGCCCACTCCTTCGTCTCCACAAGCCTCCCGAGACCACCACAACACAACGCCAGAGGGAGAGAGAGAGAGAGAGAGAAAGGGAATAGAGGATAGAGGACGAGTTTCCTCTAAGTATCACACTGTGCCCATTTTACATCCTTGCTCACAGACCTGCTCCCGAAGGACGTCAGTGTGCCATGCTCAAACCCTGCTGTGTCTGTTTACTCAGCGCTCCAAGAGAAAAGAGGCAATCAAACTCATCTTACTAAAGGCAAATTACATCCTCTTTGAAGCTCTTTGAAATCTTAAGTTTTTTATTTTGTCCTGAGGAATGAGCTACCTGGGCTAAAAAGGAGCCATGGTCATGAGGAGGAGACAAAAGGTTTACAGTCAAAGCACAGTAATTGTGGATAGCAGAGTTTGTTCTTTCAAATTGAATACGCAGCATGATAGCTTTTAAAGAGCACATCCCCACGGACAGTTACAAGACCCCGTGAGGCAATTCTGGTTCCTCAGTGACCTCAGGAAAAATTCAAACACAAGGGAAGTGACTATAAATATATACTCTGATTGTATTTTTCTTTAAGTGTGCATTGTGTAACTTTTCTAGTGGAAATGCTTTTCTTCGTGGAGATGTTATTGCTTTGTCTGGAATGTTTCACAGTACAGTATTAAACCTTTCTACCTTCATAGAGACCAAACCAGATCTAGTTTCTAGATATTTTTGAGCTATAAAACCACCGGTAATTTAATACATACATAAATTAGAGATGCTTAATGTCATACTGGGTGTTCACCTCAACAATAAACTGGACTGGTCCCACAACACTGACGCCCTGTACAAGAAGGGCCAAAGTCGTCTCCACCTCCTGAGGAGACTGAGGTCCTTTGGAGTGTGCAGGCCTCTGCTCAAGACTTTTTATGACTCTGTGGTGGCCTCTGCTCTCCTCTACGCTGTCGTCTGCTGGGCCCCGAGCAGCACAGAACGGGACAGAAAAAGACTGAATAAGCTGGTCAGGAGGGCCAGCTCTGTCCTGGGCTGTCCTCTGGACTCTGTAGAGGAGGGTGCTGGTCAAATTCATATCCATTATGGACGACACCTCTCACCCTCTGCACCGGACTGTAGAGGAGCTGAGCAGCTCCTTCAGCAGCCGACTGAGGCACCCCCAGTGCAAAAAGGAGCGCTACCACAGACTGTATAATTCTAACATATAGGCCAGACGTGAAATATCCTCCTTTTCATGTTGATGCTTGTTGTTACTATTATCATTATTACTATTTTCCATTATTATTATTATTATGTATTACTATTTGTATTATTTATTACTTACTTTATCCCCTCCCTGCCTGCATGCACTTTTTCCCTCTTGTCCAAATATCCTGGAGCTACTGTGGCGAGTAAATTTCTCCTGTGTGAGATCAATAAAGGCTTATCTTATCTTATCTTATCTTATCTTATCTTACTGCGGAACATTCCAGGCAGAGCAATTACATAGTGCATCTTTAATAATTTGAGTTTTGAGTTTTTTTATTTACAGTAGGGCATAGCTGTTGTGCAGTGATTAGACATGTTTATGCCACATGTGGGTGGTTCGACATTGCATACTGTTGTTGTGTCCTTAGGCAAGACATATAGTAGCAATTAGAATTGCAGTAATGTAGGAAGTGATACGAAAACTACTGGTAATATAGTAAAAGTAGCAGTAGTAGTAGTACATTACAGCTATCGTAACACAAAGATGTGCTCTTCTGTCTTCTTATTGAAATAAAAGAACATTTCTGTAATTTAAGTAAAGAACCCAAGTCTGAAAGTGTTACATGTGGAAGATCATTCGGGGCATTTATAAATTATAAAAAGAAACATTCACTATATTCCACACACAATTGATCTAGAATATACAATTTGTAAAGGTTTCTCCACCCACCTCCCCATTACAATGTCAAGAGAGGCAAAAATAAAAGAGAGTTTTAAGCACAAACGGTGTACTTTATCTTTTAAAAATGATTTTAAAAAATAACATAACATTCCCTTAACATATTGCGCACACAATTGAGCTAGAATAAAACATTTGTTATAGCTGATACATCTCCGCACACTTCCCTATTACAATGTCAAGAGAATTGCATCTGCCAAAAAAATAAACAATTCTTCCCTTTTTGACAACCATCCCACAAGTCATATTTAACTGAAATGAATGCATAAAAATTCAGACTGAGCGCAGATGAATCAAAAGCTTTGTTTGGGGGTTTCTGCATTCCTCTGGGTTGCCTGTTAAGTTGGTGTATATACGTAGATGTGCACTGACAGAATGGCAGCCTCCATCACAGGCCAAGAGCAAAACAAAGTGGAAAATGAGGGAGCGGGGCAAGAAGGCTTGATACAGCAACTACTCAAGACTACAGTAATCCCTCGTTTATCGCGGGGGTGAGATTCAAGAAATAACCCGCAATAAGAGAAATCCGCGAAGTAGAACAACTTTATATTTTACAATTATTCTACATGTTTTAAAGCTGTAAATGCCTCACCACACACATTATACGCTTTTCTCAGACTGGAATTAACATTTTCTCACATTTGTCTCTAGTTTAAATGCTCAAACTTTCATAGATTTTCAACAAAATGTATTAATAGTGACGCGTGGGGGGAGACACGGCTCCGGGAGCCCCGCCGGATGCTCGGATGCGACGCGCACCAACCCCTTGGAGAAGTGCGCGACACGTGCTGCTCTGTCACAGATTTGTCCACGATGAGGGGTTCATCGTGGACAAATCTGTGACAGAGCAGCACGAGGCCGCACGTACACCGGGGGCTGCGAGCACGAGATAGAACCGCGGCGCCCGGACCGCGCCGTCTCAGCCCGAGCCACAAACCGAACACGCACAAACAAACGCAAGAGCCGCATGGAGTTATTTAATCCTGGTTTAGTCCAGGTCTAGACCTGGTCCAGTCCTAGTTTAGTCCAGGGCCAGTTCAGGTTTAGACCTGGTTTAGACCTGGTCTAGACCTGGTTTAGTTCTGGTCTAGACCTGGTTTAGTTCTGGTCTAGACCTGGTTTAGTCCACGTTTAGTCCTGGTCTAGTCTCTTAGCCAATCAGGACACAATGTTACACTATAAAAAAAAAAAAAAAAAAATCTGCGAAACAGCGAGGGCACGAACAGTGAACCGCGATAGAGCGAGGGTTCACTGTACATGGTTCCAAGGCTAGAATTATGGATGTATGGAGCAAGGTTTATTTTAATTAAAGGTCCTATATTACGCAAAATTGACTCTTTTATAATGATTTTACCCTATCAAAAACATATCCAGTGTTGTGTTTCTTTCACACATCTTTGAGTAATCCGACATTATTAGTCTGTCTACACTGCCAAAGCTCAAAATGCTCTGTTCCACCTTGTGATGTAATGTAGTGGTAGTTTTTAAGTCCACACATTTTAACTTTAGTTTAAAAACACAGTGGAGCACTTCCTGTATTACCACAGGACATCACAAGGTGGAACAGAGTGTTTTGTGTTTGAGAATTCAGGCTAAATATGCAGAGTTTGTGTGTTAAAGATGTGTGAAAACACAACTCGATATGTTTGCGGTGAGAAAACAACAGTTTAAAAGAAATCCTAAAATATTGTAATATTCAGTAAGATTGAATATTAAATTGAAGTGTCGGCATCTTCGGCTACGGCATCGATTTCTGTATTAGTTAAGGCCAAATCTTTTATTTCTTTTTGCATAGAACTCAGGTCTGGACTGGGACAAAAAAATGGCCCTGGCATTTTTGGTTTAGAGCGGCCCCTCATAATTAGTCTTGGTTTAGTCCTGATTTAGACCTGATTAGTCCTGGTTTAGTCCTAGTTCAGTCCTGGTTCAGACCTGATTTAGACCTGATTAGTCCTGGTTTAGTCCTGGTTCAATCCTGATTTAGTCCTGGTTTAGTCCTGGTTCAGACCTGATTTAGTCCTGATTTAGATGTAATTAGTCCTGGTTTAGTCCTAGTTCAGTCCTGATTTAGTCCTGGTTTAGTCCTGGTTCAGACCTGTTTTAGTCCTGATTTAGACCTGATTAGTCCTGGTTTAGTCCTGGTTCAATCCTGATTTAGTCCTGGTTTAGTCCTGGTTCAGACCTGTTTTAGTCCTGATTTAGACCTGATTAGTCCTGGTTTAGTCCTGATTCAATCCTGATTTAGTCCTGGTTTAGTCCTGGTTCAGACCTGTTTTAGTCCTGATTTATATGTAATTAGTCCTGGTTTAGTCCTGGTTCAGTCCTGATTTAGTCCTGGTTCAGACCTGATGTAGTCCTGGTTTAGTCCTGGTTCAGTCCTAAATTGTGGGCCGGTCTCTAAGTAAAAAAAAAAAAAAAAAAAAAGAAGGGCATC
The DNA here is from genome assembly GCA_036785185.1 of Paratrypauchen microcephalus. NCBI lineage: Eukaryota > Metazoa > Chordata > Actinopteri > Gobiiformes > Gobiidae > Paratrypauchen > Paratrypauchen microcephalus. The sequence continues at coordinate 483,669 of JAVJIX010000062.1, read as the reverse complement.
GGCCCCTAGGACTGTTGGCCCACCGGGAAAATGCCCGGTATGCCCAATTACCAGTCCAGGCCTGATAGAACTCTTAGTTGTTGTGCAGTAAAAAGTTAAGTAGTAAATATGTACATAATGCAAAACAGCTTTAAAACTCATATATTTTACTTTCCAACATTGTCCAGTTTTATGAATGTTATTGTTCACTTTTCAAATCCCTAAACATTCCTATTGATTTGGCTGTTCACGGGGCAAAAATAATATAAAATCACAATCTGGAACAAAGTTTTAATGGCAATGTGTCTCTGTGAACACTGTGTAGGTGAGTGGCAGGGAAAAATGACCTATTATTGATTGGCTGGAGAGACAGGGGGCGGTAGCAGCCGCGGCATTCACACCACAAAAGAAAAAAGAAATATGTCCCTTTTTGCTTTGGTCTGGTAATCCTTTCACCTGCACAACCTGTTCTAGAGTTTAACCACTCACCAACAACCCAATAAAATTTGACGTAAGCATGTCTTAGGCTGATAAAATAAGATTATCGAATGATTATTATAGTGTGTGGTTAAGGTAACTGCACCTCAGGGCTTGCAGTTATTACAGCCGTGTTAAACAGAGCAGGAAGTGGGCTTTCCCCAGATTGACAATCCAATTAAATGACTGTGTAGAGTTTACAGCGTCTACAGACCACCAAGGAATCAACAAATTTGGCAGAGAAATTACTTTGCATTTGAACAGTGTTTTATTATAGAAAATGCACCAACATTTTTATGAAAGTTCCATTGAGGGCTACACAAAGACTCGAGTCTGAAGCAATCACAGCATCATAAAGTCTACCTCAACCTCAATTCTACCTTAAATTGCCACAAAGTTTGCTGGGAATAGCAAGTTTGATTTTGTTTTCTACCTCTTCTGCCCTCCTTGATGCAAGCCTCTCACAAGTTTGTCATCTCCTGTGGTTGGAACGGAGCCTGTATGTTCCCTGGTGTTTCTCACATTTTTAACCTGAAGATTTTACACCTGAAAATTCACACTAAAGTTTGCACAAATAAAACGTGAATTCTAAGCCAAAACATTTTTGGTGTGGTTACACTGGGAGTTTAGTTTTTCTTATTTGTAGAAAGACAGTGCTGTTACAAAAGGAGGAAAAAAAGTCTTGCCAATATCAAACAGGCCTGAAATTGGCTCTGAGAATATACAGGCAATATAACAAACTTCTTAAGAAGAGTTGTCAAAGAAATCAATACCCAAACACACACACAAACACACACACACATCACATACGACAAAGTTGGACATTTGTTAGAATAGACTCTTGTAGACATTTCCAAACTAATTATGAGACCAAATGATACTTACTACCAATAAACGAATTAATTTGTGTTAAAAATTCCATTCTAATTCCTAAAAGAGGGTATAAAAATTACCCTTGTGGTATCGAAATTGGTCTTTTCCTAATGTGTCATCACTGACAGTACTTTACAAATAAAAAGCAACAAAAAAGAAATGACCTGAAGAATTTTTTTTTTAACATGCAGAAATGTTATCCAAAAAAAACAGATATTTTAATATATTTTACAAATGATCATGAGGTTAAGGCTACGAGTTAGGGTTACATTGTTTATTAAGACTGAACTAACCTTGAATCATTCTTAATACAGCACTGTAAAATCTTACACTAGGCTTAACTTACATTCTGGTAGTTTACTTTACTCACAGCTATGAATTTATGGATCTTAATAATTGTGGTAAAGTAACTGTTCCTGTCAGGGTGAAAAACACACATTACTTCAACTTGAATGAGACGAGTAACTTCAACAGTGACATATTACCAAGAGTCCAGCTCCATTTCCTTGTCTGTTCCGGTCCTCCTTTTGCTTCCTCCCTGTTCTTCCTAAAGCTGCCGCTCATTCCCTAATCGTCCCAGGGCAGTCGCCATACACCCAGTCTGTTCATTCAGTCTTTGCCAGATTACACCTGCACACCTGTTTTGTTTCTTCCAACATTTTTGAGACGGGGGCCTTTGTTGAGTTGACCTGGAATGACCGAGCTGTATTATTTTATTGGCACACATTACGATGTGTTTTGAACTTATGATGAACAAAAGTTTTGCTACGTTTTTTTCCAAGAGTAATAAATATTTAAATCCTTGTGTACCTGAAGCAGATCTAATGGCATTATTGTAGAACAGAACCTGTTTTTACTCTAACTTGTGTATATAAGTATCATTTACTTACTCGAGTCAAGGCAATCGGTTTCCATGGTTTTACCATGAGTAAGATGAAATTACTCTTAAAGTAAATATTACTACATATTTCATATTTGAGGAAGTGACTGATTAGTTGGCACAGCTTCACAACATGAGTTCTATGAATGAAAACTTAAGTACACTTCACTTGCCTAGTTAGATGAACGAGGAATTTACTGCACACTAGATTCACAGTCCATTTTAGCCAGATTTTCTAAGGCAATCATTGTATTATTTTTTAGAATATTCAAGGTCTACTGATTAGATTTTTACAGTATTTGTTCATCTTCATTCAATTTCTTCCTGCTTTATTAAGACAAAAGAGAAGTAGTTATAATAATAATAATAATAATAATAATAATAATAATAATAATAATAATAATAATAATAATAATACATTTTATTTATAAAGCGCTTTTCAAGACACTCAAAGACGCTGGAAGTATTGCCAACTATTTCCTCCTGCTATTCAATCCCCCTTCTAAATCAGTGAGTAGTTCCATGCAGACCTTAGATACACATACTAAAGCAGCGTCCATGGTCTCTACAGTACTGAGGTGAACCTGTGTGAAAGCTGTGTGAGACCTCCATCAGGATGAAAGCTGCGTTTGACCTTGTGACAGTGTCTTGACTCGGTGGTGGTGAGCATTCGAGGACTATAGAATATCTCTATACAGGGAGTCCTCGAGTTACGACGTTGATCCGTTCTTAAGACGCGTCGTAACCCGAATTTCGTCGTAAACCGGATTTTGCCTTTGATCTTCCAACCAAAGCACCAATAACCTTTCCATCTCAATAATTAGACCACTACGATGCTTGGTTATCACTGCCGCTTTCATAGGAGCAGATCAGAGCCCACATCAGGTACTTCCGCCCACATTGGGCACACACACGAGGCTGTCTTCTTCTCCCTACAACCACAACAGAGCGTATTCTTCCGCCGTGCGCCGCGCGCCGCGTGCGTTTGTTTACATCTTTTACCACGCTAAACCGTGTAAGACGGAATGACGCGTAATATATACATATTTTTTTTTAATGGGGGCGCGTTCGTAACCACGAAACGTCGTAACCCGAGACCGTCGTAACCCGAGGACCCCCTGTAGTGTGTCTGCAGGGCCACCCTGTCAGAGCCTCATAAGCAGAAGAAGAGATCAGAATGGAGGCTGAAGTCCACAGTCACGCCCCGGTCTTTAAATGCCACACTGGCGATTGATAGGCTGAGAGATGCACACTCCACGCCACATCAGTGAGCCAACGCATCAAAGGGCATCAAAGGGGAGGAACGCAGGTATACACTGTCCATGGGGTTTCCGAATGGTGAAGAATAAGGACCCAAGAGGACCGATGCCATAGTGATGAGGAATTTAAACCTAAATATCTCATCTTTTGCATGGTGAAAAGTCCTCAAAATATATGTACAGTGGTACCTCACCTTATGAAATTAATTCGTTCCAGAAGTGGTTTCGTAACGTGAATTTTTCGTAAGTTGAGTAGCTATTTCAATGGAAAAAGCCTGATTCGTTCCAAGGCCCCGATCCAAGTTTTTTTTTTTATAGTGTAAATTTTTTTTATAGTGTAACACTGTGTTCTGCGTCCTGATTGGCTAAGAGACTGTAGAGCCAGGACTAAATGTGGACTAAACAAGGTCTAAACCTGGACTGGACCAGGACTAAACCTGGACTAAACCAGGACTGGACACCAGCATTAAAGCGCCGCGTGCGGGTCTATTTCCTGGTTTCGTGCTAGCTCTGCTATTAGCAGCAGCACCGGTGTACCTCATGAGTCACGGCTGAGGCGAGCAGCGACTGCGTGCGTGGGGGGAAGGGGGAGGGCGGACACGTGTGTGATAGCGCAGCATGACCCGGCGCCGGGCTGCGAGCACGAGACCCGTGCTCAAACCGTGCCTCCTCTAAACCAGATCTAAACCAGGTCTAAACCAGGATTAAACCACCGCGTGCGGGTCTATTTCCTGGTTTCGTGCTAGCTCTGCCGGTGTACCTCATGAGTCACGGCTGAGGCGAGCAGCGAGGAGGGGAGGTGATGTGCTCCCCTCGGGATGGCACGCAGTCCGAGCGCATGAACGAACACAGGCAAGAGCCGCGGTGGTTTAATCCTGGTTTAATCCTGGTTTAGATCTGGTTTAGACCTGGTCTAGAGGAGGCACGGTTTGAGCACGGGTCTCATGCTCGCAGCCCCGCGCCGGGTCATGCTGCGCTATCACACATGTGTCCGCGCGCAGTCTTCTCCCCCCTCCCCCTTCCCCCCACACTTCACTATTAATACATTTTGTTGAAAATCTATGAAAGTTTGAGTGTTTAAACGAGAGACAAATGTGAGAAAAGTTTAAATCCAGTCTGAGAAAAGCGTATAATGTGTGTGGCTGAGCGCGCATCGTATTATTTGAATTTTTGAGATTTCGCGTTTCGTAACTTGAATTTTCTTTCCTATCTAGAGACCAAAATTTTACGTGAAGGCGTTTCGTAACTTGGAATTTTCGTTTGTTGGGTCTTTCGTAAGGTGAGGTACCACTGTATTCATGGGTTTCCGCGTCCTGTTATATGCATTATTTTGATGACCTTTTCTCATTCAAAAGAAATTATATTTTAATTTGGTAAAACGGTAAAATCTACAGCAACATCATTATTTTTCATCATTCTGAAACCCACGGATAGGGTGGACTATGTGGACGTGCCCCATGCCTACTAAGATCCATATGTTTAATGCCACACACAACAGTGCAGGAAAAGCAATAACATCATCATGGAGACAAGCAAGTTGCAAGTGCCCCCAATGAAAAAAGGTTACATAGTGCCACGTTAACTTGCTTGCAAGTAGGTGTGCTGGTTACATGTTGCTAGCAATGAAGTTACATTTTAAATTTTCAGACCAAGTTAGAATCTCTGAACTACAGATGTTGCAGAACGTTGCTTTTTTTATCCTTGCACTGGTCAGTGGGATTGAGTCATTTGAATTTTATTTGTTTTTTGTTTTTTATTTCATTAAGCATCTTCTCAAAATGCCATCTGAAATCCTGTAAAGGTCTGTAAATTTTCTGATTTTGTGAACCCAACCAAAACCAAAAATAAGAACCCACACTTGTTTTTATCATTGTTTGAAATTGGAGGACACGGTTCATTTCCTTGTCCAATCTCCGTTCTTTCATTTTCCTCAAGGCATTTTCTGCTATAACTTGCACTCCCGTCATCATAGGACACTTATCTAGAGCCTGCTGTAAAAAGTGAAGCTTTTGGGTCTTTACGTGGGACTATTTGTGGACGCAGCCAGGCATTATTGGAAGAAACACATGTCTTCTCTTATGAGCGCTGCTTTTGGGAGACACTGCTTTTGGAAAAGAGTCTGCTTGAAGGGTTGACATGTTTAGAACTGGACAAAGCCAAGAAAAATCAAATAAAAATAATACTTTTGCCATTTGTTTTGAACAATTTATTTTGGTAAGCTCTGTCGGTGTAGATCAGAGGGGGAAAGGTAGTTTAAACTAAAATTTGAAGATAATACTGAGTACATCAGTTGTAGTAAACCCAGCAGTAGTAATTTGACTTATTTTAGCATAAAAGGTGCACTATGCAACTTTTTGGTTGGTCTGTCACCTGCATGTTTCTATGGATATGCCACTGGAATGTTCCACAGTATGACATTAAACAGCTCTACCTTACATTTATTCAGTTACAGTTGGTTTTACAGCTCAAAAATACTTAGAAAAACAGACATTCTGACTGTGAGCAGGGTTGCCTCTCCACAGATCTGACTCATAACTCAGTCTGGTTTGGTCTCGAAGAAGATAGAAAGGCTTAAAGGAAAAGTAACGTTTTTTACAATTTGAGCCTGATTTCGGTAATAAAACAAGTTGTTTTACTCACCCATATCACTTTGGTGTCATATGGAACATTTCCGGAGATGTTTTAAATTAGCGTTAGGCTAACGCCGTTAGCCTAGCGCGACTTATAGCCATAGCTTGGGGCATTCCCCGAGCATGTAATATGCCCCGTGCGGGCTCCAAATAACACAAACTTTAGCACTTTTCAAATCATAGAAGCTCGATGTCTTTAGTCTACGATTTCGTGTGGTCAAAAGTGGCCTGTAATCCAAGATTTAGCCATAGTTTCGAGTAGATGAGGACGCCAGTGCGCATGCGTGGAGTGTGCTTTCAGCTCCCGGGACCCAAACATGGAACGCAAAGCTGTAAACTATGGATAAATCTCGGATTACAGGCCACTTTTGATTCAAACGAAATCGTGGACTAAAGACATCGAGCTTCTATGATTTGAAAAGTGCTAAAGTTTGTGTTATTTGGAGCCCGCACGGGGCATATTACATGCTCGGGGAATGCCCCAAGCTATGGCTGTAAGTCGCGCTAGGCTAACGACGTTAACCTAACGCTAATCTAAAACATCTCCGGAAATGCTCCTTATGACACCAAAGTGATATGGGTGAGTAAAACAACTTGTTTTATTACCGAAATAAGGCTCAAATTGTAAAAAAAAAAAAGTTACTTTTCCTTTAATACTATATTGTGAACATTTCAGACAAAGCAATAACATCTCCATTGTTAACTTGATAAAAGGAGAAGTTCAATTTGTCAACTGGACAAAGTTTGTTTGGTTGAAAACGTTTCGCCGCTCATCCGAGAGGCTTCGTCAGCTCTGATTGTTAACTTGAACTTTTTTCACTTACACTCTTTGACTCTGTGTATTGAGAGGAATGACGCTATTAAAACCATAAATATTTTTTGAAAGCAGTGCCAGAAGTAGTTAGGTATTTACACAAAACAAATGTACAAGAAACATATGAAGCAAAGCTGGACATAAGTTGAATGCAGTTTACACACATTCCCTGACGATATTAAAGCCCCACTATACAATATGTGACATGCAAGAAGTCCACTTGGAGTGACGCCATGCAGAGAGCAGCTGAGTGCCCGGAGGAGGAACATGTCGTGTGAACAGATTTATTTGCACACAGCACCAAATCAAGTACATCCGGGCCGCATCCACGTTCTGCTTTATGTTTCCTTACATATCACTTTGCCTCCATTTATCTATGGGCACTTCCCTTTTTGCGCCTTGTTCCCTCCAATATCTTCAACACTGCAAGCGAGCGTATGTTGACCAATTTATGCAGAAAAGCAGTGTCCCGTGTACAGAGCCCTGTTGTAGACAATCAAGGCTACCTGATGAGACCCTAGGGGAGATGGACGAGCGGGTAAGCCAGAGGAAAGGATGCAAGGAAGGGAAGGTGGGATGCAGGCGCTGGAAAACAATGAAAATCACAAGATAAACGAGGCACTATTTCAGTGGCAGGATTTATGTACTGTCAACATTACCCTCGCTATTAGGGGGAATCCAATTACTCCGTGCCTCTTCCTTCTCTCGCTAGGAGGGAGGGAACAAGGGAGCGAAAGAAGAGTGAAGGATGGCGGGAAAATGGATACGGAGGAGACTACACAGGGGGCCGAGCAGACAATAACACTTCAACGTGATTTATCCGATTTCAAACACGTATTTAGATGTTAAGGAGACAAGCTTCAGGGCTGAATGCGCTGGGTAAGCGAGTGAATGGGGCAGGAAGGAATGGGATGCACACGTGTGAAAGGACACAAAAAAATTCTAAAAAGCTGTCAAAAAGAAAAAAAGAGTTATGAAAAGAAATGCACAGAGCAAGGCAGGGAGATTAAGAAAAACTCCCACTGGATTTAATTGCATGCACCTCCGCTTTTAAATGACTGATAAATTATACATGAAGGATGCAAAGACAATAATTATGAGCTGTTTTAGTGTTGGGAAGAGGAGACAGTAGCAATAGACTCAGCCAAGAAAATGCAGCAAAAACCTCTGGAGAGAGTGCGAACGAGAGGTCCTAGGAGCAGAGGAATCCAAACGCATTATGGTGATATTACCCAGGCTGCACTTAGGTCTTACAGAAAAGCATCCTGACAGACAGCGATCTGGGGAAAGATATAAGAAAGTGCTCCCATACACACAAACTAGATTTGCTCTCAGCGTTGTGCCCGCGGGTGATAGCCTCAGCAGCTTTGGCCCCTCAGATTTCGGACTTTGTTTTGGTGACCTAGCCTGGAGCGCATCCACGCAGGAACACAAGCGCGCCTAGCATTTATAGCGCTGTCGATATCTCCCTCTTAACAAGCTCAGCCCAATGGATACAAGCACTAATGTGTCTTTAAAGGTCCTATATTACTGAAAATTGACTCTTGTGAGCTTTATGTCATGTTAAAATACTGTTACTTCCTCAAAAACATACCTGGAGTGTTTGTTTAGTGTTGTCAGTTTGAGAGAAGAACACCTAAATATGCAAGCTTTGTATGTTAAATATGTGTGAATGAAACAATACACAATTCTGGGTATGTTTGTGATGAGGAAAGAGCATTATAACGTAAAATTAAAACGTAAACTATATAAGGACAATGCAAGGAATGGGCAAAAAGTGGTATATTCAATTGCATTATGTTTTAAACCATATCATATGACTGCACAAAGACACTAATTAAGATCCATACACAGTCATTTCATCGTAATCTATTTAGTATGAGAACAGGTTGAGTAAATGTCATTGCATTTAATTACAATCTGTATAGATATATGAAGACGATAATAATAATAAACATACTATTTTAAATTTGACCATACAGAAATACTCAACTGGATTGGGTTCTCAAGGCAACCAGATAAGAGAGAGGAAAGAAAGAGTGACTGAAGCTGAATTATCCTCCTTTTTTTATTTTTTATTTCATTTTGTTATTATGTTTGCTGGCACTGTTTGAATACAAAAGAAAATACATACATACATTTGAAAATTGGTTGAATATAAACACGTCTTTATTGCTGCCAGATATAAAAGCGGTGTAAACAACAAATTGGCGGATGAGATATAAAATATATTTTAGTGCTACCAGAGCCAAATGTTTGTTACTTTTCTCAACTATTGTATAGTAATTGAATGACAACAGTATAGACTCTGTTATGAACTCAAGTACACCAATTGTACTGAAGTTAGACCTTCCTAGATTACATAAAAGTGAACTTTTAGTCATATTTACCTGCTCAAAAAGATACTTGGAGTTGTGTTTTGTTTCCTTTGCACATGTTTGAGTAACCCTTTATTATTAGTCTGTCTCCATCTCCAAACCTCAAAATGTTCTGTTCCACCTTGTGATGTCATGAAGTGGTAGTTTTCAAGTTAAGAGCCCCTTATACAGTGAGGATAACACTTCACATGGTGGAACAGAGCGTTTTCCGCTTGAGAGAAAAACACACCCTAAATATGCAGGATTTTTGTGTTAAACGTGTGAATGAAAGAAAACACAACTCAGACAAACATTAACAACATTATAACATAGACCAGGAAATGGGATAATATAGGCCAGAGGTCTTCAACAGGGGGGTCGCGACCCCTAGGGGGGTCGCGGAGGTACTGCAGGGGGGTCGCAAAATCTTTTGATTTCACTTTAAAATAATGTAATTTTAGATTTTAATATTTTTAAAAACAATATATTTTTTCATTTTTCCCCAATCAATTTCTCCCTTGTCCCTCCACCCTCTTTGATGTCTTAAAATGCACAGCCACTCTCTCCCTTGCACTTGTTTTTTGGTTGAATCAGTGAACGATCTTAATAGGCCTGTGTTATATGCAAGTTGTGTTTAAAAACTGCAGTAGCACATCCTATCCGGCCCATCTTTAAAATAAAAAAATAAAATAACATGAAAATACAGTATTAACCTGTGTATTATTTCCTTGTATTAGATGTACCATAACAGAGTAGCAATGTTTATACATGACACTAAACTCAATTTAATATAAAACACAATTCTATGCCGTATATATAGTAGGGGGTCCCTGGCCCAGTTCGCCATCTGTTTGGGGGTCCCTGGCCTGAAAAACATTGAAGACCCCTGATATAGGCCATTTAAAACGCAAAGTTTTTCCGATGAATATACTGATCTCTATCGGACCACTGCAGATTAACGCTACCAGCCAACCCAATGGGAAAGTCAGATTAGATAAAGACGACATGACGTTGTGTGTTTTCAAATGTAGATACAAGAGAAAGAGCATCTGTCAGTCTGAGCCTATCCTTCGCTGAACCTGCCTTTTATAAGCCTGTGTTATCAGCTGTCTGCATCTCCTCCCATTCTCTTCCTTAGCCTCCTGATCATCATTATAAATCTCTATTAAACCCCCCTCCACCTTCTAGATAGATGGGTGGTGTCAGTGCACATCTGGCTCCCACTGCCTCGCGAAAAACAACGCTCACAATCCATAAACGTGTGGGAGAGAGCGCAAAGGAAATGAGAGAAATACAAATTGACAATCTAACAAAAACAAAAGGATGACAGAAAATCAAACAGCGTCTCTCTCTCTCTCTTTCTTTCTTTCTCTCTGTCTTTTTCCTCCACTCTTTCTCTCCTCTAAACCGCATGTGTGTTCATGAGAGCTTTATCTTGTTTTGCAGGGCGTGCTCAAAATCCGTACGGGGCAGGCGCCGATCTCAGTGGTTGCAGTTTTGCCCTTAAGCACTGCCACTTAACCCGGGCTAACTCACTCACTCAATGTAGTCAATACCCGGTTGGGCAAAAATGAAAAAAAAAGAAAAAAAAAAAGAAAAGAAAAAAGAGAAGGCGTGCTTAGTTTAGCATAAAAAACTAGAGAGGGAGATAGATAGAGAGAGATGCTGATACCACTTGTTTAAAATCCATAACAACTGATAGGCCGATAAGCTCTGCCGACATTTTTGAACCAGTGTGGATTATTTTCCACAAATTATGCAATTTAAATTTACTACATTTTTAATTATTATTATTATTATTATTATTATTATTATTATTATTATTATTATTATTATTATTATTATTATTATTTATTTCAGAAATTTTATTTTCTTTCTTTCTTAAAGATCCCATGACATGGTACTTCTTGATGCTTTTATATGGCTCCTTAATGGTTCCCTAATACTGTAAACGAATCCTTCTTCAAAATCAACACTCAGTGCATGAGAAACAGAGATAAGATGAGAAAGAGTCATAAATATCTCTCTCAAACACTTTATTCTGGGCGTTGTTGCTTGAATGCAAATGAGGAGAAAAGAGCTGGCCTATAGTAGAGGGTGGGGGTGTGGCCAAACTCTCCGCTCTCCGCTCTCAGCTGATCCATTTCCGTGTTTTTGCACGGGGGGAGATATTTGAAGCGTTCCATTGAAAAATAAACACATTTCCACAGAAAATAAAATTAAACCACTGCTGTTCAAAGGTCCAGAGGCTCAGATAAAGGACTTCTGAGCCTAGAAACACTCGGACGTGCCTCCAGGCAAATAAAAAAACGCATTTTGCATTGCCTAGCGCATTCACAGTCCAAACTCTCTGGGTGTGATTTACAGAGACGCTGAGTACAGACAGACGGGGGTGGAACTGCATTTGCATTTCTTTTTTCTATTTGACGTCAATAAGTTTCCTTGTTCAAAATCGCCCGTTTGAGCTCCGATTTTTTGTAACGCAGAAAAGGATCGCAAATGCTCAGTTTAGACATTTCGCAACTTTTACCCATGGGTGGGCGGCTAAACAGGGTAGGGGAGCTCACATTAACGTTCAAAAACCTCAGAAAGTGAAAATTTCATGCCATGGGACCTTTAAAAGAAGAGAGAAAAAATAAGAGAGATGCAGTAATGCCTTGTCTATGGTCCCTTGTCATATTGGCAATAGCTAGCAGTGGATTTGTGGATTCTTAGCGGCTTGCTTTGGGCACTGACACAGCCCTATAAGCTTGAAGGCAGAATGCGTTTTTTGCTCCAACGGTTCACATACACACAAACTAAAAGGTCAATGTCTTGCCACACCACCGCTCTGCCCAAGAAACCCGAATTGATTGATTTGACTCGTCTTTACCACAGGCTACGAAGGGGGGGAAAGAGGCAGGAAGAGGAAGAAAGAGCTAGACAGACGGAGGGAGATAAGACAGAGGAAGGGCATATGGAGAGAGAAAGGGAGAGAAAAAGAGGGGAGATTCTGGTGTAAATTGGCACAAACACTAAGAGATGGGGAAGAGTGGCAGATCCAGAATAGTCTAATATTGGCGTTTGAAAATAGTTGAAAGTGTTGTGTGATCTGTTGCGATGGGCTTTCTGTCAATAAGGAGGAGGCAGTCCGAGCCACAGGGACCGGAAAATATCGTCATCACTGGAACGCGTTTATGGGTCATTGGTTAAAGCCTAAACCATATGTCTATGTTATATACAGTAAGTGATCATTTTAGAATACAGGTGTCAAAAGAGGTGCTCTCATTTACCTAACTAATAACTTCTTAAAACACAATTCTCTGAGCAGTTTTCAGACACCATACTAATTATATACATTAGTATTAGCACTTGCGTAAAAGTTTTGGCTACAGTTTTCATAGACATTTTGAAATGTTTTGAGAATTTGTGTTTCTTGCCCCACTCTTTCATAGTTTTTCTCATTACTGTGGCCTATTATGTAGATTTTGTGCATAATTTTAACGATTTGTAAATTACATTTAATTTAATGATTTGTTTTTTACATTAACTTCAAATTACACATCTGGCATTACATTCAGATAGTTACAATTATTATAACTGGAGTAGTATAGTTTACTCCCCCAAAATCAGGTGCATTACTTTGTACTGCTACATTATTTTAGCAGTACATTTTGCTGCTCTATATCCACCAGTAGTCTGCAAATTTGTAATATATATTTAAATACAACCCCATACATCAGGCCTTATAAATATTACAAAAAGAAAACAAGAGATGAAAGTATTGCAATATAATACAGCCTTAGAGTTTTATCCAATTTCTCACAAACCTGTTTACAAATAATACTCAATTTGTGGTAAAATAATCAATTCAACCATTTGTATTAACATACTGCAGTTACAAGATTTTCAAAGACAGGTTTTGTACTGTTCTTTCATCCAGTCTGTTCCTGTCTGTTTGCCATCTAAAAGAGCAACACCTGAAATGTGAATGACATGCCAACAGTTGTGTCAGAATCTATTATCATCAGAGGCACGCACACACACACACGCACACACACACACACACACACACACGCACACACACACACACACACACACGCACACACACACACACACGCACACACACACACACAGCACCTTAGCGTGAAGCTGCCATGGCACCGCACTGAGCCAAGGTGTTATTGGATCACTCTATTCTAGTGCTGCACATGGAGGGGGGGTTTACTACCAACAGATGGTGTTTACCTAGTAGCAGGTTGGTTGGATCACCTCCGCACCCCCGCTACTGGCCGTACCATTTGGGAAAGGCTAGCTATAACACCCAAAATATCAAACTTTTCTTGCCAACTGCCAAAGGTGGGAAGGTGAGAAACTATAGCATTGCGTGAAGAGTCCCTCAGTCGTCCAGGTAGAATCCATGATAAAAGGAGAAATTCAATTTGTCAACTGGACAAAGTTTGTTTGGTCGAAAACGTTTCGCCGCTCATCCGAGAGGCTTCGTCAGCTCTGGTTCTAGTGCTGGTTAGACCCTGTTTATATCTAGCTGCAGAGAGGAGCTCCCTACACTGAAAAAGCTCTGAAACTATCCAAGCTACTCTGTCTCTTTTGTTTTACGAATTCCTCTGGCGTCTAGTATCAGCATATCAGTGTAGTGAGCGCCTCCTAGGGCTTATAGATATGCTAATACTAGACGCCAGAGGAATCAAATTCACAAAAAAAATCTGTCTTCTTTTTTTGACACATTTACTCATAATAAAAACTTGTCAACTGGACAAAGTTCGTCGAAAACGTTTCGCCGCTCATCCGAGAGGCTTTGTCAGTTCTGGTTAGAGTGCTGGTAAGACACTGCTTATATCTCGCTGCAGGGAGGAGCTCACTAGCTAACTACTTTCCGAAACTATCTCGCCTATTGGTTTCTGTCTTTTGTTTCTCTGACGTCTAGAGTCGTTTTCGACCAAACAAACTTTGTCCAGTTGACAAATTGAATTTCTTCTTTTATCATGGATTCTACCTGGACGACTGAGGGACTCTTCATGCATTTACTCAGACTGAGAATTATTTTGAAGTAACAATACCCTTAATTACTTTACTTTTGAAGCTATACTGAAGTTTAAAAAAATGACCTCAGATTTATCTTAGACACATTAATCTAATAATGAATAAAAATTACATGACATTATGTTATGTTTTGTGTGTCTATTGCACTGAAACCCATTAAAGAAACACTGACTTACTTACTGTAAGTTGCTCCAGTATGTTGGCCACTACAGGAGAATTTTAAAGTAACAATGATTTTTTAAAGTAACTTCCTGAACTAAAACTTTTGTCTCCTCCTCCTGTCTGTATATCCACTGCTCCTTCCATCTGAAACGGCGTTGATAACTTTCAGAGCCAGTGTCTGCAGAACACACAGAGATAAAGCAGGGAGAATGGGGCCAGTTGTGCTCTTTTCTGGTCTGTAGTTATGTAGGGCACACTTTCCCTGCGACGCTGGAGCGGGGAATTTGTAAATCTGACATAATAAGGCATTTGGCCCACAGTGATGCTCCAGAACAGCCTCTGTCTTTGCCTGGCTCATTTTGAGTGCACAACGGGCCACGTACTCCCTACTCATGGAGAGAGAGGAGAAGAAGAGAGAGAGGAAGAGAGAGAGGAAGGGAGATGATGGGGGAGAGGGGCGGAGCAGATAGGACAAACTAAAAGTTTTAAAAAGTGATAAGGACCCTTATTACGGTACTTTCTGATTTATGTTATAATGTTGTTTCCTCTTCAAAAACATACCTGGACTTGTGTTTTATTTCATTCACACAACACATAACACACAAACACTGCATATTTACGGCAGAATTCTTGTCTCAAACAGAAAACACCACATTGTGAAGTCATATGGTAATACAGGAAGTGCTCCACTGTATTTTTAAACTTCATACACGTTCAGCGAGTCATCGGAATACTAATAATAAAAAGTTACTCAAACATGTGTGAATGAAACAAAACACAACTCCAGGTATGTTTTTGAGGCGGTAACAACATTCTAACATGGCGTAAAGCAGTGCTTCTCAAATAGTGGGGCGGGCCCCCCTGGGGGGCGTGGCGTGATGCCAGGGGGGGCGCGTATGACCCTGGGAAACATGTTTTTTTGCTGTACTGTACTAGAACTAAGTGTAATTGCACATCAACAACAGTAGTTGGCAGTGGCGTTCTCACATGCGATTTACGCACAGTCTCACCATTAACAGAACATCCTCTGTCACAGAAAAAACACGTATATTCCACTGAGTCGTGTCCTTTAGTCCGACAGAAGCTGATGCATCAGTGGCACAAGGAGAGAGCTTTTTTTTTTTTTCAGTGCTTTTAGCTTATGCAAATGAGGTGGTTTTAAGTTTCATTTCTGTAAAACGTAAACAAATGTGCGCAAAACTGCATTAAAAACACATTAATATTTGAGTCCTCAGTGCAGTCTTTGTTGTAAGTTTCTTTCTTTTTTTGTTTATAATGTTAATAAAAGGATACAATGGTGTTCTAATAACAATTTTCTAGACAAATAATACTATTTATAGTCGCGCGCAGGAAGGGGGGCGTGAAATTTTTTCTTCTTCCTAGGGGGGGCGTCACAGAAAATAATTGAGAAGCACTGGCGTAAAGTAATATAGGACCTTTAAAATCCTGCCCATGTCCAGCTATTATAAAACAAGTATCTACATACATATAAGAATGTGTTTTTAAAATGTATAACTTCTGTAATACAGTAATATTTTGAGGAGTTCTCAGTTTCACTTAGCTGTTTCTATGACATGTGTAAACAACATGTGGATAACAGATATACATAAATGAGAAACTGCCACATCGTGATGGCCATTTCAGTGCTAAAATGTTCAGAAACCACATAAAAAATATTTTTAAAAAAAGCTGTCAGTTCTTGAGAATGGATGGCAACAAACAACATTACCCAAGTACGCAATAAAACCAACAGTAATTAAAATCATATAAACAAAAACATTGACTGAGAATAATAGGGGACGTTTACATTTCAGTATCATTTGGATGGACAATGAAGCATGAAAAAAAAAAAAAAATACACACACAAAAAAAGACTTTTTTTCTCCAGGAAAAAAGCCCCAAAACAATGTGATATTTCTTTCTTTCTTCCCAAGCCTTTCCTTTCATGTAACAAGCAGTGGGACATGTGCAGCACAATTCCCCACCTCGTTAATAATTCACCTATGGCTTTGGCCTGTTCACATAGACACAACCGGAACGAATCCTGGAATAAAAAATAAAAAAATCATGAAATTCCCAAGAAACACTGCAGCCATGTCTTGTCAGTCTCTTGGTATGTTCCTCATATATTCACGCACAATAAGACAAGAGGACGGGTCTGGCAGTGGTGCTGTTTGGAGCTAAAATAAGGCCGAGTCTGGAGAAGGGAGCTGGATTCCCCTGGAGTGGGCTACAGAAGAGCACTAAAAGCTAAGTGGATACGGTCGGGGGGAAAAAGCCCCTCTAGATCTGAAGAAGAGGAGAGAGGAAGGGGGGTGATGAGGAGGAGGACAGGAGCAGCGTGCAGAGGAATCAAAGCCAAGACAGAAAGGTAAGATAAAAAGAGGAGAGAGGGAATCGAAAAGTTAGAAGTATAGTAACGTCAACAAACATTTTTATGATTGACAAGTTTGAGTTTTAAAGGTGCCATTATTGCTTTGGAATGTTTCACAGTATGGCTTCATGGACACCAAACCAGACCAAGTTACAGGTCAGATCTGTGGAGAAACAACCCCACTCACAGCCAGAATGCCTGTTTTTCAAGTTATTTTTGAGCTATAAACCCACCTGTAATTGAATAAATGTAACTGTAGCTGTTTAATGTCATACTGTGGAACATTTCAGCCAGAACAATGACATATCCATTAATATCTATCTAAATTTTAATGAGCATAAATAAGAAATAACAGCTAATTATCTAATTAAATAAATAGTACAGTGGTACCTCACCTTACCAAATTAATTCATTCCAGAAGTGGTTTCGTAATGTGAATTTTTCGTAAGTTGAGTAGCTATTTCAGTGGAAAAGGCCTGATTCGTTGTTGTTGTTTTTTTTTTATAGTGTAACATTGGTTCTGCGTCCTGATTGGCTAAGAGACTAGACCAGGACTAAACGTGGACTAAACCAGGTCTAGACCAGAACTAAACCAGGTCTAGACCAGGTCTAAACCTGGACTGGACCTGGACTAAACCAGGTCTAGACCAGGTCTAAACCTGGACTGGACCTGGACTAAACCAGGACTGGACCAGGTCTAGACCTGGACTAAACCAGGATTAAACTACCACGTGCCGCTCTTTGCTGGTTTCGTGCGGCTGGTTTGTGGCTCGGGCTCCAGAGGACGCGGTCCGGGCGCCGCGGTTCTATCTCGTGCTCGCAGCCCCGGTGCCGGTCGTGCAGACCAGGACTAGGGGTGCTCCTCGCGCGGTGTCGTGCTCCTCGCGCGGTGCGTTCATGTCTCCGCGCTGCTTCCGGAGTCGTGTCTCCCCCCACGCTTCACTATTCAATACATTTTGTTGAAAATCTTGCGTGTTCGGCGCTAGAGCTAAGAGGCCGAGAAAGGTGCTTTTTGAGCGGGGATAACAGCGGGGCGTGCATCTGAGGCGCATTATTAGAATTTTTGAGATTTCACGTTTCGTAACTTGAATTTTCTTACGTATCTAGAGACCAAAATTTAACGTGAAGGCGTTTCGTAACTTGGATTTTTTGTATGTAGCGTCTTTCGTAAGGTGAGGTACCACTGTACTAACTTATCAAATTATGTTTAATATGCAGCCAGTAACATGAAAAAACATGAAAAAAGTCTGATTTTGTAGGGATTCTTCAAAGCAAATGGTACTATTAGCAAAAAAGACATCACTCAAAAGTTTAAAAAATAATGATGGTATTTTTTAACTTACAAATTAAGACATTGCATTAACAAGTCTGACTTTTGGGAGAAAATGAAATGTGTCAAAGAACTCATAAGTGATCCAGGGCTGTGTTGGCAGACGTTAATTTCCTTTGAATAATTGAAAATAGACGCATCCTGACAGCTCGGAGAAAGAGACGAAGCTCAATCTGCCTTAAAAGTCCTCGCTATGATAACGTGTGGCTACATTAGCCCGGCTCTATGCATTTATGGATGGTTTTTGTGTAAATAGATATTCTGCCCAAAAGTGTTTGTCAAAATATCTTTGTCCAAATGACACAACAGCAAATGCACAAAAAACAAATATGTGAATATTCGACAATAATGTGACAGATAGCAGAAGAAAACACACTGATTCATTCAAGTGAATCATCCTCATCCATCACTCTGGTCACATAAAAGGTGCATTAGAAGTTCGTTAAGTTACAACAGCAGAATTTCTAATGATGAGATTTCTTGTAGGTGACAAATGTATGGAGTGTGAACTGTGAATATTCAGTCTGAACTCTCTATATATTCCAAAAGGGTTCCGGGGACTATAGCTCACAGAAAAGCAACAATTTATTCACTGCTTTGGCCAATACATAATAAAGAATAATGCATTAGTCTAACATAGTGCTTTTCCAGACACACAAAGTTGCTTTACAATGCGACAGTTGCCCTGGGATAGACTGATGGAAGTGACGCTGCCAATCTGTATCACTGGACTCTTTGACCGCCAGCACTCACATACAGTACATGCATATTTCTGGATGTATTGGGCAAGTACATAAGATATACTTGGCTGGAAGGCTAACCACTCTGCCATTTCTATCCTGAATTACTTGGCGGAAGAAAATAGTAACAAATGCCCAGTATTCTGAGGTATGGAGCGTTATGTTTTATAGCCCAAAATGCATGCTTTCTGAACTATCGGTTGTATAAACTAAGCACATTCTTTTGCCTTTGTGTTTTTGGAAAGATGATTATTTTGAAGCATCTGTCACTTTGCACTTGAAGTTGTGGGAGCCGAGCGCAGTCGTTCAGAGAGTCATGTTTTGCCTAAGTTGTGAAGTACTTTACGAGTTGGAAGCTGAAGCCGTGGATAAACACACGGAACAAGGGTGTTACAATGGCAGCTCAACTTTCTCTTCTCTCTCTTCTTCTTTCTTTCTTTCTCTTTCTTTCTTTTGCTCCTCCCACTCATTATCTAACTCTCCTCTTATTCTTTCCTCCCTCTGTCTCTCCTTTTGCTCTCTCCTTCCTCCTCTTTCTCCCTTCTCTCTCTCCTCTCCATCAGTACAGAATATATCGTGTTTTGACTCCTAATGTTTCCGCATAGCTTTCTCTCTCCCTCTCTCCTCCTTTTGCCGCCCCATCTGGCCTCATGTAGGTACATTCCTTCTCCATTAGTGGACATTGTCGGGCTGCCCTGAGGTACAGCTGGAATCGAAGGGACGGATTGTTGTGTGATCCACTATTGCACACATAGCTAGACAAGGTACCAGGACTAAAGTGAAACCAAAACACAAAAATCTGAAGTAATACAAGTCATTATGAGCTTTTTATGGAGTGGACTCTGCCCAATCCATCATTTGCAAATATAAGAGGACACCATACCACCTACCAGAATGCCTAATTTCACCTGGTTGTGAAAGAGGCAGGTTTGGGCCTGATTAGTAATGGGGTGGGAGACCGTTGGGAGCAGCAGTGGTTCCACTGCTAATTTGCCTTTAGTCAGCAGTCTTACTTTGTAAAGGCTGAAATAGGGTTGGGCAATTCGATTAATTTGGGTTTGTAATAATCAAGAAAACTGCAAAAATCACATATTATTATGAAACAAGTTTACTCCTGGCTTTCTTACTTGCAAAGCAGCATTATTGTGCAATTTTAATTAGATATTTGTACAAATGTAAATGAAAGCAGTTTACAATTTCTAAATAATAGCATATGAGGAAAGAAGAATGAAAATGTAAAGAGCTTCACCTGTTTGTGAGAACAGCAGGGATGTCCAGGGTGTGCAAAAATATTTTATTTTTTGGCCATATCACTCAGCCCTATAGGTTGAAATGGTACATTACTTCAAATTCTACCAGAACTTGTTTAATCAAGCCCACAACTCTCAGAAACACCATGGAAGTATTAGAAGTCTTATCCCAATTCAGACACCGAATAAAGTACCTGTGAATATAGACATAACAGACATAACTTGTCTCCCATTTATAATGTGATTCTTAGACCAGTCAAACAGAGCCAGGGCAGAGGGGTGGAGAGGGTCGTTAGACGTTGAATAGGGGGTCGAAACAGCCGTCAGAGTAATTTGAAAAACAAAGAGACAGATTAGGGGGGATCGTTTTCAGAGCTTTTGTCATTGTCAGACACGCCTCCCGGCAGCTAGATATAAGCAGGATCTAACCAGTACAATAACCAGAGCTGACGAAGCCTCTCGGATGAGCGGCGAAACGTTTTCAACCAAACAAACTTTGTCCAGTTGACAAATTGAACTTCTCCTTTGATCATACCTGTGAATACAACACTGATGGACACATAGCTGTTCACAATTCATTATAATACAAAAGACCAAATACAGTAAACACAAACATTATTTTACGCTTTTTGGCAGAAATCACACACCTCTGACACATTTTCCTTGTGTGAATTTTTGCACCTCACTTGTTTTATTCTAATTTTTTGTACATCACAGGGCCTCAAATGTACTGTGATGTATTGAACTGGAGCTGTCTTGATCAGGTCACGCAGCTCAGCGAGGCAAAGCACAAGCAGAGGAGAAAGGCGCATAGTTACACATTTAAAAATACACACTCTCTTATCACTATATAGGCTTTAGTGTCCGGGCTAACATCGCATGCTTCCGGGCAGGGCTATTCTAATCCTAACCAGGGACAAACAACAGCACGAGAGGCCGCTACGACGCTGATGCATTCTGGGTAATATCCTCAGCGCATTCCCCAGTGGGCTGTTTCAATCTCACTATGGCCAGTGTGAAAATGATGAAGCCAGATATGAGCGCAGGAGGGAAAAAGTGGCTGTAAACAAGTGCAACCTGTTCAAGATGAGCACGCATGTGTGTGTTTGCGTAATGCGTTTGCGTGTGTGCGTGTGCGTGTGTGTGTGTGTGCGTGTGTGTGCCAAGCTGTACTGAGAACAATGCAAAGGAAGAGGAAGATACAGACAAGTCCTGGTAAATGGCAGTTTTAGAAAATTTACTTGGCTTGTGTAATTTAAAACATTTTTACCTTCTGTCATGGGCCCAGTCAATATTTGGTTAGTCAGTGCAGTATTACAGCACTGTATAAGGTTTTATTATGATTACTTCATTTTAACACGCTTAACTTTTTCCATAATTATTTATTTATTTTTATTTACTTTTATTTTTTATTTTTACTGACATAAGACTATTTCAAATTGTCAAATTGTGTGTTTGCATATTGCGTGTGTGTGTGTGTAATGTGTTGTTTGGCTCAGGTGCAATGTGTAACTTTTCTGGAGAGGGTCCGCAGCCTGTTTGTTTTCATGGAGATGTTAATGCTTTGGTTTAATTTGTTGACAGTATGATATTAAAGTAATATGATATTAAATTATTTATTCAACTACATTTATTCAACTATTTATTCCTCAAATAAATAAATAAAACTATATAAAAATGCTATCGAAAATTGTGATTGATCAATAGGAGAAAAAAAAAAGAATAATTTCCATCATGCCATCCTCTGGAATAGAAAGATGAATGCCTATTTCTGATGTTATTGTAATCCTAATTCTCATGATCCACTATATGTATCTACGGTTGGGGACCTGGATACTGGGAACAATGGAGAGATATAAAAGGATCCGATGAGAAGGATTGAGAGCATTTGAGGAGAAGCCATGCGTCCCTCTTTAGCGCAGATGCATTGTGTGCGATTGTCTTTGGGCATTTGTGTGTGTGTGAGTGTGTGTGACTAACTAGAATAGAGAGAGAGAAAGAGAGAGGGACGGGGGAGAGTGTCTGTGTTTGTAGGGGGTAAAGAGAGAGAAAGAGAGGGATACAGAGAAAGAGAGACAGAGAAAGAAAGACAGAGGGATAGAAAGAAAGAGAGAGAGGGGTGAACACTGCCACAGTCCTATAGCCTCCCGTGAGACACCACTTCAAACAGACTGCACAAGTACTGCCAAGGGTTCAGTGTATGGATGAGCCGCTGCATACATCAGCGCTGTATTCACCCGCGCTCTCTTTAGCTTCTTTACTGTATTTAGGGTGAATGCTTTCAAAACGCTCTATTATTATATGTACATCTATACATCATTGTGGGCAGAGGTATAAAGATGTTAAGGCCATGTGTTCAACTGGTTTTATTACACACAGAGAGCTGGTCTCTAGTGTGTCAAGTGTTCAAGTTCAAGGTGAATATTCAAGGAACTACAGATTAAAGGGCCTGTATTACACAAAACTGACTCTTGTAAACTTTAAGCCATGTTAGAATGTTGTTACCTCATCAAAAATACCTGGAGTTGTGTTTTGTTTCATTCACACATGTTTGAGAAAACCTTTATTATTAGTCTAGCTATATCTCCAAAGCTCAAAATACTCTGTTCTGTCTTGTGATATCATGAAGCGGTAGTTTAACAGCTACTTTTTAACTTTAACTCTAAGTTCACTCCCTGCAGGACATCTACCACATCCGCCTCACCTGCAAAGCCCTCTGCATTGCAGGTGATCCCACCCACCCATCCAACTGCCTCTTCAGTCTGCTGCCATCAGGAAGGAGGCTGAAGACCAGCAGACTGAAAGACAGCTTCGTCCACCAAGCTGTCAGGATGCTGAACTCTCTCCCTGCCCTCCCTCCCCCAATGACACTGCTGCTCAAAAGACACTTAAATGACACTGACACTGCTGCTTAAATGACACCATTTAAGCTTTATTACGGCACACATTTTGTGTTCTGTATTATATACAAGTTCACTGTACTTTTGCTACAGGTATATGTGATGTTTTAGTCATTGTGTTTATTGTCTTGTTTCTCAGATGTTTTATGTTCACTGTGGGCCTAGAGGGCGCTGCAATTTCAAATCCTGTGTGTGCAGCCTGTACATATGTTTTTTGACACGTGCACACGTGGTCACGAAACAAGGCAAAGAGCAGCATAATCCTGGTTTAGACCTGGTCTAGTCCTGGTTTAGTCCAGGTTTAGACCTGGTTTTGTCTTGGTTTAGTCCTGGTTTAGTCCTGGTTTAGTCCGCGTTTAGTCCTGGTCTAGTTCCGGTCTAGTCCCGGTCTAGTCCCGGTCTGGTCCCAGTCTGGTCCTCATGTTTTAGTCCCGGCATGGACTTCCTACAGATCCAGTGACTCATGTCTCCGCTCCTCGTGCATCATTCAAACACAGTGTGAGCACAGAGGGACGAGCAGGGCCACGTCTTGGAAACCGAACGGTCAATGCGGGAAGTAGCAGCAGTGTTTCCGCAGAACGAACTGGTGGAACCTGGAGTCCAGGCGGCGGAACCAGTCCTGAGAGTGCACGGATGCGTTCTCACTACAATTCGGAACCTGAGCGTCCCAAGAAGTGGCAGTGCCGTTGGATGAGCGCGTCCCGCAGAACATAATGTTGATACACTATAAAAAAAAATTGAAATTAAAAAAAAAAAATCTGCGAAACAGCAAGGCCGCAAAAAGTGAACCGCGATAGAGCGAGGGACCACTGCACATCTAGTGAACTGTTTGGTCTGGTGCCCTTCATGTAAAAGCAAAGAAAATAAAAATAATGGATATAAATCAGCTGATACAGGGACGAGTTTTTCCCAAGGACACGATGGCAGAACAAATGTGGCTCAAACTAAAATTCTACAACAAGGATTCACTAAACACATGAATCCAAACAAATCGTTTATGTAACCATTATGTCTATTATCTAAGATGCTTCTGGTGCAAATTGTTTGACTGGGAAGTGTTCCAGGCCACTTCAGTGATTGCAAATGGGCCTAGCATAGCAGGCTAATAAAGTGCCAGATCTTGGTTAGATGTGCATTGTTGGGAGTCTGCCCGCTTTACCCCATGGAGAGGTTTTTGTTTTGCCTGAATTACAGGTCCTTTATTATGCAAAACTGACTCTACATCTCCAAAGCTCAAAATGCTCTGTTCCACTTTGTGATGTCATCTAGTAATAGTTTTCAAGTTAGCATTTACCTTTTACCTTTTGTTCAGTAGCGAATGGCAATTCCAGAGCTGAAATACAAAAGATTTTAGTGAAGGTACAGTATATGGAGCTTAAAAACACAGTGGAGCATGTCCTGTATTACCACATGACATCACAAGGCGGAACAAGTTTGAGAGAAGAACCCAACCTAAAAATGTAGAAACCCTACGTGTACTACATTAAGACTCCTAAATACCATCACAAATAATAATACAGTAATAACAAACACTTAAATGCCATCACTGCATGTTATCTGTAAGGTAATGCAATACTGTGGAACATTACAAGCAAAGCAATAACATCCCCAAGTAACAAGCAATAAAAAGTTACACAATGCACGTACTTAGGACGACATAATACAAAAACTCCCAAATGCCATACATTGTGTGTGTAATTTTCTACCATATTTCATTGCACTAAACACTGCGTTCACTGCGTTATGAGACTTTTACAAAACACGTACAACCCCCGAAGCGCATCGATTTTCACTTTCCAGCTTTGACATTTCAGAAGTTTGCTTTATGTCTTCACTTATATAACCCTCTCTTTTTCTCAACCATAAACAATCATCAAAGAGAGCCCTGAAATAGCCCGTAGCCTAGTTCCTGCTTAAACCCCCTTCTGGCAATCACACTCGACATAATTAAACAAATCCATAGTGTCTATTAAGCGCGAAGGCCTTCCCACTGTGAGAGACATATTAAAACCCGGATTAGTCCAAAACAATTACAAAATGCTACAGATAGTGCCTTGTAGTCCCAGGCCGGTACTGCGTGTGAGTGGACGGCCTGTAGGCATTAAAGTGCATATGTTTTCATACTTATATGGTTCATTGTCTAATTATTGCTTGGTTTGTTGCACCAATGTGATAGTAAATATTTATCATAGTTTTATATCCGTTAAAGGCGCACTATGCTAATTTTGTTTGGGGGTCCATCACCTGCTTGTTTCTATGGATATGCCATTCCTCTGCCTGAAATGTTCCACAGTATGGCATTAAACATATCTACATTTACTCAATTACAGGTGTGTTTATAGCTCAAAAATACATTAAAAACATCCATTCTGACTGATTCTCCACAGATCTTACCTGTAACTGTCTGTTTTAATACCCTACTGTGAAACATTCCAGGCAAAGCAATAACATCTCCATGGACAACAGCATTGGACAGGCCTCCAGAAAAGTTACACAATGCACCTATTGTGAAATTTAGTTTGGGCCCTTAACATTATGGTTTCTATAGAATTACATATATACCATATTTTACCAGAAAGTACAAGTTCACCAAAATATACAAAACTAGAAAAATGTGGGAATATGTTTAGTACAGTCTTAAATATAACACTATTGTGGTGAAATAAGCAGTCTTACCTGTCACTTTAAATTGGGACCACACACCAGCTCGTCCTATAGGTTTAATAACTCAAGGCAGCAGCAGTAGTAGCAGTTGATGTGCACACTCCAAAGGCAGCTGGGACCCTGGGAATCTGCACGCGCCACTAAATAAAACCCACTTTGAACACAGCGAAACCCCTAGCCTCATTATGTACCGGATAGGTCATTATAACTGAATAATAATGTGCGTGGTGTTAAGTGCAAGCACAGAAGGGGCAGTGTTGTTACATACATATAAAAGCATTAGGTAGAGTCATTTGATCCTGTTGTCACATATGGGTATAAAACATGGCTTTGTTTGTGTTCTATTCTCTTCTCGCATTCACGCTATATGGGTGAGGGTTAAATGTTAACTCTAGTCACAACAGGGACACCGGATTAGAGTTTCCCAGTATTGCAAAGGCCATGTAAAATACAATTCATCCTTACATGCAAAATTAAGAGATTCTTTGTTCAAATTATCAAGGTTCATGGCACAATTTATCACTTATCAGTAATAATAAGCTCTAAATAATAAAATATTAATCAAAAACTACTGGAAGCTTTTGATTTTTACACCTTTTTTTTCAGTTCAATACTTTTTCACGTCTGAGGCCCGCTTAAAGACATAAGTGATTTGATCCTGTTACTACATATTCAGCACTGACTCTTTGACCTATTTCAAGTCGAACATTCACACTATAACTTCCTAGCACAACTTTTTCTTCCCCTCTCCCACACAACATCAGGTCATGCATTAGTAACCAGCGTGTCACCGAGTAGAGTTTAAAATCTTACGTCTTTCTATAAATCATTAAAATGGCTTAGCCCGGGAGACCCAGGCCTGACTAGCGTCATACAATATGGAAGGAGGCAGGAGCGCTGGGAGCTCCATGGGAACGGGGTTTGTTTGCTATTTCTGTCACAAGAACAAAGATTTGTAAATCTTCAGTGTGCTAAGGTTTTATAACTGTAATAAGCCCAAGATCTCAGGAGTCTGTACAGGTATGGGGGTATTTACTTTCCTTACCTTTATAAATATCAAAGTCTGTGCTAGACTTTAGAACATCAACTCTACTTTTGACTTAAATGTACTAAAATCTATTTTTTTTAAACAGATTTATTTATTTAGATTTTTCTGTCTACACCAACATCTATATTCAGTTTTTTTTTTTAACCTTTCTGTTTGTTTCATTCTTAAAAATACAGATGCTTAGTGGTCATACCTGCTTGTCAAAAGCCTGATCCTGTCTGGTTAGTGCAGTGGTACCTCACCTTACGAAATTAATTCGTTCCAGAAGTGGTTTCGTAACGTGAATTTTTCGTAAGTTGAGTAGCTATTTCAATGGAAAAAGCCTGATTCGTTCCAAGGCCCCGTTCCAAGTTTTTTTTTTTTAATAGTGTAACATTTTTTTATAGTGTAACATTGTGTTCTGCGTAGAGACTGTAAACCCAGGACTAAACGTGGACTATACCAGGTCTAGACCAAGCAGCAGCGGTGTACCTCACGAGGCTGAGGCGAGCAGAGACCCGTGCTCAAACTGTGCCAGGTCTAAACCAGGTCTAAACCAGGTCTGAACCAGGTCTAAACCATCACGTGCGGGTCTATTTCCTGGTTTCGTTTCGAGTCACGGCTGAGGCGAGCAGCGAGGACTCCCCTCGGGACCGCACGCAGTCTGAGCGCATGAACGAACGCATGCAAGAGCCGTGGTGGTCTAATCCTGGTTTAGACCTGGTTCAGACCTGGTTTAGACCTGGCACGGTTTGAGCATGGGTCTCGTGCTCGCAGCCCCGCGCCGGGTCATGCTGCGCTATCACACACGTGTCTGCGCGCACACACAACCGCCCTCCCCCTTCCCCCCACACTTCACTATTAATACATTTTGTTGAAAATCTATGAAAGTTTGAGTGTTTAAACAAGAGAGAAATGTGAGAAAAGTTTAAATCCAGTCTGAGAAAAGCGTATAATGTGTGTGGCTGAGCGCGCATTATTTGAATTTTTGAGATTTCGCGTTTCGTAACTTGAATTTTCTTTCGTATCTATGTAGAGACCAAAATTTTACGTGAAGGCGTTTCGTAACTTGGAATTTTCGTTTGTTGGGTCTTTCGTAAGGTGAGGTACCACTGTACTTGGATCGGAGACACTGGGAATTCCAGGTGGGGCGCCAGTCGCAAAAACTGTTGTTGTGTCCTTAGGCAAGACACTTCACCCACATTGCCTAACATGAAAGTGGAGTGAGTGTTGGAGGTGGTCGGAGGTCGATTGCGCAGATTGGCAGCCTCGCTTCCGTCAGTCTGCCTCAGGGCAGCTGTGGCTACAATAGTATCTTACCACCACCAAGTGTGGAGTTGATGAACAATGAACTGCAAAGCTCTGTGGGCGCTATATAAATGCTATGAATTATTAGTTATTTAGTTCTTAAATACAGAAAAATGGTAAATGGTCACACTTTTATATAGCGTTTTCCCACCTTTGATGCACTCAAAGGGTTTTACATCAAGGGGCCACTCACCCATTCACACACAAAATCAGGAGAGAGGTGGGTTAAGTGTCTTGCCCAAGGACACAACAACAGTATTCATCTGTGGGAGCTGGATTTGCAGCAGCCAACCTGTGGATCAGTGGATTTGACTGTTCTACCAATAATGTTTTTTACGTTGAGAGCGGGATTTGAACTGCCAATTTTCGGATCAGTGGACAAACACTCCTACCTGAGCTGCAGTTTATGTAAACGCCCTGTTGCCGTTTACATAAACGACATCACATATCAAATTCTTTCCTCTCACCATCTATCCCTCTCTCTACTCTGTCTCTCCTCTTCGTGTCTCTCCATCTCTCCTCCTGCTGAAGAAGTGGTGAGTCTACCTGCTGGATAATCCTGCATTACATCCCTAATCCGCTCTCCGTGCGCCACTCACACACTGCTCCAGACACACACGCACACGCGCACACACACACCTGAAACAACAGAGACACAGCTGTTTGGACTGAACACCTGCAAGTACCATCACACTTTTCTACTCCAGATATATAGGTTTGATCATGTGGCAGCTTGGTTACATGACTGCACCAGTATTTGTAAAGATGATGTCAGACTATGTTAGAGTCACTGTATTGAATTATGTATATAGTCTGTACGGGAGCGTGTATGAAACATGCTTTTATGTGTTAGTAGTAATGGAATATATAAAAATACACAGTTTAAAAAAGAGAGAAAATATTGAACTGAAAATTGAGTATACTGATCAAATAAATTGACACAGGTGACTAAAAAAATACCAAATTAGAATTAAATAAGTGTCAAATTTTGAAATACATGACATAGATATAATTATACAATAAAATAATGGATTTAAAGGGACAGTGTGTAAGATTTTTACCCGTTAATTACTGAAATTGAAGATACCCATTCAAAAATACATTGTTTTCCAAGCCTTTTCACTTCCATCATGAAATCAAAGTATTCTTTTGGACTTAGATATAGTCACATAAAAGGGGGATCTTCCCCATGCAGAGGCAGCCATTTTGAATACGAGAGCCACAGAAGGACATTTGGGCTCCGCCTTCACCTTCGGCAAGACTCGTGGTTTTGGGTAAACAACACAAGCATGCTGCCGGATCAGACGTCGTAATGGATCTAACACGTGTTTTGGACTAAATTGTTTTACTGGATTTTATTCGCTGGATCCTTACGGACAAATTGAGAGCAAGTTTATGGTGAAATACAGAGTTTGACCTGTGCAAAGCATTCTAAGGTAAGCTAACCTCGTTTTGTGCTTTTCCGTATAAAAGCCCCATGTGCTCGGGGAGTGATTGTTGTGCAGGGAAATGAATTGCATAGTCAAAAAGAGGAGACTGTAAGGTTTCATTTGATGTGTAGAGTGTCATGGTACATGATCGGGAATGTGTGTTTTCATGAGAAAAAAAAAAAAAAAAAACGGGACCGCGTTTTATTTATACAGTAGCGCCCGGGTGACCCTCGAGGTCTGCCGTAGCTAAAACAGAAAGTGCAATAGCACCATCCACCTATGCGCCATGAATCCTACACACTGGGGCTTTAACAACTCATATAATTTACATATAAATTAAAGAAGCATTGTGTAACTTTTCTGGTCTGTCCAATGCTTTTCTCCATGGAGATGTTATTGCTTTATCTGAAATGTTTCACAGTATTAAACATTTCTATTTTCATGGAGACAAAACAAGACCAAGTTACAGGTCAGATCTGTGGAGAGGCGACCTCGCTCATGTTTTTTTTTATTTTTTTTGAGCTCTAAAACCATCTGTAATTGAATAAATGACAAAATAAAAGTTTAATGTCATACTGTGGAACATTCCAGGCAGTGCAATGATCTGTCCATAGAAACAATCTGGTGACGGACCCCCAATCAAAAAGTTACATAGTGCACTCATCATTTAGATTCATAATGATAAAATAAAATAAAAAAGTTCCATTTTTAATTTATTAGCATGTTTTCTAAATAGACAGATGCCGTTACAGGTCAGTAAGTGGTAGAATGGTAGAGTGGAAAGAGAAGGACTCTGAGGTGTGTGGATACAGTGTATATGTCATTTTGCGGGAGAGATGAGAGTCGGAAAATAACATGTTGAGATAAAAACAGAGCAGCCATGACGGAGAACCGGGATGAAGGAGAGAGTGAGAGAAAGAGAGGGGAGATGGAGGGGAAGGAGGAAGGACGATATACTGAGAGGGGGGAGAGAGAGGGTGTGGGACAGGTGGAGGGAGGTAACGATGGGAGGGGGAGAGTAGATAAAGAAATACAGAAGAGTTGAGGGAGAGAAAGAGAGACAGAGGAGGAGTAGAGAGAAAGATGAAGAGAGGAGGAGGAAAGTAAGAGAGGAGAGTGAGCGGGAGAGGAAGCAGCAGACAGTATACGGAGATCACACTCAAGTGGTTCTCATTACCAAGTGGCCTGGGGTCCAGTCTCTCGTCATTGATTTGTTTAAAATGGGAGATGGGCTCATTGATAAGCGCTTTATCCTCCAGCCTCTGTGCCCATGTGCACACACTCCCTCAGTGTGGTCCAATCCCACTGAGCTGCACACTCCACTGTGCACTACTCATGAGCATGTACTACATGTACTACAACAGTGGATATCAACTTTTCATGCATGGGACATTTGAACTGAAATTGTAGCATGTGCCAAGACTGGTTAATATATTTATTTAACTTCATTTTATTTAGCTAAATATTTGCAACATAGTGTGTATTTATTTAGTTAGGACCATGTTCAGGAAGAACTTTTTTTTTTTTTTTTTTTGCTATTTTTTGCTTTTAGTTTGTTTAATATATTTCACAGGGTTACTCAGAAAATAATTTTGTTTTGTCTTTTACATTCACTGACCTTTTGTACATAATTCTGTTTATAAAACAAAACTACAGTTATTATGCTGGCTTTCTAAAACTGAACAATATTATACATACAAATATCTGGTTCAATTCCATTTGTAAGATTACTCAGAAATTATCTTTCTATGCTGTCCAAGAACTATGGCACAAAGAACATGTTAGAATCCATTTTAATATTACTTAACTCACAATCAGATTTGAAATAAGCAAATAATCAACTTTTATTAACTTGCGTTTTGTTTATTTACACAATATAAAGCTGAATGAATGAGGCATTGTTGAAGGCTTACAAGCACTCCAGTCAGTCTCTGCATTCTTATGAGTCTACAGCTACTATACATTAGTGACTGTGTGTATGTGTGTGTGTGTGTGTGTGTGTGTGTGTGTGTGTGCATGTGTATATGTGTGTCTCTGGCCTATGAATAGAGGCCATATTCAATCAATAGCAATCTACGACCAGCCTCCGTGATGCTAATGGAAGTGTGTAAGAGTTGGCATGTGGCCAGGCCCATCATACAGCATCACACTGAGAGCACACACACACACACACACCACATACACACATATACACACAGGTAAAGACATGCAAGATGCACGCAATGAAGAGGAGAGAGAAAAAGAGAAGTTAGGAGAGAAAGCTGGTATCAAAAATAAAACACAAAGATACATTTTTAAAGGTCCCATGGCATGAAATTTTCACTTTCTGAGGTTTTTGAACGTTAATGTGAGCTCCCCTACCCTGTTTAGGCCCCCCCAATGGCTAAAAGTTGCGAAATGTCTAAACTGAGCATTTGCGATCCTTTTCTGCATTTGAAAAACACACAGCTCAAACGGGCGATTCTGAACAAGGCAACTTTGTTATGTAACATCGAAAAAAGAAATGCAAATGCAGTTCCACCATCGTCTAGATGTCCACCCCCTGTCTCTGGAAATCACGCCCAGAGAGTTTGGACTGCGAAGGAGCTACGCAATGCGAAATGCGTTTTTTTATTTGCCTGGAGGCACGTCCGAGTGTTTCTAGGCTCGGAAGTCCTTTACCCGACCCTCTGGACCTCTGAAACAGCAGTGGTTTAATTTTATTTTCTGTGAAAATTTGTTTTTTTCATTGAAATCCCTTCTCTAACCCTATCTGTGTCCTTCTCATTTGCATTCAAGCAACAAGGCCCAGAATGAGTTGTTCAGACAGAGAGATACCATATAAAAGCATCAAAACATCAAGAAGTACCATGTCATGGGACCTTTAACAGTGATGGTCTGCCAAAATATATATGTAAAGAGTGCACTAAGTAACTTTTCTGCTGTAGGGTCCGTCATCTGCTTGTCTCAATGTTATTGTTTGGTTTTAATGTATGTGTTAATAATTGAATGCAGTATTAAATTTATGTATCTCCATGGAGATAAGCAGGTTAACACCACAGGGGCCAAGTTACACATCAGATCTGTGGAGAGGAGAACTTGCTCACATTGACAGTTTTTGTTTTTTTTAAACTGTATTTTTCACAGCTAAATCAATTAATCTAATTCTATATTAATTCATTGGGGAAATGTTGATTCTCTAGTTAACACACACAGGCTACAAGAACAGACATTTAAACAGGTAAGAAAAATTCACTGATGGAAAAAATAGCAGATGGCCCGAGAATCAAACCGGCAACCTCCTTCAATGAACTTTGCAAGGCTATTACATTTTAAAAAGCAATGGACTCCCTGTAATTGCTGCAAACGGTGCACTGACAGATAACTGACACGTATCGGCTACAGGTGTTTAAAGCAGTTTAACCTGAGGCTGTGGAGAGACAAGAAAATTTCCCAAGAGTCTCGTGTCAATCAAGACGTAATGAAATCCCGCCATATGATGATAATTTCATTCGTAAGATTTTCTATTTCTCCAAAAATCCAATTGAAACTGGCTATAATAACACCTCATTGAACAATATTAATAGCTCTATGAATCAGTTACTTCCATTGACAGTAATAAATAGTACACTTTATTTCAGATTGGAGGTGTGATTGACCCGTGGGCCACTCTTTGGACACAGGTGATTGGTTAAGATGGATGAGATCATTTCGCTGCCCCTTCTGCCCCATTGCATGGACCATATACCCTCATCATCCCCTTAAGCATTGGCCATTAGTATAACAAACACATCTGAATGTAAAAAGCCCATTTCACTTTGTCAGTGTCCCCAAGGCAAGGTCACTCTGTCCCCTATCACAAAACACCATGAGAAAACAGAGAATTGGATGAAAAAAAAAAATAATAATAATAAATTACAAAATCTACAGTAGTACCATGCATACAGAATTTTGTCATAAATATAATAATTATTACAAATTAAACTTTTAACGCTTGAAATGAATCATTACCCAAACCAAGTGAATTGAAGACATGCTGGCTAAAAAAAAAAAAAAAAAATCATCATCATTTTTTTTTTGTTTTTAAAGGTCCCATGGCATGAAATTTTCACTTTCTGAGGTTTTTGAACGTTAATGTGAGCTCCCCTACCCTGTTTAGGCCCCCCCCCCTCATGGTTAAAAGTTGCGAAATGTCTAAACTGAGCATTTGCGATCCTTTTCTGCGTTAGAAAAAATCGGAGCTCAAACGGGCGATTTTGAACAAGGCACCTTATTGACGTCAGATCGAAAAAAGAAATGCAAATGCAGTTCCACCCCCGTCTGTCTGTACTCAGCGTCTCTGTAAATCACGCCCAGAGAGTTTGGACTGCGAATGCGCTAGGCAATGCAAAATGTGTTTTTTTATTTGCCTGGAGGCACGTCCGAGTGTTTCTAGGCTCGGAAGTCCTTTATCTGAGCCTCTGGACCTTTGAACAGCAGTGGTTTAATTTTATTTTATGTGGAAATGTGTTTATTTTTCAATGGAACGCTTCTAATCTCTCCCCCGTGCAAAAACAAGGAAATGGATCAGCTGTGGGCTCTGAGCTCTGAGCGGAGCATTTGGCCACGCCCCCACCCTCTACTATTGGCCATCTGTTTTCTCCTCATTTGCATTCAAGCAACAACGCCCAGAATAAAGAGTTTGAGAGAGATATTTATGACTCTTTCTCATCTTATCTCTGTTTCTCATGCACTGAGTGTTGATTTTGAAGAAGGATTCATTTACAGTATTAGGGAACCATTAAGGAGCCATATAAAAGCATCAAGAAGTACCATGTCATGGGATCTTTAAAGCTACACTATGTAACTTTTCCGTTAGAGGGTGCGTCAGCTGCTTGAGTCCATGTTATTGGGCACTGGGAATGTTCCACAGCTACGCAATAAAAGAATCTATGGAAACCAGACCAAGTTCAGATCTGAGGATGCTTGGGTCCACCGAGATGCTGTTGGGTGTGTGGAATGTTCAACAGTTTGACATTAAAAGTATCTATCGCCATGGTGACAAGACCAGAGTTAGAGTTCAGATCTGAGGAGAAGCTACACTGCTCACAGCATGCTTATGAACATCTGTACTTGAATTCATATAAGATAGAGAGATTTAATGCCATACAAATCAATAACATCTACATGAAAACAAGTAGTTGGGATGCCTTCTACCAGAAAAGTTATATGCTTCTTTAAATATTGGTCAAACTAGTAGAAAATTTCCATCAAATTCAATCATCTCATGGCGTATTACGTAAAGATAAGGATGATGAAGGAACATTCTGAAGAGATGTATAACCCACCTTGCAAATGTGATAGGGCAAAGTGTTCATCAAACTAATAAAGAGTATAATGCAAACTCTCGGCAGTGACTTGAATAATGGATATGAGAAGAGAAAGTTTGGTGCCAGAGCTGCTACAAGTCAAACCCTGAAGAATAGCAATGTGTTAATGAAGACGACTCACTTTATCAAAGTATGAAACAATCCCCAGTTTGACCCACTTCTGCTAAATTGTCTCAGCAAAAAAAAAAAAAAGATCACACCACCAACCTTTGGGTCAGTGGATCTGATCACTCTATCAATGATCTTTTATGTCGAGAGTGAAATTTGAGCAGCCATCCTTCGATTTTGTCCATAAGAAATAGTTAAAAGGCAAACGCACAAATGTTGTACATGATCTTTTGTATTGGTATTGGTGACTAGACTCTTTCAATATTCCAACAATATTCATTAATTATTCATTAACTGCCCCTGTCTGTATTAGACATTATAAGCCTATAGAATGTTGTGATGTCATCTGAAACCCAACAACTTATCTACTTTTTAAACCTACAGTTTTCATTGCACTGCATATAGTACGAGTATTGCTGGCACCAAGATGGAAAAATCTCCAAAAAGTGCCTCTCAGCCCTTTCCTTAATTCAGTTTGTCAAGTATGGCGACATGAAAGTAGAAGGCAGTGACTCAGCCTGGGCCCAGAGAAAGGTAGACTCTCTTCTTTTATTGTAATCAGAGCGACCTGAGGAGGGGTTTGGGAGTGTGAGAACAAAAGAGTGGGTGAAGAGTTCAGACAGATGTAGCTCGAGCTTTGGGGAGATGGATATGAACACGAAACACGTACAGCAGCAAGCACAGGGGTGGAAGAAATACCTAAAGGGTGTACTGCTACTGTGAGATAACGTTGGTTGTAAAAGTATTCATTCTTATTTGATGGAGTAGGAATATGAGCATTTAGATGAGAGTAAACTGTAATTACCAGAACTACAACTACTTTCAATTATTTTACCACTTCTACTCTTCATAATACAAGTTAGTAGAAGCAGTAAAATCAAATTACTACTGTTTAGAGTGACTACAACTATCACTAACAAATACTGTATACCAATCCAAATACCATCCCAAAAAATGATCACTACTATTGATGTACCTATCCCTCTCCTGGTACTATCCTGCCTATAAGGCCAATGCTAAAGGGACAAAGTGCATGTACAGTTTCTTAAAGATTCAACTTCCAACTTTTGGTGGAGGGTCCACGACCTGCTTGTCTCCATAGAGATATCATTGCTTTGCATGGAATATTCCGCAGTACAACATTAAACTTAAAGAGACATGGAAATGACACCATCTGTCTAAGCAGGGCTCTCAAGTCTCACGCATTGAGAGTGTGACACACGCAATTCGACGTGTTCACACGCTCACACGCCACACATGGCATTTCTCACGCTGAATTTTTTATTTTTATTTTTTTGTGCCCAGAAAATCGGTCTGTGTGGTTCAGTTTATGCAGGCACCGCACGTTTTCAGCAAAAAAAACCTCCCCAGATCCCCAGAAAAAAATCACAGATATCAGGCGCCGCGCCCTTTTCAGCCAATCAGAAAATAGATTGTTCTGTTGTTGGGCAGACTGTTGACAGTGCAGTGCACGCTCCGTGATAAGGACAGCGACTGAACAGGAGGAGATGATAAAACAAACTGAGAACCATCAGGTAATAACTTCATTTATATAACTCTCATTAGTTGCTTTGTAGTTTAAGTTTGCTCTTTAGACAAACATTTACTGTACAGGGCTCTCAAGTCTCACGCATTGACACGGCATTTCGCACGCAACTGAAGCGCCCCCCCCTCCCCCCCACTCCTCGGAAATTACGCAGTCTCATGCACGACCCCGCTCAAAACTTGAGAGCCCTGGTCTAAGTTACAGATCAGATCTGTAGAGAGGCAACGCCTCTCATGCAAGTATACATGTTGTTCGAGGTACAGTATTTCTGAGCAATAATAGCTGTCATAGAAGATGCACTGGTTTAATGCCATTCTGGGGAACATTCCAGATTAAGCAATAGCATATTCATGGTCTTCCCTCCATCACAAAAGTTATATAGAGCACCTTAAAAAAATGTAGCATATGGTTTTGTTTATGGCACAGAGACAGCATACCCCTTGCCTCCATTATATATCATGAAGGATGTATTTTAGTATGGTTAGTCGGGTTTGAAGTTTACAAACAACGGCGTGATGACACCATGACTCACGGCTGTCGGCCCAGAAGGTATAATGAGCCTGTGTGCATGAACAATGGCACCTCCAAGACAAAAACTCCTCTCCACTGCTAACACTCTCATCAATTTGTCACTTCGCCATGACTGTAATTGTGACACTTTCATCTGTCACATAGTTAGCCGCGGCACAGATCGATCACTTAGCACGCTGGCGTTGCATGGCTAACAAATGGGAGAACAGTGCTTCCCACGCGACGCTGATTGAGGATGTGATGGGCCCGTGCTTTGAGGAAAATTAAAAAGAATAGGCCTAATGGATTTGCCTCTAAAAGAATATTAGTTCTGGTATTAATATCCACTCAATGAAGGGGCTGAAATTAACTGCAATGTTTTTGTGTTATAAATTAGGTTTTTGAAAGAAAGCAGAGGATGTCGCAGATAGGGGGCTCACAATGATGGGGGCAGTGAGGGGTGGACATGGTGATTAAAATACACATTAATTCACTTCATGTACAATGTTGTAGTAATGTTTTTGGTTCTTTTGTTTATGCATGAATACAGTAATCCCTCGTTTATTGCGGGGGTTAGGTTCCAGAAATAACCCGCAATAAGAGAAATCCGCGAAGTAGGACAATTTTATATTTTACAATTATTCTACATGTTTTAAGGCTGTAAATGCCTCACCACACACATTATACGCTTTTCGCAGACTGGAATTAACATTTTCTCACATTTCTCTCTCATTTAAACACTCAAACTTTCATAGATTTTCAACAAAATGTATTAATAGTGAAGCATGGGGGAGACACGGCTCCGGAAGCCCTGCCGGACGCGCAAGGAGCGCGGAGACATGAGTCACCGGATCCGCAGGAAGCACCGTGCTCATCCAATGGCACTGCCACGTCCCGGGACGCGATGCGCACCAACCCCTTGGAGAAGTGCGCAACACGTGCACCCCTCATCGTGGTCAAATCCATGACAGAGCAGCACGACCGCCGCGAGGTCGCGCGTACACCGGGGCTGCGAGCACGAGATCGAACCGCGGCGCCCGAACCGCGTCCTCTCAGCCCGAGCCACAAACCAGCCGCACGAAACCAGCAAAGCATGTGGTGGTTTAATCCTGGTTTAGACCTGGTCTAGTCCTGGTTTAGTCCAGGTCTAGACCTGGTCCAGTTCTGGTTTAGTCCAGGATCAGTCCAGGTTTAGACCTGGTTTAGACCTGGTGTAGACCTGGTTTAATTCTGGTCTAGACCTGGTTTAGTCCACGTTTAGTCCTGGTCTAGTCCTGTTCTAGTACCGGTCTAGTCCTGGTCTGGTCCTGGTCTAGGTCCAGTCTGGTCTCGGTCCCCCCCACGTCCCCCATCTATCAATCGGCAAAGGTCTACAGTCTCTTAGCCAATCAGGACGCAGAACACAATGTTACACTATAAAAAAAAATTATTACACTATAAAAAAAATCGGGAAAAAAATAAAATAAAAAAATCTGCGAAACAGCGAGGCCGCGAACAGTGAACCGCGATAGAGCGAGGGACCACTGTATCTCAAACATATATTGCAATATTAAAGCAAAATAGTAGTAGCATTGTAGATTCTAGTAGCTTTTATACATTTTGGGCTGCCACAGCTTCCAGGTATGCTGTGTTTTTAGATCAGATGACTTACCTGGTGAAAACATTTATTCATGCAGAATGAGAGGAGACTATTATGCATACAAAATTATAATACTAAATCTCCTTTGACTAATAAAAGAAATGCATGCTTGATGAAATATTGAATATTTATTCACTGATCATGATATCAGATATCTGTCCCAATGCTGACAATTTTGCTAGATCGGATAATGGATATTTGACAAGTCAACAGATGTAATAAGATAATATTTACTGGCTGTAGTTGGTCCAGAAAGTGTCATAATATTTGAACTTTTATTTATACAAAGTTGTTTTGTAATTACTTAAGGGATAAATAACAGCTACAGAACACATTTGGATCAGTTCTGTTTATAGATACTTGCAGCTATAGTGTTGAAATTGGTATCGGAGCTGAAAACGCTGGATCGGACAATTTCTAATATGTTAGTCTATGCTATTTAAGGCCAAGTATTAGTAATAGCCAAAATAAAGGTTGAGACATCTCTTTGTTTTGATAGGTATAATAATCTTGCTTTTGAAATATGGCATGAAACTATTTTCTAATATGAGAGCTGGATGAATAAAAAACTAACCCTGATGGTTTGTTTTGATGTTTTACTAAAAAAAGAAAATGGCAGCGATATGAGCCCAGTGTGTGGTCAGGTGCGGCAGTGGTCAGATAGGCTTGTGGTGGTGGGTATAGGTGAAACACATGGCACAGCCACATGCAGATGGTACAGATGGATGAGCAGCCAGGCTAGTCAAGCAGAAAAGCAGCCAGCTCACTGATCAAGTCCACTGCACACACAGACACATATACGCACACACAAACACGCACACACAGCGCCCAAAAGCATGCTGGGAACACTGGTTAGTCTGCCAGCCCTTTACTAACCCAAATCACCACTGAGAAAATTAATACCTCCAATCGTCTGTACAAAAATCAACCACATGCTCTGTGCAACACAAAATTCAATACATGCATTAAATATTTACAGATGCAAATGTGTCGGTGGAAATTCTTTTTTTGTTCAATAATTCGGATGTTGGCTGTGTTAACTCCACCGATTTTCTTTCATTTCATCAAACTGAAAGCGTTTCAATGGCAGTGACGCACCAGCGCTTACCTAATCAGCAGCTGGACACAGTAAATAATGCAAAAACACAAGGCTGCCTTCTCCCTCTCTCTCTCTCACACACACACACACACACACACACGCACACACACACACACACACACACACACACACACACACACACACACACACACACACACACACACACACACTTCGAACAGAATCAATGATAAATGGCTTTGAAAACTGGAGAAGACTTCCCCAATGATGGATCAAAATTCAATTTATATACAGTATATATATATATATATATATATATATATATATATATATATATATATATATATATATATATATATATATATATATATATATATATATATATATATATATATATAATTGTATTTACTAAAATAAAACCTTGACATTTGACATTTCTTGGGTCATTTATTTATCAAGGCTTCTGGAACTAAATTTCTCATTCATAGACATGAAAAACTTTGAAAGCTTGCTCAGGTATGTGGTAACTAATGACTAACTAGGCCTATAATTTTATTTAAAGTCTGTTTAGTCTGATTAGCCTCCGCAATGCCTTTAAACTCTTAAAGGCAACATTTCTCTAGTCTAAGTCTATGGTAAAAATGTATAGAAAATTAAATAAATTAAATTATGAATTATATCCTAAATTGTAGATATAACCTGGTTTTATTCCAATCAATGAATACATTTTCTTCTATCTAATAAAGCTTTTGTTCTTCCACGTGGAGGGGAAATGACTAGGAGTTGGCTTCATCATAAATTGCCATTGCGCTCTGCCTCTTCCAGCTCCTCCCTTTGATTCGGCGCTTGTATTATTACACCCAAATGCACAGGCGTCCCTAAGAGCGCCGTCCCCACAATAAAGCCCGTCGCATCAGCCGAGGGGACACAGGGGGCTAAAAGCAATCTTCTGTCTGACCTTGAGCTGTGAGGACAAAACACGCTCTAGAGGGGTGTTGGGGAAAAGAATCAAAACATAGAAATCCATAATGTATCTCACTCCAAAAACATGATTTGTGGTTGCAGACATATTACCTCCATGCATTGCTCACTAGAGATGAAATTGTAGGATTTTGTTTTGGGAAAAAAATGGAGAGAAGAGACAAATAATTTCCGTAAAATGAAGAGGAATGGTGCAGAGATGTAGGAGAGACTAGGGAGGATGTCTGGAATGAAGCCAGGAGGAGGAAAGGTGGCAACAAGCGAAATCTGACAAGATGGACAGGGCACTGAGGAAAAGGGAGGAAGGGAGATAACCGCAAGTGACCGGCATATGAAGAACAGACAAAATCTTATCTTTTCTAATTAAAATGCACTATGATAAACTCAAATCTTACCATAAATCGTACCATATAAATGTATGTACGACAAAAATCTTTCCAAATCAACAGGCAATAGAAGCTAAATATGACAACACAAGGAGGAAAGGTTTAAAACAATCCATTAGAAAACAGCTATATTTGAATTATCATCTTTTTTCAGTTTTAATAATAAGCCCGGACATTTCAAATACGCCTGAAAACCCACAATTATCTTATTGTGCATGTGTGGATTCGTACGCGTGTCTCTACTACTAACAGAACTTTATTACCATCTGTTCCCGCACATGCTTATTTGTTTAGCAGTGACAAAAACATCTTCTTCAATTACAGTTTTCGCCTCTCCTCTCTTTCTCTCTGCCTTTTCCAATCACCTATCCCCTCTTTCCCCACCCCCAAACACCTACCTCCCTACCTGCTCCTGTCTACTCCCCTCTCCCCTCTGTGTGTTACCTACAGTCCAATAAAATCACATCCCACCCAAAATCACTGCCATTATCCCAGCGGTTTTCTAACTACAGCGACCGCTCCTTCCTGCAGCGGGACCCAGCCATTTTAATCAAAGCGTGTGCGTGTCAGTCAGTGTCAGTGTCAGTGTGTGTGTGATACAGTACCGGCAGAGGCCATTAGGTGGAGCTGGTGCTTGACTCAGGGAGACGGGCAGGACGGATGGAGGAAAAAACAGGAGCAGAGAGAGGGGAGAGCGCACAGCCTTTCAGCTCTGCATCGTTTTAATGATGTATAGCAATGTGTTATGCTTAATTTGTGATCACTTCAATACTGTATACTGCAGTTTTTCCCTGTATGCACTTCCGTAGTTGAACCGTGAAAACACATTTCTCTGCGGGTACAATAAAGTTAGTAACATGCGAGATACATGGATACAATTTAGACCTTTGTTACTTCAAATATGTACTCACATAGCAGCAAGTCTTTGAAATAGAAATGTATTGTAATAATAATAATAATAATAATAATAATAATAAAAATGCAGGGTTTTAGTAACTGTTTAAAAATTACGATTTATGTTTTAGTATCGGTGAATCAAAAAAATACATGTAAGATATTGTGGAAATTATAGTAACCTACATCGAGATAATACGCAAGACAATTCATACACTAAAAATAAAATATTAAAAATACTTAGGACAATGTAAAGATAAAAAAAACACAAAAAACTATTCCAAGGAGCTTGTATTGTGGGTAAAAGGCAAATTTTGACCGCCTAAAAAAGTCAAAACAGTCAATTCTAAATAAAGTAAAATACATGTTTTAATAAAATAACTCTTAAGAAGGATGTAAAAAAAATGTTTTTAAATGAGCGACCTTCAAAGTTGCTCTTGTGTTGTTTTGAACGCATAAAAATAACATTTAGTTCAACTGGCGATTTGACACCTCAGCAGCGTAGCTATGGTTACTATACATAATTACCTTGTAAAGTGACCTGAAACAAGGGAATGCATTGTTTTTAATGACACATAAGTGAAATACAGCTATTTCTCTTTGCTACGAATTATTATGTAAAACTGCTTTGAACTGTCACGATGAATAGGAACCTCAGTACAATGACAACAAAAGACTTCGCCAAAAACACAATTACTGCCATACTTTGCTCTCTCCTTAACATTTTAATTGTGGCAAATTAAAGTTACATTTGTTTTAATTCTGGTGATTTTGACTCTTTTTTTGGCTATGTACGTATGATGAGAGATGTTTTGCATACCTGTCCAGTCCCGTAGTTTGGCAGTTTGGATTTAAAAAGGGGCTGGGTTCACTGCTGGTGCATGTGCGGCTGTCACAGATGGACCTGATCACACCTAGTTCTCCCTCACATGGCCTATAGCTAACCCACAGAGCCTGTTTATTGTCACATACAAAGAGTGTTATTTGAATGAAGATCGAGCCTGCCAATTTAGCTATTAGCGTTCAGCGTAGCAGTGTTTACAGTCAGAGTAGGTGTGGAGGAGATAATGGGGACAAATATTAACCTATTTTAAGAGTTGAGAGTCAGCGCCGTAATGCCGTAATGTGACAGCTGCGTGGTACATTATGCTATAAATATATATTTAAAAGGAATCTTCAGTGTTTTCTCCTTACTTAGTAAAAGTTGCTATTGAAATTTCCAATGATCTAAGAACAATAAAGTTGCTTTTGTCTCATTAAGTATCATTATACATACGCGTTGTTAAAAACGTTACACAGATAGTGAGTTACCTTGAGTAGTTTTGAAAATATGTACACATAAAAGTAATCCAATCTAATCCATCTTTATTTGTATAGCACATTTTACCAACACAGGGTCTGAGTAGGCACAATGTAAACTAATACATTGAATGAAATAAATTAATAAAATCAATAAAAGACTATCAGAGGACCACGCACTTCTCACGCTGGGTTAAAGCCAGTGAATAAAAGTCAGTTTTTAATTGACACTTAAAAGCATCAACTGAAAGTAACGGTGAAAATAAAAAAAGAACAATTTTATAGATTTAGAAAAATAAGTTCCACAAGCAATCCAGGAGCGTCAGAAAAAGTCCAAATCCACATGAGAACCTAAAAACTATCCAAATTATCCATTTCACTAGTTTTTCATGCTTCCGTCAAACTGTGTTATTCATAATCTGCTAAAACTCCATTTGTGTATTTACGACAAATTGCGACATGACTTCTTCTCTGACATCCTGGCTGGCAGCTGAGTCTCGTCTTGTCTTGCTGGGTGCCTGTGTCTGTCTCTTGTGGCAGGGGGTCCCATCGACTAATGGGGACCGCGAGCACCCGCTCTCCTAATGTGCATGAGACAGGAAGTGCACCGCCGATCTGTCTTCTGTCTTCATAAAGCCACCCCACCAACCACCAATCGGGACCCTTCTAATTAGTCACCATGGCAACGGCTCTGCCATGCCAATCACATCCCATCGGTGGCAGCAATCAGAAAGGGAGCATTTATCCACTGCTGGGCCCTATCGGTGGAACAGATGTGCGTGTGGGGAAGTGTTGGGTTGTCTGTGAATCAAATGTGGGCGAATGAAGAATGTCGACTGAGAGGGCCTTTATTTTGCATAGACAATGTTGCTTTTATCCTTTTAAAGAATACTCTCAAATCGTCCACCTGTCTGGCTGGGTTTGTTTGTTCGGATCGCATGCAGGCAGATGTGTTGAGAAAGAGGAGGTTGTGGCACGTTGTGATTGTCAGTGGGTGCTGTTTGATTAGCCTGACGAGTGCTAGCAGTCCCCTCACGCCCACAATGCAATCAAACAACTATTATACCGCATGCATACAGGTAAATACTTTCAAAACACACTGACTTTTCAAAGCTTTTTGTCGCGTAAACTACTGAGGAGAAGGATAACCCCTGCTGCTCATACATGAGGCATCAGGCCACTTTGATTTCCAAATGATAACCAACACTGCGTCTAAATATTCAATCATTTCATCAGAGTGAAATTTGAAAGGCAAATACCGACAAATAACCTTGTAAATATTAAGGAACACAGACATGAATAAATTACAGATTCAAGTGGAACAAGTCGACCTGTGGGCTCTGGACATTTTTTCTCTTTTCCCTCCTTAATTTGGT
Organism: Paratrypauchen microcephalus; assembly: GCA_036785185.1. Taxonomy (NCBI): domain Eukaryota; kingdom Metazoa; phylum Chordata; class Actinopteri; order Gobiiformes; family Gobiidae; genus Paratrypauchen; species Paratrypauchen microcephalus. The sequence goes on along the minus strand of JAVJIX010000062.1, from coordinate 439,031 downwards.
GCCATCATCTGCCTGTCAATCACCTTAATTAGCATCAATTGGCATACTCAAAAAGCTAAGGGCAGCTACACAAACTGAATTTATAAGGCAAACACAGACACATGGGCAGAATATGAAGAGGAGTGGCTGGCGATGGCATAGGAGGACAGCAGTCATAACTTCAAGCGCACATCAAAGTGAAGTCCTATTCAAATGTATGCCGTTTGATCACTGCCGCACCGGCTCCCATGCATTCCCATATACACCCCGTACACACAAATACATCGCTGGAATAACCTACATTCCTGTGAGCACTCAAATCCAAAATTTATAAGCTTGAAATCATGGGAAATTATTAAAGACCCCCTCAAATGTGACCACGCGGAGGAGGATTCACTACTGTTGTTCTGTATAGACAAAAGGCGAGTGCTATCTACTTGTATAGCTATACAGAGGTAACATTGGTTCTTACCTGTCTCATGTGAGAGGGTCTTGGCTCTTCCAGTGCCCGAGTGATGCATCGCTCCGTACTTAACTCTGTGTCTCTCTGTGTCTCCTCTCCTCCTCTCTCCTCTCCTCTCCACTCCCTTAAGAGTCCTTCTTTCCTGATTCTCAATGTTTTTCCTTCTAGTATCTCTCCTCTCTCCTTACTAAGTCCTTCTTGCTTCCTTTTCTCCACGTCCTTGGTCGCTTGCCGGAGCTGCCGTGTCCTGTGCCGTGGTCCTGCTCCACTCCTTTCCTTTCGTTGTGCGCGCGTGCGTCTTCTCCGAGGAATCACACTCTGGAGTGGAGCGCGAACACAGACGCGACTCGCACACGTGCTGCAACGGTAACGCAAAAAAAAGAAAGCAACACCGTGCTTTGTAAGTGCTGGCTCGTGCTTTCTCCTCCTCCTCCTCCTCTTTCTTTTCTTCTTTTCTTTTTATTCAAGAGAGCGGTGATCTCTTTTCTCCCCGTCTGCTTAAAGTCCTCAGTCCTCTTTGGCACCTGATCCGGCACACGTCATGGCCAGCGACGGTGTAGGGGAGCAGGTGGATGGGGAGAGACAGAGACAGCCAAAGAAAGTGCATCTGAGCCAAGGCAGGAAAAGCTGTGGTGGCAACTCCATCCTCCAAATGCTCACAGCTCAAACTGAGAGCACACTGGATACAACAGCAGCACATGCGCTATCTCTCTCCTCCCTCCCCTCCTCTCACTTGCTCGCCCACCCTATCTCTCCTCCTGCGCGCGGTCGAGACGCAGGGTGGAGGGGGAGGCTCGGGATGACGGCGGGCGGCTAGCGAATAAGCAGACAGCGAGAGGAAAGTGGGATGAGAAGGGGTAGCAAAAAAAAAAAAAGAGAGAGGAAAAAGATGGGTTTGCAGAATGGGGGCAATGAAATAAAAATCTACATTTTGAGGAAAAAAAAAAAGTGACAGAATCATGTGGATGTGCCATATAGCGTCAAAGGTAAAAGAGGGAGAAATATATTAGATATGGAGGACCCAAGGGAGCAGGTGGCAGGAGGAGACGAGGAGGAGAAGACATGAATGGAGAGAAAGGAAGGTGATAGGAGGAGGGAACAAGGAGGTAAAATAAGGATGCAGATCAGTGAGGAGAGGAGAGAGATAGGAGGGAGGAGATAAGGGCATAGGACACTGCAGCAAGGAAGCTAGTAATATGTCAAATCTCACATGGGAAAGCTCGCGCGCACTTAACGATGCTAAAAAAGAGCAATGTCAAAACTGAGGACAGGCCAACGTGAAAGCAAAAAATGTACCAATTCAAAACATAAAAGCTTTCCGGGGTTCTTACAGAATTTTTCTTTATTGTTACAGACAAGCTGAAGGCAAGCCGTCTCACACATACCTTTTTAGCACCTTTGAAAATAAACACTGTCTATAAAACATTTTTATTCCAAAGAAAGTCTCACATAAGGTGGCAGGTTACCAGGTGAGTGGAGGTCTTCACAGTGCCCAGCAGAGGGCAGGCAAATTGTCATGTAGAACCGGTATCAAGGCAATCCTCGTAATATAGAATGAAGGGGAATTTAAATAGCCAGATTTTATCATCAGCTTTTCCACTCACTGATTTAAATTCACCACATTAGCATGCAGGCTCGTCAAGGCTGCTTTAACATTATTATGCATTCGCTTAAGACTGAACCAGATGACTACGAGGGATAATATTTAAGGTATATATTTCAGATAGCCCATAACGTCAGGCTGCTTTTCTTTCTCTGTTACATAATTCAAATCGCACAGGCTTTGTAGCGCGAGTAAGACAAGAACGATGACACAGAAATCCAAGCAGACATTGATCAAAGAGTCCGTACAGAACAATACACTTTATCTGTATTGGAGAGCAGGTAGCAGGAATAGCGGCTGTGCGAGTAGCTACAGCAGGTGGGGCATAAGGAGGCGCATGCCGTGGGATGGAGAGACACGGGGGAGAGAGAGAGGAAGGGGGTAAAGGCCAAAGCCGAGGCAGTACTCCAGAGGGCCACTGTCAGGCTCATTTTCAACACTTGATGTGACATTCGTCCGCTCCATCTATCACAGCGAAATGAGAGCAGCAACACAATGGAGGGGCAGCGCTCTGGTACAGGTGATAATAATATGTGCCGTATAATAAAGGAAGCGTATTACATAGAGTATTCGTGTGAGCATAGTGTTGAGATGTGAATATTAGATTAACACTATTACAAGTGAAAAGCGATGCAAGCCGCCGCCATTTTTGTAACCCAGGCCGAGATTAGATACATCATGTCTTGAGGTATAGGTATGGGCAGTGGAAAAATCCATAAATCCATAAAATTATACTGATGTTTGCCTAAATAATCTAGGTTTCAATTTCAGCACAGTCCATGCACAGTTAGCATACCATTTTTATTCAGGGGAAACAAAACAAAAAGCTACCCAATTTTTCTTAAAACTTCATTCCCTGTGATTGGTTAAAAGGTGCGCTGTTTAACATTTCTGCTAGGGGGTTTCCATGGAGATATTTTTGCTTTGCCTTTGCCTGTGTTGCGTTTTTTCAATTACAGGTGTTTTGCTGCTCAAAAATACTACAAAAAACATGCGCTCCTACAGTGAGTGGAGATCTGTAACTTGGCCTGGAGGCATTATGGGCTTGTCTCCATGGAAATAGATCCATTTAATGCCATACTGTGGGAGATTCTATACAATGCAATAGCATCTCCAGACAAGCAGGTGGCAGATTCCCCTCCGGAAAGTTACACAGTGCAGCTTTAAGTTTGCAAGTCATTCAGAGGATGCAGAGTCTGACCAATGACCAAAAATTGGAATAATTCATAATTAAACTTTATAATAGTCACCCATAGCAACAGGTTTAAACATTGATGCACAGGGTACGATACGTGATAATACTGAAATAAGTCAAAAAGCACAATTATACAGCAAAAAGTAGTCTTAAAGTACAATACTGTTAAAAGCTATGAACTGCAATAAATAGTGAACTGATTATAATGAGTCAGAAGTTATTGATTCAACCGTCTACAGTTCAAATCTTCATAGTACAGAAAAAATAACCAAATGTTTCCTACTAGTACAAAGACAAAGCACTAAAAATTAATTTAAAAATATTGTTCCATCTAGCACGTATTGAACGATAAGTCGATATAGTAATTATCCTAACAGGTCTATTGATACACTAACTTTGCTATGTCAAAGGAAATAGATATTGATTAATAATTACCCACCATTAGCAGTCATTAGGGCTTAGCTTTTTGTAACCATGAAACTAATTTTCTGGATTCAGTTGCCACACCACATATTCAGTCACTTAGCATACGTTTCTCACACAAGTTGTGGTCACAGGATTTACCAAGTGCCACAGGGAGGGAGGGGCCTAGCATACGTCGCGACTATGACTTGATCATATTAAAGTTGAAAGTGCGGCCGGCGGTGGAATCAGCGGGGGTGCGCACAGAGAAGGCAGATTCCTAGATGAGGTTCACGTCGATTTGTCATGATAAAAAACCCATCCTAGACAGGAACAAATTGCTTTCTTGACAACACCTTGTAATACTCCATCATACACACACACACACACACACACACATACACAAACCCATGTAAATGCGCGCACGCGTGAACACCAAAAAAGTGATACATTTTCGCACAACGGTTATTTATCAATGCCATTCACAATCATTAGACTTGGCATATCTGTATAACCATATATATTAGGGCGTATAGGTTGGGACGACCAGTGGATTCGCTCGAGACTCTCTTTCAAAAGCTGTGATGGAGGACGTGAAAGCTGGTGGGAAGAATAAGAGAAGCAGGACACATGAAAAGGAGCTAGGAAATATCAGAAGGAAAGGTCACATATCCGAAGGTGAAAGTATGCAAGGTAGTGTAAAGTGGATGAGATGATTAAAACCTTTACGTCCAAGGCCTATTATGCATATTACAAAGAATCTACAAAGAATCTATTCCTTTTTATCCCACTATTACACTTATAGGTCAATATCGAGCCTTGTAAAGGGTGAGCTGGTCATCAAGATTGGAAAGCGTCAATTTGAAAGAGATTTAGTCTTGACATTCAGGCACTGACGGAAGTGAAATTAAGTGTGAACTAATGTGGCACAATTCTCTATGTGATAAACCTGTAGGGGGTCAACAGAGTATTGTATTTGATCTATTCCATACATTTTAGGCTCGAGGTATTTATCCACTAAACAACTGTTAACCACTCTGCAACTTAAAGGTTCTATATTACACAAAACGGACTCTTGTGAGCTTTAAAGGAAAAGTAACGTTTTTTACAATTTCAGTTTTTATTTCGGTAATAAAACAAGTTGTTTTACTCACCCATATCACTTTGGTGTCATATGGAGCATTTCCGGAGATGTTTTAGATTAGCGTTAGGCTAACGCCGTTAGCCTAGCGCGACTTATAGCCATAGCTCGGGGCATTCCCCAAGCATGTAATATGCCCCGTGCGGGCTCCAAATAACACAAACTTTAGCACTTTTCAAATCATAGAAGCTCGATGTCTTAGTCTACGATTTCGTTTGGTCAAAAGTGGCCTGTAATCCGAGATTTAGCCATAGTTTCGAGTAGATGAGGAGGCCAGTGCGCATGCGCGGAGTGTGCTCTCAGCTCCCGGGACCCAAACATGAAACGCAAAGCTGTAAACTATGGCTAAATCTCGGATTACAGGCCACTTTTGACTCAAATGAAATCGTAGTCTAAGACATCGAGCTTCTATGATTTGAAAAGTGCTAAAGTTTGTGTTATTTGGAGCCCGCACGGGGCATATTACATGCTCGGGGAATGCCCCGAGCTATGGCTATATGTCGCGCTAGGCTAACGCCGTTAGCCTAGCGCTAATCTAAAACATCTCCAGAAATGGTCCATATGACACCAAAGTGATATGGGTGAGTAAAACAACTTGTTTTATTACCGAAATAAGGCTCAAATTGTAAAAAAAAACATTACTTTTCCTTTAAGTCATATTATAAAGTTGTTTCCTCGTCACAAACATACCCAGAGTTGTGATTTTGTTTTTCATTCACGCAGGTTTGAGTAATCCTTTATTACTTTGTCTACATCTCCAAAGATCAGAAACGCTCTGTTCCACCTTGTGATGTCATGTAGTGGTAGTTTTCAAGTTAACCTTTTACCTTTAGTTCAGTATAGAAAGAGGCAATTCAAGGGCTGAAATCATAGATGCAGAAACACCAAATAACCAATTTTCTAGCATATTTCTACCATTTTGAATAGGAAAACCTTGAAATAAGCAAACTAATTAAGCCGATTTCAAAAGTAAACAATATAAGCAAAGTAATTTTGGCTGTCATGTAGTGCACTAACCATCTATTATGCTATTTTCTGATTATCTTATATAATGTTGTTTCCTCATCACAGTGATACTTGGAGTTGTGTTTTGTTTCATTCACATTTAACACACAAACCCTGCATATTTCAGTTGAGTTCTTCTCTTAAACAGAAAACACTCTGTTCCACCTTTTGTCATGTGGTAATGCAGGAAGTGCTCCATGGTGTTTTTTGACTCCAATCCCAGAATAATTTGGATTTCAGCCCTGGAATTGTCAGTCTACTAGACAAAAGGTAAAAGGTAGCTGTTAACTCAAAAATTACCCCTTCATGACATCTCAAGGTGGAACAGAGCATTTTGAGCTTTAGTTGACAGACTAATAATAAAGGGTTGTTCAGACATGTGTGAATGAAATAAAACACAACTCCAGGTATGTTTTTGATGAGGTAACACCATTTTAACATGACTTAAAGCTCATAAGAGTCAACTTTGCATAATATGGGTCCTTTAAGATCGTTGAAACCATTTAAATTGCAAAAGATACTGCATATAGCCCTTTCATGAGTGTTATTTTTATCTTTCTTGTACCTCCTACATCTTCCTGCTCCTCGCGCCTCCCGAGCTGAGCCGCAGATGGGGGAAAAGCGAGAGAAAAGGAGAAGAGAGGGGAATAGATGGAGAGAGAAGGTGTGCTATAAGGTGCCCCCATGGGTTGAACACGGTCATTTGTCATGAGGCTGAAAGCTTAAGAAAAGACTAGTTAACCTTTACAGCTGATCCCCGCGAGACACAGGAAAAAACATAGCCCAGCAAAACACCTCACGGAGAAAAGGGGGCTTGAGCAGCCGCCGTGCACCAGCAGAGGGGCGTGCACGAAACTGTGAACGTGCACGTGGCTAGGAGCGTGCACGGGGGTATACATGCATGTTGGAGCCATCCAGAATCAATATTGCTGCAACAGTGGGAGGTGGCAAGTGTTTTTTTCTGCATCCTCTGTTCCATGTCCCTCAACAAGCAGTCCTGTTGTCTCCTAGGTCCTTCACTCCCCTCCTCTCCACTCCCTGTCATCCCCACACCCCTGCCAGAGTAATTAATCACCATGTGCTAATGAGCTATTAACTAATGACACATTGACATGCCTCAGCCTGTATGCGCCTGCCTTACTGTGCGTCTTTGCACCAGTCCAAGCATGCACTGATGTCACTGACGCTACCCTTACCACGCTAATGTGATTAATAAGGTTAAACTCTTATTAGGAAAGGAGCAGAAGGAGAGTGCAGACAAGTACCTGCATGCACCCAAGAAAATGCAAGGGGAAAAAAATGTCTTAGCCATAGGGCAAAGAATGACTTGTGTCTCTGGCGCAAAGTCTGAGCGAAAATAAAACTAGGTCAGGGGGAAAAAATAACATCAAATGCTTTATAGCTTTCACCATATATTCTCATTAGCCAGGGGCTGACTCTGCGATGTACTAATCACAACTCAGGGAGAAGTGGAGAGATCTGAGTACAGCACATCACTGCCATTGAGGCCTTTTTAACAAAAACCCACACTCCCTTACGCTGTTTTTGGACATGGATCAGTTCTCATTCAACCATTTTTCTTGACACCATAATACTTATTCAAGTTCGGGGAGGTCACGTTTGCTTCGCTTGCCATTTCTTGAATCAAATATTACTATAAAAGTCCTACAGTAAATACATAGAACTCTCCTGGTCTCGTCAGTCTGTCTTTCAGCACCATGGACAGCGAAACGTGAAGCTTTCAAATGGAAACAAATGAAATCTTCTTCCTTGTAAGCTATTATTGATTGTTTATTTAATCTGATTAGAACACAAATATGCATAGGTGGATTAAAGGTGCTCTATGTAACCCTAACCCTAATGGACGGTTGGTCTTTTTATTGCTCAAAAACTTGCCTCTTCACAGATCTGTTTTGTAACTCGGCTTAGTGGCATTATCTCCCTCCTACATAAAAGTTACATAGTGCAGTTTTAAGACAGGTATTTCCTCAACTGGTGGTCCCTTAGTCCACTTGTTTAGTGGACTAAGGGAGTGTGACGTCACCCATAGTGTTCAGCTCCAGTCAAATGACACTCACAGTTATGGGGTGAATACAAAGCCAAGTTCCATAATAGGAATAGGAATTGAATTACAAAAATGACAAATGAGAAAAAATGAGGAACCTGGCAGCAGAAGTTATGGAGTCAATGGAGACTGCTCACTTCCTATTTGAAATGTGATGGCTAGCAGGGTAGGTATGTCCATTTACGTATATATACATTCTACGCCTAAAAATGCTCACAAATGGTCATAATTGAATAACATAAGTGGAGTTTCATATTTGATTTCAACAAAACTTCATAAAACTTTACAAATTCAATTAATTGTTTAATAATTGGAATAAGTATGACTAAGTATTTGGGTCGCCCGAGCCTTTCTGTGTGGAGTTTGCATGTTCTCCCTGTGTCTGGGTGGGTTTCCTCCGGGCACTCCAGTTTCCCCCATTAACCCAAAACATGCACCATAGGTAAAATTCTCCAGCGGTGGTCCCTGACCAAACCGAAGCAAGAAGATCATGGAGATGGTCCCTGGGCGCAGTAATGTGCTGCCCACTGCTCCTAATAACAGCATGGGTTAAATGCAGAGAAGAATTTCTCCTAATCTTCCTGATTAGTTCCGTTTATCATTTAGCCCTGATGTGAAGAGTGTGATGTGTCATCTATAAATGTTTCCAAAACCAAGACAAATAATTTCAGCAAAAATATAGGTCAAAATAAATAACATAGGAATATCACTGGGCCCCCAAACCAGCCTGAGAGAACCACCCCTTTAATGTGTACTATAAGTCTATTTAACTGAATGTGTTGCACTCTTAAACTGGGTGAATTCTAGTTGGAGTCGAAATGTACTTACCGAAAGATCATTTGATACTCAGGAGGATGCTTGCACTACATAATGAAGAGTCTAACCCAGTATCAGCGTCTGTGCATGCATGTGGAGACTATGGGCCAGAGCCACGGGTCTATAGCATGTGCCTGGCCTAACAGTGTATCCCTATGGAGAAGTTCTGGCACATACTGACGCTCATTTGCATTCTCCCCATTTTTCTGTGGCTTTAGAAGTGAACAGCTGCTTAATGGTCATAGCTCTTCAGAGACAGGACATTGGGAGAGGGGTTGAGGGGGAGAGAAGTATAGCCTGGGCTTCAGTACCGCACACACAGGTAGAGGGGCCCAGCACTGTAGCCAGCACGGTTCAGAGAGCGGGATGTGACCATTTAGCAGATGTTTTTCTTTCCCCAGAAGTGACTTTGGAGGTTTTTCACACTGTTGAATTTTACTACAATGGAAAAACAAAGCCAGCCACACACGCATTAGCGCTGATGATAGGAGAGAGGGTTTCGGTGAACGGGATGGCTAAAACAACACTGCAATGTTGGTAGTAGACTGCAAATGCTAATGGCAAAGTAATCTTACTTACTCTATTTAATTGCAACCGGGATCCCCTAATTCTGTTGTAATTCTTTAAATAGTTAATCTATGTTGAATACGTGAATGAGATAGTTAGGGTTTTTGACTGTGGGAATTAATTGCTACACAATTTCATAACAAGTCATTTTTTATAACTTATATTTACTAAATCAAGTTTTAAAGATACTGTACATTATGCAACTTTTCTTTGCTTGTCTTCATGCAGATGTTATTGCTATCCATCAAATGTTCCTTAGTATGGCATTAAACTAGAAAACAGTTTTGTTAACTTTAATGCTGTACTCTGGAACTTTCACGGTAAAGCCCTGGAGATAAGCAGCAGGCACACTTTGCAGCCCCTCACCTGAAAAGTTATAACTATGAAAAAAAACTACCGCTACTAAACTACTAAATGTTAGGAACCACGTACTGGCATATGAGGGACAGTGGCACATCAGTTACATACAATCCAATTAAACTTTATTTTATTTATTTGCACAGGCAGAGACTTATTTCTCTCCACAGTTCACTCTCTATTCTCCCAACATGCACCCCTTGACATTACCAAAAAGCACCCATTTTGTTCACTTAACCATTAATACTTCACATGTGGTCTCATGGCTCACAAATTATCAGTTTTAAAATTGCCTCTAGCTGCCAGACTAAAACTGTTCTTTGATTTTGGCAAGTTGAAATTTTGATAATCTCCCACACATGTCTACATCAAATAGCCCGTGTGCTCATTTAACTGTTTGACTAGACAGAGCTACGGAGGCACACACAGATGGGGTGTGTTTCATGAGGTGCCAAAAAGAAGTGATTTGGTGCGATGGAAAACCAAGAGGAAAGAGGAGAAGAGCGAGGGAGCGAGGAAAAGAGAAGGTTATTGCCTGGTTCACTGCGAAGTCACGCTTACACTCTGTTCCCTCAGGCCTCAACCTCACGACTTGACCTTTCCTTCTACGATTACTCAAACCTCCTTTTGGACCAAGTATTGCCAAGATCACTCACTTAAAAAGCTAGACAGAGGAATGAGATATTGATTGATTGGCATGTTTGGTGACCTACTGCAGTGTCATTACCAGTAAGAGATTAGTAGTGTTTATATTAAAAATAGAAACTGATATTAAATAATGAAACTTGACTTTTTGGCACAGTCAAGATAAAATTGGTAACAGAGTGAAAGTGTGCACAGCTAGAATCTGGTTAACAAAGCACATCTTTTGACAGGAAAAGAGTCCAAGCAGGATTTGATGTTCATTTTGAACCAAAAGTGAAAATGTAGAAGTACAAAAAAAAAAAAAAACTAAAAATACTAATGGAGAAACAGTATGAAATGGTCAGATACAAAATTATCACTTGGGGAAAAGCAACACTTACAAAATGAACTATGCAACTTTTCTAACACCTGCTTATCTCCATGGAGATGCTATTGCTTTGCCTGGAATGTCACACAATCTGGCATTAAACATACCTATCTTGCATTTGTTAAATTTCAAGTGCTTATTGCTCAAAAGTCACAGATCTGACCTGAAGGTAAAGTCTTGGCCAGGACTGCTTTAGCTGGAAGATTAACTACTGTGCATGTTTTCACCTGGTGGCCATACTGGGAGAAATTACAGTGGTACCTCACCTTACGAAAGAGCCAACAAACGAAAATTTCAAGTTACGAAACGCCTTCACGTTAAATACGAAAGAAAATTCAAGTTACGAAACGCGAAATCTCAAAAATTCAAATAATGCGCACTCAGCCACACACATTATACGCTTTTCTCAGACTGGATTTAAACTTTTCTCACATTTCTCTCTCGTTTAAACACTCAAACTTTCATAGATTTTCAACAAAATGTATTAATAGTGAAGCGTGGGGGGAAGGGGGAGGGCGGTGTGTGTGTGCGCGGACACATGTGATAGCGCAGCATGACCTGAGCAGGTCTAAACCAGGTCTAAACCAGGTCTAAACCAGGTCTGAACCAGGATTAGACCACCGCGGCTCTTGCATGCATTCATGCGCTCAGACTGCGTGCGGTCCCCCTCGCTGCTCGCCTCAGCCGTGACTCGAAACGAAACCAGGAAATAGACCCGTACGCGGCGCTTTAATCCACCTGGTTTAGTCCAGGTCTAGACCTGGTCCAGTCCAGGTTTAGACCTTGGTCTAGACCTGGTATAGTCCACGTTTAGTCCTGGGTCTACAGTCTCTACGCAGGACACAGTGTTACACTATAAAAAAAAATGTTACACTATTTAAAAAAAAACTTGGAACGGATCAGTCCTTTTCCATTGAAATAGCTACTCAATTTACGAAAAATTCACGTTACGAAACCACTTCTGGAACAAATTAATTTCGTAAGGTGAGGTACCACTGTATAGGCAATGCAACATCATCTCCATGGAGACCAGCAGGTGGCAGGCCTTCAAGAGAAACATTAAAGCACTGTTAACTGTAAAGGAATTTATCTAATATTGTTCCAAACCTGGATTCAAATTGTAGCAAGGGAAGCATAAAACTTTGCTAAGCAGCTCCTTTAAACACATGAAAAGAAAGCCGATGCCTTAAATAGCTTATTTTAAATTCCAATAACATGAATTGTCTATGTGTTCCCATCCCAGTCTTTATTGTCCTAGAGGCCTTTTCAGCCATCCTCACATAAAAGCCTGAAAAGTAGATAAACTTTTAAACAAACTACATTTCAATTCAACTGACACAACAATTCGTGACCAATCAATAGTGTAGCGCAATGCAATTACTAGCATCATAATTGGGCCAATCACATCACTGCTCAATCCCAACAAGCTGAATATTTTACCCATTTAGTCCTGTTTGCAGTCTTGTCACATCTGTCGTCTCACTATAGACCAAAAAACAAACTTGTGGACAGTTTTATGGTTGCAGTTCTCCACAAGAGCAGCCTCTCCATCCAGTCAAGCGCCATTTCTAATCAGTGTGGGTAAATACGAGGCTCTTGTTTCTCTCTTGAATTTGCAAGCAGTCTCCAAAATAAATAATAATTTTAAACCTTTGTTTCGTAACATATATCAACAAAAAGCCAGCTTTTCAACACCTTCATTATACAGCGGTAAACACTGGATTATTAAGGCACAGACTTGAACTGGCTGTGATAAATGGCGCCCACGTGGCACTTGTTCCAGATGCCAAACAAGCGACAAGCGTTCACAAAATAACACTAAAGGATGAGTGCAGACAGGCAGAGCAGATAGAGACGTACAGCTATGTAAATGTGCCTATTAAAGTCAAATCCCCAAAACAGACGCCAGGCAATGTCACCATGCGGCCAAATCAGCAAAGAAGAAGAAAGTTACACTTAAAATGGTGTAACTTTGTTTTTTTGTTTTTGTTTTTTTTCTCTTTCTCTCCTTCATTTTTATTTTGTCTGTGCTTGCTTTAAAAAAGTTGAAATCAAAAAGTTGCAAATGCTACTGTATAACTCCTTTTTTGGCTAACGAGGTGATACACCACTTCCTTAACAGATTCAAGGCTTTTTTCAACTACATATTAAACTGCAATTCTTCCTCTTTAGTTGACAATTTGACAACACTATAATAACTACTCTTTTTACAGCCGTAAAGGTACATTGTGTAACTTTCTGAAGGTGGGTTCATCAACTGCTTGTCTCCATGGTGATTTTATCCCTTTGCAGTAAGCCATTAAACATATGTAGCATTTTTGCAGCATTATTGCTCTATTGGTCAAAAAAAATCTTGAAAACATGCGTGTTCACAGTGTATGAGCTGGGTCACAATAATAACTGTTTAAACATGAATGTTTTAATGCCATAATGTGGAGAATTCTCAGCAAAACAATAATATTTTTATGGAGACAAACAGGTGACGGAACCTCCCCTTGAATAGTTATGCAGTGCTTTAATAAAGCATGAAGAAATACTTAATTATGAATGATTCAGGCTTCATGATTCAGTAACTACTTCATCAAGGGGTTAGGGCAGGGGTCGGCAACCTTTACCACTCAAAGAGCCATTTGGACCCGTTTCACACAGTAAAGAAAACACTGGGAGCCACAAAACCCTTTTGAAATTTAAAATGAAATAACACTGCATATAATGCGTATAATATAATTTTTACCTTTGTGACATAGAATTACATTTTGAATATGAACGAACTAAAATAAAATACATTTCAATTAAATACAGTGGTCCCTCGCTGTTTCGCTGATTTTTTATAGTGTATCAACACGTATTGTGTTCTGCATCCTGATTGGCTAAAGCAGGGGTCTTCAACGTTTTTCAGGCCAGGGACCCCCAAACCGATGGCGAACTGGGCCAGGGACCCCCTACTATATATACGGCATACAATTGTGTTTTATATTAAATTGAGCTTAGTGTCATGTATAAACATTGCTACTCTGTTATGGTACTGTATTTTATACTATAAAATATAAAATTATATTATTTTAAAGTGAAATCAAAAGATTTCGCGACCCCCCTGCAGTACCTCCGCGACCCCCCTAGGGGTCGCGACCCCCCTGTTGAAGACCTCTGGGCTAAAGGACTGTAGACCTTTGTCTTTGTCCACTGTGTCTGCTGTACAGAATGCGGTCAGTTTGCCAAATTTATTTAAATGTTCGATCATGAGCAGTGTGACTCTGAAGACTGAGCGGTCTGGCATTTGAGCACATGCCAGAAGGGCCGAGTCCGTGCTCTATTACGGATTTGACCGCGTGTCCGCGCGCACACTTCTCCGGGTGGTCAATGCGCATCGGGAAGTAGCGGCAATGTTTGCGCATAACGAACTGGTGGAACCTGGAGTCCAGGCGGCGGAACCAGTCCTGAGAGCGCACGGATGCGTTCTCACTACAGTTCTGTGTTTGGTGCAGAGCTGTAGAACCCCTCCCCCCGTTCTGCTTGTAGCTGTAAATTGCCAGGGCCGATGATCCCAGTCCGTCACTGCTCTGAAGTGCTGTATGTTTGCAAGTTTTCTCCCCAACAAAACCCGCAACAGCGCAGCGGCGCCAGGCGCCTCGGTCAGAGGAACTGTGAAATACACACATATTTATACACGCAATATAAAACTGACTACTTCACGGATTTTGCCTATCGTGGGTTATTTCTACAACGTAACCCCCACGATAAACGAAGGACCGCTGTACTGAGCCGCATCAGAGGGATCAAAGAGCCGCTTGCGGCTCCGGAGCCGCGGGTTGCCGACCCCTGGGTTAGGGTTACATACATTGTTTCTTACATACATTGTTACCACCAGTTCTTTACCATGAATTATCTTGTCTTGAACTAGCATAATGACTATAATGGATCCAACACCTCGAGGCATGTTTACAGAGCACATGTTCACCACAATCATGTAACCACCACACATACATAAGCTAACAATTAGCTCTGAGGGCTCTTGACACCGTGGAGGACACATCGAAAGAATGTCGGTGTAGGATGAGAGTTGAACCATGATGGATTACCCGCCCCCATAAAGTCACTCACACCACCCCTGCATCTTGTCTGCTGCAACCCTGCCCATGTCACGAGATCAAAAAGTCAGATTTACTTTACATAAGAGAGGTTCATATTATGTGTGTAACTGCTTTGTAGATGTAGCGCTACATAGCCAAGTTGCTAATCAGGCCGCTCGCACACACACGAACATGGCGGAGACGATGCCATGTGTTGAGCTGGTGATAGAGAGCTGGCAGTTGGCAGACAGACAGCAGACGCCGTTCTTCGACATCAAAAGTCTCAGAGCCCCATCTCACTTTCATCCCTCGCTCTATTTCTCTTTCTTTCACTCACCCTCTTTCTCTCTCTCTCATACACACACACACACACACACACACACACATGCATATAGCCCTACACACACTTCCTCTGATCTCTATGCCAAAGATGGAGAAGAGCCCAAAAGACAT
Organism: Paratrypauchen microcephalus; assembly: GCA_036785185.1. Classification (NCBI taxonomy): domain Eukaryota; kingdom Metazoa; phylum Chordata; class Actinopteri; order Gobiiformes; family Gobiidae; genus Paratrypauchen; species Paratrypauchen microcephalus. The sequence continues at coordinate 423,903 of JAVJIX010000062.1, read as the reverse complement.
ATGTGGACATGCGCATACACACCACAACGTCTTGAACCGGATTTCATCAGCCGCTGTTGAAACGCAGTCGGCGAGACGTAACTACACAATTTTTTTATGTTTGTGTAAAAAGTGAATGCAACTGTCTGCTGCTTTTGTATTGACTCGAATCATACTTCAAAGAGGCTTAAATTAAACGTTGTAATGTGATAGTAGTTGAAGAAGAACCTAGAATACTTCAAACCTATTACATGCATAGGTGGAAAAAGTGCTTAAAAGTGTGTAGTACTTAAAAGTACTACACACTAAGTAAAGTGGCGGGTCACCATTAGCTTGTCTCCATGGAAATATTATTACTTTGTCTAGAATATTCCACAGTGTAGACTAAACCTATCTTTCATGAGGGAGAAAAGCAGGTTACGGCACAATGCTACATTACAAGTCACATCTGTGGAGAGTCGCCCCTATTCACAGAAAGAATTATTGTATTTTTGAACAATAGAAACACCTCTAATTAATAAATGCTAAATTGATTTGTTTAATGTCAAATCATAGAACATTCCAGGCAAAGCAAAAAGATCTCCATGGAGACAAGTAGGTAGCGGACCAAGTAGGTAGCACTATATCCTTAAAGGTGCACTATCACCTAATTGTCTCCATGGAGATGTTACAGCTTTGCCTGGAATGTTCTACAGTATGCCATAAAATGTAATATTTTACAATAGGTGAATTATCTGTATTTTTATTGCTCCAAAATACTTTAAAACACACATTCTCACTGCCAGCATAGTTACGTCTTCACAGATCTGACTTGTAACTTATAACATCACTTGCTTCCTTCTTTGGAAATGGAAATGTTTAAAGGGACAGTGTGTAAGATTTTTACCCGTTAATTACTGAAATTGAAGATACCCATTCAAAAATACATTGTTTTCCAAGCCTTTTCACTTCCATCATGAAATCAAAGTATTCTTTTGGACTTAGATATAGTCACATAAAAGGGGGATCTTCCCCATGCAGAGGCAGCCATTTTGATTACGAGAGCCGCAGAAGGACATTTGGGCTCCGCCTTCGCCTTCGGAAAGGGCTCGTGGTTTTGGGTAAACAACACAAGCATGCTGCCGGATCAGACGTCGTAATGGATCTAACACGTGTTTTGGACTAAATTGTTTTACTGGATTTTATTCGCTGGATCCTTACGGACAAATTGAGAGCAAGTTTATGGTGAAATACAGAGTTTGACCTGTGCAAAGCATTCTAAGGTAAGCTAACCTTGTTTTGTGCTTTTCCGTATAAAAGCCCCATGAGCTCGGGGAGTGATAGTTTTGCAGGGAAATGAATTGCATAGTCAAAAAGAGGAGACTGTAAGGTTTCATTTGATGTGTAGAGTGTCATGGTACATGATCGGGAATGTGTGTTTTCATGAGAAAAGAAAAAAACAAAAAACAGAACCGCGTTTTATTTATACAGTAGCGGCGTGCGGACCTCGAGGTCTGCCGTAGCTAAAACAGAGAGTGCAATAGCACCATCCACCTATGCACCACGAATCCTACACACTGGGGCTTTAATGTTGTGCTGTAGAAAATTCCAGGCAAAACTAAAACATCTTCATGGAAACAAGCAGTTGGGGACCCTCCACCAGGAAAGTTATACACTACACCCTTAAAACACAATGCTTTTCAAAAGTACAACAACTTAGACTATACTTTCCTCCTCAAAGACACAACATAAATAAACAAATTAATCTTACAAAACTGTGAGTAAATGTGTGTATAATTGGCACTAGAAGTTTAATCTGATCATTACTTTAGCATAAGGTTCAACAACAGTGCGGTGCAAGGACCAGTTTCACCTTAAATTAATCCAGCACTAGTTAATGTAAGATGTGGAAATAAAGTGGCAGTGAACCACCAGTTTAGCCCATTACCAGAGCCTGTTTATTTGCATATAGAGTGAGGCAGAGTGATACCATCTCAAGTGGTCACTGGAGACACACACACACATACATGCATGCTAATAGAAGGTGTGATACGACATGCTTCTCTGTAGGTAACCTAATATGAAGAAGGAGTCATGTAAACAGCATATTTAAACACTCTATACATCAGTGATTCTTACATATACTAGTAAATAAACCACCTTGAACATAATTAATTAAACATATCTGCCTTTGCATAGTTGAACTTGGCATCGATAGGTTGCTTTCAAAAGACATTACAACGTAACTCTCAAATTGCATATATGTTCACAGTATTTATGGTTAAAATAACTGTTATTACTGGGCCTATTCACATGAAACTAAAAATGGCAATCGACATCTTCTAAATAAACAAAAGGGAAATACTTTTACACAATAGATTCAGAAACAGACATTTTTCAACACCAAAAACTAAAATGTTTTCAGTTGAAAACACTTCAGACTATAAGACCAGTTTATGGACCCAATCGCTAAGGATAACAACATTAAGGATCATATGTTTAAATTAATCTCATATACAGTTAAAGGAAAAATAACGTTTATTTATTTATTTTTTTACAATTTGAGCCTTATTTCGGTAATAAAACAAGTTGTTTTACTCACCCATATCACTTTGGTGTCATATGGTGCATTTCCGGAGATGTTTTAGATTAGCGTTAGGCTAACGCCGTTAGCCTAGCGCGACTTATAGCCATAGCTCGGGGCATTCCCCGAGCATGTAATATGCCCCGTGCGGGCTCCAAATAACACAAACTTTAGCACTTTTCAAATCATAGAAGCTCGATGTCTTTAGTCTACGATTTTGTTTGGTCAAAAGTGGCCTGTAATCCGAGATATAGCCATAGTTTCGAGTAGATGAGGACGCCAGTGCGCATGCGCGGAGTGTGCTCTCAGCTCCCGGGACCCAAACATGGAACGCATAGCTGTAAACTATGGATAAATCTCGGATTACAGGCCACTTTTGACTCAAACGAAATCGTAGACTAAAACATCGAGCTTCTATGATTTGAAAAGTGCTAAAGTTTGTGTTATTTGGAGCCCGCACGGGGCATATTACATACTCGGGGAATGCCCCGAGCTATGGCTATAAGTCGCGCTAGGCTAACGGCGTTAGCCTAACGCTAATCTAAAACATCTCCGGAAATGCTCCATATGACACCAAAGTGATATGGGTGAGTAAAACAACTTGTTTTATTACCGAAATAAGGCTCAAATTGTAAAAAAAAAATAATTACTTTTCCTTTAAATAAGCCCTTGCCCTCCGTCTGAAATTATAACATTCAAATTCTGGAACATGAACTCAGCCTATTCCTCGATGTGGATATTTTCAGTGTGGTGTCTGTATATTGATACTTTGCAACGCCATCATGTTGGGGGTGTTCTACATGCATCTCTGTTGGTGAAATTTTCAGGAGTTGCCATGGTGAGACAATGCACACATTAGCAAACACAGACAAAAATGTTTTAAGGTATTCTGAAAACTCAGAAAACACAAAAGGGATTTAAACAACACATTTTCAGGAGCCTGAAAATGTCCATGAGAGTGTTTGGGGTCTTGTTTAGGTGAGAGTTATTAGAAAACTGTTGGCTTGTTTAACAGCGCAAATAATCTCATCTGTTGTAGTTCCGACTAAATCAGTCCTTTCTAATCAGATTGTTTTAAAACAAAGCTTACAGATTAAGTCTAACTTGGGTAACAGAAGTTTTCAGTTAGCTTCACAGCCCCAGGGAATGTTGGTGACATCCCCTGCAAAATATCAATATGTTGTGTTTTATGTTCATATCATTAACCGAAATCCTCTAGACTTTCTCAAACCATGACCTAGCACACATGTGACTGAACCACGACTAAGCCGTAATCAAGACTTCATGGACTAAAGGTCCCCTCTGTCCCCCCCTATAACCTCACATGCACAATAGGTTAATCCTCCAGCTAGGTATTCCTGATCATGAACTAGTCTAAGGATTTTAAAATGGGTACTGCACTTTTGTCACCCAATTCTCCTAATAGGGTACATTTCAGTATTGTCAGAATACAAGGTACAGTACTCATATCCCTGGGTAATGTAATACCTTAAACATTAGCACTTGAGCTCCAACACCACTCAGTAGAACTACACCACTAATCACCATTGCTACCTGCACTTCAGTTCGAAAATCACTGGCCTAGATCAGTAAGTGTAGACATAGCTTATTTTAGTTTGTTTTTCTTTTAATTTGATTTGCCTTCTGTAGGCGGATTAGCTGTGCGCAGCTACAGCAAACAGAACCCAGGCTTATTAATTAAAAGTTTAGAGATCGGACATTTATTGAGCCTTTTACAGAAACAAACAGGGACAAAAGAATGAAGAGCGATCCCAAAGTCTGATTAAACCTGCACTTGGCCTTCACTGAACAATGTAAAGGTTTCTCTGATTGGTCAGTGATTGATGGAGGTAGACAGAGGGATATAGAGTGAACTTAAGTCTAGAGCCAGATGCAGAGAAGTGCCATAGATATGATTGATAAGATAAAAAAATGATTCATCGACTCAACCCTGACCTGGCATGCGCTGCATATTGAGCTACGGGGTGGCACGGTGGACAAAATTGACTCATAGTGTCTCGAGAAAGAAGGACTTTAGAAACGATTTCATTCCCATCTAATAAATCAGAGCAAGAGATAGCTTTGAATCTGTTCATGATGTTTAAAGAGCTCTATGGTTATAGGTGGCATGAACATTTTTAAAAGCGTATATGATTTACAGATACATAAGGAGGACCATCACCTTGACAGTGAATGGTGTAATGTTACCATTTAGATTAAAAAGTACATTTCTGAATGGAAAAGTTCTCCTGCTTTTATCTATTAGTAAGTAGTGCAGGCAGTAGTTGAGTTGTAAAATGAAACCAGGGGGGTTGGTGAAATTTTTCACCAAGGGGGGGCTAAGCTAAGCCCTCCCCCATCACTGACATCACTGTTGTGTTTCAGGGCAGGGCAGAATTAGAAGGTACTTTGTTAAAATGGAAATGCTTTTATAACAAAAAGTCCATATAATCATTCAATAATTCAATAATACACAGGATATATGTTATCACACACGTACACACACACACACACACACACACACACACACACACCTTAGTCCTGGTTTAGTCTTGGTTTAGTCCTGGTTTAGTCCCGGTTTAGTCCTGGCTTAGTCCTGGTTTAGACCTGGTTTAGACCTGGTTTAGACCTGGTTTAGACCTGGTTTAGTCCTGGCTTAGTCTTGGTTTGGACCTGGTTTAGTTTTGGTTTAGTCCCGGTTTAGTCCTGGTTTAGTCCTGGTTTAGACCCGGTTTAGATCTGGTTTAGTCTTGGCTTAGTCCTGGTTTGGACCTGGTTTAGTCCTGGTTTAGACCTGGTTTAGTCCTAGCTTAGTCTTGGTTTGGACCTGGTTTAGTTTTGGTTTAGTCCCGGTTTAGTCCTGGTTTAGTCCTGGTTTAGACCCGGTTTAGATCTGGTTTAGTCTTGGCTTAGTCCTGGTTTAAACCTGGTTTAGTCTTGGTTTAGTCCTGGTTTAGTCCTGGTTTAGATCTGGTTTAGTCTTGGCTTAGTCCTGGTTTAAACCTGGTTTAGTCTTGGTTTAGTCCTGGTTTAGTGCCGAAATAGATGCAGAAATAATCTGATAATATGACACACCCATAAGAAAGCGGTGGTCAGATCATTAGTGGCGTTTTCCTAGCAAAAAGGTACAAAGTTCAATTCCCAAGACATGGAGAATAACAATGCAGACAATCAAGTATACCTTACACACAAGTAAGTAAGTACACTATGGAACTTTTTGGTTGGGGGTCCCTCACCTACTTCTATGTGATTGCTCTGCCTGAAATAATCCACAGTATGACGTTAAGCAGCTCTGCCTTACATTTATTCAACTGCAAGTGGTTTTATAGTCCAAAAATACCTAGAAAAACAGGCATTATGACATACTGTGAAACATTCCAGACAAAGGAATAACATCTTTCTTGAGAAAAGCATTTGACAGACCCTCCACTAGAAAAGTTACACAATGCAGCTTTAACCTTTTCACATTGGCTCATACTACCTGAATACATGTAGATTCTTCAGTATTGCTTGATTATCTCTGTCCTCTTGTACAGTGTGGAAATGAATCAACATAACCTTTGAACCTCTGAAATAGTTGCCGAACTAAAATGTCTGGTTTAACATAACAATACATTGGGGCCATCTTCTTCATGGGTTTCAGCTTCCTGTTATAAGGCGCCATTATATTTAAATATACAGTGCTTGCAAAAATAAGAGACCACTGCAAAGTTATCAGTTTTTCAGATTTTACTACTTATAGGTTTGTGTTTGGGCAAAAGGAACATTTGTATTTGAGTCTATAAACTACTGGCAACATTTCCCCAAATTCCAAATAAAAATATTATAGTTTAGAGCAGGGGTCTTCAACGTTTTTCAGGCCAGGGACCCCCAAACAGATGGCGAACTGGGCCAGGGACCCCCTACTATATATACGGCATAGAATTGTGTTTTATATTAAATTGAGCTTAGTGTCATGTATAAACATTGCTACTCTGTTATGGTACATCCAATACAAGGAAATAATACACAGGTTAATACTGTATTTTACACTATAAAATATAAAATTATATTATTTTAAAGTGAAATCAAAAGATTTCGCGACCCCCCTGCAGTACCTCCGCGACCCCCCTAGGGGTCGCGACCCCCCGTTGAAGACCTCTGGTTTAGAGCATTTATTTGCAGAAAATGACAAATGGTCAAAATAACAAAAAAAAACTACATGTTTTCAGACCTCAAACAATGCGAAGAAACAAGATCAAATTCATTTTAAAACAACATAACACGTAAGAAGAGTTCAGAAATCAATATTTGGTGCAGTAACCCTTATTTTTAATCACAGCTTTCATGCGTCTTGGCATGCTCTCCACAAGTCTTTCACATTGTTCTTGACTTTATCTCACTCCTGGTGCAAGAACTGAAGTAGCTCAGCTTTTGTGTTTGTGTTGGAATTCAACAGACGCTGGAATGGAATGGCTGTAATACATGTAGAGATGCTGATTTCAGAAAAAAATGCAGTGGTCTCTTATTTTTTTTCCAGAGCTGTATACTCTGCGTTCCCATTGCACTGGGAGGTCAGAAAACAGATCTTGGAATGAATGTATCTTTAATTATTGGACAGGACGTACCCATGCTGGATTTTCTAACTTGAACTCTGAAATGTTCTTCAACTTTCTGATTAGAAATTCCAAGACCACAGTGCATTCCAGCAATCGTCCACCAATACAGTGGTACCTCACCTTACGAAATTAATTCGTTCCAGTGGTTTCGTAATGTGAATTTTTCGTAAGTTGAGTAGCTATTTCAATGGAAAAAGCCTGATTCGTTCCAAGGCCCCGATCCAAGTTTTTTTTTTATAGTGTAACTTTTTTAATAGTGTAAGACTGTGTTCTGCGTCCTGATGGCTAAGAGACTGTAGACCCAGGACTAAACGCTGAGGCGAGCAGCGAGGAGGGGAGGGGAGGTGCCTCCCCGCACGCAGTCTGAGCTCATGAACGAACGCAGGCAAGAGCCGCGGTGGTTTAATCCTGGTTTAGACCTGGTCTAGATGAGGCACGGTTTGAGCACGGGTCTCGTGCTGGGTCATGCTGCGCTATCACACGTGTCCGCGCACACTTCTCCACCCTCCCCCTTCCCCCCACGCTTCACTATTAATACATTTTGTTGAAAATCTATGAAAGTTTGAGTGTTTAAACGAGAGACAAATGTGAGAAAAGTTTAAATCCAGTCTGAGAAAAGCGTATAATGTGTGTGGCTGAGCGCGCATTATTTGAATTTTTGAGATTTCGCGTTTCGTAACCAGTGTTGTGCAGTAACGCATTACTGATAACGCGTTACTGTAACGCCGTTACTGTTGACAGTAACTAATACTGTAACGCGTTACTTTTAAAATAAAGGAACTCAGTTACCGTTACTAAACGGCGCGTTACCGCGTTACTGAACCTACTCATTTTGAAATTGGCATCATGTGCGTGACTCGCATAGGCACAGGGGAATTTTTCTCTCCCTTTGGTAAGGGCGGGATAAGTAATGATGATTGGCTAAAGCAGAGTCAGATTTCATGTTGAGCCAACCAGAGACACCCAGTGGGCGGTGGGCGGGTTCTACACACAATCCCAGCACACAGTAGTAGCGTACACACACAATACACACCCCGTGTCAGATGGCGAGTCCTGAGTCGAAGACCGAAGTATAGGCAGTATTTTAACCTCATCGAGGTAAAAGGTAAAAACGTACATGTTACGTGCACATTGTGTCAAAGACCAAAGACTTTGTCCACATCTAGTGTAAGCAACTCGAATTTAATGAAACATCTCTGGACGGCGCACGCTTCTGTTAAACTAGTGGCCACCAGCAGGCCCCATGATGATAATCGCATGCTATGAAGGAGAGAGGAGTAGGAGGAGAGGAGGAAAGGAGGAAGAGGAAAGGAGGAGGAAGAGGAGAGGAGGAGAGGAAGGGGCAGAAGAAGCAGGCCCCATGATGATAATCGCATGCTAGGTGCCGTTAGCAATGAAGGCCACGGTGACGGAGCCACGCCAGCCAAGCAGCAAAAGCTGTATAATGCACTGTAAAAAAACAAAAACAAATTATTTGACATTTTTTAACACAAAAAAAAAGTAACGCATTAGTTACTTTCCTATGTAACTAGTTACTTTTATAGTGTAGTAACTCAGTTACTAACTCAGTTACTTTTTTGGGTTAGTAACTAGTAACTGTAACTAATTACTTTTTCAAAGTAACGTGCCCAACACTGATCGTAACTTGAATTTTCTTTCGTATCTAGAGACCAAAATTTACCGTGAAGGCGTTTCGTAACTTGGAATTTTCGTTTGTTGGGTCTTTCGTAAGGTGAGGTACCACTGTAGTGTTAGTGTTAGTGTTAGTGTGTAGTGTTTTTATTACCATGGCAACAGTTCAAACTTTTTATCAGCGTGTAACCCGCGGATACCTCAACATGAGTGCAACAGTGATCCACAGGACCACAAAGGTCTAATGTTGTTTCTGTGCTTGTTTACATGCATGTGCACACCCCTGCAGCAGGCCTCCTTTTGGCTGAGAGAAGAGAGGCTGCTGGCCCCTCTGCCCTTCAAAGTCATTAGGAATTCATCAGCGAGCTTGACCCTGACAGCTGTTTGTTTTTCCTCTCCGGAGAGACCAGGAGCAATGGTTTGGGGCGGCGAAAGGGGCGTGGCTAATGAGTGAGACAGCGTGATAGATATTAGAGAGGACAAGAAACGAATGGACGAGAGACCTGGAGGAAAGTTCGAAGGAGGACTGATTCTAAAGACAATTTAAATGTTTGTAAGCAATTAAGCATGAGAACAAACTGCACAGGTTAATCAGAGGAATTAGCATTTACAAATAACAATTTCCAAAGATGTTTTTAGCAAAATACAACAAATTAATTAGACTAAACAATTCAAAACATACTATTAAATGTTCCTAATGGTCAAGAGGAGCATGTGCGCATAAAAGACAAAGGTCATGTGATTGAAACGCATGAATAAACCAATTAGATTAAAGCATATTCACTTTAAAAGCATCCACATAAAGCGTAATTTTAGATCTGTCCTTGTGTCCAAAAAATCATGCATGTGAATACTACTAATAAACCCAATGCTCTAACAAGCTCGGAATGAGTTAGATATTTCCTGACCAGCCAAAAACACACGCTTTGACAAAACTTTACAAAGTTGAGTCGATCTGGAACTGTATCTGTCTCTTTGATGTTAGAGTGTGTGATTGACAGGCGGATTAACCAATCAGAGAGACGCGTGCTCAGTGCTCGGTGCTTACAGGAGAAAAAAAGAGGACTGAAAAACAGCATGGATTTTTCAGAATCAACAATAGAAGCACCAAACTATTATTTGTCTCAGGTAAAAGAAGTTATATATTTTGTTCTGAATGTTGAGGAGATGTCTTCCGCATTTAAAGATCCCATGACATGGTACTTCTTGATGCTTTTATATGGCTCCTTAATGGTTCCCTAATACTGTAAATGAATCCTTCTTCAAAATCAACACTCAGTGCATGAGAAACAGAGATAAGATGAGAAAGAGTAATTTTTCTCTCTCTGAACACTCCATAATGGGCGTTGTTGCTTGAATGCAAATGAGGAGAAAAGAGCTGGCCTATAGTAGAGGGTGGGGGCGTGGCCAAACTCTCCGCTCTTGGCTCTGGGCTCTCAGCTGATCCATTTCCTTGTTTTTGCACGGGGGGAGAGATTTGAAGCGTTCCATTGAAAAATAAACACATTTCCACAGAAAATAAAATTAAACCACTGCTGTTCAAAGGTCCAGAGGCTCAGATAAAGGACTTCCGAGCCTAGAAACACTCGGACGTGCCTCCAGGCAAATAAAAAAACGCATTTCGCATTGCCTAGCGGATTCGCAGTCCAAACTCTCTGGGCGTGATTTACAGAGACGCTGAGTACAGACAGACGGGGGTGGAACTGCATTTGCATTTCTTTTTTCCATCTGACGTCAATAAGGTGCCTTGTTCAAACTCGGACGTTTGAGCTCCGATTTTTTGTAACGCAGAAAAGGATCGCAAATGCTCAGTTTAGACATTTCGCAACTTTTAACCATGGGGGGGGGGGGGCTAAACAGGGTAGGGGAGCTCACATTAACGTTCAAAAACCTCAGAAAGTGAAAATTTCATGCCATGGGACCTTTAAGAGACACGTGCTACAAATTAGCAGGTGTGACTGGACCGTCTCAAGTTTGGACGGAGATTTTTCACGCTCTAGGGTCCGATTCCTGCCCTTTCTGGATTCGAACAGAACGTAGAAGAAACTGGCTGGTCAGGCAAAGATAGGGTTAGTTCAGGTTTAGTTCAGGGTTTGAAAATTGGACAATGCAGCTATAAGTGCTCAAAGAACGCAAACCATCTCAATAGTCTTTTTTTTCCCCAATTGTAGGTAAAAATGAACAGGGAGAAATATCACAGCACTTATGGAAGGCTGTATTCCCTCCTGTGTGGGTCTCAATGCAGTTTTCCTTACTGAGCATTTGAGAGGCGCAGGACAGCCACTCAGTCTCCTGATGCTTCATATAAGTGTCCCTCAAAGAGCACTATCACAAATGCATTGCGAAGTTACAAGCTACACAAATGTATAACAAGCTGAGATAAAACGAATACAAAAGTCCCTATGCAGCATTCCTCTGTGTAAATATAGGTTTTTCCACAGTCAAAGTTTACAGTATAAGTATGTCTTCTGGGATCAGCGCTGCGAAGAAACTTGTCCACAGCTGAGACCCATCAAGGGAAAGTCCAGGGGGATGGCTGCATGAAAAAAAATATCTATAAATGTACAGAAAATGTTATATTTATATTGAAAGAGGAAGTCAAGGGTTCAAGGAAGACGGAGAAGCGATTTGTGATTGGATAAATGCGTTGAGAGGAGGAGCGCCAAGGGACGAGCATAATCCTATTTTTACACTTTTTCCTTTTGGGATGGTCCACTCACTATATCTATCCATCAAAATGACACTAAAGCCCCAAACCCATTTTTCTTTTCAATCTCTCTTACAAGTATTAATATTTGTATTTCAGCTTTTTTGTCCAAAGACTTTATTAAACAAGCTTTAATATACGCATTACTAACTATTGAGATATTCTTGTTCTATTTTAATACTTCTGGGCCCTCTGTCTATTGCATTACGAAGCCACTTTTTCCCTACTTACATGTTGTATAGAATTAAATTGTGGCTTTATACACTTGGTAATTAGGTTCCAAGCCATGTTTAGATTTAATTTTCTGTATCCATTTCTTTTGGGAAGATATCTGCCTAGTTACTGCTGTTTTCCTCCCGTACTTGGTCAATTCGGTGACCCCAACACCCTCTTTATACACAGCAACTTTTCCAATATGCAACACTGTATTTCATAAGATTTTAATGGTAGTCTTGGTGTATGTTTCAAATAGGACTGGGGAAATAGAAATGCTTGTATCTTTTTATAAAGCTTATTACCCATTCATGTCAGTGTGGTTGCTTCAGCTTGTGTTGAGAGCATATGCCCAGTGCCCCAGATCTCACATAAAATGCTAAGAATAAGGCCGCACTGCTGACAGAAAGAAAAAGTAAACATTGAAATGGGGCATTCCTTGTATGCATATCATAAGCAAGTAGGTCAGTAAGGTGCATATTTAAAACAGTGATAGGACCATTACCGATGTGTTTTCTCTGCTTTATTCTCATAAAAGAGTTTCAACCACTATGCTTTTGTCTAACTCCTTTACTCCTTTGTCAACAGTTCAGCGGGGCAAACACTCATTCACACATTAGATACAATGGGAGCAATTACGCAGTTTTATTACTTGGAGTAGAACTGCTGGTCCTTCCTTGAGAGAAGTTTGTGTAGGTCACTTTGATATATCTTTGATGGATTTTTAGGGAAATACTTTAGTTCCATACACAATTGTCCTCTGCATATGACCCATACTTCAATTTCATTTGGGTAACCTTTTTAGTGCATCTCCAGATCTTGAGCTAATTTAGTCGGGACTCAAAAGCAAGAATTAGTCTATTGTGCATGGGGGAAATTGAAGATATCCATCAAGACAGAGAACATGCAAACTCAGCACAGAAATACCCCTCCCAGACCTTCTTGCTGTGAAGATGTCCTTTAACTCTCAGCTGGCCTGAAAATGCCACCAGAGAAGAAGTGTCTGGGGAGTGGGAAGTCTTGCCATGTTTGTTATTACTCCCCATGCACTTGCTATTCCATCTAGCAGTGCTTGTCTTGCTTTAAAACTTCTCTCTGTTCACTCACTCAGACTTCGCCCCTCCACTCTGTTGTATAAGTTTCTTGCCTCTCATGTCATGATCAATTATCTTGGCCATTGCTCGTGCGTATTGATCTGCGTGTGGCACATGCATTGTAATCTATTCATTGTGCGGCCCCATAAGGCAACACTCCCTCCCCGGTATGGAACCAACTAGAAATCAATGCTCTCTGCAATTTCTGAGCATTTTGATTTGAACCCTGTTTAATTACTGTGTGCATATCATTCTCACTTTTGTCCTTGAACATTTTATAACACAGTTCAGGCTTATAGAAACTTAAAGATGCACTGTGTCACTTTTCTGGTGCTTGTCTCCATGGAGATGTTATTGCTTAGCCTTAAAGCCCCAGTGTGTAGGATTCGTGGCGCATAGGTGGATGGTGCTATTGCACTTTCTGTTTTAGCTACAGCAGACCTCGAGGGTCGCGAGCCGTGCAGTCCCGTTTTTTTTTTTTTTTTCTTTTCTCATGAAAACACACATTCCCGATCATGTACCATGACACTCTACACATCAAATGAAACCTTACAGTCTCCTCTTTTTGACTATGCAATTCATTTCCCTGCACAACAATCACTCCCCGAGCACATGGGGCTTTTATACGGAAAAGCACAAAACGAGGTTAGCTTACCTTAGAATGCTTTGCACAGGTCAAACTCTGTATTTCACCATAAACTTGCTCTCAATCTGTCCGTAAGGATCCAGCAAATAAAACCCAGTAAAACAATTTAGTCCAAAACACGTGTTAGATCCATTACGACGTCTGATCCGGCAGCATGGTTGTGTTGTTTACCCAAAACCACGAGCCCAAATGTCCTTCTGCGGCTCTCGTATTCAAAATGGCTGCCTCTGCATGGGGAAGATCCCCCTTTTATGTGACTATATCTAAGTCCAAAAGAATACTTTGATTTCATGATGGAAGTGAAAAGGCTTGGAAAACAATGTATTTTTGAATGGGTATCTTCAATTTCAGTAATTAACGGGTAAAAATCTTACACACTGTCCCTTTAAAGGTACTATATTATGCAAAATGAACTCTTGTTTTAATGCTGTTGTGTTTTGTTTCATTCACACATGTTTAGGTAACCCTGTATTATTAGTCTGTCTACATCTCCAAAACTCAAAATGCTCTTTTTCACCTTGTGATGTCATGAAGAGGTAGTTTTAAAGATACCAACTACATTTTACCTTTTGTTCAGAAGCAGAGACTGGCTATTTCAGGGCTGAAATTATCCAAATGATTCTAGTGAAGGTGTGTGCATGAGAACGGTGGAGTGCTTCCTGTATTACCACATGACATCACAAGGTGTTTTCTGTCTGAGAGAAAAATTCAGTCTAAATATTTAGAGTTTATGCAACATTATAACATAGATAAAAAAAGGCATAATATGGGCCCTTTAAAGAAAAATTAACTTTTTTTTTTACAATCTGAGCCTTCTTTCGGCAATAAAACAAGTAGTTTTACTCACCCATAGCAGTTTGGTGTCAGTTGGAGCAGTATCGCAGAACTTATGTTGAGCCGTTCTGTTCTACTAATGATCCCGTATCCGTTAGCGTGAGTGCTCGGGGCATTACTTTGCGGTCTCCAAATAACACAAACTTTAGCACTTTTCAAATCACAGAAGATCGCTGTGTCAGGGTAGACTTTTAGTAGATTAAACCCGATATCGCAACAGAAAAGTAAAGTTCAGAGCGGTGTTAGCTTCTTTCGGACTAGCGGTGTTTACAAAACAGCTGAGTTCACGCATGCGCACTGTCCTCTCTGATGACGTCATCAAATGAAACTATAGCTGCATATCGGGTTTCAGGCCGTTTTGGAATCCACTAAAAGTCTACGCTGACACAGCGATCTTCTGTAATTTGAAAAGTGCTAAAGTTTGTGTTATTTGGACACCGCAAAGTAATGCCCCGAGCACTCACGCTAACGGATACGGGATCATTAGTAGAACAGAACAGCTCCAACATAACTTCTGCGATACCACTCCAATTGACACCAAACTGCTTTGGGTGAGTAAAACTACTTGTTTTATTATCGAAATAAGGCTCAAATTGTAAAAAACGTTACTTTTCCTTTAAATGTTCCACAGTATGACATTCCATTTTTTGATCTAAATAAAAACCAAAGGCAAATTCACCAGGTCAAGTTGCTATAATCAGACCTGTGAAAAGCAAGCTCATTCATACTCAGAATTTTTCTAGGTATTTTCTTTCCAATAAAACACCTGGAAATAACTGCAAGATATATAAGGACAATGCCATACTGTGGAACATTCCAGAAAAAATCGCTTACATTACCATGGAAAAAAGCAAGTGGCAAAACTTCCACCAGAAATGTTACAATGTGCACATTTATATATTTTCTTTCCCTTGTAGCAGTGAATATGGCGCTGTGCCTTCAGGGATGAACACAGTACTTTTGTATTTGTTTGTACTGTGCTGTTTGCTTAGCCATGACAGGTTTGTTACTGCGGCTCTCATGTGTATGCTCATTCTTGGATGCTGATTAAATTCCCCATAGAGGGATTCATCATCTTTAGCAGGCAGAAAAAAAGAGAATTAGGGCTCCATCAATCGTGTTGTTTGATCCTGCTCCTTCTTTTGTGTCCTGTGTATAAGTTAAATTGGAGGCAGTATTTTGGTCTAAAGGCCCAGTGCGTCTGTGATGCAGCAGGGTCATTTGTCTCCATGTTATAGCTGTCCCACTTTCGTCCTATATGAGCTCCTTCAAGACTCCAGATTTCTCATCATTGCACCGATATGTCAGAGTCTGTGTCATTTGCAGCCACAAGAAATAGCTTTGTGTTTTGTAACTTCTTTAGTTTAGTTTTTCTTTCTATTTTTTCTCTATATAACTCTATAGCTTTCTGTAGCATAATTAGGGCTGGGCATCGAAATTCGGTTCCTTCATGGCACCGACCAAAATGCTTAGGTTCTTCTGGGTATCGAAATATGCCTCGTCTTTCGGTTCCACGTTTCAATACCCAGAGGTTAATCACATGTGGCTCAGATACGTGCCTGCGTGCTTATGGCCTGATAATGCCACCTGAGATTGGCTCAAACGTCCACGTGTATGAAAAACACAGCATGGTCACGCCCCTCGTTCACAAGCAAGATGAGATTCACATAACATGTAAGTTAGCTAATCAATTAGCTTGGCTGCGGAGTCGTCAAACCGTACAAAAATGCCGAAGTCGAAAGCGTGGTTATACTTTCGTAAGACCGACTCTAATACTGCGCGGTGCAGCATATGTGACAAGAGCTACAGGACGTTTTACGACCAGACTCGGATTCATCTGAAAGTACTGAGCACAGCGCTGTGTCTGATATTTCATCGGGTAAGTTTGTTCCGTTGATCTGCTTTGTTTGTTAAGGTAGGAGCTAGCTAGGTTGTTGCAAGTTTACCTATGTATGTTAACGGTACTGTAGGATATTAGCGAGTAACTATTGTTTATGGCAGTGTTTCCCAACCTTTTTTGTCTTGTGTACCCCCTGAGCCCTTCTGTCATACCTCGAGTACCCCCTCACTCATACGTGTTGATAATTCTCCAAAAGTAGAACGTGACACAACGGATTTTTAAATGAAAATCATTTTATTTCATCTCCTTAATTTGGCTTTTTCTCTCTTTTCTTTAACTCAAATTAGTTAAACATAAAAATAAATATGTTTCTTTGAAAATAATTTACCCAAATGAATACAAAATCAAAATAATCTTCTTTTGTTGTATCTAACTCTTGTGACACAACTGACTATTAAAAGAAAATATTTTTATTTCATATATGTTAATTTTCTTGAAGAAAAACTGTTAGATATGTGTGTGTGTGTGTGTGAGTGTGTGTGTGTGTGTGTGTGTGTGCGTGTGTGTGTGAGTGTGTGTGTGTGTGTGTGTGTGTGTGTGTGTGTGTGTGTGTGTGTGTGTGTGTGCGTGTGTGTGTGAGTGTGTGTGTGTGTGTGTGAGTGTGTATGTGTGTGTGTGTGTGAGTGTGTGTGTGCGTGTGCGTGCGTGTGTGTGAGAGTGTGTGTGTGTGTGTGTGTGAGTGTGTGTGTGTGTGTGTGTGTATGTGTGTGAGTGTGTGTGTGTGTGTGTGTGTGTGTGTGTGTGTATGTGTGTGTGTGTGTATGTGTGTGTGTATGTGTGTGTGTGTGTGTGTTTGCAATTCTATCTATATGGGGCACAAGACCTGATAGCCCACTCACGCAGTGGGGTACAAAATATTAGTGGGGTACAAAATGCCGTTCCCCATAAATCTAACCATATATTTGAAGTCAGTATAAGTCACTGATCAACCCCTAGCATTATCTCTGTGTACCCTAAACTGCATAAAAACCGACGTAGTGTGTGTTTGAGAGTGTGCTAAGTGAAGCGCCCCCACTTCCAATCTGGCAGGTTTTGGTATTGCAACTGTCTCTTCAACACACACTCTTCACACACTTTGAACCAATTAGATACTGGCAGTGTATCACGTGACTTACATGTGAAACCTCATTGGACAAGATGCAAGAGCAATGAAAGACACATGTTGGAAGACATCGGTGGAACATGAGAGCCACATGGAGTATAGTGCCTTAATAAAAGGTAGGTTTTATAGCTGACACTTTTATTAATGAACTATTTTGCAATAAAACCGAGACATAATTATAAGTGGAAACTTTGATTATTTATCATTTGAATACAGAAATGTCTTAGGGAGGTCATGCTGCTTGTAGCTGACTTAACTAGTTGCCATGTAAAGTTAGCTAGCCAGCTAATTCATTAAGCTTTTGACTTGGTACACTAAATCAACCTTGGAAGTATGTAAATGTTCCAGTAGTTGGCACTGGCAGACATGTACTTTAGAATTACTTAGAGGAAACCCCACTGAAATCCATGGAAGTGGCGCTTAGCGCTACTAGCGGAAGTAGCTAATGCTAGCTAGCGGAAGTAGCTAATGCTAGCTAGCGGAAGTAGCTAATGCTAGCTAGCAGAACAGCGCCGCATGTTACAGAGAATCACAAAGTTGAGATTTTATCCATCATGAACTTCTAAACTGCTACATTTGGCCACCCATTATTAGAGGTAAGATCTTAAGCCCAAGCCCCGAGCAATGATTGACATTTTAGGCCCGATTCGGGTCGGGTCGAGCCTAAAATGTCAATCATTGCATCGGGTTGGGTCGGGCTTCTCTCTCACTGACTTTTTTAAAAATGTATGTTTATAAAAATGTATACTAAAACGATGTGTGGATACTAAACTAAGGAATACTTGTTTTAAAATGAATAATTTGGATAAAACAGAGAAGGCGCTGTAATGTAATTGCTATTTAACTACTAAACAGGAGCCGCAGAGCACGTGAATGCCGCCCTCTTAATAATCTTCCCCTCCGCAAGTCCGCGGAGGATGTTTGTAATGTTATGGTCCAGTTAACTATTAGGCAGATGTCTGAAATAGCCTTGTTCTTTATTTTATATATTTGTGAACTCATGTAAGCAAACTTGCTGCAGGAAGAGATGCGTCGCAGCAGGAGATGCCCTCGGAATCCCGTTGCAGAAGCAAAATATTACATCTCCTTGTCAGCAGACAGACCAGAACTTACTGTGAAATATATAAACTCCGTCAAAGGTAAGCTAAGCTTTCAAAGGTAGCTATTGAGTAGGTTACATTAAGAGTATGTGCAGTAGTAGTAGTAGTAGTAGTATGTGTAGTAGTAGTATGTGCAGTAGTTGTATTGTCAGAGTATGCAGTGGGTATGGAATGTGTATGTTTTTAGGTCACAATATGCAGGATATGTTTGTTTTTGTTTGTGTTTAATATTCTATAGACTGCGTCTTCTCAGAAATATCACCAAAATAGTTTTGTAGTTGCATAACTCAGCTACTTTAACCATTATTGATTAACATGAAGGCCAGTTGAAAATGGTGGCCCTGTATTTAAAATTAAAACCAATCCCTTTTGGTCTGAATAGGTCGAGGAGTGTTCAGCCAAAGTAACTTCGAAAAAGGAGATTTTTTAGTTGAATACAGAGGAGAGATCATTTCGTTTGATGAATGTCAGAGACGCAGAAGGATCTACCATGCTGCACTTCCAGTGTACTTTTTTGAATTCAAGTTCAATGGAAAAACATACTGGTAGGTACTTTTTTTTTTTTTTTTAACGTCAGTCAATGGTCCCTTTTTACAGGCATGTCATACTGTATATCAGAGAGGATAGATAACACTGATGAAAATTTATTCTTCACACACTGAGAACTGAGACCAGGAGGAGGACCAGTACCAGGACTGAGACCAAGACCAGGTCTAAACCAGGACTGAACCAGGTCTAAACCAGGACTGAACTAGGTCTAAACCAGGACTGAACTAGGTCTAAACCAGGACTGAACCAGGACTGAACCCGGACTAAACCAGGTCAAACCCAGGACTGAACCAGGACTACACCAGGTCTAAACCCAGACTAAACCAGGACTGAACCAGGACTACACCAGGTCTAAACACAGAAGGCTGTGACATGTATTTTTTATGTCCTATGTTTTCTCCTATGTTTATCCTATGTCCTATGTTTTTATGACATATGTGGAAAGAGAACATACATAGGCCATAGAAAATGTGAATAGGCTTTCAAATTATTCAATTATTAGTACACAATTCTAATGTATTTATTGTTTTAACAGGTTACAAAATGTGAATGACTAATACTCCTCATGTCTTTTCTTCAGCATTGATGCTACAACAGATGACAACTCCTTTGGCCGACTGGTCAATGATGATTACCTCAATCCAAACAGTGCGATGAAGCGAATAACCGTCAATGGAAAACCTCACCTGTGCTTATTTTCCATAAGGCAAATACAACCAGGAGAGGAAATAACTTACAACTACGGTGATATGGACTGGCTATGGAGAAAAACGGTGAGAGTGTTAACTATTTCAAGAAAAATCTTTTTGTTGTTGTCAAGTTCAACAATGCTCTATCATTACGTTAGAAGATTCCTGTAATCCACTTGTTTTCACCAACGATGGATGGATGTGTGTTGTATGTGACATAAACATTGAAATGGTCTGAACAGACACTCATTGTCAGTGTCCTGTAGTATTTAGTTTAAAACTGTAAAAAAAAATGGAAAAATTAGTGTTATCATTGACAAGAGCTTTAACAAAAAGCACTCAGTATACAGTATATCAGTTAAACACATCAGTTCATGGTGTAGTTACCATGTTGAGATGTTACGTGCAACTAATGTCATAATATACAGTACATCCCAGAAGGTTGACTGGCTGTATGTGTGAAGTTGACAACAGGCAACCGTGTAACTGGTCCATTTGGAAAAGTGTACTTGTGTTCCTAATGTCGTAATATACCACACGAAGCTAACCAGATATGTCTGTGAAGCTGGCAGTGTACTTGTTCCCCACACATGACATATACCTCAGTCATGAATTTACTTGCTTTTGCTTCTTTAGTGCTTTTGCTGTTGTTGTAATACAGTATGTACCCCACAAGGTTAACTAGATGTGTGTGTGATGTTGACTACAGACAACCTTATGTCAAGTGTGATGGTAGTAGTTAGTGGTGATATTAAATATTGTTCACCATTGGTTATGTTTACTAAGGTGACTACTTCTTATATTAGGTATAGACTATTGCATTTATATGCTTTTACGCATGTAAACCAGTAATTGTATGAATCTAAATGAAATGAAAATGTCCACCCCTAACTTAATTATGTTCATATTCTTGTTTAGAGTGATGCAGGTCCTGATGAGACTCCATTTCAAGGAGAAGACTCCAGCACAACCAGTGTGGCACATCCTGATGTGACCCCTCAAGCAGATCTGGAGGTAACTGAATAATTTTTTTAATTATTTTTTAAGAAACAGCATTGAAATCTTGTGTTGAGGATAATGTGCCACCACAAATTTAAGCGAACATTATTAGTTTATTGAGTACTGGTCTGTGACTTAAGGTTATGTTAGAGTTCTGTGTACAAAATGTCTTTGTGTAATCTTGATGGTCAAATGGATAAGATGATTAACCTTAAATATGCTAGAAGCTTGATTGACATGAATGTATTTGTAAAAGTGTGTTTTTTCTATTAGTTGAAATAGTGGGGTACATATTTCAACAATAGGAGTAAAAACACACTTTTTCAGATAAAACTACTATGTACCCCACAAGGTTAACCAGATGTGTGTGTGATGACCACAATCAACCTTGTAATGGTTCCCACACATGACGTATACCAGTCAAGTGTGCTTGTAGTAGGTAGTAGTGGTATTAGATATAGTCAAGCATGGGACCCATTTACAAAGGTGACCACCTCTTATGTTGGGTATAAACAAATGCATTTATATCCTTTTACACATGTAAACCAGTAAATATATGAATGTAAGTGTTGCTATGAACATGTCCTCTCCTTAATTATGTTCATATTCTTGTTTAGAGTGATGCAGGTGCTGTTGAGACTCCATTTCAAGGAGAAGACTCCAGCACAACCAGTGTGGCACATCCTGATGTGACCCCTCAAGCAGATCAGGAGGTAACTGAATCATTTTTAAAATTCTTTTTTAAGAAACAGCATTGAAATCTTGTGTTGAGGATAATGTGCCACCACAAATTTACACGTACACTATTAGTTTATTTATTGAGTACTGGTCTGTGATTTAAGGTTATGTTAGAGTTCTGTGTACAAAATGTCTTCGTGTAATCTTGATGGTCAAATGGATAAGATGATTAACCTTAAATATGCTAGAAGTTTGATTGACATGAATGTATTTGTAAAAGTGAGTTTTTTCTATTACTGTTGAAATATGTACCCCACGATAACCTCGTGGGGTACATATTTCAACAATAGGAGTAAAAACACACTTTTTCAGATAACCTTGTGGGGTACATATTAGTTTTAACCAGATGTGTGTGATGACTACAATCAACCTTGTAATGGTTCCCACACATGACGTATACCAGTCAAGTGTGCTTGTAGTACGTAGTAGTGGTATTAGATATAGTCAAGCATGGGACCCATTTACAAAGGTGACCACCTCTTATGTTGGGTATAAACAATTGCATTTATATCCTTTTACACATGTAAACCAGTAAATATATGAATCTAAGTGTTGCTATGAACATGTCCTCTCCTTAATTATGTTCATATTCTTGTTTAGAATGATGCAGGTGCTGTTGAGACTCCATTTCAAGGAGAAGACTCCAGCACAACCAGTGTGGCACATCCTGATGTGACCCCTCAAGCAGATCTGGAGGTAACAATCATTTTTAAAATTATTTTTTAAGAAACGGCATTGAAATCTTGTGTTGAGGATAATGTGCCACCACAAATTTAAGCGAACATTATTAGTTTATTGAGTACTGGTCTGTGATTTAAGGTTATGTTAGAGTTCTGTGTACAAAATGTCTTTGTGTAATCTTGATGGTCAAATGGATAAGATGATTAACCTTAAATATGCTAGAAGTTTGATTGACATGAATGTATTTGTAAAAGTGTGTGTTTTTCTATTACTGTTGAAATATGTACCCCACGATAACCTCGTGGGGTACATATTTCAACAATAGGAGTAAAAACACACTTTTTCAGATAACCTTGTGGGGTACATATTAGTTTTAACCAGATGTGTGTGTGATGACCACAATCAACCTTGTAATGGTTCCCACACATGACGTATACCAGTCAAGTGTGCTTGTAGTAGGTAGTAGTGGTATTAGATATAGTCAAGCATGGGACCCATTTACAAAGGTGACCACCTCTTATGTTGGGTATAAACAAATGCATTTACATATCCTTTTACACATGTAAACCAGTAAATATATGAATCTAAGTGTTGCTATGAACATGTCCTCTCCTTAATTATGTTCATATTCTTGTTTAGAATGATGCAGGTCCTGATGAGACTCCATTTCAAGGAGAAGACTCCAGCACAACCAGTGTGGCACATCCTGATGTGACCCCTCAAGCAGATCTGGAGGTAACAATCATTTTTAAAATTATTTTTTAAGAAACAGCATTGAAATCTTCTGCTGAGGATAATGTGCCACCACAAATTTAAGCGAACATTATTAGTTTATTGAGTACTGGTCTGTGATTTAAGGTTATGTTAGAGTTCTGTGTACAAAATGTCTTTGTGTAATCTTGATGGTCAAATGGATAAGATGATTAACCTTAAATATGCTAGAAGTTTGATTGACATGAATGTATTTGTAAAAGTGTGTGTTTTTCTATTACTGTTGAAATAGTGGGGTACATATTTCAACAATAGGAGTAAAAACACACTTTTTCAGATAAAACTACTATGTACCCCACAAGGTTAACCAGATGTGTGTGTGATGACCACAATCAACCTTGTAATGGTTCCCACACATGACGTATACCAGTCAAGTGTGCTTGTAGTAGGTAGTAGTGGTATTAGATATAGTCAAGCATGGGACCCATTTACAAAGGTGACCACCTCTTATGTTGGGTATAAACAAATGCATTTACAGTGAACCCTCGCTGTATCGCGGTTCACTCTTCGCGGCCTCGCTGTTTCGCGGATTTTTTTTTCCAATTTTTTTTTTTTTTTTTTTCAATTTTTTTTATAGTGTAACTTTTTTTTACAGTGTAACATTCTGTCCTGCGCCCTGATTAGCTAAGAGACTAGACCAGGACTAAACCAGGTCTAAAGCAGGTCTAAACCAGGACTAAACCAGGTCTAAACCAGGACTAAACCAGGTCTAGACCAGGGATGGTAGGGACAGAGTCTCAGATGTCCTTCACGAGAGCGCCTGGGTGACAGGAGGTGTGGCCTTTGTTTAAGATAAGATAAGATGCCTTTATTAGTCCCCCAGTGGGGAAATTCCAGTGCCGCAACGCACAGATCAAGAACAGCACGAAAAAGTAACGTCGGTCTCTGCGCGTCCTCCGTAGCAGCTCCTCCGCACATAGCAACGCACATAGCAACGGTGAAAAAGTTAAAATCCAGAGAAAATAGAGGTTGAAATGGAGCAGAAACATTGCGTATCTGAAGCACTTAGCCTTATACACATAATCTTCAAAGTGTGCAAACGAACAAGCAGGTAAGAGCAGAAAAAAAGTTGGAAAATAAGGGAGCGCGTTGCAACCAGCTCCGGCTCTCGCCGCGCCAGATCAAGTACTTGCACGAGCCATGGAAGAGAGTGTGAGCCGGACCATGGAAGAGCCAAGAATCAACATGGACGGGCCTGGCGCCTGGCCGCGCGGCGTCCGGGGGAGCCGCAGCGGGGAGAGGACACTCGTGCGCACAGAGGAGACAGTGGCTCTTCCCCGTCACGCTGAGAGAACGAACTAGAGAACTGTGGAGTATTGGCGACGCATTGATAGCGGTCTGATTTTGGACCCGGGGTGAAATGCAACCAACTCTTGTGAGCGCAGGTTGGTCTTACCTGGTCTTGTGGTGAGGACTGGTGCTCAGAGGCGTCTGTTAGCGGTTTGGCACTGTTAGCATTGGCTTGAGTCTTGCCCAAAATGATATCCAGGTCGCTTTCCACTCGACTTTCGCACATGGCATGGATATGTGGTACCAAAACACAAACACGTGTCCGCGCGCACGTGTCCGCGTGTCACGTGCCCCCCCACACACACTATTAATATATTTTAATGAAAATCTACAAAAGTTTGAGTGTTTAAACAAGAGAAAAATGTTAATACCAGTCTCAGAAAGGTGTATAATGTGTCTGGTGAAGTGTTTTCAGCCTTAAAACATGTAGAATAATTGTAAAATATAAAATTGTCCTACTTCGCGGATTTCACTGGAACCTAACGGGCTATTTCTGGAACCTAACCCCCGCGATAAACGAGGGTTCACTGTATATCATTTTACACATGTAAATGTAAATCTGTGCCTTCTTTAGTATACATTTGTATACTAGGTTTGATCGATCACTCACCCCTCCCCCCGCACCGCTGCATGGGCTCACCTTGTCCCCTGCACAATGGCCCAGTCTGTCACCTCTTCACACCTCTGCCTCAGCCCCCCAGCCCCCGAATCCACATCAAGTACTCAGCCAGACCCCCAGCACATGCCTTCGCTCTTTGTCCTTCACAACAGCTCAGGTTAGGAGAGAACTGAGCCGGATAAGGAGTAGAAAAGCTGCTGGACCAGATGGGATCAGCCCCAGGCTCCTTAAGTTCTGTGCAGATGAGCTGTGTGGAGTTCTGGAGCATGTCTTCAACCTGAGCCTGAAGCTGAAGGTGGTGCCACAGCTCTGGAAGACCTCCTGTGTGGTACCTGTGCCCAAGACACCGCATGCCAAAGACCTCAACAGCTTCAGGCCAGTGGCTCTCACGTCTCATGTGATGAAGACTCTGGAGAGGCTTGTCCTGGGTCACCTCCGCTCCACGGTGAGCTCGGCGATGGACCCGCTGCAGTTCGCGTATCGGCCCGGCATCGGAGTAGAGGCATCTCTCTGATGCATCGCTCGCTGTCCCACTTGGAGAGGCCCGGCAGCACTGTGAGAATCTTGTTCTTCGACTTCTCCAGTGCGTTCAACACCATCCAGCCGCTGCTCCTGAGGGACAAGCTGGAGTGGGCAGGAGTGGACTGTGACCTGGCAGACTGGATCCTGGACTACCTCACAAACTGGCCCCAGTTTGTGAGAGCCCGGGACTGTGTGTCTGACCTCATGATCTGCAGTGTGGGGGCGCCCCAGGGCACGGTCCTCGCTCCCTTCCTCTTCACCCTCTACACTGCAGACTTCAGACACAACACGGACAGCTGTGTCCTGCAGAAGTTCTCCTATGACTCCGCCATCATTGGTCTCATCACAGACAATGATGACACGGAGTACAGAGGACTAACGCAGGACTTTGTGGACTGGTGTCAGTGGAACCACCTTCTCATCAACGCGGGTAAGACCAAGGAGATGGTGGTGGACTTCCGCAGACGCCACTCTACTGCCCCCTCAGTGAACATCCAGGGAAGGGACATTGAGAGAGTGGACTCTTACAAGTACCTGGGTGTTCATCTGAACAATAAACTGGACTGGACTCATAACACAGATGCACTGTACAGGAAGGGCCAGAGTCGGCTCTATCTCCTGAGGAGACTGCGGTCCTTTGGAGTGAGAGGGCCACTCCTGAAGACCTTCTATGACTCTGTGGTGGCATCAGCCATCCTGTACGGTGTGGTCTGCTGGAGCAGCAGCATCACAGAGAGGGAGAGGAAGAAACTGGACAAGGTCATCAGGAAGTCCAGCTCAGTCCTGGGCTGTCCTCTGGACTCAGTGCAGCAGGTGGGGGACAAGAGGGTCCTGGCTAAACTCATGTCTATGCTGGACCATGAGTGTCGCCCCCTGCAGGACGCTCTGTCGGCTCTGGAGAGCAGCATCAGTGACAGACTGATTCACCCTCGCTGTGTTAAAGAGAGATTTCGCAGATCTTTCCTTCCTGCTGCTGTCAGACTGTACAATGATCAATGCTAGTCATGTTCATCTCCATAGCAACCATGTGTCATCTCCATAGTAATAATTACATGTGCAATATTATTTAAAGTCACTTTACCTGCTACTTATTTATTTAACCACCACTGTCCATCCCTGCACTGTACACAATCATCTGAGTCACTTTATTGTAGTGATATTATATATGACTGAACTGGAGTCACTTTAACTGCTGTTTGTTCACTGCTCAGAACCAAAGACATTTATTGTGCAGCGTCCCTGTGCCTTTTAACCTTACACTGTTGTGTTTTTTTAGTTGATTGTACAGACTTATTATGTATCTTAATTTTTGATGCATGCTCTTTTTTTTCCAACTGTTTCTGAAACTTGCGTTGTGACACTGCAATTTCCCCATTGTGGGACAAATAAAGGATTATCTTATCTTATTATACATGAATATGAAATAAGAGTTTAAAGGGATATGCCACCCCCAGGTCAAATTTGGGCATCTCCCCACAGTCCAGAGACTAAAATAAGTGGTGGAAAGCGTTTTCCTGCTCACCCAGCCATTGTCCGAGTCTGTCAGCACTGACTGCCGCGGTATCTGCTGCTCCTCCGCCTTAGACTGGAGTCTAACGTCGCCAGAGAAAGATTTTGGCCAAAAGGAATTAATTTGCTCGATGCGTTTCCCAATTACTTTGTGTGTAGTGCGCATTCATATCGAGTGCAAATAAATGTGCAAATCAACACGGAGAGCTTGACTTGGTCATTTTGGGTGGGAACTATTTTCCAGTGCGGAAGAATACAGCCGTATCACGCAGCACGCTGCCAGGGGAATCCCTGTGACGCACCAGGAAGGGAGTTCCCCTGTTGCACAACGTGGTGCGTGATACGGCTGTATTCTTACGCACTGGAAAATAGTTCCCACCCAAAATGACCAAGTCAAGCTCTCCGTGTTGATTTGCACATTTATTTGCACTCGATATGAATGCGCACTACACACAAAGTAATTGGGAAACGCATCGAGCAAATGAATTCCTTTTGGCCGAAATCTTTCTCTGGCGACGTTAGACTCCAGTCTAAGGCGGAGGAGCACCAGATACCGCGGCAGTCAGTGGCGACAGACTCGGACAATGGCTGGGTGAGCAGGAAAACGCTTTCCACCACTTATTTTAGTCTCTGGACTGTGGGGAGATGCCCAAATTTGACCTGGGGGTGGCATATCCCTTTAAAGCTATAAAAGTACAACTTAACATTTTGTTTTTTAGAATACAGAAAAATCATGTGATGAAGATTATGTCCCAAAACTAAGAACAAAAAGTATTCTGGTAAAATATTTCCAGAAATTACCATCTAATTTTATGTGTCAGCCATACTACAAGGTATGAATAACATGCAATTTGTTTATTTTGTTTTTATCTGTTTTATTTTAAGATGAAAGGTGTCATACCACCCATAACGGATGAACTATTTCATACTGATGACTCCTGCACTCGCAGTGAAGAGGAATATGTTCCCAAAAGCTGTGATGAAGACTCCGACAGTAGCTATGAAATACCAATCTGTCAGAAGCGTAGAGACAAAAAGATGACGTCTTGTGGCACAGGTGTTATGCATGATCAAAAGGAGGAGAGTATGACCCATAAGGAGGAGGACAGTATGACACATGATATAAACAAACAGAAGAGTACACCACAAAATACAGAGAGCAACGATGATGTCCAAATACTTGTCTCAAGTGTTCACAAAAAAGACAATGGATCCAGACTGTACAATAAAAAACAGCACTGCTTGTTCTGTAGAAAATGGTTTACGAAAATATCAAAACATTTGGAGCTGAAACATCACAATGAAGTGGAGGTGGCCAGAGCTGTGAGCCATCCTAAAAATTCCAAAGAAAGACGCCTACAACTACAGTACCTGCGCAAAAAAGGGAATTACATCCACAACATGGATGTTCTTCAAACAGGAAAAGGAAGTCTTATTGCTTGTAAAAGACCAAATGAAGAAGCTAACCGAAAGGACTTTGTCCACTGCTCTTTCTGCTTAGGCCTTTACGCCAAGAAAATATTATGGCGACATGTGAAGATGTGTGGTTTCAAACCAACTGAGGTGAAGCCCAGACCAGGGAAGAACGGGGTTCTTTTCTTTATGTGCCTTGACATGTGCTCCACTGAACTGTGGAAAATAATGAGCCACATGAATCAAGACAAAGTTTATCTTGCAGTCAAAAGTGATGAGTTGATCATGGAATTGGGGCAGCACCTGTACAACAGGTTAGGCAGTGATAGAGCACAGCATGAACACATCAGACAAAAGATGAGAGAGTTGGGTAGACTTGTAGTCAGTGCAAGAGAGGTCACATCTCTAAGGAGCATTTCGGATATGATCACACCAGCCAACTTTATGCAGACTGTCTCAGCTGTGAAACATGTTGCCGGAAAGGAAAGTGATTCATTCAAGATTGCAACTCTTCCATTGAAAATTGGACAAAGTCTTGCAAAAATTTCAGAACTTTTGGAAAGTAAAGCCATAGGTAATGGTGATGAGGAGACCTGTAAAGCAGCGAAGAGTTTCCGTCAGGTATATTATGACAAATGGAATGAAATGGTTTCGGCATCAGCCTACAGAACACTGGAGCAAGGCAAATGGAATGCACCACTATTGCTTCCTCTCACAGAGGATGTTAAAAAACTGCATTCATATCTGGATGAGAAGGAAAAGAGTACCGTGATGGCTTATCATTAGAACCATCTACAACTAATTGGTCAAAGCTTGCTGAGGTCACGCTTGCAAAAGTTATACTTTTTAATCGAAGGCGAGAAGGAGAGGTTTCCAAGATGCTCCTCTCCAGTTTTCAGCAGAGAAACAGGTCAAAACCGAACGATGAACTCAATGCAGCACTTTCAGAATTGGAACAAAAACTATGCAAACACTTTCAGAGACTGGAAATAAGAGGGAAGCGAGGTCGGAAAGTGCCTGTTTTGTTCACTCCAGACATGGTACAGTCACTGGAACTTCTGGTGGAAAAGAGAGTTGAATGTGGGGTGGAGAAAGACAATCCATACATCTTCTCACGTCCACGTGCTATGACATACTTCAAGGGCTCAAAGTGCATCAATCATTTTGCCCATGCCTGCGGAGCTCAACATCCAGAGAATTTGTCCTCTACTAAATTGCGCAAGCATATTGGCACACTTTCTAAGGTTTTGAACCTTTCAAATACAGAACTGGACCAATTAGCAGATTTCTTAGGACACGACATATGTATTCATAGGCAATTTTACAGGCTTCCAGAGGGTACCTTGCAGCTTGCTAAGATTAGCAAGGTCCTTATGGCCCTTGAGACAGGACATCTCTGTGAGTTCAAAGGGAAAAGCTTTGACGACATCACCATTGATCCAGATGGTAAGATTCAAAAATGTTTTTGTAACTGGCCTGCACTTATTGTTAGGATGAATTCAATTTCTGATTTCCAAAGAACAGGGCTTTATAGCATGTTCTGTGTCTGGTACTTAAAAGTGGTTTAGTAGTGACTAGCCTACTAGACCATACAATCAATGGCCATGTGAATTGATGCTTAAGCTATGAGATGTTAAGTTTGTCACTCATTGACTAGAAATGTTAGGGGGGCTAAGACATATAACCATTGCTAATAATGAATAACGTGGATCATTTTCTGTTACTACTTTACAGAAAGAGTTATGGATGATGGAAGGAGTGATCTAGATGAAAAGTCTGAAGGTGATGTCTTCATTTATTTTGCGTGTCTAATGTGCTCTTCACTTTAAGTAAGATAAAACTCTGCTTAATTAAGTTTATAATATATAATTTCCCCTTATGTTTTTACAGACCAAGTTGAGGATGGTGAACTTAGTGAATTGGATGATGAGCCTGAAGGTAAAATATTGCACTTGCCCCACAAGGATGCCACCTTGTGCCAACTGCGCCATTCACCATAGACAGAAATATGTGGCATTCCAGTCAGTTCTGTTATAGGACTAGGTGAAGCAATACCAAAACCAATAGTCTAGCTAAGAAAAAAGTCTTGCACACCCATAACTTGGAGGTAAAGTGAAATCCTCACAATACAACCTTTCAATGCCCCCCGTGATGCCCCCCCAATCATAGGTTTAAATGGAGTGCACACATGACATTCAATTAGTCTATTTAAGAAAACCAAGTCTCGTGTACCCTTAACATGGGGGTAAAATTAAATCCACACAGTATATGCTTTCATATGATATGAGTTACTCGATCTGAATCGCAACTGAACCGTAACATTCACTCTAGACATAAATGGAGGGTACACATGACATTTAAACTGTCTAGCTAAGAAAAGCATAGTGTTAAAAGGATATTTGGATAACATAAGATAATAATATTCAGTATTGAGTGTCATGTCAGACAGAATCCAAAAAATGGAAATAATATAGTGCAATAAGTAACACAAGTAATCTATAGATCAGCATAGGCAGAGGTGATACACACTATTTTTGTGCTCAGTTCTGGAGAACAAACTTTTAATGGGACAAGGTATTGTCTCCCATGCCAAAAAGCACAAGGTTAAATTTCATATTATAGCATAAATCACATATAAACATGCCTGGGCCTGTGTTATTAAAACGTGGTGGGGCATGGTGAGGCATGAATTGATCGTCTCTTTGTGGCAAATTTAGATGATGGCCCGCCTCCCAAGAAAGAGACACGGGCAGCATCACCTCTGCATACATGCAGCACGTCAAAAAGAGGTATAGTGGCTTTTCTGTTTGTGATATGGAAACTGAATTAAGTTTTTGGAAATTAAGCCTACAGTTTACACAATCTTAAATGTAATTTATCTATTGTATTGTGTATTATTGTAGCATGTGATGTCCAATCCTTTACACAAGGGAATATAACTAATTAATCTGATCATTTCATTTTATTTTGAAGGAAGTGCAGGTAAAGTCATAGAGACGGACCTCAAGACAGAGACGCACCTCAAGACAAAGACTGTGACCAGAGCGTGTAAAGGTATTTATTTCTGACAACCTAGGTGGAGGACAACAAAGATTACTATAAAAAGGTATGTTTTTCTTTATTTATAACCTTGGATTTAATTTCCATGCAGTACGCAAACCTTTCAAGAGACAAATGTGGCAGCCTGAAGAAATTCACGCAGTTGAAAAACATATGATGAACTTCATCAGGACATGCCGGTTGCCTGGGAAATCAGATTGCGATACCTGCCTGAAATCTGAACCTCTTCATTTGAAAGCTAGAGATTGGAAGGCTATTAAATTTTATGTTAAAAACCGCATTGATGCTCTCAAGAAAAAGAATACAAACTAAAACCTTTTTATTTAGGCAAAAATATAAATCAGAATTACTGTTAAACTTCACTAAGCGTTAAACTTGTACTGTTAAACTTCACTAAGTTTCAATCGTTTCAATCATTGGATGTTTTGATTTTGTATTAAGTTATTTTCAGCAATGTGTGTAGAATCCCTCAGTCGTCCAGGTAGAATCCATGTCAAAAGGAGAAATTAATTTTGTCAACTGGACAAGCGTTTATTTGGTTGAAGACGTTTCGCAGCTCATCCAAGCTGCTTCTTCAGTTCTGACTCGAGTTCTGGAGGACACTGCTTAAAACTGCTTCTAGGGAGGAGCTAATTACAATGAAATAACTATAAAACTATCACACCTATTTGTCTATAGTTTTTGTTAGTTAAGTGAGCCTATGGTTTGAGAGGGGAGTTAGAGGCTATTTTTGTCAAGAAAGAAAATCCTTCCTTGAACAGAAATGGAGGTCTGAGACATCATTTGTCTCCATCTATAACTCTATCCTCAAACCTACATCAAAACAAACAAAACAATAGCAGTAGCCAGGTCAGCTCCAGAGGTGTGAAAACACCCATTAGGGCTTTGAATAGCTATGCTAACCAGACCCCCACTCCCACTGCATATTGAATAGGCTCACTTAACTCACAAAAAACTATAGACAAATAGATGTGATAGTTTAATAGTAATTTCATTGTAATTAGCTCCTCCCTAGAAGCAGTTTTAAGCAGTGTCCTCCAGCACTCTAGTCAGAACTGAAGAAGCAGCTTGGATGAGCTGCAAAATGTCTTCAACCAAATAAATGCTTGTCCAGTTGACAGATTGAATTTCTCCTTTTGACATATTTTCAGCAATGTTGGGCATTACTATCCTTTTTAAAAATACAGGATTTTTTTGTTGTATTTTCAGCATCTACTATACATTTTATTTGTATTTTTGTGAAATATTTGTTTGGCATAATTTTGACCTGCACAGCACTTTTGTTTTTGTTTTGTGACAGTTTGTCTACCTCATACCAGTTCTTGAGATTAAGCAGCTAAAAATGTTAACATCTGTTTCCATTGTCTTATCAGTATGTATAAGAGTTTTGTTCACAGTAGCATTATGTTCAAAATTTGATAGCAGTGTTCAGTTAATTTGCTTGTTTCTCAGCTGAATAAAGTAACTGATGCTACTTGTAATGTTACATTGTTACTAGTTTGTGTTGTTTATTTTCATGACACTACTTAATCTTATCTTAACCAAGACTACCCCACTTTATAGAAGGACTTTTGTTGCATTGCCACACCACTGTGGAGCAAAGGGTCTGTGGATGTGATAAAAAAAAAATCAGAAGTCAGATTTAGCTGATGTTTGTGGAAAAAAAAAGTTTAATTTATATTTGAGGTAGGTGAATTGTTCATTGGACTGGACTGCCTTCGACTTCTTTAACATCTCGGCCACTATCACGTTGGAGGTTGAATGCAGAGGGTTGTAGAAACAAATCAACATTTCATCCTGTGTTGTTTGAATCATTGACGTGTACTGTTTACCTGGGAGTTGCAAATTGTTGACCCAGGAGTAAGGTTTGCCTGAAGTGTGTGACTTGTTGACCCAGGAGTAAGGTTTGCCTGAAGTGTGTGACTTGTTGACCCAGGAGTAAGGTTTGCCTGAAGTGTGTGACTTGTTGACCCAGGAGTAAGGTTTGCCTGAAGTGTGTGACTTGTTGACCCAGGAGTAAGGTTTGCCTGAAGTGTGTGACTTGTTGACCCAGGAGTAAGGTTTGCCTGAAGTGTGTGACTCGTTGACCCAGGAGTAAGGTTTGCCTGAAGTGTGTGACTTGTTGACCCAGGAGTAAGGTTTGCCTGAAGTGTGTGACTTGTTGACCCAGGAGTAAGGTTTGCCTGAAGTGTGTGACTTGTTGACCCAGGAGTAAGGTTTGCCTGAAGTGTGTGACTTGTTGACCCAGGAGTAAGGTTTGCCTGAAGTGTGTGACTTGTTGACCCAGGAGTAAGGTTTGCCTGAAGTGTGTGACTTGTTGACTCAGAAGTGAGGTTTAATCGGGGTGTGTGAATAAGGAGCCCCAAAACTAACAATGCCATGAAAAGTCCGCAGATGTGACAATCTAGTCATGCTCAGAACTAAACTTTATTGTACTGGAAATTTGAAGTGATATTTGTGTTTAGAAAAAATTGTTGATCATGCCTGATTTTTTTCATAGCTCTAGGGCCTCAGGAAAGGGTGGCTCCCAAAATGCATGTTCTGGACAGGCTACCCCCACAAGGCACAAATTACAGTATAGGTGTGTGTGTGTGTGTGAGATAATGTGCAGTTGTGTTGTTGTTCATGTACTTCAATAACTTGATATTCAATAACTTGAATAATGGAAAATAAACTCCAGTATGTGGAACAGAATGTGTAATGAAATTAAATTTTTCTCCTAGAATTAATATAAAATAGGAACCGAAAAAGGTACTGGTTAGGAATCGGTATCGAAATGAAGGTATCGATATTGGTATCGGCATCGGAAAATTTTGAACGATACCCAGCCCTAAGCATAATATGGATAGCTTTTACTTTAAATGGTATATAAAAATGGTCACTGTACAAAAAAAATAAATAAATAAAAAATCACATTTTGGGCATTTAGTTTGTTCTACCTTCAAGGCATTCAAAGCGCTTTAAATCATTCACATACACATTCATATATCAGTGTAGTTTGGTTAAGTGTCTTGCCCAATGGCAGCATTCTGTGGGAGCTAGAATTGAACGGCCACCCTGTGGGTCAGTGGACCACTCAGATGTTGAAGAGCAGGATTCAAACCACCAACCTTTTAGTGGATTAGTGAGTGGACAAACACTTTACCAAGTGAGTATGAAATCTGGAATAAATTGTTGATCTTTTTCTTTTTTTCTTTTTTTTGCGTTAGACCACTGTACAACAGGAGTATATTTCAAATTATCATTTATTTTCCTTTTTCCTTTCTTTTCTCATATAAAAGACATTTGTGCACAATATTTTGCTTTCATTTGCTTTTCATCCAATAGAGTTTTATGTAACAGTAAAAAAATCAAATGTAAAGCTCATTGTTTGGTTAATTCAGTCCTTGTTCCTGAATCTTGATTGGAGGTTTTTCACTGAACTTAAAAAAAAAAAAAAAAGTGTAACCCTGGCAATATGTGCCTAGGATTCCTCTCCAAACCTCTTACATTTCACTTGTCTTCATCAAGACTACTACACAGGTTCTTTGTGCGTGGCACAAAAGGAGTCCAAAGTACCTCTCTGACAATGACACCAACTGATCCAACAGATTCCCAAACATCAAAAGTGTGTTTCTATACTCCAAACTTCATTATTTTCGTTCCCGAGGCCTCTGAATAGCAGTAAAATTCCTCAGAGAAATTGGTTTGTGTGTAGGAACACTGAGTACCCTCTGTGACTGCTCCAACATAGTGGCACACTTCTCCCACAGTTTTCATCTCACTCAAACTTTGTCCAAGATGAAGAAGGCATATTGAAAGACATATAAGAGAGATATAAGCGAGATATAGGAAAACCAAATAAAAGGACGTTATACTTGACCTCAAAGGTGAGACAAGAGTTTCATTCTGAATTTTAGTTTCAAATGACAATGTCAGAACAAACATTTGAATGCAAGATTGAAGAAGAAGCAGTCAAACAAGTATCTTTGAGTACACAGTTTCAGACTTTCACGTCTAAACAAAGCTATAGATGCCAAAAAAAAAACAAAAAACAAGAAATTAAACAAAAACAAAAAAACACTTACTAACAAAAACAAATTATTGGCAGTGCAAAGATTGGGTGAATCCACATTTCTGAGAAGCAGGGTGCTTTCCACCTCTTTACTCTAATAGGCTAGATAGGATTCTAAAACCAGCAGGCTATAGGCATGGATTGTGAAAAAAGGCAGTTTGTGGGAGCTGAATAAAATATGATAAATAGAGGAGCAATAGACTGAGAATGTCCCGTGGCAGTAGACAAAAAGGTGTGGAAATAAAAGTGGTGTGGACCTCTCAGATTGACTACAAAATTTACAGGTGAAGGCAGAAGGCAGAAAGGTCCAATCATAATAAATATTGTACATCTGACAAATAATAAAACACAATAAATAAAGATAGAGAGAAGTTTTTTATTACATCATCTGCAACTACACTTGGAATTGAACCTGTACTAGACTTAACCAGGGCTAGAGGAGGACAATCCAGGACAAGCTCACAGCATATTCTGCCATCTTATCTCTTGCATAGAACAAATAATCATAAAAAGAAATAAAAAGAAAAATAAATTAAAAAAACACAAAACAGAAAGCAATAGGGCAGTTGCTTGGGATTCTGAATACACACTTATACTTACTTATCTCCGAGTTTTCCAATGGGTGTGATTGACATATGTATTAGCCAATCAGGGACACATGTTGTTTGTCCGTATCAGAAAAAAAATACTGAAAAAAATATTACAGAGACCTGAAAAACATTGCAGATTTCTGCAGAATTAACGAGTGAAGCACTAAACTGTGTTAATCTGAGGTGAGATAAATTTTATTTTATTTTATTTGTAAACCCTATGTGACCAATGAGCTCCTTCGTTTCACATGCATCACTGAAAAAAGATTGATTTGAGGTGCAATGGAGGGCATGGGGACCAGACTAATATACAGACCCCCCAGGATTTCGCGGGCGTTTTTTGTGATTGTTTCGGGCTAAAATGCCTGAATTTGCGTGAACTTTTCCAAAAATTTGCGATGAAAGTTGCGGTGCTTTTATGGTTTTTGTTGTGATTTTGTTGCGGGAGGAAGTGAAAGTTGCGATAAATAGTTGTGATTTTCCCTTTTTGTAATTAAAATTGAGTAATATTTTGAATGCTGAGTTATTACTGATAAAGAATAATACAAAGACACAGAGATCACAGATATGGTCCTAAAACAACCTTACCAACATCGAAAATAAATTACTACTAGGAGGGGAACTGTTTCGGTCTTTTGCTGTTATTTTTGTGGACAAATGGCGCCGCAGACATGTTTCTTTGCCATTAGAAGCCGAGTCCCAATTCCCAGAGTGCACAGTTCAGAGCGTGGTTTGAAGGGCATGTGCGTCATTTCTTTTTTGTCCCATGCGCAGTCGTTTCCAGGGAAATCGGGGCGTGGACCAAGTGCGTGAAAATGCACGCTTCGCACACTCATATATCCCAGCATGCACCACTTCTTCTACGGGAGAAAATGGAGTCGGCGGCTGCTTCCCGTAGTTGCGAGACCTGTCGCATTTCGCAGACGGCCATGCGGTCCGCGGAGTGCACTCAGGGCTGAGCAAGTGTGCACCGCCTTGACTGCAGTCTGAGCCCCTTCAAACCACGCTCCGAACTGGGGACACGGCCGCAGTTTTGTTTCGTCACACGGAAGTAAGGCAGAAGGAAGTTGGTCGACGTGAGTTCAATACGTCGCCGATGACTGGTCAAAATTGCGGGAAAGTTGCGGTGATTGGTCAAAATTGCAACACCGCCCTGAATTCACGGGGATTGGCTGAAGTTGCGTTGAAGTTGCAAATCGCAACATCGCGAATTCCTGGAGGGTCTGAATATAAATCTGTATGAAACCTACATAGAGATATCAGCCTGAATTTGCCGGGCAAACAGAGCAGCGCAATTTTGGAAAAACTGTGTTCATATACATGTTTAAAAGTAGGATTCTGTTCAGAGTGTATATTAACATTTGAGACTGAAATATGAACTGATAAATTAATTAACAAATCCCATGCTTTCAGAACATGTTTGTAAAAGTCTAAAGTAGAAAGTTTTGGGACATCTTACATGTAATTCTACACAGCTGTTGAGTACATATTTTGAGAATATGGTTGCCTTTTCATCGAGGTTATATAATCCAGCTATCTCCTGATCAGCAATTGGTCAATCCATGTTTTAATAGGTTCAGAGGGCCGGGCGCATTAATTACACCCAGAGGTGACTGCCGCATACTAATATTGATTTTGATGAACGATTGTGATTTGGTCTATTGCTGAGGTGGGCAGAGAAACGCAACATGAGGCCCAAGGAAGAATATAAATTGTCAGTGTTATCAAAAGTGACTGGTGCGATTGGACTGATGTCAGTGTGTTATTAGGCACTGTGAGGGGTTCAGTCGCATCACTTAAAACGCAACTGCCACTCAAAGTCACTATTTGAAAATGTTGTGTTTCATAAAATGGCAAGACCTTATTGTGTAGATCAACTGTAAATTATTCAGCTTTTCTCAAGTTTGTTGCACTCATCAGGACTCCACATTTCTTCTTATAGTTGAATTATCCCCTTGACCTTGGGGAAGAAAATTTTGATTTTTAAAAAAAGGTGCACTGTGTAATTTGTGACCACGGCTTGCTTGTCCCCATAGAAATGATTGTTCTGCCTTGGATGCTGTACAGTATGGAATTAAATATCACATGGGCTGATCCCTGCTGTTAAACAAGTCTCACATAACATTACAGTCACAAGCAGTTTTTCAGTTAGTCACTCTCACCTTTGGTTGAAAATCAAATACCTAAAGAGGGCCATGAACACTCATACTGATCACAAACTCCTGAAAATGTGCTCTTTAAAGGGACAGTTAATTACAGAAATTGAAGATACCCATTCAAAAATACAGTGTTTTCCAAGCCTTTTCACTTCCACCATGAAATCAAAGTATTCTTTTGGACTTAGATATACGTACCTGCATAAAAGGAGGATTTTCCCCATATAGAGGCAGCCATTTTGAATACGAGAGCCGCAGAAGGACATTTGGGCTCCGCCTTCACCTTCGGCAAGGCTCGTGGTTTTCACACAATGAGATAGTACGCTTTTGGATAAACAACGACAAGCATGTTGCCAGATCACACGTCGTAATGGATCTAACACGTGTTTTGGACTAAATTGTTTTAATGGATTTTATTCGCTGGATCCTTACGGACAGATTGAGACCAAGCTTATGGTGAAATACTGAGTTTGACCTGTCCAGAGCCTTCAAGGTAAACAAAGTAACAAACCTCGTTTTGTGCTTTTCCGTATAAAAGCCCCATGTGCTCGGGGAGTGATTGTTGTGCCGGTTTGTGCGCGGGTACGCGAGCTGTCCGCGTTACGGCGCGCCCAGGTGACCCTCGAGGTCTGCCGTAGCTAAAACAGGAAGTGCAATAGCCACTATCCACCTATGTGCCACGAATCCTACACACTGGACCTTTAAATCTATTTTGTTTGTTTTTTTGTCAGTGTTTGCTCATGTGTGCATTGTGTCACCATGGTATTTGATGAATATTCTGTCAATAAAAATGCTTTGTAAACACCTAGCATTATACACCTTCAGCATGATGTCACTGCAAAGTATCAATTGTAGTTGTCCAGGGTAGGGGCAAACATTATTCCAGGCTTAATCATTGCGCACGCCTTTGTTTCACATTGAAATAGCAGCTTTTGTATAGTTGTTATATAGTCCAGTGTTCTGCATAGTGACTGCCGGAGTGGAATTGTTGCAGCGGAAAGATTTGGAAAGGGATTTGCCATGATCCCCAGCTGTAGTTTGGGACCAATGGTAGCACTTTAGTGGTGTGGTAATCCCACAAAGTGTTGCTGCAATAGATACAAAGCCTGTGTTTGAGCTAATCCAAGCAGGCTGGAGGTTTGCAGCTGGTTTATGGATGGTTAAAGCTGCAGTCGCCCCAAAGCCCTTTCATTACTGTCCTTCACACACACAATACTGACATGGGTATTTTTGTTTTTACTGAAAAAGGAAAAAAGTGAATTCTTGGCAGCAGTTTGAATCTGAATAAAATAAATATTGCTTTTCACATGCTTCATTATAATGGAAAGAAAAACTGTACCATATTTTAAAGTCATACATAACTTCTGCTCCTGATTTTCTCTATGGAGTATTTATTTCTTTAATTACGCACTTTGTAATTTTTCGCCACCTACAGATGCTGTTGCTTTGCCAGGGATGGTCCATACTATGGCATTAAACCATAGACTGTAAATGGGCATAGCTAACACACTAGCCGCCACATTCCAAACAGAAAAAGTGCATGGGTGCGAAGTGGTTCCTTTAAGCTCTGGTTGCAACTGACTATATATAAAACTATTATAAATTATTATAAAATATTGCTCCTCTCTCTGTAAGTGCTACTGTGAACCTTGTCATTTTGGTTTTAAAATGTTCATATTAACCCACTCTACATTATCCTGGGATGTTAATTTCGCTTTTCTTAACAGACCCATCCACTGATTTTTTTTCCACCCCAGATGTTGCTCCCGCTAGCATTGGCAACAGGTTTGACTGACAGCCTCGTTGCTAAGCACCTGTCCCCTTCCAAACCAGCAGTGCGTGTACCTTCGTCAACCTCGCTTCTGATTGGCTCTTTCCGTTTTGCGCTTGGATATCCAAATAAGGTCCATGGATGCAGATTGGCCACCATAACTGCTACCCTCAATGAGCTTCATTTGGTTGCAAGAGAACACTATGGGTGACGTCAGAATCCCTTAAACCCATGTATCTTGCATTCATTCATTTACAAATGTGTTTATTTCTCAAAAAAATACAGTGGTACCTCACCTTACGAAAGACCCTACATACGAAAAATCCAAGTTACGAAACACCTTCACGTTAAATTTTGGTCTAGATACCAAAGAAAATTCAAGTTACGAAACGTGAAATCTCAAAAATTTTAATAATGCGCGCTCAGATGCACGCCCCACTGTTATTCCCGCTCAAAAAGCACCTTTCTCGGCCTCTTAGCTCTAGCGCCGAACACGCAAGATTTTCAAAATGTATTAAATAGTGAAGCGTGGGGGGAGACACGACTCCGGAAGCACCGCGGAGACATGAACGCACCGCGCGGCGAGGAGAATGGCACTGCGCGGCGAGGAGCACCCCTAGTCCTGGTCTGCATGACCAGCACCGGGGCTGCGAGCACGAGATAGAACAGCGGCGCCCGGACCGCGTCCTCTGGAGCCCGAGCCACAAACCAGCCGCACGAAACCAGCAAAGAGCGGCACGTGGTAGTTTAATCCTGGTCCAGTTCTGGTTTAGTCCAGGTCCAGTCCAGGTTTAGACCTGGTTTAGTTGTGGTCTAGACCTGGTTTAGTTTAGACCTGGTTTAGTCCACGTTTAGTCCTGTCTAGTCTCTTAGCCAATCAAGAGAACGCAGAACCAATGTCACACTATATAACAAAAAGTTACACAATTAAAAAAAAAAAAACTGGGAATGAATCAGGCCTTTTCCATTGAAATAGCTACTCAACTTACAAAAAATTCACGTTACGAAACCACTTCTGGAACGAATTAATTTCGTAAGGTGAGGTACCACTGTACCTTGAAAATATGCAAACTTATTATAAAAGCACCTGCCTCTACATTGTACTTACCTGATGTTACCAGCTTGTCTCCATGGAAATAAGTGTAAAGCCATACTGTGGAAGCAACATGATAGACCCTCCACCAAAAAGGTTATATAGTGCACCTTGAAAGGAGATGAGTTCACTCAACATTATTTTTTGTAATTAGAATTTGTCTGCATTGGACTTTACCTTTTGTCTTGTGCCTCCTCTCACAGTGGTTCCAGCTTGTGTGTTCTCATACAATATATGGGGTATCAATCAGATTTATTGCATCCAGCATACCAATAAATCAATCTTTGTAAGTGCCCAGTTTAGTGGCTCATCTAAAGTATAGCATTGATTTGTTTTCTATCAACAAAATCAGAAACCAATTGGGGTGATAGCGATCTATGGCAGACGGATCGTTTTGCCCTGCATCTGATCTTGGAAATGGTCTGGGGACTTCTGAACTGTATGCATTGCTATTGATTACACAGTGACATGCTGCTGCGCCTCCTAAAATAGATAGTTATGACTTTGCAAAGGGCCCAACAGAGAGGACAGAGGCTGGAGTCGTTTGGACGCACCATTGATTAAGTTTAAAGGTGACCGCGATGTTCTATTGATCTGAACTAGTGGGACAGGTGCACACACAGCACACAAAGTAAAAGTTACAACATGATTATACCAAAGATGTACAGCAAGTGCATGTATTTCTTCAATTCAAATCAATTTGCATGTAGCAAAAGTACTTTCTGAGCACATTTTCAAAAGTGTACAGGTGTTTACTGCCCAGCTACAGTTCAACAGCAAAAAACAGATATCACGGTTTGTTTTTTTGTTTTTTGCCAAAAAGATTTTAATTTTTGTTACCATCTTCTACAGGTATTATCAATAACAATAATAGTATAATATTCTATTTTATCAAGAAGGATGGAATATTATTTTGATAGCAGTAAAATGCATTTGGTTTTTGAAAATACAACACTAACTATACTAACAGTAAACTGGAAGCCTCTGACTTGTTCAAATGGCACTTGTTCTGTTTTTGCAAATGAACTCTTCTATTGTAAAAAGTAGTTGTAGCTGGCCAGTAAACACTGTAAGATAAGATAAGATAAGATAATCCTTTATTTGTCCCACAATGGGGAAATTGCAGTGTCACAACACAGGTTTCAGAAACAGTTGGAAAAAAGAGCATGCATCAAAAATTAAGATAATAATAATAAGTATGTACAGCCTAAAAAACACAACACTGTAAGGCACAGGAACGCTGCACAATAAATGTCTTTGGTTCTGAGCAGTGAACAAACAGCAGTTAAAGTGACTCCAGTTCAGTAATATATAATATCACTACAATAAAGTGACTCAGATGATTCTGAACAGTGCAGGGATGGACAGTGGTGGTTACATAAATAA
This sequence comes from Paratrypauchen microcephalus, assembly GCA_036785185.1. Lineage (NCBI taxonomy): Eukaryota > Metazoa > Chordata > Actinopteri > Gobiiformes > Gobiidae > Paratrypauchen > Paratrypauchen microcephalus. Next base: position 381,645 of record JAVJIX010000062.1, on the reverse strand, counting down.
GTAGCAGGTAAAGTGACTTTAAATAATATTGCACATGTAATTATTACTATGGAGATGACACATGGTTGCTATGGAGATTAACCTGACTAGCATTGATCAGAAGTGTAGCCTATAGAAGTGTAAGTAGCCGTATAAGGTATACTTCAAGGAAAAGTAACGTTTTTTACAATCTGAGCCTTATTTCGGGAATAATACAAGTTGTTTTACTCACCCATAGCACTTTGGTGTCATATGTAGCACTTCCAGAGATGTTTTAGATTTGTGATCTCCATAATGTGAGTTCTCGGGGCACATGTTTGCGGTCTCCAAATAACACAAACTTTAGCACTTTTCAAATCATAGAAGCTCGATGTCTTAGTCTACGATTTTGTTTGGTCAAAAGTGGCCTGTAATCCGAGATTTAGCCATAGTTTCGAGTAGATGAGGACGCCAGTGCGCATGTGCGGACTGTGCTCTCAGCTCCCGGGACCCAAACATGAAACACAAAGCTGTAAACTATGGATAAATCTCGGATTACAGGCCACTTTTGACTCAAACGAAATCGTAGACTAAGACATCGAGCTTCTATGATTTGAAAAGTGCTAAAGTTTGTGTTATTTGGAGCCTGCACGGGGCATATTACATGCTCAGGGAATATATTATATGCCCCGAGCTATGGCTAGAAGTCGCGCTAGGCTAACACAAATCTAAAACATCTCTGGAAGTGCTCCATATGACACCAAAGTGCTATGGGTGAGTAAAACAACTTGTTTTATTACCGAAATAAGGCTCAAATTGTAAAAAAATGTTACTTTTCCTTTAGATCTGATTTGGACCCATCCTTTAATGTCACTGGGGCCTTGGCTTGAGGATTCTTAGCAGGTTTAAATCATGCAGTACAAATATGAACATTTATTTTTAGTAGTGCTATGATGCTATAGAAATACACACACAGATTTAAAATAAAGTACACCTTATTTGACACAATTTTCTTTCTATTTCTGCTCTTTGTTATTATATTATATTGTGATGTGTGAGCTACTGTGTCCAAATAATTTCCCTTGTGGATCAATAAAGTTTGTCTATGTCTAAGTTTAAGATTAACTTTCAAATGACAAAATCACAGGCTTTGTCAAAGATCCAAATCTCTCGTCTCTTCTTGTTCAGATGTGGTACAAACCGGGATCTCTGGGAGGAGCGGTGGCAGCCTCTCCTCCCTCTGTCTGGGAGGCAGGAGCTAAACTCTGATAATTGTGTGATGATTAACCAGTGCAAAACACACAGTGAAGGTTAGCCACCTGGATATAGATTTATCCAGCCCATCTCTTACCTCTCTTCTAAACAAAGGCTGCCTATTAAAGCGAATATTGAGTGGTGTGCAAATGGTTTGAACAGATATATTGACACCAATCCCCACTATTCCCTCCCTTACCAAAAGACAATTACACCAGTCAATTATTTAAGAGGCTAAAGTGGCTAACAGTTAGCCCAAATCGGCTTATGTCGAGTATGACCAAATAGTCCCTTGATTTGATTGATTTGTTTTCTCTTTGGCAGTTCACCTATACAGCCATTACCATAACAGTGATGTGGTTTAAGATAATCCGCCTGCATATGCCATGTTCCCAGTTATAAATAGTCATATTAAGTCTATAATTATGAGATATGAGGTGGTCATTTCACACTACAAATGCCTGGCAAAGTAGAGGGATTAATGTGTTGATGCTGCAGGGAAATTGGAAATAAAACAATAATAAAAGACTCATCACATTATTCTCAGAAATACAGCATCTTAAATACTGTACATATTCTAATTTCAAGCACAAGTCCAGATTATATTGCTCATCAGAACAAGGTGGCTGAGAAAACAAGGATATTAGCACAGCTTCAGAAAGTAAAGAAAGCTAAAGCCTTATGTTTATTGAATTTTAACATAACAACATAATAATTCTGAATTGCTTTGTGTTATGTAGCTTTATAGTCCAATATTCCTGCTGATCTCTGTCCATTTTTTTTTTTTTGGCTCCAAGTGGTTGCCAAGCAACTAGTGAGGCCTCCAAGAAGTTTGTGCCCAAAGCCGAACAATGTGGCATCGCAGCACTCGTCAAATTATAAATGGGTGTTGTAACACTTTGTTTCTGGACAAATTACACAAACAAGATATTATGTGCTAATTATCAAGATGTTGCCCTGCAGATTGTTACATACTTGTTTTTATAAGGCTGTTTTTTAGCTTATCATAAAAACAGCTGAAGCACATTTGGCCTGGGCTTTATTATTTTGCACCCATCACTGGATGAACAAAACTCCAACAGGCTCCAGCCCTGTCTTAGTGAAACATATATTTGCATCAAACAGTTGTACTGTGACATTTGTGCAGTGAACATCACTGATTTCACTTTGCTTCATCTTTATCTTTACTCAGAAACAAACGTGGCCAACAGAGCCTCAGAAGATACAACACGCCACAGCCGGGCCTGCTGTGTGGAGCCCTGTGGAGCTGCGCACCGTTCGATAAGACAGCATGAAGCACAAATCAATATGGATTAAAACTCTGTTAGGCTCTATCTCGTCCCTTGTCCTCTGTGCACACAAACACGTGTGCATTTATTAAGCCTGCCTCTACATTTATTCTCCTCTAAACATAAGAGAGAGAGGAGAGTGGGAAAAAGAAGAGGAGCTATTGCTCGGTTTAAGACAATGCCTGTGCCACGCCCCTCAGCCCCCAAAGGAGGGACTCTCTCTTTCTCTCTCTTTCTCCTGCTCAGGAAGAGGAGGAGGAGGAGGGAGGGGGTCACCCATCCACCTGCTACACCTCAGCAGCTCACGTGAGTTGCACTGAGCATGCTCAGACTGACAGAGTGACAGGCTGGTACTGGGCCCTCACCCCAGTGGCAGAGGGTGTCCTGCTGAGCACCACGGGCCTCCAGAGATTATCCCTGCACTAGCAGACACACAGAATGCTAATCCTTCCCCATCTCTTCCACTGTACTGTTAAACCAGGATCTTTTCTGCTTTGCTCCGCCTCCTCAGCTCTCCCTGTGTTGAATCTGCTGTAAGAAATCCACTCAAATCTTCTGTCCAAACTCCTGTTATCTGTGTGTGCTGGTTCAACTTCGTCCTCTCCTCACTGCTCTCACTTGAGCCTTGTGCTCTCTCTACAGCTGCCAGGCCTCCTCCCAGAACCTCTGATCTGATCCACCCTCGTCCAGGCCCAAGCAGCGCCAAGCAGCGCCACATTGATCCGCTCATCCCAAAGAAAACAAAACAAGCTCCACTATTCATCACTGATGAGGAAGACGAGGCAGCCGGAACATGGCAGAGCAGGGACAGAGCTAAGAGGGGCACATGGGCTAACAATTCTGAGAGCGAGATTTTCAAAAGCAGTACAATCTCCACTGGGATCATTAAGTACACAGTTCTCCCTGTGATTATTCTGATTCTCATTTATTTTTATCTGAGCCCTAGATCAACAGAGTCACGAATGTTGGAAGTGTTTCTACTACAAAATAAAAAAGTACAAAAACAAGGCTGGCACTAGTTCTGCTCTCAAATGGCTTTCTAGTAAACACATATTGCTAAATTACCACAAAATCACTCAGCACCATTGTCTTATAATGTTGATGATGATTTGAAAGCACAGGTGTATTAAGAAAATTACATTTCTTTGATTAGATGGTCTAAATTTATGAAATATCCCTTACATGAGGTTGGTGCAGGAGGGGCAATATTTTTGCTAAGCTCTTTTCAGATGTGTTATACATTATTTTATGTTATATTTATTCCCCTGTGTATAAAAGAGGGAAAAAAACAAGTTTAAAACTAGTTACACACAGTTATCTTAGAAAGCAGATTTACAGACAACCAATAAGAAAATAAACCAATAAATTACACTTGGATACAAATAGAAAAGAATGATCATGTTTAATTTGTTCTGTTACGAGTTTAATTACAATAAACAACCAGTAAATATTTCAAGATTTTAATCAAATAGAATTTGAACTTCAGATAAAAAAGTGTTGTCTAATGCCTCAGAGACGTGTGTATGAATGTGCCAAAATTAGTCAAACCTGTGCCAATTATTTCAAAAAGCAAATTTTGCATTTCCAGATATTTCTATGTTGATTTCGGTTTAACAATCTGACAACCTTTTGGTAAAATGTTATTTTTGGCAGATACGTGAGCAAACCAATTTCCCACACTTCCTGATTAGGTTCCATGACAGGCTCAAGTCTAATATTAAAACACTGATTGGATTAAACTTTTTTTGCATGTTTGATTTTATTATACTTTGAATTCTTTATTTTAACATGGCTATGTATTTGAAGTACAAATCTTGTGGTGTCAGCTACTAGGAAATTGAATGAGGAAAAAAAAAGATTAACCCGAAATGAAACACGTCTTTCATGATCAGTAAAGTCATTTTTTTTGGAAAATGTGGATGATATGAATCTTAAAGGTCCCATGGCATGAAATTTTCACTTTCTGAGGTTTTTGAACGTTAATGTGAGCTCCCCTACCCTGTTTAGCCCCCCCCCCATGGTTAAAAGTTGTGAAATGTCTAAACTGAGCATTTGCGATCCTTTTCTGCGTTACAAAAAATCGGAGCTCAAACGGGCGATTTTGAACAAGGCACCTTATTGACGTCAGATCGAAAAAAGAAATGCAAATGCAGTTCCACCCCCGTCTGTCTGTACTCAGCGTCTCTGTAAATCACGCCCAGAGAGTTTGGACTGCGAATGCGCTAGGCAATGCGAAATGCGTTTTTTTATTTGCCTGGAGGCACGTCCGAGTGTTTCTAGGCTCGGAAGTCCTTTATCTGAGCCTCTGGACCTTTGAACAGCAGTGGTTTAATTTTATTTTCTGTGGAAATGTGTTTATTTTTCAATGGAACGCTTCAAATCTCTCCCCCCATGCAAAAACAAGGAAATGGATCAGCGGAGGGCTCAGAGCGAGAGCGGAGAGTTTGGCCACGCCCCCACCCTCTACTATTGGCCAGCTTTTTTCTCCTCATTTGCATTCAAGCAACAATGCCCATTATAGAGTGTTCAGAGTGACAAAAATTACTCTTTCTCATCTTATCTAGTGTTGATTTTGAAGAAGGATTCATTTACAGTATTAGGGAACCATTAAGGAGCCATATAAAAGCATCAAGAAGTACCATATCATGGGATCTTTAACATGTTTCTTTTTTTTTCTCTCCATAGTTTCGCTTTATATTTTTAACGGTACACTGCACACCTTTTCTGGTGGACGGTCCGCTACCTACTTGTCTCCATTGTTATTGCGTTGCCTGGAATGTTATGACATTCAAAATATCCATCGAGCATTTATTCATTACGGGTGTTTCTATGGCTCAAAAATGTTATCATTCCTTCTGTGAATAGGGCGACTCTCCACAGAGCTGAACTGTAATGTAACGTAATGCTGTCTCCCTTGTCATAAATAGGTTTAATCTACACTGTGAAACATTCTGGACAAAGCATAACATTTCCATGGAGATAAGCAGGTGTTGGACCCTCCACTAGAAATATTACGCAATGCACCTTTAATCTAAAAAGAGTTTATGTTGCATTTACATGTCCTTAAACTACTTTTAAATGGATCAATATACAAGTCAATATCAAATGGATAGTAATGTTACACACTAAAACACACATGGCTTAATTTTTTTTCAGTTTCCAGAAATAAAACACGTATTTATTTAAATGCTGTTAGCCAATGAAACCGCGCCAAGCAAATAGGACAGTATATTTTCACAATATGGTCCTAGACAGAAAGTAATAAGATAAGGCAAAGAGGGAAAAGTCTGTCAGTACGTAGCACATGTGGAAATGGTGTTTCGTAGAAATGTTTTAATTTAAGACCGGGATTAGAGTCTGGAAGGATTCATCTCTTCATTTTAGCAGCAATTTGTAGCAACATATGGTGCTCGACAGGGGTGCGCACACATTTGTATCAAGACTTTATCTACAGTTTTACATAATATTATCCACATATAATTGGGCTTTGGTGCCTTTTTACTCTACATTATAAGCATCTTGTTGCTACCTCATTAAAAACATATCTGGAGTTGTGTTTTTTTCATGCACACACATATTTGACTAACCCTTTATTATTAGTCTGTCTGCATCTCCAAAGCCTGAAATCCTCAGCAACAACTTGTGATGTCATGAGGCGGTAGTTCTTAAAGATCCCATGACATGGTACTTCTTGATGCTTTTATATGGCTCCTTAATGGTTCCCTAATACTGTAAATGAATCCTTCTTCAAAATCAACACTCAGTGCATGAGAAACAGAGATAAGATGAGAAAGAGTAATTTTTCTCTCTCTGAACACTCCATTATGGGCGTTGTTGCTTGAATGCAAATGAGGAGAAAAGAGCTGGCCTATAGTAGGGGGGGGGGCGTGGCCAAACTCTCCGCTCTCGCTCTCAGCTGATCCATTTCCGTGTTTTTGCACGGGGGGAGAGATTTGAAGCGTTCCATTGAAAAATAAACACATTTCCACAGAAAATAAAATTAAACCACTGCTGTTCAAAGGTCCAGAGGCTCAGATAAAGGACTTCCGAGCCTAGAAACACTCGGACGTGCCTCCAGGCAAATAAAAAAACGCATTTCGCATTGCCTAGCGCATTCGCGGTCCAAACTCTCTGGGCGTGATTTACAGAGACGCTGAGTACAGACAGACGGGGGTGGAACTGCATTTGCATTTCTTTTTTCGATCTGACGTCAATAAGGTGCCTTGTTCAAAATCGCCCGTTTGAGCTCCGATTTTTTGTAACGCAGAAAAGGATCGCAAATGCTCAGTTTAGACATTTCACAACTTTTAACCATGGGGGGTCCTAAACAGGGTAGGGGAGCTCACATTAACGCTCAAAAACCTCAGAAAGTGAAAATTTCATGCCATGGGACCTTTAAGGTAACAGCTACATTTTAGCTTGGTAGAGATAGGGAATGTCACAGCTAATATTATCCAAATAATTTTAGTAAATGTGGATGGAGTTTGAAAACATAATGGAGCGCTTTCTGTTTTACAATATATCACAAGTTGGAAAAGAGTGTTCTGAGAAAAGAACACAGCCTAAATATGCAGGGAATGTGTGTTTAAACATGTGTGAATGAAACAAAACACAACTCCAGGTAAGTTTGTGATGAGGATACAACATAACATACATGAAAAATGTGCGTAAAATAGGCCCAACACGTGCTTGTCAAAGAGATTACTGTCTTGCCTGGAATGTTCCTCAGTAAGGCATTGAGCTTAACGCCATGGAGACAAGCACTTAGAGGTGAAGCTGCTCATAGTAAGAATGTTTTTCTTGTCTTTAATATGCTATTTGCAGTTATGGATAGATGCAAGCAAAAACATAATTCCAGTGTTACAAAATTAATGTTTATATGAAAATAAAAAAGACACATACATAAATAACAATGGGATGTCTCATTGTTGTGCCAGATTTTATTAGAATTGCCATTAAGTTGTTTAGCTAATAAAATTATAATTGAAAAATACTTGAATCTGAACAAAGATTCACAAAAATAGGACCTTAACCTATTGCACTCTGTAACTTTTCTGGTGGTGGGTCCGCCATCTGGTTGTCTTCATGGACATGTTATTAGTTTACCTAGAATGTTCTATGGTATGGCATTAAACTCACCAACATGGGCACAAGCAGGTGAATCCAGGCCAGGTTAAATTGAAGACAGATGCAATACTGTGAAACAATCCAGGGAAATAGAAACTGAATGTAGTCAAGCTGGTGGCAGTCTCCCCACCAGAAAAGTTTCACTGTGCACCTTTAAGGCTGTCAGTGTGCACATCTCTCTGCATTCAAATACGCTATGTGCATTTAACCTTCCTCTGCTCCAGTCGCCCTTGCTTCTGCTAATCAAAACAGTGTGACCCAATAACAGCGACTAATTCACACTTAGAAACGAACATCCTCCAAGTCAAGAGTAAACACATGACCTCGGCTTTGGAATAAGAAGGAGGATAATGGAACAAGCCTGATGGGAAATTTAGCCCTGATCAAGTGCAGACAGATTAACCATTTGGTGTGAAAATGTATGGGAAACAGTCAACAGATAAATAGGCTTAGGATCAATGCACTGAAAGTAGGATTACAATAATGGACCGATAAAATGCACTGAAACGCCACTACTATAAAGAATTGATCTGATCTAAATATATTGTCAGAACTGTTGATACTTTGCAGTGACATCACGCTGGGAGTGTTCTACATGCATCTCTATTAGCAGAATGTTCAGCAGTTATGATGATGGCACGACTCACACATTAGCAAACACAAAAAGGTTTCAAGATCTGAGTCTGAGAAAAATACAAAATGGATTTAAACAACACATCTTCAGGATACGAGTGTTCGCGGTCCTGTTGAGGTGTTTGAAAGAGGTGAGAGTGACTTATGCTATTTATGACTGTAATTTTATTTGTGAAAGACTTGTTTAAGTGCACAAATCAGATCGTGTAAAAATAAAGATCAGATTAAAGGGATAGTGCGGATAGTTTTTTTTTATGTTAATCTGTGTGGGTTTCCTTCTAAAAGTTACGTGTGTTGACACCGGCTTACCTCTGACAGTCTCAGCTGATCCCGGTTCGGATCGCTTTCTGGAGCCCACGTAGAGAGGTCCGGTAGCTTCTCTGGAACATTAAATAAAGCTTGTTTTTCTTCTCAAAACAAAACATTTGTCCGAAAGGTGATATATTTGCATCCCAAACAGTTGTCAACGAAACATCCAGCAGCGAACTTCGCGATTGCGTATTGTGTCTGCCGACTCATATCACTGCGCCCACGTTAGCGTATCAGCCTGTTCACTTGTAAACTTCCCATTGCGGCGGATCGCATCTGCCGTACACTTCCGCTAAAGGTGAACAGGCTGATACGCTAACATGAGCGCCGTGATACGAGTCGGCAGACACAATACGCAATCGCTAAGTTCGCTGCTGGATGTTTCGTTGACAACTGTTTGGGACGCAAATATATCACCTTTCGGACAAATGTTTTGTTTTGAGAAGAAAAACAAGCTTTATTTAATGTTCCAGAGAAGCTACCAGACCTCCCTGCGTGGGCTTGAGAAAGCGAGCCGAACCGGGATCAGCTGAGAGTGTCAGAGGTAAGCCGGTGTCAACACACGGAACTTTTAGAAGGAAACCCATACAGATTAACATAAAAATTAAAAAAAAACGCACTATCCCTTTAAGGTTGCGTCCCATTACTCTGTCTTACCCCTTCCCCTACCCCTTTATCTGCATCTTTGTCTTGCCACTCGATACTGAGCTGACAGGGCTCAGGGTACGAATGTTCCCCTAAGAAACGGGACACCACTCGATTCCCGTTTGGATCATCATCCCTTGCCGCTACCTGGCTGCTACGTCTACAGAGGTGACAACAATTGACACAAACAAATGTAAACAAATGTCAAGGATTATCGGGTACCTCAGCTCGACAAAAAAAGTAGCTTGTTTATACATGAAAGTTTGATGAAAACGATAACGTCGGCTAAACAGACATCGCTACAATTAAAACTGCAACAACAGTTCACTAAAAGTAACGTCATAACTGTAAACCATGCTAAACTTTCTTTTGCACTAAACTGCCTGGAGCTAATGTGGCAAGTGAAGTTCTCCTGTGTGAGATCAATAAAGTCTTATTGATCTCACACATAAAGCGTAATTTCCGAGGAGCAGGGGGGGGGGCTTGAATTGCGTGAGAAATGCCGTGTGAGCGTGTGAGCGTGTGAACGCGTCGAATTGTCTCTCAATGTGTGAGACTTGAGAGCCCTGCTGTAAATGTTTGTCTAAAGAGCAAACTTAAACTACAAAGCAACTAATGAGAGTTATATAAATGAAGTTATTACCTGATGGTTCTCCGTTTGTTTTATCATCACCGCAGTGTGCGCTTAGCAGCTGGAACTACACTCTACAGTCTGCCCAACAACAGAACAATCTATTTTCTGATTGGCTGATTTTTTTCCGGGGAGCGGGACGGGGAGGAGGGGGAGAGTTTTTTTCACTGAAAATGCGCAGTGCCTGCATAAACTGAGCCACACAGACCGATTTTCTGGGCACACACAAAAAAAAAAAAAAAAATCAGCATGAGAAATGCCATGTGTGAGCGTCGAATTGCGTGTGTCACACTCTCAATGCGTGAGACTTGAGAGCCCTTTTTATGAGACTCCTTGGCTGGTTGATGTGACGTTGCCATCCTGAACCCAAAACCTGCCTGAGCTTGTACGCATACCCCTTCATTCCAAGTCTGGTCGAGAGCTTACTTCGTTTCAAGGGGTAGGGAGCCCTCCAACGTGGCCATAGCCCTTGATCAAAATTTGAATTGGGACACCCCTTGCCCTCACAAAACTAAGCGGGTAAGACAAAGGGGACACAGCCTAAAGCTTAACTTGAGTAACAGAGCTTCAGACATAGTAGTACTTTCAGTTAGCATCACATTCCCAGAGAATGTCATGACAGCAGCTGCGTAGTTTCAATATCTTCTGGTTCTGATTCGCCCATGACTAACAGAAACAAGATATATCAGCAAAGGTCACAACTATTGGTAATATTAACAGTAATATCTAGCTCTTACAGTACTAAAGCCACAGCTGCCCTGAGCTAGACTGACAAAACAGTGGCTGCCAATATGACCCCAGGGACTTCCACCAATCACACACATACCACATCCATACAAGCCAAAGTACACACTGCACAAAAAGGAAATACAAAGTAGTGAAGGCATATTTTACACACAGTTGGAAGATGGTTAAATATCAGGTAGAAGAATCAATACGGAAACACAATCACAACATCTAAGCAGTTACTTCACTACAGGCTACAGCACATGAAACTTACTCATCACACAGACTCCAAACGGGTCCTCTTCCATGTACAGATAATCTTTGGGTGAATGAGTGACAGGAAGACAAAAAAGAAAAGAGACACGAAAAATGATTTAAACACAAAATGAAAATGGTGTAAAAAACTATAACAGGAAACAGATGAATCATACAATTAAGTTGAAATTAAGCACAGCATTGGAAGCATTATTAACAAAATGGGTAATTACAAGAATAAAACTGTAGTAATTATAGACATGCATTGTTTTAATTGGATATTTCTTAGAAGGGAAAGGCATTTAAATTTGATAGTTCTGAGTTTTAATATTCTACTTCATAGTTGTGGTTTGTGATTTTAAATAGATGTTGTCACAGTAGTTATAGAAGTCTGCCTTTCTTATCAATGGTGCAATTATAGATTTAACAGTTAAGGGTGACAGTGACAGTTTTAAGCGTTTCTGTAATTATTATAAAGGTCCTATATTAAACAAAACTGATTCTTGTAAACTTTAAACCATGTTATGATGCTGTTACCTCATCAAAAACATACCTGGAGTTGTGTTGTTGTTGTTTTTTTCATTCATACATGTTTGAGTAATCCTTATTATTCTTTATTTGTCTGTCTACATCTCCTTGTGATGACCTTTGATTCAGTCGAGATCAGCAATTCCACGTCTGAAATTATCCAAATGATTCTAGTGAAGGAGTATGGAGTTTAAAAAGCACTTCTTGTATTAACACGAGGTGGAGCAAAGTGTTTTCAGTCTGAAGAAATGTTGAATTATTAAAGTTTTTGAGGTACATGCATATACTTAATCATATTTCTATATCATACAACATACAGTTCTGGAAAAAAAAAAAGAGACCACTGCAAAATTATCAATTTTTCTGATTTTATTACTTATAGGTATGTGTCTGGGTAAAAGGAACATTTTTGTTTGAGTCTATAAACTACTGACAACATTTCTCCCAAATTCCAAATAAAAATATTATCATTTAGAGCATTTATTTGCAGAAAATGACAAATGGTCAAAACAACAAAAAAGATCCATGTTTTCAGACCACAAACAATGCAAAGAAACAAGATCAAATTCATTTTAAAGGGACAGTGTGTAAGATTTTTACCCGTTAATTACTGAAATTGAAGATACCCATTCAAAAATACATTGTTTTCCAAGCCTTTTCACTTCCATCATGAAATCAAAGTATTCTTTTGGACTTAGATATAGTCACATAAAAGGGGGATCTTCCCCATGCAGAGGCAGCCATTTTGAATACGAGAGCCGCAGAAGGACATTTGGGCTCCGCCTTCGCCTTCGGCAAGGCTCGTGGTTTTGGGTAAACAACACAAGCATGCTGCCGGACCAGACGTCGTAATGGATCTAACACGTGTTTTGGACTAAATTGTTTTACTGGATTTTATTCGCTGGATCCTTACGGACAAATTGAGAGCAAGTTTATGGTGAAATACAGAGTTTGACCTGTGCAAAGCATTCTAAGGTAAGCTAACCTCGTTTTGTGCTTTTCCGTATAAAAGCCCCATGTGCTCGGGGAGTGATTGTTGTGCAGGGAAATGAATTGCATAGTCAAAAAGAGGAGACTGTAAGGTTTCATTTGATGTGTAGAGTGTCATGGTACACGATCGGGAATGTGTGTTTTCATGAGAAAAAAAAAAAAAAAAACGGGACCGCGCCCGGGTGACCCTCGAGGTCTGCTGTAGCTAAAACAGAAAGTGCAATAGCACCATCCACCTATGTGCCACAAATCCTACACACTGGGGCTTTAACACAACATAATACTAATGTTTACACTTAAGAAGAGTTCACAAATCAATATTTGGTGCAATAACCCTTATTTTTAATCACAGCTTTCATGTGTCTTGGCATGCTCTCCACAAGTCTTTCACATTGTTCTTGGGTGACTTTATTCCACTCCTGGTGCAAGAACTGAAGTAGCTCAGCTTTGTGTTGGAATTCAACAGACGCTGGAATGGAATGGCTGTAATACATGTAGAGATGCTGATTTCAGAAAAAAAAATGTGATCTCTTATTTTTTTCCAGAGCTGTATAAACATGTATTTGTGTAACACTGGAGATGAATGTTTTCTGCACAATGGGGGTTGTCTCTCTTTGGAATGTGATGTGTGCAGATGTCAGGAGGGGATATATCCAAATGTCGTGTTGTACGCACCTGGGCAGAAATTTGGACCCAGAGCTTTGTATTAGAAATATTGTTAGGGGAATAAACTTTTGGTAAATTTGACCCTTTTTGAATCTTGGTCATCTCTTGATACAACATGCAATATACAACAAGTCTGAGAGAAGAGCTCAGCCTAATGCAGGGGGTGCAGGGTTTGTGTTAAACATGTGTGAATGAAACAAAACACAACTCTGCGTATGTTTGTGATGAGGAAACAGCATTATAATGCAATGCCTTTAATAGAAGTCAAAGTAGTAACAGTTGTAGTAGTAGTCGCAGCTGTAATCACATTATATGCAGTACTTCTAGGTTTTATCCAAGCCCATCATATTTGCCTAACCCTCCTATCAATGGTGCAAATTGTCACATGTGGATTAAAAATACAGACATAGTTCCTTTCCTATCTCTTCAGCTTTGAGTCTTGCAGCCACATCATGAAGCCCGGCTCTGATTATCAAACTATAAAAAGTAGTTTGAGTTTCTTCACACTGTAGAAAATATGATCAGTCATAATTAGCTAGTGAATTCTCATTTTGCTCGGGCGCCCCCCCTCCCCTCACCCACCCCTCTCTCTTTCCGTTTTATTTCCTGGCAGGTATGAAGATGGCATGAGAGGCCATTACGGCTCACTAAAACTCCCCATTAGAGTCTGAGACCAGTTTCCAATCACATTCAACCAATCCTTTGACTCTTTTAGCGGAATAAAATACTGTTCCACTAGTTAGGCTTGGTCTGAGTAAGCATTCAATGGGATCTTTGTGAATAGACATTCTGATTCATTTCTTTACAGAAATATCTCCTTATCGCTCATTAGGGTTTCTCATCTGTCATATTATTCATTCTGTGATTATGTTTGTGGTCAGCATCTTTTACCTTTTTCAATATTTCCAGGTTTTTATGAGAAATCGCTCCAGGAATGGTTTCCACACGACGCTTTCTATTATTCGCCGCAATATAAATGCTGCTGCTGCTGTCAACAGTGTGTTTAGAGTCATTGTATAGACTTTGTATAGTCCTGTGAATGGTTCCATCTTTGAGTGTGCGTATAAATATTATCATGTGTGACAGCAACCCAAAGTGCTGGTCAGTGCAAGAGAAATACACCATTTGACATGCATCTTACCATACAATTACATATCGTTCTGTAATTGCTGTTAATTAAAGCAACAAATCTAAGTGAGTCTAAATCATGCCACCTATGTTCATTTAGTTATTTCCAATTATAGGTGAGAAAAGGAGTGGAGTCAAATTAGACAAAGGAAGGTTAGATTTTTGCCAGAGTACACTTTTCAGTGCAGCATTACAATGATTTCACAAGAAAGATGTAGAAATCTTAACACAGCTCTTTGTGGCAAGTTCTTGAACCCTGCTCATAGGGTCACATGCACGCTCACAGAGTCAAACACACGCTCACAGAGACACGTGCACGCTCACCAACAGCACAGTGGTGTGTTGGAGTGAGTGAGCTGTCAGGCCTGCTCTCTCACCCCATTTATCAGCAGCTCCTAATTCTGTTAGAGCTTTGTGGAGGCTTTTGCGCCCCACGTGGCTGTGTGAAAACTCAATCAGATGCCCTCTCACTGAGGTCTACACATGAGCCCTGAGCCCCTCTCACTGAGGTCCACACATGCTCCACTTGCATCGGACAGTAGTGGGCGTCCCCGACCACCAGGCCAAGTCTGTACCTGCAACACAGGTTACTGGAAGCTAGAAGAGGACGCTAGGACCAGTCTGTAGTTTCTGGTTTCTGTGGTAATGACTTTTTTTCCTGACAACAGAAGAAAAGAAAAGAAAAAAAAAGCTTTATTGATCAGTTCTTGGAAAATTCTTGGGAAAAAAAAACACACTTCCTACAGTTACATAACCATGAAAATCAACCAAACTGAAAATGCTTGCAAATTTGATCACTAAATTTTCAAGTTATTTCATTCACTAATTCAAGTCTAAAAAGCAAAGTTCGATTTGATTGACAAAGCCAAGTTATGAAGAATCACAGCACTAAGAAGAGCATTTATAATCAACATGTGCCACACAATTAAGCTTTTCAGATATATATGGGGCAAAATTGGCACATAATTGACTTAATTCACTTTGATTACATGACAATCTCTCCTACTTTAAATCTTTTGTAGGCTAGGTTTTAAGCAAAGGGCTTCAAACTTGACTGATTTGGCTGTGATTTGTGGTGCATTTTGTGTTGCACTCTGCCACCTGTGCTTGTAGATTTGATTAGTTAATCAGAAATTCTGGGCCCATCTTGGATTTTATAAAGCATAATTACTGCACCAACTGTAAAAAACAAGAAAAACACAAACTTTTGTGTGCAGATGTTTTAAATGGTCACAAATTGGGGAAAGGCTGTATTTCCTATTTCTATATATACACTCCAGCATACTCTGTGCAATAAAAACATTTCACCAGTGCAACCTCATGACTGATTAGGAACCAATACAAAATATATAGAAATACAAGGACGTTCAGTAGGTTTGAGCCATTCCAAGAGCAGGATTAAACATCTAAATAAAAACAGGACTGTGTTTTAATTGAATGTACAATATATATGTCTATTAAGTGTGTGTACTTCATTATTATGATTTTATATGTGGGTATATGTTGGCATGTTCTTTATGTATAGGCAAACCTTTGAGATATAATCTTTGAAATGAATGCAAAAGTTAGATTTGAATCAAATGTTGCGAAATAATATAAACATTTAAATGACAACAAAAGCCTCATAGTACTCAAATAAGGCAAAGGCAAATACTGCGAGCGATACCAGGCTATTTGAACACAGAGAGATGGGGGCGGGGTTATAGGCAGAAAGGCCAGACTAAATTTAGCGCTACCTTTTCCTTCCCTAATTACGAGATTAATACATGCTGTCACATATGTCACAATACGAGCCTATGATTTATGATCCGGTGAAGCAGATGGAGAGATTGAGGCAGGAGAAGAAGAAGAAGAAGAAGAAGGGTGAAGCTTGGTGTCTGAGGGTGCCATTAGAATGCAGGTCTGATTGGAGCAAGCCTGGGTTGTGCAAATTTGAGTCGCAAGAGTAGGATTTATTGATCGGAAAGAATAAGGACGCGGTTTCCTACTTTTTATTGCAATGGGAGACTGAGATGGCAAATTGAGAAAGATACATAGCTGTGTACTGATTAAATTGTGTCATTATCGTCAAGCTACTTTAGTATTTTAGCTACCCATATTTTGAGATTGTACAAGGCACCAACATGCTTTTGAGTTGTTGGTTTTTTTAGTAGAGGTGACTAAGCTTTTGCCCTGCTACGGAATGTGGACTGGTTCATTCCTGGTTCATATCCAGGCCATTGAGAATGCCGTGGGGCTGGACCATGTTGTAGGTCAGGATACCACTGAAAATATGTGCTGTATTGAGGCAACATGAGCTCCACACATACTGCCCTTAGGCAAGACACTTCACCCTTCTTGCCAGTATATGAATGTGGTTTGAGTGAGAGATTGGTGTAGTGGGAGGGGCAGATGCTGCAGAGACTGGCAGCCTCGTTTCTGTCAGCCCTGAAAATGTAAATGCATCTTTGAGCATCAGGAAAAGCACTATATAAGACTGTTGTCTTTGATTTATTTATTTTTATTTATTTATTCTATATTTAATAGGGACAGTGCATATTAATGAACATCTGCAGCATTGCAGTGTAAATATGCCAGATTATAGCAAGAATGCTAATTTCCATCTGTAGTCCCTAGGCAGGTGACACCACAGTAAAAGCAATAAAAACAATGACAACTGACAATAACACCAACATTAAAACATTAAACATTAAAGCATTAAGCATTAAAACATTAAAAATGTCCACAAGTCTGGTTTTCCTTTAGCCACTGTTTCAAGTATGATTTAAAAGTGTCCAGTGTTGGAGTCTCTCTTATTGATGATGGGAGAATGTTCCAGAACTTAGAGCCTCTGACTGAGAGCACAGTTTGTCCAAATGTAGTGCGTCTGTGTGGGACCTCACAGTTCCTCTGGGCCATGGCCCTAGTTCCCATCCCACTGACAGTCTTTGTTTTAATAAAATCCTGCAGTGGAGGAGGAGCAAGTCCATGTAAAACTGTATATATAAAACAACCGTATTTAAATTGATTATTAAAATTATTAAAATTGAGTAATGTATACTTGTCTAAAATTGTGCAGTGGTGGGCTGAGAATGGTTTCTTGTCTAGTATTTTCACAGCCTTTTTAAAAAAGTGATTGGTTTGAGTGTTGTGCCAGCAGCAAGTGCCCATGTGGTTATGCAGATCTCTATATGAGACAGAATCATGGAGCGTAAAAACATTCGTGCCGCATATAGAGTCTGTTATACAATTGTGTTTCATGTAATTACAAATGTAATTTTTTGAATCTTAATTATTCATAAATCTGTGACATTTCTCCATAGTATCTGTCCACAGACATACGCAGCCTTGCCGACACACAGAGGACCAGTCAGATCAGAGCCATGAAGTCTGGCCATGGCTGCAGGTCTAAATCAATGTCACAGTGTGGCTCTTATTTCATCTAATGCATGTGTTAATCATTGAGCCTCCTGATCAATGCAGTTTGGATGCAGTGATCGGGCAATCGCTAGGGGACTTGACAAGTACTCGTGTGTTCTCCTGCTTGTGTTTCCAGACGGACATTTTACGAGGCGGCGCGTGGTGCGACCGTAAATCTCCTCCTCCATGTTGCCAAAATGGAAATGTCCCCAGAGCTGCTTTCTCCTGTGCCCCACATTTGATTGTCTCACAGTGTGTTGCCTTCACAAACTCCATGTGTATTAGCGGGTGAATGTTCTAGTCCTTTTATTTTAATAGTGTCTGCAAGGGGCAATAAAAGCCAAGTGTCTTTATTCAATACTCAATAATAACACCACATAAGGAGAAACCAAAATCCCTGAGTTGCATTTACACCACTCATTTAACAGGCACAACATACTTTGAGATAATTACAATTATTGAGTAAATGACTAAACAAAATTTAAATTTCTAGAAATGACTTATTTAAAGGTTTGGCAGCCAGTGGCAAATATGTCATTGTGCATCAGAACTTTTTTTTTTTGCAAATAATTGATCACACTGCAAATATAATTTGTAATGAGAAAGGTTATCTAATAAGGACTGTGAAGATAAATAACACATACACTGTAATTGTTTATTACAAACATCAATCAGATTCTTATTCCAGGCTGGCATATTATTTACTCAGTTTTGATTGATATTAGGATTTTGCAATTTAGTCGTAGCAGTTTTAACAGTGTATGTAAACATGGATATTATTATTGTGAATCATGTGAAGTCTTATAAAATATAATACTATAACAAAAAGGTTCCACAGGTTCCTTTTTTAACTAAATCAATGAAGTCTCCGTTCTAGAGCACGTATAGGCAGTGTTCTATAATGTTGTAAATGGGATTAGCCGTGTATGTGGTGCTAATTGTTTTGAGACTAGCAAAGGCACCAGACACTTTGAATGACGACTGTAATCATCTCAGAGAATCACACAACCTCTCCATCAATCGATTAAAAATAGTACTAGTGACATATTAAAGGGGAGGAAGATATGAAGTATATGATGTGATAACATTCATATAATGAAAGAATATTAACAACATAAATGTAAATTAAGTCATTTCATGCAGGTGAAGCGGACATTAAAGGTCCTATATTACATAAAATGGACAAAAAAAACAGCTACAGTTTACCTTTAGTTCAGTAGAGATTGGCAATAACATGACTGAAATCATCCAAATGAATCTGGTGAAGGTGCATGGAGTTTAAAACACATAGTATTATCATTATTACTGTTTATATGTTTTTTTAAACTCTGTGTTATTGTAATATAACAGGGCTCTCAAGTTTTGAGCGGGGTCGTGCGTGAGACTGCGTAATTTCCGAGGAGGGGGAAAGGGGGGGGGGGGGGAGGGGGGGGTGAACAATTTTTCCCGAGGAGCAGGAGGGGGGCTTGAATTGCGTGAGAAATGCCGTGTGAGCGTGTGAACGCGTCGAATTGTCTCTCTCAATGCGTGAGACTTGAGAGCCCTGCTGTAAATGTTTGTCTAAAGAGCAAACTTAAACTACAAAGCAACTAATGAGAGTTATATAAATGAAGTTATTACCTGATGGTTCTCAGTTTGTTTTATCATCACCGCAGTGTGCGCTTAGCAGCTGAAACTACACTCTACAGTCTGCCCAACAACAGAACAATCTATTTTCTGATTGGCTGATTTTTTTCCGGGGAGCGGGACGGGGAGGAGGGGGAGAGTTCTTTTCGCTGAAAACGCGCAGTGCCTGCATAAACTGAGCCACACAGACCGATTTTCTGGGCACAAAAAATAAAATAAAATAAAATCAGCGTGAGAAATGCCATGTGTGGCGTGTGAGCGTGTGAACACGTCGAATTGCGTGTGTCACACTCTCGATGCGTAAGACTTGAGAGCCCTGTTATATAATGTGATGAGTGAGCTACTGTGCCTAAGTATTTTCCCTTGTGGATCAATAAAGTCTGTCTAAGTCTAAGTCTAGTAGCCTTTCCTATATTATCACATGACATCACGAGGTGGCGTAGAGTATTTTAAGTCTGACAGAAGAACTCAGCCTAAATTTGCAGGGTTTCTGTTTTTAACATGATTAAAATAAAACATAACTCCAGTTACATTTTTAATGAGGAAAACAATATTATAACATATGTAGATTAGAAAATAGCATAATATAGGTTATTTTACTTATGTGTGTTATTCTGTCACACAAGTTAGTACTGGCTGAATATGCAGAATTTAAAGTGAATATGCAGACTTTCCCATAGGAGTTGTAAACTATATTACATCAAGTGAACCATATAAGATATAGCCACATATAAATTAAATTTACACAGCAACAAACAACTGCGTGTTTGCTCCCCAATGTTGACAATCCATAAGTAAGTAGAAAGCTGCAGGGCGTGTTGACAGTGATGAAAAAGTCTGAAAACAAACAATCTTTCTCTCTAGTTTGAGATGGCTGTCAGTACTGTGGCTCCTGTTTTTGACTTTTACTATTTTGGTAGTGTAATGTGTGATAGCGGACATGTTTTTTTCCTCTCCCTCCTGTGCCCTGGAGGAGAACTCTAGCCCTTTAAAACTGACACCTGTCACTCACTGCCGCTCTGACAGGGGCATAACTAGGGCTGGTGAGACAAACACACAAAAGCAGAAGAAGAAACTGCAAACATGGCGGAGGTGGAAACAAGATTTGGAGGTGAGACTTCTACGTCTTCTTAGATATGTTTACCATTTTAGCGCTTCCCCTTTTTTGGTTTGATTTTCTGTGGGTTTATGATGTTTCTACATCTACCTCTGTCAATCTCTATTAGTAGATGCTCAGATCCACCTCCCGCTGTTTTGACGCTATAGCTCAAACTTGACACCTCCACATGCACGCCATTTTGCAGCTTGAGAAGTAAAAGAAAAAAATGTAAGTATAGATGAAACTAGTGGTGAATCCAGAGTTTACACTGCTTTGGGCAATGTGGTTGGTAAAGTTAACTGAATTTGAGAGATTCCTTAAAGGATGGGGAGGTGTGAGGTTAAAAAGACTCTGCTCTGATCTTCTCCAGCTGAAGCTGATCTGGATCTGTTGTGAAAACAGACAAGAGAAATGTTTGTGTCTAAAAGCTAGTGCAACTCCTGGCGAACGAGTGACATGACTAGTCGGATTTAAGCATGTAAACATGCAGCTTCCATGACTACGGTGGCCCAGATGGATCAAAAGGGAAGGCAAGTCTAAAATAAAAGCAAAGCCCTATACATTCAAACAAGGTGAGTGCCATTATCACTAGCAAGAGGCTTTTTACTACTGTAATAACAGAATCATAGTGTCAGTGCACAACAACAACAAATTACTGATAGTTACATTTCAAACATATGGAGATGTTTGAACTTAAAGGTGCACTATAACACTTGTAAGGTGGCTACTTCCTTGTCTGCATTTCTTTTGCATTTGATACACGTGTTTTATAGCTCAAAATACACAAAAAACATGAATTCTTAAAGATCCCATGACATGGTACTTCTTGATGCTTTTATATGGCTCCTTAATGGTTCCCTAATACTGTAAATGAATCCTTCTTCAAAATCAACACTCAGTGCATGAGAAAAAGAGATAAGATGAGAAAGTGTATTTTTTCTCTCTCTGAACAGTCCACTATGGGCGTTGTTGCTTGAATGCAAATGAGGAGAAAAGAGCTGGCCTATAGTAGAGGGTGGGGGCGTGGCCAAACTCTCTGCTCTCAGCTCTCAGCTCTCCGCTCTGACCCATTTCCGCGTTTTTGCGCGGAGTAAGAGATGAGAAGCGTTCCATTGAAAAATAAACACATTTCCACAGAAAATAAAATTAAACCACTGCTGTTCAAAGGTCCAGAGGCTCAGATAAAGGACTTCAGAGCCTAGAAACACTCGGACGTGCCTCCAGGCAAATAAAAAAAATGCATTTCGCATTGCCTAGCGCATTCGCAGTCCAAACTCTCTGGGCGAGATTTACAGAGACGCTGAGTACAGACACAGACGGGGGTGGAGCTGCATTTTTCGATGTGACGTCAATAAGGTGCCTTGTTGAAAATCGCCCGTTTGAACTGTGTTTTTTTCTAACGCAGAAAAGGATCGCAAATGCTCAGTTTAGACATTTCTCAACTTTTAGCCATGGGGGGGCTAAACAGGGTAGGGGAGCTCACATTAACGTTCAAAAACCTCAGAAAGTGAAAATTTCATGCCATGGGACCTTTAACATGTGCAGGATTGCTTCTCCATAGATCTGACTCCATTGTGATTACCAAGTTAATTTCCATACTGTGGAATAATCAAGGCAAAGCAGTAATATCTCCATGAAGACAAGTAGGTGGCAGACCCTCCACAAGAAAAGTTACACTTGCAGTGCACCTTTAAACAATAGTTGCAATTTGTTCACCTATAGTTTGCCTATGTATGCGCCTCAGACAGGGCACAAGAATAGGATGAACACAAGAGGGTTTTACTCCAGAGGCAGTAAACTTATCCGTGATACTTGAGTGGCATTTGTGTTGCTTTGCTATGCCCACTGTGGCTGAGTCTCCAGAGAGCTGCACAGAAACAAAGGACAGAAGTTGTATTTAAAGGACGAAAAGAAGAAAAAAGAAAGAGAAACTTTTCCTCTTGTCAGTCAACACTCTGACACTGCAGGCAAGTGATCAGGGGAATATAGGGCTGGATTAAGCCGCTTATTGTACCAGGTCTGAGTACGAGGCTCATGGAACACTGTAGCGTTCCAGGCCCTGAGACAGTGGGAGCTTCGTCTGCCGCTCATATCAGCATCACTGAGATTAGATGGTAATTAACCAATGTGCAATTACGGGCTGTAGGCAGAGAGGCACGTCGGGAGGTGTTTTCTGACGTCTTTAATAGGTGTTGAGTAGTCTGATTATCCACACAACTTGTCTGATTCAGAGGACTCACAGTCCAGCGCAGGTTGATCAACAGCTGATGTGTGGCTGCCGACAATTCAATTAATGAGATTGTTGCTTTTCCTTCAATCCACTTTTCATTAACCTCCATTGACACCTCTGCAAGCACCATGCAGGTTTATGACCGTGCCAGGATTAACAAGGAAATGAGAAGTTGGTAATAAACAAAGTTGTCTAAGAGAGATATTTCCTCAGGGGGTCTCACGCTCAGACTCAGATCAAAATGAAACACTTTTCAAGTAATAACTGACTTTTTCAAGTAAAAAGTATATTCCGTTATTTTGTGGTCTAGCTGACCAGTGCTGAAATCTCACCACTGTGGCTGTTGGACTCCTGTTGGAGGGCATTTGCTAAGTGCTATTGATGGGAACCAGGATGGCTCTCGGGGGGTGGTCCAGCCACTGCTTGTCAGATCAAAAACACAGTCGCTCAATAATTTCAGCTCAAGCACTGTTCATACCAGTGCTTGTCTGACAAGTGGGCTAAGGGTTTCCAACACAAGTGTGCCTCCAAAATACTGTATCCCTCAAGTCACTACTTGGTGCTGGGTTTTTCTGTCTTCATTCAAACACAAAATTGATCTTAAACAGCAAGGTTTCTTCACTCCCTGATATGATCCAAGCAGCCGAGCCAAGAGTGTGTAATAAGAACAAAAACAATCCAGTGGAATCCAGGCAGTGTCACTATTTAACAGTTAATGGGTCACAGAATGAAACTCCAATTAATGAGGCCTTCAAAGCTCACAGCTCATGTGTGAGAGTGTGTGCTTGGTGACTGCGTTTTCTGTGGTACTGGGGAAATACAAGCCATTATCGAGAAACAGAACTTATCAGCTTGGATCAGTAGCAATGGAGCAGAAAGTTATTGGAAACCAGATTTTGTGCTCCACAGCTCATGCCATGATGCACAGAATCAATGCAGGTTCAGATCAGGCAGCAGAAGTTAACTTTAGAGCCAAATGATCAGGTTACATTCTACACCGAGGCCATAAAACACCAGTCCATCACGCCACTAACGGGACAAAATAGCACAATTATTTTCTATAATAAAACTGTATTTATTTTTTATTTATTATGCTAAACAGGCTTCTTGAGCATTGGACCATTTTTGCTTCGTCAACAAAAACATGCTTGACTTTTTAGAATATTATCTAGGCCTCCTCCAGAGCTATAATAAAAATCCTCCCAAAACTGTACATGCCTTTAAAACTCAGCCAGACAATTTAGAAACAACTGTTTTTAGTCTGATTTAAATTGCTTCACTCTATTTAAATTTGAATTGCAGCAATGCATTTCAAAGGGCTGGTCCTTACAAAATCCTTCAAATGAGGAAGGAATTATTTGCCAAAAACCTGTGAATAAATAAAACATCTTAATTAGCGCTCAACTTAAGTCCTCGGAAATACTCTTAACTATCACAAATGTCTGAAAACTACTAGAAAAGTATCCCTTTTTCACTCCAACTTAGTTTATTACTTTGATCAATACTTTTTTTAACACTCAGCCAGCCAATTTAGAAGCAACTATCTGATTTAAACTGCTTCACAAGAGAACTTTTTACTTCCATTGCTACACATTGCATTACCAGACGTACAAAATACATTTAAAAAAGCCAAAACAGCACATAACCTTTGTCATACCATTGAAAACAGCATACGCACTGGGTTTTTTGCACAGTTCCTACCTGTTTCGTCATCAGACTTGTTCTCATTCTCGGAGTCGGTGAGCGTGAGGGCGGAGTTCTCGCGGCTAGACACGCCTGAGCTCCTTCGGGACTTGACCCCTCCCCTGCCGGCCCACAGCTGGATGGCCCGATCTGGAGACAGAGGCCCCTCCGGATCTGAGTCTGCGTCAGACCCCGCACTCAGAGAGTACCCCCCCTGGAGCAGGCCCAGGTCGGGGCAGTAGGGCACTGCCGCAGGGTGAGGAGGTGGGGTCGGCTCGCACACTCCCAGCTCAGCCAAAGTGAAGTTACCTCCTGTGAGAGAGAGGAGAGTTTGAACACGTAGTGCAAAGAGGAACGAGGTCGTGCTTTAAGTAGAGTTGTTGTTGACTGTTTTTCTTAAGAAAGTAAATACAAAGTAGTTTCTATCAAAGTAGTAGTGTCACTATGGGATTAGGGCACACAGTACATCAAAAAGAACATTACAATATTATTATTACTACTACAACCACAACAAATACATTTTTGCGATCAATTTTTTAAATTTATAATCAGACATAATCTAATTACATAATTTTTTTTATTTTTTTCCCAACCTAAAAAGTGCAATATCTGATGATTTGGATTTTTTTTCATGAATAGGTAATTGTGTTCCATATTCCATTCCAGTTGTCAGTCTCCAATGCTGCATCCAAATCCTTTCTCCACACGTTTTCAA
Source organism: Paratrypauchen microcephalus (assembly GCA_036785185.1). Classification (NCBI taxonomy): domain Eukaryota; kingdom Metazoa; phylum Chordata; class Actinopteri; order Gobiiformes; family Gobiidae; genus Paratrypauchen; species Paratrypauchen microcephalus. The sequence goes on along the minus strand of JAVJIX010000062.1, from coordinate 356,754 downwards.
ATTTCAATGGTTTAAAATTTGCAATCAATAACAGATTATATAATTGTGAAAAAAGCCTCCTTTTGGTTTTCTTATTTAATATATTGTGTAATGTGTGTGGTTCATCCCATACACCCATAGGCTTTCATGGAGGATCTCAACTGAAGGTACACACCAAAAGAAGATGGCCTCAGGTTAAAGATGACACGTAAATCATTAAAGGTCCCATGGCATGAAATTTTCACTTTCTGAGGTTTAACGTTAATGTGAGCTCCCCTACCCTGTTTAGCCCCCCCCCCCCCCCATGGTTAAAAGTTGCAAAATGTCTAAACTGAGCATTTGCGATCCTTTTCTGCGTTACAAAAAATCGGAGCTCAAACGGGCGATTTTGAACAAGGCACCTGATTGATGTCAGATCGAAAAAAGAAATGCAAATGCAGTTCCACCCCCGTCTGTCTGTACTCAGCGTCTCTGTAAATCACGCCCAGAGAGTTTGGACTGCGAATGCGCTAGGCAATTCGAAATGCGTTTTTTAATTTGCCTGGAGGCACGTCCGAGTGTTTCTAGGCTCGGAAGTCCTTTATCTGAGCCTCTGGACCTTTGAACAGCAGTGGTTTAATTTTATTTTATGTGGAAATGTGTTTATTTTTCAATGGAACGCTTCAAATCTCTCCCCCCGTGCAAAAAAAAGGAAATGGATCAGCTGAGGGCTCAGAGCGAGAGGGAGAGCTTGGCCACACCCCCACCCTCTACTATAGGCCAGCTCTTTTCTCCTCATTTGCATTCAAGCAACAACGCCCATTATAGAGTGTTCAGAGTGAGAAAAATTACTCTTTCTCAGCTTATCTCTGTTTCTCATGCACTGAGTGTTGATTTTGAAGAAGGATTCATTTACAGTATTAGGGAACCATTAAGGAGCCATATAAAAGCATCAAGAAGTACCATGTCATGGGATCTTTAAAGTTATGAAAAAGTGGACTATCTTTATGCCATTTTTAAATTGTTTTTTTATTATTTTTCCATGTTACACCAAACTGATAAAATATTAGAAATTATTGAGCCAAAACGAGTATTTGTTTAAGTGGAATCGAGGAGTAAATTAAGTTCCTTCGTCAGTGAGGATTAACTAGATTTTCTTCTATACATTTCGATGAAGATTCACTATGAATAAAGTGTAAAACAAAAGACAAATGGTAGGATTTGAAATTAGGCATTGAAAGGCCACCTGAACATAGGTTTCTAATGAGACATGTGGCCTTTTCCCTTTCCATAAATATGATGAAACCAGAGAGTGAAGTTTTTCAAAATAGTTGGGTGATGGAGAGAGGGTAAGCATTGAGGAGGAAAAATGAATGCATGGCAATATATCTGTTTTAAAGATCCCATGACATGGTACTTCTTGATGCTTTTATATGGCTCCTTAATGGTTCCCTAATACTGGAAAAGAATCCTTCTCCAAAATCAAGCCTCAGTGCATGAGATATGACTCTGACTGTCTTCATGAGGCTAAATATGTCTCTGAAACGCTTTATTCTGGGCGTTGTTGCTTGAATGCAAATGAGGAGGACAGAGACAGGCCAGTGCAGCGGGTGGGGTGTGGCCAAATGCGCCACTGGTTCCTCGTTTAGCGGTGCGATGTGCGCTGGCCCCACTTCCGTGTGTGTAAGCGCAGAGGAAGATATGAGACGAGTTGCATTAAAAAAACACATTTCCACAGAAAATAAAATTAAACCACTGCTGTTTCAGAGGTTCGGAGGCTCAGATAAAGGACATCAGAGTTTGGAAACACTCTCACGTGTCTCCAGGAAAATAAAAAATAAATAAAAAATAAAAATAAAAAAATTGCGCATTGCGTAGCTCGTTTGCGGTCCAAGTTCTCTGGGCGTGATTTCCAGAGACGGTCGGTAGACATCCAAACCTTTCCACGGAAACGTTTCCACGAATGTGACGTCAGAAAGTTCCCTTGTTCAGAATCGCCTGTTTGGGCTGTCTTTTTTTCAAACGTGGAAAAGGATCGCAAATGCTCAGTTTACACATTTCGCAACCTCAGAAAGTGAAAATTGGGACCTTTAATTATAGACGGATTAACACAGCAGATTCGCGCGCAGCCTGAGTGTAGAAAGCGCCGCTGTCTGTGGGGATAACGTGAAGTCGCAATGCTACCAAGAGATGTTGTCAGCACTAAAACAGTTTATCGCTGTGTGAAAAAGTAAGTTATGATTCTAAATGAACATTAGTGAGTGGGATACGTGTTAATAACCCGTATGCGTTAAATGCAGGTGAGTACGTAAATGACGAGAAGAACTTTAGCCGGACATCTTAGCCGGACATCTACTCATACCTGATCGATACAACTAGCCTAGAAATCTGCTGAAATCCTACAAGAAACTGATATGATCCCAGACAGGACAACGGCTCTTTCTGCATGATGCGCAGTAGAGCGTGAAGTGACGTAGTCTGATAATCCCTTTATAGAGATCTGTTTTTGTAAAGTGGTAGGGAAGTTATCCCATCTTTGTAAATCAAGTGTTACCTGATTTAAAATGTTTGTATAGTTTAAAGAAGTGATTCTCTCTGTAATAAGGACAGAAGTAATGTAAAATTGATATATAAGTTGAGAAGAAGTAGAGCTGATTTTGACCAATTTATCTTATATCCAGAGTATGAACCAAACTCTATTAATTTTCAAGTATATATTGAATGGAGGTTGATGCTTTGTCTATACAGTATATAATAAAATGTCATCACAATTGGTATTATTGAAAGTTATAGGATTGATAACCTTGACGACACAAACGAGATATAGAAAAAGAAGATGATGTGATACTTCCACTTATTACTACAGCTGAAGGCCTACCTGAGAGTTTGAGCTTTATTTGGTTTAGGTAAAATAGTAATTATTGCTTGATTCGCATCATTCATGAAAAAGCATTTCTCAATTGAAATCAAAATCATTTTTAAAAATAAACATCCCAAATCATTCCAAAAGATAAGATTAAATTCTGGGGGGATACCAGCCCAACCCGGGGATTTATACCCTGTTTTGTGCTACTTTAGGCTACGTGGAGCTCGTTCAATGAAATAATACTGTTACGTTTTATCCTTTCCTCTTGAGATAAGGAGGATACAGTTAAACCATGCAGGACATTTTTACATCCTACTGTGTTTAAATTAGTTGTAGATGAATATAATGTTTGATCAAATTAATGTTTATATCTTTGGGATCTGCTAGTGTTTCTTTATCAGTTTTGATTGTGGTTATATTATTGTGCTTTGAGAATTTATTTAGTTTCATGGCAAGGAGTGAATTATTTCTGGTACCACTAAAATAATGATTTTGTCTAGATCTATGAATGTCAAATCCTCCTCTAGCTTGGAGTAAAGTGTATAATTTTGATTTAACAACATCAATGATACTTGCTCTCCAAACTGATGTTATTTTAGTTCTAATACTTGTAAGATGTTTTTATATTGTTTGATGTTTTTAAATTTAATTTTCATATGAGATGAATAAGAGATTGTGGCATCACAAATGCAACCCTTAAAGGGACAGTGTGTAAGATTTTTACCCATTAATTACTGAAATTGAAGATACCCATTCAAAAATACATTGTTTTCCAAGCCTTTTCACTTCCATCATGAAATCAAAGTATTCTTTTGGACTTAGATATAGTCACATAAAAGGGGGATCTTCCCCATGTAGAGGCAGCCATTTTGAATACGAGAGCCGCAGAAGGACATTTGGGCTCCGCCTTCGCCTTCGGCAAGGGCTCGTGGTTTTGGGTAAACAACACAAGCATGCTGCCGGATCAGACGTCGTAATGGATCTAACACGTGTTTTGGACTAAATTGTTTTACTGGATTTTATTCGCTGGATCCTTACGGACAAATTGAGAGCAAGTTTATGGTGAAATACAGAGTTTGACCTGTGCAAAGCATTCTAAGGTAAGCTAACCTCGTTTTGTGCTTTTCCGTATAAAAGCCCCATGTGCTCGGAGAGTGATTATTGTGCAGGGAAATGAATTGCATTGTCAAAAAGAGGAGACTGTAAGGTTTCATTTGATGTGTAGAGTGTCATGGTACATGATCGGGAATGTGTGTTTTCATGAGAAAAACCGGGACCGCGTTTTATTTATACAGTAGCGGCGCGCGGCTCGTGCACGCGCTCGGGTGACCCTCGAGGTCTGCCGTAGCTAAAACAGAAAGTGCAATAGCACCATCCACCTATGCGCCACGAATCCTACACACTGGGGCTTTAATAGCATACCATAACGTCTGTGGGTTGATATGTTTTCTGATGTAATTGCAATTATCCAAGATTTTTTTTTGTCTTTCTTTCTTTTTTTTTAAGTATAGGAAGATTAAAGCACCATCTAGCGGGACTCTTATTGGATGGATTATTGGATGAGCAGATGGATTAGCTAATAAATAGTCTATTTTGCATAAACAAGTAGTACTATGTATGTTATACAAGATTAGTATTCAATATTTTCAGTACATGTATTTAGTCACTTATCCAACACTGCTAACAAAAAAGTACAACTAAAACTACAACTATACTACAAAATTAAATACCTCGGAATGTTGAGACTGTAATTGTGGAAAATAGCATAATTTGATATTTCTTTGAGTAAATGGTGGGAGAAATCTGTACAACTAAAACTATTGGAGGTATTCAACACAATTCTTTTAACTGCCTCTGAACCAAGGACATTTGTAAAACACTAACAACATAAAAACAATAAATGCAAATAAAGAGCTCCCTAAGCCCGCTCAGTGTATCTACTGAGGGGACAGTAAACAGAGTGGTACAAATGTTGGAAGCACAAGTTAAACATGCATATGAAACAGACCAACCCACAATCGCACGCAGAGAAGAACACTAATTATGAAACGACGGAGGAGGAGGTTGAAAATGAGGCTTTGTTGTGGTTGGCGGGGGGGAGAGATGACGCAGCATGAATCAGCCCGGAGTACAGGGAGCTGCCGGAGGAATGTGTAGTGGCCTGCAGACCTGTTTGCGGCACCTCAGAAGAGTCTCCCAGGCTCCGGTGCGGTACATTGGCATTCATGTGGTGTGGACGTGGGATCAAAGAGGAGCTCACATGGGCCGCTCAGGCTGTGGAGGAGCCACCTTCTGGGTTTGATCAGCTCCTACCTGCTTCCATCACCCACACAAATGTATGCACTCATTAGACCCCAGATTGCAGCTACATGGTCCCAGCTACACCCATAAGACTAACCCAGTACTATGCAGAGATACTGACAATTACTTGAGTGAGCCTTTGTAGAAATAGTAGTCTTTTTTTCTTATTTCACAGTATGGCATTAAAGGTCCCATGGCATGAAATTTTCACTTTCTGAGGTTTTTGAACGTTAATGTGAGCTCCCCTACCCTGTTTAGCCCCCCCCCCCATGGTTAAAAGTTGCGAAATGTCTAAACTGAGCATTTGCGATCCTTTTCTGCGTTAGAAAAAATCGGAGCTCAAACGGGCGATTTTGAACAAGGCACCTTATTGACGTCAGATCGAAAAAAGAAATGCAAATGCAGTTCCACCCCCGTCTGTCTGTACTCAGCGTCTCTGTAAATCACGCCCAGAGAGTTTGGACTGCGAATGCGCTAGGCAATGCGAAATGCGTTTTTTAATTTGCCTGGAGGCACGTCCGAGTGTTTCTAGGCTTGGAAGTCCTTTATCTGAGCCTCTGGACCTTTGAACAGCAGTGGTTTAATTTTATTTTCTGTGGAAATGTGTTTATTTTTCAATGGAACACTTCAAATCTCTCCCCCCATGAAAAAACACGGAAATGGATCAGCTGAGAGCTAGAGCGGCGAGCGGAGAGTTTGGCCACGCCACCACCCTCTACTATAGGCCATTTCTTTTCTCCTCATTTGCATTCAAGCAACAACGCCCATAATAGCCTGTTCAGAGAGAGAAAAAATACTCTTTCTCATCTTATCTCTGTTTCTCATGCACTGAGTGTTGATTTTGAAGAAGGATTCATTTACAGTATTAGGGAACCATTAAGGAGCCATAAAAGCATCAAGAAGTACCATGTCATGGGATCTTTAATCACAGATTTTGCATTCACTTAATTACAGGTTTCACTGCTCCAAAATAGTACAAAAACATGCATTCCTACAGTGAGCACCTCCTCAGATCTGGCCTGTATCTTGGCCTGGAGGCACTGCGGGGTTTGTCTATGGAAATGAATGTGTTTAATGTCAGACTGAGGGATATTCTAGACAAAGTAATAACATCTCCATGAAGACAAGCAGATGGCAAACCCTCCACCAGAAAGTTACAAACCCTCCACCAGAAAGCTACACAGTGCACATTTAACTTGAGTAAAAGTGTTGCTTTATCTTTCCTTAGTGAATCTATGAATGGGTTTCAGGTCAGGCAAAATATTCCCTTCCTGATTTGAAGGATTTGGCATGCAACTGTCTTACATTGTTAGAGCAATAACAAAATTCAAATTTAATTATTATATCTTTTGAAGGGTTAAAGGTCCTCACAAAATCCCTTAAATCAGGAAATAATTAGTCTAAAACCCAGGAATAAATATCAAAACAATATCAATCAACTTGCATTTCTTCAAGATGACCTTTTTATAGTATATTTTTGCCCATCAAAACTGATACGATCTCTAAATCCTAAAACAGATCTTATATCCTAACCTTTTCACTCTTGCTTGCTTTATTAGTTTGGTCAACACTTTTTACGACTTCTTTTAAAGTAACAGCGTGAGCTCTGGCCATACCCACGTCCCTCGCCTGGCCCTTGCATCCAAAATAAATATATAAAATTATCCAAATTAAAGCACATCAAAGGCGATCAATAAACAGAGCGGCAGCCCAATTAAATCCAAGCTGAGGAAAAAGCAATTAAGGAAAAAGGCATGCTCAACTAATTTATTCTCTATACTAATTAAAAGAGTATTGTGGATACGATCGCTCACCATCAGCTGTTGGGGCAAAGGGATCGGGGGGAAACAGTTGTGGTTCACTTTATTAGCACTGAGATGGCTATGTAGAGACGCATTATAGGATCCGCCATGCAGCTGTGTGACTGGGTTAACTGTGACTCATCAGGCGTACGGCGCAATCAGGAGCGGAGAAATTAGACAGATGAAATTCGTCTGCTACCTCCTCGCGTCTCCTCTTGTACTAAAACTGGAGAGTTAGAACGGGGAAGTACAGGATAGGGCATACAGGGCAACATATTTACAAAGTGGAAAGAGGCACTACATGGCACTTCTACTCACAGGAACAGATGGGCGAGGCTAAATGGGCTAGCTAATACTGTACAGGTGGTTTCTGAGAAGGTACGGTCATCTGGGAGCAATATATACAGCTCTGGAAAAAAATAAGAGACCACTGCAAAATGATCAGTTTTTCTGATTTTACTCCTTATAGGTTTGTGTTTGGGCAAAAGGAACATTTTTGTTTGAGTGTAAAAACTACTGACAACATTTCCCCAAATTCCAAATAAAAATATTATCGTTTAGAGCATTTATTTACAGAAAATGACAAATGGTCAAAATAACAAAAAGATACAATGCAAAGACACAAGATCAAATTAATTTTAAAACAACATAATACTAATGTTTATACTTAAAGATCCCATGACATGGTACTTCTTGATGCTTTTATATGGCGCCTTAATGGTTCCCTAATACTGTAAATGAATCCTTCTTCAAAATCAACACTCAGTGCATGAGAAAGACCCATGAACACAGTCAGAATCATAAATATCTCTCTGGAACACTTTATTATGGGCGTTGTTGCTTGAATGCAAATGAGGAGGACAGAGACAGGCCAGTGCAGCGGGTGGGGGTGTGGCCAAACTCTCCGCTCTTTCCTCTTTAGCCACCGCTAAGCACCGATGTGCGCTGTCACCCACTTCCGCGTTTTTGCGCAGAGGAAGATATGAGAAGCGTTCCATTGAAAAATAAACACATTTTCACAGAAAATAAAATTAAACCACTGCTGTTCAAAGGTCCAGAGGCTCAGATAAAGGACTTACGAGCCTAGAAACACTCGGACGTGCTTCCAGGCAAATAAAAAAACGCATTTCGCATTGCCTAGCGCATTCGCAGTCCAAACTCTCTGGGCGTGATTTACAGAGACGCTGAGTACAGACAGACGGGGGTGGAACTGCATTTGCATTTCTTTTTTCTGTCTGACGTCAATAAGGTGCCTTGTTCAAAATCGCCCGTTTGAGCTTCGATTTTTTGTAACGCAGAAAAGGATCGCAAATGCTCAGTTTAGACATTTCACAACTTTTAGCCATGGGGTGGGGGGGGGCTAAACAGGGTAGGGGAGCTCACATTAACGTTCAAAAACCTCAGAAAGTGAAAATTTCATGGCATGGGACCTTTAAGAAGATTTCAGAAATCAATATTTGGTGCAATAACCCTTATTTTTAATCACAGCTTTCATGCGTCTTGGCATGCTCTCCACAAGTCTTTCACATTGTTCTTGGGTGACTTTATTCCACTCCTGGTGCAAGAACTGAAGTAGCTCAGCTTTGTGTTTGTGTTGGAATTCAACAGACGCTGAAATGGAATGGCTGTAATACATGTAGAGATGCTGATTTCAGAAAAAAATGCAGTGGTCTCTTTCTTATTTTTTTTTTCCAGAGCTGTATATATAGTATTTAGAAGTGCATTGTATAACTTTTTTTCTGGTGGAGGGCCCGTCAGGTGCTTTTCTCCACCAAGTTACAGGTCAGATCTGTGGAGAGGCAAACTTGCTCACAGTTAGAATGCATGTTTTTCTGGTATGTAGTTTTGAGCTATAAACCAACCTGTAATTGAATAAATGTAAGGCAGAGCAGTTTAATGTCATACTGTGGAACATTCCAGGCAGAGCAAACACATCTCCATAAAAACAAGCAGGTGACAAACTTCCAACCAATAAAGTTACATAGTGTACCTTTAAAAAGTATGCCATAGTTCCATAACACAAAAAAGAAATTGTTTCATTTTTGGTGAATTGGTAAATAAATTGGGCTCACTGTAACCCTCTAGATCAGAGATGTCAAAAATAAGACTCGGGAGCCAAATCAGACCAAATTATATTGACCCTCAAGCTTTCTGCTAAAGTGGCCCGGTTGATCATATTAAGTAATTCTACCACTAACCTCAGTAACATCACATTGTATTGCACTGTGAGACCTAAAATTCAAAAGTTCAAAATTGAAAAGTTATGCAAAGTTAACAATGCACACTCGAATTTCCCTTTGAAAATTACTGTATTCTAATTTATGGGGTTAACACTTGTACTGTAAGTACCAGCACACTAAGTCTTACTCCTGTGCCATAATCACAAGTACTACACAAGGGACACTTACAATCTGTTGCTAATTTACACCACGCATTGACTACATGAAAAACCACTGCAACTAATATCTATCTACCAGAGCCATACCTGACATGAGATATCGCAGGAGGACAGGTGAGTACTCCAGGATGCCTGGGAGAGTAGAAGATTTTTACAAGTTATGTAATCCCAAAACTCTGTAAGTAATCCCAAAACTCTTACTAATATATATACTACATATACTACAAATACAAGTACTACGCTACTACTACACAATACAACAAAACTGTAAATCAAACAGTAGGATTCAGTTCAACAGAAAATGTAAATCATGCAAATCAAGTATCTGTTAATCAGTTAATCAGATCAATCAATCAAGTAATGCTAATGTGTATCTGCAAATTGTTAACTGCATAGTTTATTTCTGCTGGAGTGACATAAGTCATAGAGTAACATAGAGTGTACGGCATATGATAATTAAAATGTGAATAGAATAGAATAAAATAATTAAAAGACATATACAAGATCATGAATTGAATTGAGTGAACATGTTGGAATTTGGCATTTCTGCCTTCCAATGCTCGTCTGAGCATTATTTGTGCAAGTCCCAGTGAGTTTATTTTGAAAGGTCCTATACAGCAATCCCTCGTTTATCGCGGGGGTTAGGTTCCAGAAATAACCTGCAATAAGAGAAATCCGCGAAGTAGGACAACTTTATATTTTACAACATGTTTTAAGGCTGTAAATGCTTCACCACACACATTATACGCTTTTCTCAGACTGGAATTAACATTTTCTCACATTTGTCTCTAGTTTAAACACTCAAACTTTCATAGATTTTCAACAAAATGTATTAATAGTGAAGCGTGGGGGGAGACACGGCCCCGGGAGCCCCGCCGGACGGTGAGGAGCACTGCCACGTCCCGGGACGCGACGCGCACCAACCCCTTGGAGAAGTGCGCGACACGTGCTGCTCTGTCACGAATTTGTCCACGATAAACCCCTCATCGTGGACAAATCCGTGACAGAGCAGCACGACTGGCGCGAGGCCGCGCGTACACCGGGGCTGTGAGCACGAGATAGAACCGCGGCGCCCAGACCGTGTCGTCTCAGCCCGAGCCACAAACCGAACACGCACAAACGAACGCAAGAGCCGCACGGAGTGATTTAATCCTGGTTGAGACCTGGTCTAGTCCCGGTTTAGTCCAGGTCTAGACCTGGTCCAGTCCTGGTTTAGTCCAGGGCCAGTCCAGGTTTAGACCTGGTTTAGACCTGGTTTAGACCTGGTTTAGTCCACGTTTAGTCCTGGTCTAGTCTCTTAGCCAATCAGGACGCAGAACACAATGTTACACTATAAAAAAAAAAAAAAGTTACACTATAAAAAAAATCGGAAAAAAAAAAAAATCCGCGAGGGATTACTGATTACAAAATTACAAAAATTGACTCTTTTGAGCTTTAATCCATGTTATGTTGTTCCTCCTCAAAAACATATCCTTTATTATTACCCTGTCTACAATTCCAAAGTTTACAATGCTCTGTTCCACCTTGTGATGTCATGTAGTGGTAGTTTTCAAGTTCAGCTCTTTTTATTTTTCGTTCAGAAGAGATTGACAATTACAGGGCTGAAATGATTCAAATGACTCTAGTGAGGGTGTATAGAGTTTAAAATCAGAGTGGTGCACACATTAGCACAAGACATCACATGGTGGAACAGAGTGTTTTCTGTTTGATAGAAGAACTCACCCTAAATATGAAGAGTCTGTGTGTTAAGCATGTGTGAATGAAAAAAAAAAAACACAACTCCAGGTTTGTTTTTGATGAAGAAACATACAGTACATATAATAGAGGACAGAAAACAGAATGGATGCAGCCTGATTGTCTGTATGGAGATGTATTTATTGATCAAAAATTCCTTGAAATTTTAAATTGAATTGTTAATGAATTTTGTAAGCAGAACCACCTCTCTTATTGTTTTTTGATGGGCTGAATAGACCTAGTGAAATAGATTATGCGCTGTCTGTTGTAATGCTAAACTTTCAACCTTCAGCAACATTTTGGTTTTGTCACCCTTTCCCACAGATTACAGGAAGAAAAATGCGTTACAATTTGTCTGCATGTGCACCATATAGGCTGCTGTTACACCCCATGGGCCCCTGTTCTGTACAATTAACATCCCATAACCACTGATTACACATGCAAACCCCAATCACTGCTTATCGCCATCAGAGTGAGCATAAAGAAAGGCCGGCGCTACACCAATCTGCATGTGTTCAAGGAATGATGGATTGGCACAGTGCCCCGTATCAGACACGAAAATCTATCTGAGTTATTCCACAAATAGAAAACCAATCGCATGTTTGTTACATGATATTATGACAAATGTGAAAGAAAATATGGCGCTGCATTATAATCAGATCAATCGCTCTCTCTTTGGGCACACATTGAGGCTGTCATTGGCACACTTATGATGCGTGTTAATGTGCCTTCGGAGCCCCGGGCAGCTGCTGTGGGGCCGGGCACATCTGCGCCTCTCTGTGCACCAAGTTTTTGATGTATGTCGCAAAAATACACAGAGAAATCATCATTATGAAAGTTGGAAGAAGAGTTTGCAAGTTTACAAGAGAGTAGGCTGCGGCGAGCTCCAGAGAAGAGAAATGAGGTTAAATTACAAAGAGCGCATTCAATTAATTTCTTTAGGATCTTTTTTGGAAGTTATGACTAATAAATGAATCAACAAAGAACAAAATCTTGAGTGCAACGGATGCTTTTTATTATAACGATGCCAAAAAGTTTCACATTTCAAACACTGATTCAAATGTTTCAGATCAGATAAAGTTAATGTATACTTTATAAACCCTCATGCTGTCGATACATTCTCTCCATTTGACCCGTCCCTCAATTTATCAGGGGACCCATTTCCAGATTTTGAGTTTGGCTTGGTCAGGATTTTACCTATTACATGTTTAGTGTTCAGATAACAGATGGAAAAAAACCCAACCTTGGGTAGCCCAGGAGTCAAACCGACAACCATCTATCTGGAGGGCGAGCCTCTTAACCACCGTGCTGTCAACCTGCAGCCTTGAAGATGGACACGGCAAATTTTGTTCATGTGATTTACAAAGTTTCTCAAGTAGACTATAATTAAAATGATATGTTTAATGGTGAAGTCACACACTGTAACACTGTAATATCCTTAAGATAAAAGATATTATTAAGTGAGATGTATGTCCTTCATCTGATGCACCTGGTCCACGATACTCAGTGCATTATGAGTGCATACAATGCACTTTGTGTAGCTTCTTCTTAGGTATAGATCTTCATAAATGGTTTGGCGGCTTTCAGTAATTAAGCTCATGTTGTAAAGAAATCCTGTTAGAACTTGAACACTATTCTGTAAGTGGTAATGGCATTTTGTGCATTCTATTGAATAAATGTACTTCCCTTGATAAAACTCATTATAGATGTGTTGAGTGGGAGCGAAAGTGTGTGTGCGCGTGGACATCCGTGTTTGTGAGGATGGGAGGCCTATCATTATAAAATCATTTATGCTTGTTAGCAGTTTGACAGGAAAAGTACGGGCAGCAGGACACCGCACTCTGTCTCCTGACTTTTTTCTCACCTCGTGGCATAATTCGCTGAAAAAGGATGCAAAGCAGGAGAAACCTGTAGGCCTCACTGCCTGCAATTATGCTGCTTTTTCCCCTGTGTTCAATAGTTTACAGCCAAGGCCACCCCTAGACTTGCCATTTTCAGCCTTGCAGGGAGTTTGCCGGCAGAGCAGAGGCTGATTTGGTCTAACATACTTTTGCTAAGAAAAATGATTTGCTCCCGCTCCGATGCATCAAAAATCAGGAAGCAAATACAGCTGTGCGCTCTGGGTTCTCCAATAATGTCACAAAATAGCTTTTAATAATAAGAATGACAGCCAGGTTTCCTTTTTAAAATAGCCAAGTAAAAGCCGGCGTGGAAGCTAATAGCAGTCAAAAGTTTGTCATTTCGCTACATTTTCCATTTTCATTTGCACCAATCCACAACCCATCTGCACGCACTTAGAGCCCTGAAGAAAATGAACTACTCATTTGTGTTGTCTTAGCAGGGAATTACCAGACAATAAAGTATACATCCATATTCCTTTGCCATGCGGAAATAAAGAGCTTAAGCTGAGAAATGGGAAAAAACAGGGAAAAAAAACCCACACAAGTCGGAAGTTCAGAAATGTGCAAATGGCAAAGTAGAGAAACTGCTGGAAAAAAAAGGGACGATCAAGTTGTGCCTAATCACCAATCTCTACAGTGTATATTTTTAATTACAACTAAAGTACTCTGATAAACAATGATAAATATGCTACACTATCTAGCACCTAGATCGATGCTCAACAGTGACCGCCCATCCTGCGGTTCCGAAACAAAATTTCCCATTCATTTTTCTTATAAATTTATACTGTATTACAAGTTCAGAGGCTTGCTTGGGGATCAGCTATGTGGTGACTAATGACCACAAGACTGATACTTTTATTAAAAATTATCCACTGAAATTAACTAAACAGCCTGAAGTACTAAAATAAGTTCTTGAAGTACTACATTTATGTATAGAAATACCCATATTTTCTCCTTGCTTGTCTGAGTGACGTCAAGGCTTGGTTGGCCCACAATTTCTTAAGTCTTAATGAGGGTAAAACTGAAGTTGTGGTGTTTGGCAAAATTGACCCCCTCTTGGACTTGGGCCCACTTAAACAAGTCAAATCTTCTGTTACCAACCTTGGCGTCACTATTGACAATGATTTTAAGCTTGATAAACACGTGAATGCGGTCGTCAAATCTGGCTTTTATCATTTAAGGCTTTTATCCAAAGTCAAATCCTTCTTATCTTTTAAATCTTTCGAACAAGTCGTGCACGCTTTTATCTCTTCTCGTTTAGACTACTGTAATGCACTTTTCTCTGGCATTAGCCACCATGCACTTTCTCGTCTACAGCTAATCCAAAACTCCGCTGCACGCCTTTTAACCGGTACAAAAAAACGAGAGCACATACTGTAACTCCGATTTTAGCATCTTTGCACTGGCTCCCCGTTCGTTTTAGAGTTGATTTTTAAAATTTTATTGTTTGTTTTTAAAGCTTTGAATGGACTGGCCCCGGATTACATCTCAGACCTCATCCAGATTTACACCCCCGCCCGCGCTCTGAGGTCCGAGGGTCAGCTCCAACTCGTGGTTCCTAAGACGAGACTTAAAACCAGAGGAGACAGAGCCTTTTCTGTGGCTGGACCAAAGCTGTGGAACGCTCTGCCTCCTCACATCAAAACAGCTCCCACTGTGGAGTGTTTTAAGTCTCGTCTTAAGACCCACTTTTATTCTCTGGCTTTTAATCCCGCATGAGTTGTGTGGTCCTCTATATATTTTATTAATTAATTTATTTATTTTGTTTTACTTACTCCATGGTTCTGATTTGGTTTTACTGGTTTTATTGTTTTGGGACTAGTGAATCATATACAGTACCTGATGTTTGTTGTGTCGCTAGTTTTTCTGTCTGTACAGCACTTTGGAAACTGTTTATGTTTATGAAATGTGCTATAGAAATAAAGTGGATTTGGATTTGGATATTTTCCTCCTAAAACTCAGTAAACATTTCTATCTTCTTTATTGAAAGGACTGATTTCGCGTAAACTGGGGTACATGCAACTGGATCAATGCGTTCTCTTAGAAATCCTGTATTTGTACTTTTTAGATCTAGCTTCAATTTGAAACCACTACTTGATATATTAAAGTCAGTATTAACTGTAAACCTCTAAAATGAAAATCTCTTTGACAGTTATAAAAGAAAAAAAAATCCTAATTTGTCTTGCTACCAAGGTTATAGTTTATCTTTCGTTATGAACTTTTTTCATTCCCGCTTTAGAAATCTTCCCTTTTACACCTTTTTCTGTTGAATCTGCAGTTAGTTATTTAAGGTGATCGTTTTAGAAAGATGTGGTCAGTGAATTCATTTTTTCCAACCTTCAACGAAAGATTAAATGGACGCTCTCATTGACAGCTGCTGTGAAGACATGCTTTTGTTCCATGTTAAGGAGCAGACCCAACGTGAGCCAATGATGAAAATGCCAATCACTGCTAAAACAGTTTATATGATGAAATCTTTGGTCATAGGAAAGTAAAAAATACAGACAGGCAGATACAGATAAAGCCTTATAGAAAATGATAGGGGGCTGCTGTCAATACTGAAATAGTAAAAAAAAAAAAGACTTGACAGGAGTTCAAAAAATAACCTATTCAGTAAAAGAATTCAAAGCTGCTAGGGCAATACTGCTCCAGTTATACTTTTACAGAAATATTGGTTAGTGTTAGGTTAAAACATCATTATCTGTGAAGGGAAATTTCCTAGAGGTAGGAAGAGTAATCAAAATGTGTACTCAACTAAGTGTCCACTACCTGCTAAATAACACTTCATCATGTATGTCTCGGTGAAAAAGTTGAAGAAGATGGGATCATATCAAAGCCAAATAGTCACAAAAATAAGTCCTTTCGCCATCACCTACACTGCCGACTTTGACCACCACAACGTCACACTCAGAGACGAAAAGCCAAGAAGATCTTATGTTTGCTGGTCCAGTGCAACTTCTCTGTGCCCAAAGACCCGTCTGTGTCCTTAGAGCTGATGGAGAAGATCATAATGAAGGCCAAAGACAAACTGTGGGATGAGTTTGAGGACCCCAAGACCACTGAAGAGAGCAACAATACAAACCTGACCCTGCCTTCAGTGAAGCTGGGGCCAGAAACCTATGGTACAACACTCAGGGCGATGTAAATGCTTCCAGTGACCACAAGACCTTTTGTAGGTCCCATGGTGCTGCAGAGGCTCAGAGGCTGGACCACAAAGAAAATAGGGACTCCCCAGACCAGGAATAAAACATAGATCTGTTTAGTCTCAGGTTGTCCTGGGTTAGACCTTGGTTACCAATAAAAACAATAAAATAACCTATAAAAAATAATACTTAAAAGTTGTGTCCTGGTGTTTGTTGTTTATTTTAAAAAGTAAAAAATAAATAAATAAAAAGGCTAATGTAAGAGACATGTTTCAATTAAAAACAACATCGCAATGCAATAGACGGAATGTATTCTCCCACACATACCACATATGTTACAAATAACATTTGTATTTAACACTAACATTTCACCTTCTTGGAATCAGTCAGAGCTCAGGGCTCATCTGGGCTGCGAAGCATTCTCCCGATAAACGGGGTTAGGGCTTTACAACTATGGTTGGGCTGGGACTCCATAGGTATGCAAGGTAAAAGCTGAAGTGTCCCTCTGCCCATGTCCCTCATTTGCATAATCGGAGTGAGGGTTAGGGTAGGGTCAGGTCAAATTTAGGGGGTTAGAATTAGAAATGGAGTTAGGGTTAGGTCTACAGGGGAAACTGTCCCTCTCCTCGTGTCCCTCATTTGCATAATCATAGTGGAGCAGTTTAGAGTTAGGTCTAGTATATATCACAAAGACCCTCCTTCGCAATGAAAGGGACAGTTTGGACGAGAGGATCAAGGGTTTGGCACAGTTTTTGCCAAAAGGTTGTTGTTTTTTCTAAACTAAAAATGAAAGTGTTAAGTGAGTCCCTTTTGTTGCAAATACAATCCTAGAGATCAGAAATACAGCTGATGCAAATACCGATTTCGTTTCTATGGCGATGAGGTAGTGTTTAAAATAGGCGAACTTACTTGTGCAGATGTTGATAATGAGGATGCTATCTTTAGTGTGTTGACTTTACAGGGGAGCTTGTTGTCTGGAGAAAGTCGTGAATAATTGAAGCAGAGCAAACCCATTCACGTTCACTATATTATGTCTAATAGACAATTTGGGAGTCTCCTGATTGGTGCTAATGCAGGAAAGACTGGAAGAGGATATTGGGTAATGGTCGCTCACTTTTTAATTCTTTATCGTACACGACCTCATCTGGCTATTTCTCCATTACCATCTCCATAGAGCGCCTAGCATACCACGTACCTTTACTGTAAGTCAAACTTGAAAAACTTTTAACTTTTTTACACTACCAGACTGTCTCCATGGTGCCTGGAAAGTTCCACAATATGGTCATTTATTCCATTGTATTTGTATTGACAATAAAATGCCCTGCAAAACACATTCTTGCTGTGAGTGGGTGATCCACAAATCTGACCTAAATCTTAGTCTGGTGACATGCTTGTCTCCCTGGAGATATACAGTACCCTTAAAGGAAAAGTAACGTTTTTTTTTTTACAATCTGAGCCTTCTTTCGGCAATAAAACAAGTAGTTTTACTCACCCATAGCAGTTTGGTGTCAATTGGAGCAGTATCGCAGAACTTATGTTGAGCCGTTCTGTTCTACTAATGATCCCGTATCCGTTAGCGTGAGTGCTCGGGGCATTACTTTGCGGTGTCCAAATAACACAAACTTTTGCACTTTTAAAATCACAGAAGATCGCTGTGTCAGGGTAGACTTTTAGTGGATTCCAAAACGGCCTGAAACCCGATATGCAGCTATAGTTTCATTTGATGACGTCATCAGAGAGGACAGTGCGCATGCGTGAACTCAGCTGTTTTGTAAACACCGCTAGTCCGAAAGAAGCTAACACCGCTCTGAACTTTACTTTTCTGTTGCGATATCGGGTTTCAGGCCGTTTTGGAATCTACTAAAAGTCTACCCTGACACAGCGATCTTCTGTGATTTGAAAAGTGCTAAAGTTTGTGTTATTTGGACACCGCAAATCAGTGCCCCGAGCACTCACGCTAACGGATACGGGATCATTAGTAGAACAGAACGGCTCAACATAAGTTCTGCGATACTGCTCCAATTGACACCAAACTGCTATGGGTGAGTAAAACTACTTGTTTTATTGCCGAAAGAAGGCTCAGATTGTAAAAAAAAATAAAATAAACGTTACTTTTCCTTTAATGCTATATTGTGAGACATTTCAGACAAAACCATGGCAACTTTAATAAAAATACATTATTGGTTGCCTTTGGGTTTCACTGTTATAGCCCTATATAATACTTACATTAACATTAATGCTATAATGTGGAAATGCAACATGATTAATCATGTCTAGGAACTAAATCTACAATGATTTATTAACTAGTTCTGAGGAACCTTGAACACGCAATCCTGTATTACAATATTATAGTATCAGTGAGTGAGTGTTACAGAATACTGAATATCTGCATTAAAATGTATTTTGTAATGTATTCTGATACATGGTCCATTCAGAATACCATATTCTGAATACTTAGAATACTTTTACAGTGAGTTGCATTATATCAGTGTACAGAACATGACATATAACTATTTTTGTTGTCATACATTATTTTAAAGGTCCCATGCCATGAAATTTTCACTTTCTGAGGTTTTTGAACGTTAATGTGAGCTCCCCTACCCTGTTTAGGCCCCCCCCATGGTTAAAAGTTGCGAAATGTCTAAACTGAGCATTTGCGATCCTTTTCTGCGTTACAAAAAATCTGAGCTCAAACGGGCGAGTTTGAACAAGGCACCTTATTGACGTCAGATCGAAAAAAGAAATGCAAATGCAGTTCCACCCCCGTCTGTCTGTACTCAGCGTCTCTGTAAATCACGCCCAGAGAGTTTGGACTGCGAATGCGCTAGGCAATGCGAAATGCATTTTTTTATTTGCCTGGAGGCACGTCCGAGTGTTTCTAGGCTCGGAAGTCCTTTATCTGAGCCTCTGGACCTTTGAACAGCAGTGGTTTAATTTTATTTTATGTGGAAATGTGTTTATTTTTCAACGGAACGCTTCAAATCTCTCCCCCCGTGCAAAAACACGGAAATGGATCAGCTGTGGGCTGTGAGCTCTGAGCGGAGAGTTTGGCCACGCCCCCACCCTCTACTATTGGCCATCTCTTTTCTCCTCATTTGCATTCAAGCAACAACGCCCAGAATAAAGAGTTTGAGAGAGAGATTTATGACTCTTTCTCATCTTATCTCTGTTTCTCATGCACTGAGTGTTGATTTTGAAGAAGGATTCATTTACAGTATTAGGGAACCATTAAGGAGCCATATAAAAGCATCAAGAAGTACCATGTCATGGGATCTTTAAGTTTACTTAGAGAAGGAAAAAACACATTGACCCACTGCATTTGACCTGCATTTTCTTTGTGCCATTCAAAGCCACAATTAGACAATGAAGTACTGTCATGTATTCCTTTTAATTTGGAATAGTAACTGTATTCTGAATACCATCAAATGAACGAGTAACTGTATAGGAATACAGGTACTCAAAACTAGTAATTAGAATACATATTTTTGGTACATGTATTCAGTTACTTCTCAACACTGTATACTATAACATACTGTACAACACAATACAATAAGAATGATATGTATCCTTGGAAATGTAAAAGGTTAAGGTGCCTGAAATGCCACTGACAACCCAGGTGCACATCAAGCCTGACCTTTAAATCAATAGTGCTAATTATCTAACAGCTTGTAGCCACTCCAGTGCTTATAATAGGAAACAAATACAATGTTTACTTTTATTTTACACTAATACACACATCAAAAGGCATTATTATCACGGCTGATGCTAGATTCATGTATTCATTTGCTCATAATGACTCCATAAATGTGTCATGTTAAATTATGAAATGCCTAAATTACTTGTGAGCTCTGAACAATGAGATCTAATTTTGAATGTAAATGTGAGTATGACTGCTAGTGCATTAAATAGGACAATTCCCACCAGATTAATTAACATTCTTTGTCGGTGAAGACTCAAGTTAGCAAGAAGTGCTATGTGCTTGCATGACCTCCACAGGAAGTCAGGGGATACAGAAAATATACATAGAAAGCTCTATGAGTTCTTTTTTTTTTACTAATAAGATGCATGCTATTTTCTAATGATTGTTTTACTGGTTTTAAAGGTCCTATGTAACCCTTTATTATTAGTCTGTCTATATCACCAAAGCTCAAAATGCTCTGTTCCACCTTGTGATGTCATAACCCTTTTTACCTTTTTCAGTAGAGATGGGCAATTCCAGGTCTGAAGTTATCCAAATGATTCTAGTGAACGTTTATACAGTTTAAAGATCCCATGACATGGTACTTCTTGATGCTTTTATATGGCGCTTTTATATGGTTCCCTAATACTGTAAATGAATCCTTCTTCAAAATCAAGACTCAGTGCATGAGAAAGCCTCATGAACACAGTCAGAGTCATAAATATGTCTCTCAAACACTTTATTATGGGCGTTGTTGCTTGAATGCAAATGAGGAGGACAGAGACAGGCCAGTGCAGCGGGTGGGGCGTGGCCAAATGCACCGCTGGTTCGTTGTTTTAGCGGTGCGATGTGCGCTGTCACCCACTTCCGCGTATGTAAGCGCGGAGGAAGATATGAGACGAGTTGCATTAAAAAAACACATTTTCACAGAAAATAAAATTAAACCACTGCCGTTTCAGAGGTTCGGAGGCTCGGATAAAGGACATCCGAGCCTGGAAACACTCTCACGTGCCTCCAGGTAAATAAAAAAATGCATCTCGCATCGCGTAGCTCGTTTGGGGTCCAAACTCTCTGGGAATGACTTCAATAGACGGTGGGTAGACATCCAGGCGGGGGTGGAACTGCATTTGCATTTTTGTGTGACGTCAGAGATTTACCTTGTTCAGAATCGCCAGTTTGGGCTGTCTTTTTTTCAAACGCAGAAAATGCGGGGGTGGGGTGGGGGGCTAAACAGGGTAGGGGAGCTCACAATAATGTACAAAAACCTCAGAAAGTGAAAATTTCATGCCATGGGACCTTTAAATACAGAGTGGATTACTTTCTATATGACATCACAAGGTGGAACTGAGTGTTTTCAGAGTTTATGTGTTAAATACTGCATGTGTGAATGAAACAAAACACAACTCCAGGTATGTTTTGATGAAGAAAGAACATTGTAATATAGATCAGAAATAGCGTAATATGGGCCCTTTAAAGGTGCACAATGTAACTTTTTCTGGTGGAGGTTCTGCCACCATCTTTTCTCCATGTTGTAGTTTTGCCTTTATGTTCCACGTTATTAAACTTAACTACTATCTCCAAGGAAGAGGTTATACCGTCAGGCCAAGTTACAGTTCGGATCTACTGAGAGGAGAGATTGTTCAAAGAAAGATTTCATTATTTTTGAGCAATAAAAACACCTGTAATTGAATACAGGCAAGATAGATAGAAGTTTAATGCTATACAGTGGAACATTTCGGCATAGTAATAAATCTTCATGGAGACAACCGTGCATACACATAGTTACATAGTGCACCTTTAAACTGGAACTAGGCCTAGACAATTTAGAAGCAGAATATATTACTACAGTGAAATATAATGAAATACATAATATTGGAACTACTTTATGCCACTGACACAATAAAAAATAAAGCAGGCTATTCCAGTAAACCATTTTAAATAGACAGTATTAATAAAAAGCATGAGCTACAACAAATAAATAGTAGAATGAACAAATAATTAGGAAGTGACACTTTCATCCATCTACAGCTCAAATCTTACCATATTACATATATAAAAATAATAGCATAAATCTCCCAACTATTACAACAATAATATACACACAATAAATACTGAGCCACAAAATATATTGTTCCAGCTCTCATGTATTGAATGATATGTCGCTATAGCGGGAAAGGCCTAATTGGAACCATTGATATTGATATATGAATTAAAGGCCTGTCATGATAATAATCAACTTATCATTCCATATATGAAAGCTGGAACAATATGTATTTTTAGGTCAGTGTTAATTGTGTGTACAATTTCTTTGCACTACTGGGTAATTTCTTGGTATTTTTTGACTGAGCCGTAGAAGGTTGAATTAATAACTTATTTGAGTCATTACAAATGCAAGCTAAGACAATATTATAGAAATTATATAGATTTAGACTTTTTTTGTGGTTTAAATCTGCTCTTGGGTTATTGGGTCAGTAGTATAAATTAGTTTCACTGAAAAAAGCAATATCTAGATAAGTTAAAGTTACTTAAATTGAGAACATTTTACTTTTTTTTAATGTGTTTTTCTTAATGCAAGCGATATTTGATTTTTTTTCTTATTTTAAGTACAAGAATTGTTTTTGTAGTGTAGCAAGATGTACTTTCATATTTTAAGCACAAAGTCTTGTTCCATTGGTAAATCATTTTATTTTACTAATGAAATTTACTGAAATCATGATAAAAATGTCTTAACTCAAGTACAGTGGTACCTCACCTTACAAAATTAATTCGTTCCAGAAGTGGTTTCGTCATGTGAATTTTTCGTAAGTTGAGTAGCTATTTCAATGGAAAAAGCCTGATCCGTTCCAAGCTTTTTTTTTTTTTTTTTATAGTGTAACATTTTTTATAGTGTAACACTGTGTCCTGCGTAGAGACTGTAGACCCAGGACTAAACGTGGACTATACCAGGTCTAGACCAAGGTCTAAACCTGGACTGGACCAGGACTAAACCTGAACTAAACCAGGTGGATTAAAGCGCCACGTGCTGGTCTATTTCCTGGTTTCGTTTCGAGTCACGGCTGAAGCGAGCAGCGAGGACTCCCCTCGGGACTGCACGCAGTCTGAGCGCATGAACGAACGCATGCAAGAGCCGCGGTGGTCTAATCCTGGTTTAGACCTGGTTCAGACCTGGTTTAGACCTGGTTTAGACCTGGCACAGTTTGAGCACGGGTCTCTGCTCGCAGCCCCGCGCCGGGTCATGCTGCGTTATCACACACGTGTCCGCGTGCACACACACCACCCTCCTCCTTCCCCCCACACTTCACTATTAATACATTTTGTTGAAAATCTATGAAAGTTTGAGTGTTTAAACGAGAGACAAATGTGAGAAAAGTTTAAATCCGGTCTGAGAAAAGCGTATAATGTGTGTGGCTGAGCGCGCATTATTTGAATTTTTGAGATTTCGCGTTTCGTAACTTGAATTTTCTTTCGTATCTAGAGACCAAAATTTAACGTGAAGGCGTTTCGTAACTTGAAATTTTCGTTTGTTGGGTCTTTCTTAAGGTGAGGTACCACTGTAATCTTAACTTGGCTAGATTTTAGTCTTAAAAGTGTTCAATATAATCTTTTATCATCTATATTTACTTCATATTATCTCACTAGAAGGTGCACTGTGTAAATTTTTGGTTGGGGGTTCATCACCTGCTATGTCATTGCTCTACCTGGAATGTTCCACAATATGGTATTAAACAGCTCTACCTCACATTTATTAAAATACAGGTGATTTTATAGGTTAAAAAAAACAACCCAAACCTAAAAAGATTTGTCCTGTAACTTGGTCTGGTTTGGTCTCCAGAAATACTGTGAAACATTCCAGACAGAATAATATCATCTCATGGAGAAGTAAATAAATAAAAAAAGCATTTGATGGACCTTCCACCAGAAAAGTTACACAATGCACCTTTAAAAATGTGTCATCATAACAGGCCTAGATACATTATATAATTATCAGCCAGGTTAAGAGTGGTCAGACAACAGAGCCCCACACCGCTCAGAGCATGTGGCCTGTGATTATCAGCCTTATTAGCAGCACACTCACACAATCACACAGTCACAGATCTGCTCAGACAGGACCGTCATGGACACTTCCCACACCTCACACATGACATCCGTGCTTTTGGCTCCGGCTGAACCACGGGGCCCCAGCAACTCCTAATGAGACCACCAAAATAGGTGTGAGAAATGTCATCTATCCCTGGACCCTCTCTACTGCCCATAGAAGAGGAGGAGAAGAGGAAAGGAGGAGAGAAGAGAGATAGAGAGAAGAGAGAGACGGAGAGAAGAGACAGAGACGGTGGCCCGGAGTGGACAAGACATGACGGGACATGACACAGACACATGCCCTCTGCAGGGGGAGGAGGCTTGTTAGAGAAGGCTGTAGCACTAAGCACCTCTCTGCCTCAAATAGAGCTGCACACAGTTCAGAACAGACCAGATGTTAATGTTGTTAATAATAATATGGACAAAGGATGAGGTCACTACACATGCATTTCTTATATTTTCCAGCAATGTATAACACCAAGTGGCAATGTAGTTTTAAGTCAGAGTTACAATATTGAAAAAAAAGTTTAGTTGCTTTACAGCAGTGGTTCTGAAACTGCGGTACTGTATATTTGGATATCTGGTTTAGATCTGGTAGCTCTTGGATGTTTGGTGTTTCTTGGGTGGTACTTGGTGGGGAATGTTTGAGAACTGCGTTACAGATAAAGTCTAAGAATACCATTTTCAGTCCTGGTGCCAATCTCATCTGCAACACAATCAAATTTATTGAAAACAACATGACCATGACCTTCTAACTTCTTCTTGGAAATACTTTTTAAAAGAATCTAATCATTTAGTGTCCTCTAAACCTGGGGTGTCCAAACTATTTTCAGCAAGGGCCACATATTGAAATGTAGTGGAGGGCCCCAGACAATATATGATGGTCAATACATAGTTGTCAGAGCCACCATATCTTTATAAGGCTTGGAACATTTATACAGTGGTACCTCACCTTACGAAATTAATTAGTTCCACAAGTGGTTTCGTAACGTGATTTTTTCGTAAGTTGAGTAGCTATTTCAATGGAAAAGGCCTGATTCGTTCCAAGGTTCCAACATTTTTTTTATAGTGTAACTTTGTGTTCTGCGTCCTGATTGGCTAAGAGACTGTAGGCCCAGGACTAAACGTGGAATAAACCAGGTCTAGAGCAGAACTAAACCAGGTCTAAACCAGGTCTAAACCAGGTCTAAACCTGGACTGGACCTGGACTAAACCGGGACTAGACCAGGATTAAATCACCCCGTGTGGCTCTTCGCTGGTTTTGTGCGGCTTTTGTGTTCGTTTGTGCGTGTTCGGTTTGTGGCTCGGGCTGCGTGTGACGGAGCGCCTGTAGCGCCGTCATTCCCCGACCGGCCCCAGCGTGCGCCTAGGTCTCCTGGTTTGCGTAACCAGACTCTGATTCGTGATTTTTGAGATTTCGCGTTTCATAACTTGAATTTTCTTTCGTATCTAGAGACCAAAATTTAACGTGAAGGCGTTTCGTAACTTGGATGTTTCGTATGTAGGGTCTTTCGTAAGGTGAGGTACCACTGTATCTGTATCACAATACAGTGTAATGTTATTGAGGTGATAGTGGTAGAAATACTTGATTTGCTGTTAAAATGAATGAGTATGATCAATTGGACCACTGCAACAGAAGACTTGAGGACAAGTACTGTATAATAAACTAAAAATATATACAGTATATAGTATTTGCACTAACTAATGAATTTCCCAATGGGGAAAATATTCAAAACTTTTTTTCCCCAAAATCCGATAAGCATTAAATTACTCATACACAAAACTATTATGCACCTTTGAAACTAAAAGATTCTAATTGCCCTTGTTAGTCGATTTGTGTTTCTACTCGTGACATATGACCACTGGTACACTGCCCCAACACAGCACCGATCTTTAATCCTCTGCAGGCCACGTCTAAGAATGTACAAACAATGTCCCATGTTGCAGATCAATACATGTTAGTTGCACATTGTGGATAAATGATCTTTCACAAAATATCAATATCATACATATACTTGAGGAAATTAGATCCTGGATTTACTGCAGTCTGTTCATACTCAAGAATGTCTTAAATGACAGTTACAATCATTCACGTGCATGTTAAGTGTAGACTGAACTAAAGGGTTGTGGCATTACATTTATGGGCTAATTTTTCATATAGCGTTATTATAATTCACTCATGCTATGGATATCACTCAGAGCTCTTTTTATACAGCAATAGACAATGCAAAGGCTAGTACTTTACACTATTAGATTACATTTCTAACACTCAAAGTTCTACGTATATGGCTTCCTTGGCGATTGGGTTGAATAAGCTGTCAATCAAATGGATCAATATTAAACCATAGTGGGAATGGGTGAGCTGATGAAGTTACAGACACCCAAAGACACATGTGGCAAATGGATTTTCAGATATGTCAATTTTGAATGAGAATCAATTTTGACCTGGCTATATCTTTTACCATTCTACTAAGTGGTAATTGCTCTAAGATAACAGAAACAAAATAATATATTCCGTTACTCCAGCTGGGTACTCCAGGTCCAAATTTGGAAAAAAACAGCTGAAACCAAATAAATTATTTTTTTTAATGCCTTTTTATTAATTATTAAAGATCCCATGACATGGTACTTCTTGATGCTTTTATATGGCTCCTTAATGGTTCCCTAATACAGGGAGTCCTCGGGTTACGACGTAGATCCGTTCTTAAGACGCGTCGTAACCCGAATTTCGTCGTAAACCGGATTTTGCCTTTGATCTTCCAACCAAAGCACCAATAACCTTTCCATCTCAATAATTAGACCACTACGCTGCTTGGTTATCACTGCCGCTTTCATAGGAGCAGATCAGAGCCCACATCAGGTACTTCCGCCCACATTGGGCACACACACGAGGCTGTCTTCTTCTCCCTACAACCACAACAGAGCGTATTCTTGCGCCGTGCGCCGCGCGCCGTTCGTGTTTGTTTACATCTCTTACCACGCTAAACCGCGTAAGACGGAATGACGCGTAATATATACATATTTTTTTTAATGGGGGCGCGTTCGTAACCACGAAACGTCGTAACCCGAGACCGTCGTAACCCGAGGACCCCCTGTACTGTAAATGAATCCTTCTTCAAAATCAACACTCACATGAGAAACAGAGATAAGATGAGAAAGTCATAAATATCTCTCTCAAACTCTTTATTCTGGGCGTTGTTGCTTGAATGCAAATGAGGAGAAAAGAGATGGCCAATAGTAGAGGGTGGGGGCGTGGCCAAGCTCTCCGCTCAGAGCTCAGAGCCCACAGCTGATCCATTTCCTTGTTTTTGCACGGGGGGAGAGATTTGAAGCGTTCCATTGAAAAATAAACACATTTCCACATAAAATAAAATTAAACCACTGCTGTTCAAAGGTCCAGAGGCTCAGATAAAGGACTTCCGAGCCTAGAAACACTCGGACGTGCCTCCAGGCAAATAAAAAAACGCATTTCGCATTGCCTAGCGCATTCGCAGTCCAAACTCTCTGGGCGTGATTTACAGAGACGCTGGGTACAGACAGATGGGGGTGGAACTGCATTTGCATTTCTTTTTTTGATCTGACGTCAATAAGGTGCCTTGTTCAAAATCGCCCGTTTGAGCTCTGATTTTTTGTAACGCAGAAAAGGATCGCAAATGCTCAGTTTAGACATTTCAAGGGGGGGGCTAAACAGGGTAGGGGAGCTCACATTAACGTTCAAAAACCTCAGGAAGTGAAAATTTCATGCCATGGGACTTTTAATAAAAATTCTTGTGAAAATCCTCTGCTTTATTCAAAATAAATGGACATAGCTAGCCCACTAGCCGCCACTTTCCACAGAGTAAGTGACCATGGGAACTCCTTTCCAAGTCATCATGACCTCCATTTGACTGGAGCCGAATGCTATGGATGACATCACGCTCACTCAGTGCACTTTTTTTCCCGTCTATGGTTCACGCTCAAACCGTTCTCCTCTCCTCCTATTGGTCAGTTTTGTCATGTTCAGCGTGAGTGACAGTTGGTTTTAAACAATAATGAAGTGCAAACTTTCAGATGTAGCAAAATACAGTTACCTTCTAAAGGCAAAGATCACACTTGCATCTGCATGCAAGTGTGATCTTTGGCTCTAGAAAACAATTAAAGAAATCTTTATATTGTCCACCCCTAAGAACAAAATACAAAATGTGTTAATGTATGCCTTGTATGTTAATCAGGTGGAAGGTCTGCCAACTGTTTATCTCCACAGAGATGTTATTGCTTTGCCTGGAATGTTCCATGGTATCACATTAAACATATCCATTTGGCATTCATTAACTGCAAATGTTTCTGTTGCTCAAAAATACTGTAATTCCTTTTGTAAATGGGGCGACTCTTCACAGATCTGAAATGTAATGTAGCGTAGTGCTGTAAACTGCTTGTCTCCCTTGCGATACATAGGTTTACTCTATACTGTGGAACATTCTAGACAAAGCATGACATTTCCATGGAGACAAGCAGGTACCAGACTCTCCACTAGAATTGTTATGCAGTGCACCTTTAAAGGAAAAGTAACATTTTTTTTTACAATTTGAGCGTTATTTCGGTAATAAAACAAGTTGTTTTACTCACCCATAGCACTTTGGTGTCATATGGAGCATTTCCGGAGATGTTTTAGATTAGCGTTAGGCTAACGCCGTTAGCCTAGCGTGACTTATAGCCATAGCTCGGGGCATTCCCCGAGCATGTAATATGCCCTGTGCGGGCTCCAAATAACACAAACTTTAGCACTTTTCAAATCATAGAAGCTCGATGTCTTTAGTCTACGATTTCGTTTGGTCAAAAGTGGCCTGTAATCCGAGATTTAGCCATAGTTTCGAGCAGATGAGGACGCCAGTGAGTGTGCTCTCAGCTCCCGGGACCCAAACATGAAACGCATAGCTGTAAACTATGGATTAAATTGTAAAAAACTTTTCCTTTAAGAGTGCTATGTTGCTGTTACATTTCCCCTTCAAACAGTAGTTCTAATCATCCGTTTCACAATAGGTCTTTAGCGTTACAATAATAATGGATTATTCTAAAATACTTTAAGTCAGTGGTTTTAGACTGATTTACCACAAAAAACAGAATAGGCATCAATACGTTTCCCCTTTTCTAGACATATACAATATGGCATTCAGTCACGGTAACACGCAAAATTTTGTGGCTTGGGAACAAC
Source organism: Paratrypauchen microcephalus (assembly GCA_036785185.1). Lineage (NCBI taxonomy): Eukaryota > Metazoa > Chordata > Actinopteri > Gobiiformes > Gobiidae > Paratrypauchen > Paratrypauchen microcephalus. Next base: position 327,704 of record JAVJIX010000062.1, on the reverse strand, counting down.
TTTAATTACAACCTAGGAAGCAAGAAGCAGGGGGAAAACACTTGATAACACTGACATTTACAATCTGCCTCATTTATCAAAAGCTGCCAACGCGGAGTCAAAGAGGGTCATTACATAGTAAACAGAGATTAGCTCAACTCTCCCAAAACCCACACAATATTGTTTGATAAATTATTTTATTCCAGGACATTTGCGGATGTCAGCATGTATTTCCCCGGACTCTGTCAATTAATTGTCTCGTTTGTAACCTCACTGTATTTGTGTGTGTGTGAATAAACAGGACTCAATGCTGGTGCCAAATAGCTGGCTTCTTCCTATTATTCGTCTCATTTGTTACCCCGTGTTTGCATGTGACTGTATGCACCTGTGCCAGCGTCAGTGCTAACAGCTAACACTTCTGTAGCATACGCAGGATTTCACAGACTTAATGTGGTGTTATGTGGATGGTTTAAATTGGATCACCAGTATTTGAGGCATTACATTTGGATTTCATTATTGGCTCAAAATGTAATGCAAATAAAGGGACAAAAATTATTCAGTATTTATAGAACCTCTGAATACATGACTATTGCAATGAATGTGGGCAACAGACAATATCCTATCCTATATTACACAAAATTGACTCTTCAGAGCTTTAAGCCGTGTTAGAATGCTGTTACCTAATCAAAAACATACCTAGAGCTGTGTTTTGTTTCATTAAAGCCCCAGTGTGTATGATTCGTGGCGCATAGGTGGATGGTGCTATTGCACTTTCTGTTTTAGCTACGGCAGACCTCGAGGGACACCCAGGCGCGCACGAGCCGCGCGCCGCTACTGTATAAATAAAACGCAGTCCCGTTTTGTTTTTTTTTTCTTTTCTCATGAAAACACACATTCCCGATCATGTACCATGACACTCTACACATCAAATGAAACCTTACAGTCTCCTTTTTTTGACTATGCAATTCATTTCCCTGCACAATAATCACTCCCTGAGCACATGGGGCTTTTATACGGAAAAGCACAAAACGAGGTTAGCTTACCTTAGAATGCTTTGCACAGGTCAAACTCTGTATTTCACCATAAACTTGCTCTCAATTTGTCCGTAAGGATCCAGCGAATAAAATCCAGTAAAACAATTTAGTCCAAAACACGTGTTAGATCCATTACGACGTGTGATCCGGCAGCATGCTTGTGTTGTTTACCCAAAACCACGAGCCTTGCCGAAGGCGGAGCCCAAATGTCCTTCTGCGGCTCTCGTATTCAAAATGGCTGCCTCTGCATGGGGAAGATCCCCCTTTTATGTGACTATATCTAAGTCCAAAAGAATACTTTGATTTCATGATGGAAGTGAAAAGGCTTGGAAAACAATGTATTTTTGAATGGGTATCTTCAATTTCAGTAATTAACGGGTAAAAATCGTACACATTGTCCCTTTAAGCATGTTGGATTAATGCTACATTATCCGTCTCTCCCCATCTCCAAAGCTCAAAAGGCTTCGTTCCATCTTGAGATGTCATGAAGAGGTAGTTTTCAAGTTAACAGCTCCTTTTTGTCTTTAGTTCAGTAGAGATGGTAATGGCAATTGTAGAGGTGAAATTATCCAAATGATTCTAGTGAAGGAGTATGGAAAAGACGTATAAAAACACATGACATCACAAGGTGGAACAGGGTGTTTTCCGTTTGAGAGAAGAACTCAGCCTAAATATGCAGCATTTGTGTGTTAAACATGTGTGAATGAAACAAAACACAACTCCAGGGATGTTTTTAATGAGGAAACAACATTATAACATAGAAAATAGTGTAATACGGGCTATTTAAAGTAGAGTATTATAATTGGAATATGGTAGTATGTGCTCAAATACTGCTATCACGCACTTCTGCCACCGCCACTACTACTACTACTACTACTACTACTACTATGTCTATTGCTATTGCAGTAATGCAGTTTAGTGCTTTTTCTTTTTTTAATCTACTCTTCATGTTACAATTTACACCAACAACTACCGCCACAAAAACAGATCCTCATAGCTACAATATTTTTCCCATTAAATTTCCTTATCCAACCTTCTCATGTAGATATTTTGTTCTATTTGTTTTTCTCACTAACCTAACCTGAAGGGAAAAATGCATGTTTCTACAAATGCTGACCATAGATATTCACAGTTTGTAAGTTTCCTCGGCACCAGAGCCTGGTTTTAGTAACACCTCTCCTTGTTAGAAGTTGCTTGTATTTGGCAGCTTGCACAAACACATATAAAATTAAAACTCAGGACAAAGAAGTGGTTATTATAGAGCCTGCACTACTACAACTACTACACGTTGTTGTTTTATCATTGAAACAGGTGACTAGATAAATGTGAAAAGTTTATGAGGAGTTTGTGTAAAGTATATGACCAGAAACACAAGCTGACTTTCCTCTTGTTATAGAGGGCACTGACCTCCAGAGGAAGAAGCTCATTTTGTGACAATTATACATGCGGAGGATGGGTTTAGAATTCGCCTGTTTACGCTCTATTACGCTCCTTCATTGTGTGTGAGGTGACTTTGATTGACAGGTGTCAGGGTGCTTTCATTGACTGATTGTTGGAAGCACTCAAGCGTTCAACCACGCAAGGCTGCCCGGCAACAATCACACACTGCACTGTCCATTTCTCTAATATCCACAGTGAAAATAGTATTCAGAAAGAATTGGCACTCTGCATAGAAAAAACAAGCAAAATATATTAACAAATGCTTACTACAAAACCTAACAGGAATGGAAAGAAAAAAGAAGGTATGCAAACTAGTATTATTTTATTTACTAGTTTTTATTGTCATCAAAACACATTGCAAAATGTCAAGATGCTTTTTTTCTGGTGGAGGGTCCACCTGCTTTGCCTATAATTTTGTGCATGACACTACATTTATCATGGAAACAAAAAGGTGATGCAACCAGGTCAAGTTACAGGTCAGATCTGTGGAGAGGTGACTCTGCTCACATTAAGAAAACATGTTCTGAAAGGTATTTTTGGGCATAAAAGCACCTGTAACGACATAAATTGTAAAGACTTTAATTTCATACCATGGAATATTCACGGTAAAGCATTAAAGGTCCCATGGCATGAAATTTTCACTTTCTGAGGTTTTGAACGTTAATGTGAGCTCCCCTACCCTGTTTAGGGCCCTCCCCCCCATGGTTAAAAGTTGCGAAATGTCTAAACTGAGCATTTGCGATCCTTTTCTGCGTTAGAAAAAATCAGAGCTCAAACGGGAGATTTTGAACAAGGAAACTTATTGACGTCAGCTCGAAAAAAGAAATGCAAATGCAGTTCCACCCCCGTCTGTCTGTACTCAGCGTCTCTGTAAATCACGCCCAGAGAGTTTGGACTGCGGAGGAGCTACGCAATGCGAAATGCGTTTTTTTATTTGCGTGGAGGAACTTGCGAGTGTTTCTAGGCTCGGAAGTCCTTTATCTGAGCCTGTGGATATCTGAAACAGCAGTGGTTTAATTTTATTTTCTGTGGAAATGTGTTTATTTTTCAATGGAAGGCTTCTCATCTCTCCCTCCGCGCAAAAACACGGAAATGGGTCAGAGCGCACAGGGCACAGCTGAAAAGGAAAGAGTGGAGAGTTTGGCCACGCCCCCACCCGCTACTATAGGCCATCTCTGCCCTCCTCATTTGCATTCAAGCAACAACGCCCATAATGGAGTGTTCCAGAGTGACATTTATGACTCTTTCTCATCTTATCTCTGTTTCTCATGCACTGAGTGTTGATTTTGAAGAAGGATTCATTTACAGTATTAGGGAACCATTAAAGGGACAGTGTGTAGGATTCGTGGCGCATAGGTGGTTAGTAGCTATTCCACTTCCTCTTTTGGCTATGGCAGACCACGAGGGTCACCCGGGCGCGCCGTAGCGCGTGCCCGCGCCGCTGTATACATAAAACGCGATCCCCCGTTCACTTTTTTTTTTTCTTTTCGCATGAAAACACACAATCCTGATCATGATTCATGACAATCTACACATCAAATGAAACCTTACAGTCTCCTCTTTTTGACTATGCAATTCATTTCCCTGCAAAACAATCACTCCCCGAGCACATGGGGCTTTTATACAGAAAAGCACAAAACGAGGTTTGTTAGCTTACCTTTGAAGGCTCTGGACAGGTCAAACTCTGTATTTCACCATAAACTTGGTCTCAATCTGTCCATAAGGATCCAGCGAATAAAATCCAGTAAAACAATTTAGTCCAAAATACGTGTTAGATCCATTACGATGTGTGATACAGCAGCATGCTTGTTTACACGAGGCTCCCCCCTTCCCCCCTCCCCTTCCCCTTCTCTCCTTCGCTCCTCTGCTCCCACATGCAGCGCGGATGAGCAGCTGTTAGCAGGAGCCTCGGCGAAGGATGAGCCCAAATGTCCTTCTGCGGCTCTCGTATTCAAAATGGCTGCCTCTGCATGGGGAAGATCCCCCTTTTATGTGACTATATCTAAGTCCAAAAGAATACTTTGATTTCATGATGGAAGTGAAAAGGCTTGGAAAACAATGTATTTTTGAATGGGTATCTTCAATTTCAGTAATTAACGGGTAAAAATCTTACACACTGTCCCTTTAAGGAGCCATACATATAAAAGCATCAAGAAGTACCATGTCATGGGATCTTTAAGAAAACATGTTCTGAAAGGTATTTTTGGGGCATAAAAGCACCTGTAATGACATAAATTGTAAAGACTTTAATTTCATACCATGGAATATTCCCGGTAAAGCATTAACATTTTCATACAGGTCAGCGGATACAGACCACACACACCACAAAAGTTACACAGTGCACCTTTAAATAATTGTGCTTTTAATGTGTAACATATTCACAACACGTAATTACTCTAAATTGAACAGTGTCACCAATTCTTTGAATCAAAGTTACAATCAGAATCACCAGCTTAATGTATTCAGAGTCAGCCTTCAGAACTAGCCAAGCAAACATCCCCACACTCTCTAGCAAGCACAGATGTTTGGTTTTCATTTTTAGTTCTGAATCTGCACTGTGTCTCCATAGCTGTGCTTATTTACTTGCATCTCCTCCAGGTCACTCAGGTCAGCGGCTCTTAGAAGTTCAATGTTGACATAAACACAACATTAGTACTGCATCCCAACTAGATGCCTCATTGAGTGTAAATATTTAGAATTTGGTCTTGAAATTACAGTTTGTGGATAAAGAAGAGTGAAACTTGGGGGGTAAACTTGGTCACATTCACTCACAAAGAGAGCCTGTTTGTTTGTCTGTGAGACCAAATGCTCGACCAGATGTTACTTTGAGTTAAGCTTTCATCTGAAGAGCCGTTTGCATGTTCTGGGGAGACGCACGCACCCCCTCGTGAGCTGTTATATGTTTATGAAAGTGAAAATATGGGGATGGGATAAGTGGGAGCACAGCAAGGATTTGACGAGGGCCACCATGTTTGCCCCAGGACATTCGCCAGCAGATCCTCTCCTCTCTGGGATGCTTTGGAGTGTCAGCAGCTGGCAAAGAGGAGCAATGTGAGGGAGAAGACTAATATAAAGAGGATAGCGGGGATTGTGTTTAATCTCAGTGCCATTTATTTTTAATAACATGCAGCTGCTTTGTTGTGTCTTTGATCATGGAGAGTCCAGGTTTGACTGTAGCCCACTGCAGCGTGATAAGGTGTGTATAGTATGTGCGTTTGTATGTGTGTGTGCGTGTGTGTAAAGCATGGAAGTACACTTGAGTTTGATGTGCTCTGGTTTCTTTGATGCCTGTTATTTTTATAATTCAAGTTAAAAAGGAAATACTTAAAATGACTTAAAAGCTGCAAAAGATGTTGAGTGGTGGACACCTGCAGAGCCAAACTTCAGGACATTCTCCATGGAGCTACAGTGGTTTAATGCAATTCTGTGGAACATACCAGGTAAAGCAATAACATCTTCATGGAGACAATAGCAATTTGCCATCCAACGTGCTAAGTTAGTCAGGTCTGTGGAGAGGCAAACCTGTAAGGATACAAGTTTCAAGGAATTTTAGTACAATAAAAACATCCATAAATGCTTTTATTTTAGTTTACATTTGGCTGAAAACGTTCAAGGTTTTAATGTTGTCATAAATCAAGTTATTTTCTAATAGTCTGGTTTCTTTAAAGGGACAGTGTGTAGGATTCGTGGCGCATAGGTGGTTACTAGCTATTCCACTTCCTCTTTTGGCTATGGCAGACCTCGAGGGTCACCCGGACGCGACGTAGCGCCGAAATCTCGCGTGCCCGCGCACGAACCGCGCACCGCTGTATACATAAAGCGCGGTCCCCCGTTCACTTTTTTTTTTCTTTTCGCATGAAAACACACAATCCCGATCATGATTCATGACAATCTACACATCAAATGAAACCTTACAGTCTCCTCTTTTTGACTATGCAATTCATTTCCCTGCAAAACAATCACTCCCCGAGCACATGGGGCTTTTATACGGAAAAGCACAAAACTTAGCTTACTTAGCTTACCTTTGAAGGCTTTGCACAGGTCAAACTCTGTATTTCATCATAAACTTGGTCTCAATCTGTCCATAAGGATCCAGCGAATAAAATCCAGTAAAACAATTTAGTCCAAAATACGTGTTGTATCCATTACGATGTGTGATCCGGCAGCATGCTTCTTTACACAGGCTCCCCCCTTCCCCCTCCCCTTCCCCTTCTCTCCTTCTGTCCTTCACTCCCAAACGCAGCGCGGCTAAGCAGCTGTTAGCAGGAGCCGAGGCGAAGGATGAGCCCAAATGTCCTTCTGTGGCTCTCGTATTCAAAATGGCTGCCTCTATATGGGGAAGATCCCCCTTTTATGTGACTATATCTAAGTCCAAAAGAATACTTTGATTTCATGATGGAAGTGAAAAGGCTAGGAAAACAATGTATTTTTGAATGGGTATCTTCAATTTCAGTAATTAACAGGTAAAAATCTTACACACTGTCCCTTTAAAGCAATTCCCTTAAGTGATTTAGATACCGATCATTGTTATAACTGCAATGTTAGCCACTTGAAATACATAATATGGATATCACTGATATAACTGATATATATGTAATGATAGAACCTCTTATCTAATATGGACTGAGGGTTATTTTTGGACTTGAGGTGTGCAAAGTTTTAGGAAGACCTGAAATAGATTATCAAAGCCTACACGTGTCCAAAAAAGCACTATATACTGTACATCTAGTCCTTTTTTTTTTTTTTTTAATGTCCTTCTGTCCATTGGTTTCAGAGTGATGAAAAATTAGGCAAAAATTGTGTGATGAAAAGTATAAACAGCGCATATAAACAAGAAGCTGAAACTCACACACTGACTAGAGACTGAGACTGAGATCTAGACTAGATAGTGTAATGTTTCAAAAGAACACACACAAAAGGCATAAAGGTTGGCCCATAATCTCCCATTTAATTGTAACCGGCAAGTCATAAAATACAGTGTAACTGCCATGGATAACCAAAAAGACAACTGACACATGTTGACAGCTTTAAGTCAAATCCTTTCCAAACAATACTACGGTGTTGTAAATGACATGATAAAGGAGACATTTGGGGCTGTCAGAGTGCACTGGAGTAAATCTACCACGTGTGTTTCTTTGCACAAATCAGATGTACTAAAAATGCTCTGTTTACTCCTGTGAAATCTTTTTTAGAGACCGTATAAGAGCAGATGGTGGAAGCCGCTCTTTTAACATCAACCCATAATTAAAGCTCGACTCTTTAACAAAGTAGTAGGTGTATCACTATTTTAAAACACTTAATGCTCTGAGTAGAATTTAAAACGTGAGTAAATGTGTCCAAGCTTGTTACGACTGGCGTATTTGCATAAAAAAGTGAAATTGGATCAGGAGCGGTCACTAGAGACATATGAGGAGATGCCAGATGTGAACAGATGTTAGCTGGGTCCACTTGTTCAGATCATACAAAGCACACACTAATGCCAGCTTTGGACAGGGCCATAGCCTTATCACTGTTCGCACACGGCTGGCCTGCTACAATCATATGGTACTGTACATCTGTGACTCATGACATTAACAGCTGCCACTACCAACAGGCGCCACCAGAATGTCTTTACAACTTAACAATGGGGTTATTTTCAAATCATGTTTCATCATATGCAAGTGAAGGGATAAAATGATGGCACACCTTCTATTGTACTATCTCACCTCACTTAGCCTCAGGTTGCTCCAGCTACACAAGGACAGTGCAAGTGTGCCTAACCTAAACCTAAAGCACTTAACTACAGTGAATACATAGACTGTATAAAGAAGTGGATTGAGGGACTGTGCCGTGTAATGAAGCTCACGATGAGCTGGGTCTTCCCCAGGGCCTCCTCCTGATGGGACCTGCCCGGAACACCTCCCCAGGGAGATATCCAGGAGGCATCCGGAACATATGACAGAGCCACCTCAACTGGCTCCTCTTGACATGGAGGAGCAGCGGCTCTACTCCGAGCTCCTCCCGTGTGACTGAGCTCTAAGGGAGTGCCCAGCCACTTAGCAGAGAAAACTCATTTCAGCTGCTTGTATCCAAAAGTTTATAACTAAAGGTGAAGGTAGGAACGTAGACTGACAGGTAAATCAAGAACGCTGCCTTTCGACTCAGCTCCTTCTTCACCACAAAGGTCAGATACAGCGACTGCATCACTGCAGATGCTGCACCTATCCACCTCTCAATCTCACGCTCCATCCTCCCCTCACTCGTGAGCAAGACCCCAAGATACTTGAACTCCTCCACTTGAGGCAGGTACACTCCACCCTCCTGCAGAGGGCAAACCACTCTTTTCCCGGTTGAGAACCATGGCCTTGGATTTGGAGGAGCTGATCTTCATCCCAGCCGCTTCCCACTTGGCTGCAAGTCTATTCCAGGGTACTGGAGAGGAGAATCTGACCAATAGTAAAACTTCGGATTCAGGAGCAGCAGTGGGGTTTTCATCCCGGCTGTGGAACATTGGACCAGCTCTACAGTCTCCATAAGGTCTCGAGGGTTAATGGGAGTTTGCCCAATCAGTCCACATGTGCTTTGTGGCTCTGGAGAAAGCATTCGACCGTGTCCCTCATGGTATCCTGTGGGGGTTGCTCTTGGAATATGGGGTCCGGGGCCTTTGCTAAGGGCCATCCGGTCCCTGTATGACCGAAGCAGGAGCTGTGTTCGCATTGCCAGCAGTAAGTCAAACCTGTTTCCAGTGCATGTTGGACTATGCCAGGGCTGCCCTTTGACACCGGTTCTGCTCATTGGGTTTCACTGGGTAAATAATAAGATAAGAAGTCTACTTAGTGAGAAACGTTGGTTGATTAGCATGTTTTTGTACTGTAATGGATAAAAGAAAATAAAGATAAAAGAAATAAAATATGCTCAGTCTCTACCATGACTGAAATATAGAAATCTATAGGCCCTGCTCTTTTATCACTCATTCTTACAGTGATATAAGTACCATTCCATTTCGGTGTAATAACAAGAGTTCAAACCTATAGAGCCAGACCAACCAGTGTGAAATGTAGCACAAAGGAACACTAGGCTCTCAACATAATATATGTGTGATATGACCACTAAGGCAGCAATAAAAGAACAGCAAGAGCCAGGAGAAAGGCAGGCTCCCAGATCGAGGAGGTGAAAGCAGTCTGGAGAAGTGTGACGGAGGAGCAAAAGACACCATCAAAGAAACTGCAAATGAAAAGGGGAAAAAAGCCTTTGGAGAGAGCTTTACACAAGGGCCAAATGAGAGGTGGAGGTGTGTGTGTGATGGTGAATGTTGTCCGGGCAGTCAGAGGAAAGCAGGTGGCGTGGAGGTGGCCGGTGGTTGGTTGGTCGTTTGGTCCCCCTCGCGAGTACTGCTACCTGGAGGGACAAAAGCAGCAGTGGTGCAGAATAGAAAGGTGCTCATTCTAAAAGGGTCCATGGAGGAAAGGCCAAAGCTTCCAGAGACCGCAGCGCACCTGATAATACCTGCTGTTGGAGAGGGGGAGGCTGGGGGGGCTGGAGGGGGGATGTGCCACCCCTGGGGAATGAACTGGGAAGTGGTGCCACAGATGGACTGGTAGAAGGATATTAAGAAGCAAAGCCAAGGAAAAATAAATGGGGAAAAAAGGAGTAAGTTGACCCAAGACCCAAGCCATTTTTCATTGTTTAGTACTAGGTTTATTTTACTAGTCAATCAAACATGCACTATGTATTGTAGAGGATCTGCTATCTGTCTCCATGATGCACTGGCAAGAATGTTCCACAGTATGATTTGAAACACACGCTGTCTATATAAATGGACATAACTAATCTGCTAGCTACAGCATTCCAAATAGGAAGTGAACATAAAAACGCTTCCGGCTCCATCGACTCTGGCTCCAATTAAATTTACAGTGAAAAATTGTTACCCCTTTCTCTGTGACTGCTGCAGTGAGCATCGTTATTTGGGTCTTAAAATGTTCATATTAACCCGCTCTACATGATCCTGGTGTTTTTATTCAGCCATTTTGTTGAAAATAAATTCCTATTCCTAATATGGAACTCGGCTCCAAATTCGATCCTATAACTGCTAGCCTCTTGAACTTCATTTGACTGGAGCCGAATGTATGGGTGATGTCACACTCCCTTAGTCCAAGCAGGTGACACCACCAGGGTAAGTTATAAGTTACATGTTAGAATGCATGTTTTCCAAAGGTATATTTGCACTGTGGGACATTCAAGGCAAAGCAATAGCATCTTCATGGAGACAAGGAAGTGCTTAAAGGGGCAGTGTGTAAGATTTTTACCCGTTAATTACTGAAATTGAAGATACCCATTCAAAAATACATTGTTTTCCAAGCCTTTTCACTTCCATCATGAAATCAAAGTATTCTTTTGGACTTAGATATAGTCACATAAAAGGGGGATCTTCCCCATGCAGAGGCAGCCATTTTGAATACGAGAGCCACAGAAGGGCCGTTTCCCAATTCACCGACGGCACGCTTGTTAGCGTCCTTGGAACGGGATATGCGTCATATCCGGCGCGACAAGGGCCGTTCCATTCGTTTTTTTCCCCCTGCACCGTCAAGACGAGCTCTGAACGGCGCCGTCGTTTCCATGGAAATCGGGGCGTGGACCAAGTGTGCAAACATGCACGCTCCGCACACTTAAAAGCCCCAGCATGCACAGCGCGGGACTACAAAGACCGACTCGCCAGCGACATCCACAAGTGAGAGTTGCGACGTCACTATAAAATATACGTACTGGTTCACCTCACCTACAACTATGCTACATGAAACTCTTCATAAACTACGCTAAACATGTGTGACAGTAGCCGTAACGGCATAGATCACGGCACCTGTATTACCGTTCACATGCTTTTCCCCTTACACTTCTATATTTCCTTTGCTGTTGTAATGCTGGATATTCTACAGTATCGCCATGTCCAACGTTTACTCTAAGCTGCGCACTGTGCGCACATTCTCAGCGCACAAGAAAACTTGTGCAGCGCCCTGTAAATCAGGGATGAAAGAGCTTTTTATTCAGCCGCGGGGGCATTTTTTTTATATCTGCAAAGTGCGAGCCGCGCGGGGGGGGGGGGTTCATTTCGGATGTGGAGTTAGTGTGTTTGCTCAGACACATTAAAAATTAGGGGGAACATTGGCCATGTCCCAATTCCAAGTATTACTAGTCGCAATAGTATAATATTTTTGTCTTTAGGGAACAAGGAGCAGACCACCCGGCTCATTGAGCTGAGGCGGGACCTGTTCAATTTCGCAGGCGGCCATGTGAGAAACGTAGTGCACTAAGGACAGAGCGAGTGTGCGCCGTCTCGACGACAGACCGACGGCACACTCACAAGCGTACCGTCACTGAATTGGGAAACGGCCAAGGACTTTTGGGCTCCGCCTTCGGCAAGGCTCGTGGTTTTGGGTAAACAACACAAGCATGCTGCCGGATCAGACGTCGTAATGGATCTAACACGTGTTTTGGACTAAATTGTTTTACTGGATTTTATTCGCTGGATCCTTACGGACAAATTGAGAGCAAGTTTATGGTGAAATACAGAGTTTGACCTGTGCAAAGCATTCTAAGGTAAGCTAACCTCGTTTTGTGCTTTTCCGTATAAAAGCCCCATGTGCTCGGGGAGTGATTGTTTTGCAGGGAAATGAATTGCATAGTCAAAAAGAGGAGACTGTAAGGTTTCATTTGATGTGTAGATTTCAAGATTCAAGATTCAAGATTGTTTATTTGTCATATGCAGAATCCATTGTATCCATTGTAGAGTGTCATGGTACATGATTGGGAATGTGTGTTTTCATGAGAAAAAAAAAAAACGGGACAGCGTTTTATTTATACAGTGGCGACGTACGGGTCCCTCGAGGTCTGCCGTAGCTAAAACAGAAAGTGCAATAGCACCATCCACCTATGCGCCACGAATCCTACACACTGGGGCTTTAAAGCACAAAAAGTTACACAATGCACCTTTAAGTTATTGCCCATTGCCCTGAGGTTATATTGCAATGGGCAGTATATTGAGTTCTAGTAATAGGCAAAATAGCTGACAAACTTAAGAATGACAGAATCACATTTATTTAGTACGATAAATATAATGACTTCTTATTGAAATACATTTTCCTTAGTTATATTCAAAGTGTTTTGGTCATTTTAATTACATTTTAAGAATAATAGTTTTCCAACTGCTTTCAGGATTGAGGTGCACTTTTATCCTTAAGAAGTTCTTTCGGATTCTTAAATAGCTTTTGTGGAATATTAATTAGACATTGATCAGCTCTGAAAACAGCAGGTGGGTCTTTCACAAACCAAACCTGTTTTAGGAAAATTACAACAGCCTTAAGGCAAAAAAGGAAAAATATTTTGACAAAATTTTCCAATATTTCCATGAAAACACTTGGGTCTATTACATTACATATTCTCTGCCAAGACTATGAATTTACATTGATCTTATGTGACAGTCATTTGCAGGCTGATAAACTAATTGCCCTGATACCTGTGCCAAGTCTGTCTCCAGGAGGTTTAATTGGATTTCATTCATATACCTCCTTGATTGTTTATATATTTTGATTTATGAAAAGTGGACTTAGTTACACTTTTATTTGCCTGTGGGATTCATAAACTACTCTATCTATATAAGTGCTATTTTGTTAGGCAGACTCATGCACTCTTCGCTGTATCAACATAAATTTCAAGCAACATTTTGGCCCCCTAGCATTTTGTGGATGGTGGTATTTTCGTGGCCACTATAATTGGCCACCTTTTGCATTACTGGACTGTCTTGGTACAAAATAGTATTGCAAGTATTTTTGATGAAGTAAGCTAGAGTAAAATAGTGCACCATATGAGAATCAGCCAAAAAAAACAAAACTGTGGTTGGAAGTTTTGTTTTTTTTTTGACAATTTTTATAATGGGGGTTGTGAGAAAGATGTTTTGTAGTTCAAGTAGTATAAGAACTGACTTTGTATATCTATGTCAGCATTAAATACATACATGTATATAAGCTGAGATTTGGCTTTGTAATAGCGTAAAGGGCAGGCGAAACAAAAATGGTCAAAACATTACAGCAGATCTACAAACTACAGAATTATTATTTAATGCTGCTGCTTACAAGTTTACAGGTCATATATTACAGAAAATTGATTATTGTGAGCTTTAGCCATGTTATTATAGTATTGTTATCTCATAAAAAACATACCAGGAGTTAAGTTTTGTTTTATTTACACATGTTTGAGTTACCCTGTATTATTAGTCAAAGTTCAAAATGCTTTGTTTCACTTTGTGATGTCATAAAGCAGTAGTTTTCAAGATAATAACTACCCTTTACCAGGGTTGGGAGGGTTACTTTAGAAATGTAATCCGGTACAGTTACTAGTTACTCCTTAAAATATGTATTCAGTAACGTAATCCCGGTACTATAATATTAAAGTAATGTAACTTGATTACTTTCAGTTACTTTTGGATTACTTTAACACCAAATATCCTATAACAACAAGAAAACAAGAAAATTACAATACAATTAAAAGTTTTTAGGAGGACAAGTACAGTTCTATGTGCAGTTTTAACAACTGTTATCACTATAAGCCAAGTCACTAGTAAACAAGGTCACTCACTAAACCAAACACCTAAACACCTATGACTTCAACCAAATTATATTTTCAGTTAAAGTTTTAGTTTTACCGGGACAGTTATCTTGCCCGATCTCCGCAGCTGGACAGGATGTTCGTCCAGCTTGCGTGCTGGCCTACATCTAACGACAGCTTTGCTCGGAATTGTCTAAAGGGTCTTCATGGATCAGTTAACATGACTATGTTGCCTAGATAATGTTTAAATATTGTAATATCGTTCTACAAATGCACAAGTGTACTTGTGACCGCAAACGTTAGCTAGCTTGCTAATAGTTTGCTAGTCGATAGCTAACTCGAAACTGGCTCCTACCAATGAATCAAGACAAAGAAATGACTCATATTCACACATAACATGACTGAAGCAGGACATTTAGGGCCTGTCAGTATCAAAGCGTTAATATTAGCGATCTTACCTGTAAATGTTTCTTGAGATTGGAAGTAGAATCCTTGGACATTGACAGGTGTTTAACCGCTGGAAGGCACAATTTGCACTGCACTGTGATGTTGTTCCCTTTGTCTTCTTTAAAAATAAAATTCTCCCTAAATTTCCACCCGCTAAATGCGTTTTTTGAAACCATGCCCGCTGCAAGTTTAGTCCGTAGTGCGCGACCTGCGTGAAGTTCAGTGCGAGCTGCTGCAAGTGTATTCCACAGCGCGCCGCTGCAAGTTTGTTTCACAGAGCGCACGCGGCGCGAGTCAGTACGTTCTGTTTTCCCTACATATGACCTCCGGCTTTAAATGAAAAAATGAAATAACATAAAATGCTTTCAAATTGTAATCCTGCTAAGTAATCCCCATTTTCACTAAATGTACCTGTAATCTGAGTACGTCTTTTTCTTTGTAACTGTAGGGGAATACAGTTACCTTTTTTTTGTATCCTTTTACTTAACGCCCTTCCATGTAATCCGTTACTCCCCAAGCCTGCCCTTTACCTTTTGTTCAGAAGAGATTGGCAATTCCAGGTCTGAAATTCTCCAAATGATTCTACTGAAGGTGTATGAAGTTTATTCCTGTACTGTATTAGCACATTACATCACAAGTGTTTTCCATTTGAGAGAAGAACTCAGCTTCAGTATGCAGGGTTTGTGTATTAAATATGTGTGAATGAAATAAAACATAACTCCAGGTATGATCCATTAGATCAGAAAATTATGTGATATGGGCCTTTTAAAAGTACACAGTGGAACCTTTGCCCCTGCTTGTCTACATGGATATGTGAATTATTTTCCTGGAATGTTCCGTCTTGTGGCATTTATATTATCTATATCCAGACTAGAGCTTAGATTCAAAACTGAAAGATGATGCCACCAGGCCAAGTTCCAGATCAGATCTGTGGAAAAGTGGCTAATAATAATAATAATAAAATACAAGATACATACATTTAAAGGAGAAGTAACGTTTTTTTTTACAATCTGAGCCTTATTTCGGTAATAAAACAAGTTGTTTTACTCACCCATAGCACTTTGGTGTCATATGGAGCACTTCCAGAGATGTTTTAGATTTGCGATCTCCATAATGTGAGTTCTCGGGGCACATGTTTGCGGTCTCCAAATAACACAAACTTTAGCACTTTTCAAATCATAGAAGCTCGATGTCTTAGTCTACGATTTCGTTTGGTCAAAAGTGGCCTGTAATCCGAGATTTATCCATAGTTTCGAGTAGATGAGGACGCTAGTGCGCATGTGCGGACTGTGCTCTCAGCTCCCGGGACCCAAACATGAAACGCAAAGCTGTAAACTATGGCTAAATCTTGGATTACAGGCCACTTTTGCTTCAAACGAAATCATAGACTAAGACATCGAGCTTCTATGATTTGAAAAGTGCTAAAGTTTGTGTTATGTTTGTGTTATTATACATGCATTATATGTCCCGAGCTATGGCTAGAAGTCGCGCTAGGCTAACGCTAATCTAAAACATCTCTGGAAGTGCTCCATATGACATCAAAGTGCTATGGGCGAGTAAAACAACTTGTTTTATTACCAAAATAAGGCTCAAATTGTAAAAAACGTTACTTTTCCTTTAAATGAGAAGAAGAAAGTGGAAGACTCCTCACCCAGAAAAGTTCCATAGTGCACCTCTAACATATTTTAGCACATTTTCAGATATCTTAATAATTTCAAAATAATAAATACTATTTCCTACATGCATTTAATGTTGAATGTATGGAAGTGTTGAAATGATCAAGTTCTACGTTTAGTTATGAATATATTTTTATATTTCTGTTTTGATTAGCCTGTTTGTGATTCTTAGCTATTCTCCATAATAGCTGACAAATTAATTAATGTCTGACATATGAATCAAGTGTTTATTGAAATTGAACTGAAAAAAAGGAGGATCAAAATAATAAACACTGAATACAAGTATGCTTTCTATAAAATTAATAATAACATCTGATTGACAAGACCCTCTACAGTTTGACTCTTGGTTCATTTGTCAATATTATAAGTGGCTTTACACTGTATACTATAAAAATGCAGTAGGCAAATCAATGGAGTGTCTAATATTTACACAGTTGCTATAGAGTAAGATCTAGTTAAATACTGAAATCTTTGTGTTTGGAGTTTTTGCTTGAAGAATTACATCCCCCAGATCCTGGATTTGGCTGGGAACATATCCTCAGGACATCTGCTGTACTCCTAATAATTTGCACTGCATAACTCATGCAAATGGATAGTTTTGAAATGAGACAAAAACACGAAGAAATGTACTTGTGAAACGTGTATTGTGCTGACGATTTTCCCAGAGTGCCTATTAGTGAGAAGACAAGAAAATAGAAGAGGAAATAGTAATGTAACTGTGCTGGACAAAATATCAGGACACAGAGTGATTTAGAAAGTGGAAATGCATTATTGGAAAGGAGTAATCAGGAACTAGAAACTACATTCTTGGTATAGTTACTAGGTTAAATGTATATAAAAATAAAGATACAATGAACCATAAAGCACATCTCTTACCTGTATGAAAGCATCACACTGAGGCCATATTGGGTAAAGAGAACGTACATTTAAGGTCTTATATTACGGAAAACTGACTATTGTGAGTTTTTGTTGTTACCTCCCCAAAAGGTGTATGGAATTTAAAAACATAATGGAGCATTTCTTATATTACCACATGCAGGCCTGGACTGGTAATCGGGCATACCGGCATTTTCCCGGTGGGCCGACAGTCCTAGAGGCCGATGCCCTTCTTTTTTTTTTTCACTTAGAGACCGGCCCACAATTTAGGACTGAACCAGGACTAAACCAGGACTAAACCAGGACTAAACCAGGACTAAACCAGGACTGAACTAGGACTAAATCAGGACTGAACCAGGACTGAACCAGGACTAAATCAGGTCTGAACCAGGACACAAGTCGCTTTTGTGTTACATTTTTTGTATGAAAAGTGCTTTATAAATAATGTTTGATCGATTGATTGATTGACTAAACCAGGACTAATTATGAGGGGCCGGTCTTAGCCAAAAATGCCAGGGCCATTTTTTTGTCCCAGTCCAGCCCTGACCACATGACATTACAAGGTGGAGTGTTTTCTGTTTGAGAGAAGCGCTCAATACAACCTAAATACACAGGGTTTATGTGTGAATGAAACAAAACAACTCCAGGTATGTTTTTGATGAGGAAACAAAATTATAACATACATCAGAAAACAGCATAATATGAGCCCTTTAATAACATACAGTATATTGCCAAAGGTATTGGCTCACCTGCCTTGACTTGCATATGAAACTATGTGACATCCCATTCTTAATGGATAGGGTTTAATATGACATCGGTCCTTTGCAGCTATAACAGCTTCAACTCTTCTGGGAAGGCTGTCCACAAGGTTTAGAAGTGTGTTTATGGGAATTTTTGACCACTCTTTCAGAAGTGCATTGATGTCACGCACTGGTGGCTTTCAGCCTCCGCTCTAATTCATCCCAAAGGTGTTCTATCAGGTTGAGGTCAGGACTCTGTGCAGGTCAGTCAAGTTCATCCACACTAAACTCTCTCATCCATGTCTTTATGGATGTTGCTTTGTGCACTGGTGCACAGTCATGTTGAAGAGGAAGGGGCCATCTCCAAACTGTTCCCACAAAGTTGGGAGCATGAAATTGTCCAAAAACTCTTTGTATGCTGAAACATTCAGAGTTCCGTTCACTGGAACTACGGGGCCAAGTCTAGCTCCTGAAAAACAACCCCACACCATAATCCCCCCTCCACCAAACTTTACACTTGGCACAATGCAGTCAGACAAGTACCGTTCTCCTGGCAACATCCAAACCCCAACTCATTCATCAGATTGCCAGATGGAGAAACACGATTCGTCATTCCAGAGAACGCATCCCCATTGCTCTAGAGTCCAGTGGCGGCGTGCTTTACACCATTGCATCTGACGCTTTACATTGCACTTGGGGATGTATGGCTTGGATGCAGTTGCTTGGCCATGAAAACCCATTCCATGAAGCTCTCTATGCACTGTTCTTGAGCTTATCTGAAGGCCACATGAAGTTTGTCTGTAGCCTCTGCGCACTATGCATCTGCTGACCCCGCCCCGTCAGTTTACATGGCCTACCACTTCATGGCTGAGTTGCTGTCATTCCCAATCCCTTCCACTTTGTTATAATACCACTGACAGCTGACTGTGGAATATTTAGGAGCGAGGAAATTTCACGACTGGACTTGTTGCACAGGTGGGATCCTATCACAGTACCACGCTGGAATTCACTGAGCTCCTAAGAGTGACCCATTCTTTCATAAATGTTTGTAGAAACAGTCTGCAGGCTGAGGTACTTGATTTTATTCACCTGTGGCCATGGAAGTGATTGGAACACCTTATTTTGACTATTTGGATGGGTGAGTGAATACTTTTGGCAATATAGTATATACTGACTTTTTGATTAGGCATTTAATGTTGAAAAAAACGTTATTAGCTTGAGCTGGAAAGTATACTGCAGTGAAATTGCTGGAAGTACAACTCCACTGAACCTATTATTACCACTCACCCTTGACAACAGGTTAAAGAACACTTTACAACTTCAACAGGCCCTGGCCAGCACATCCCACTCGGATGAATCACACCTTTTTGTCTGCCACATAAATCTAATGACACGCTAAAGGCAGGTCAATATGCATTAACACAAGACAGAGCTGTAAATTGGCTGTGCTGCATATAACCATTAAATCAATGTGAGAATAGCAAAGGATGACCTCAAAACTTCTCATCAGGAAAAAGAAATGACGGCCGAACAAACACAGTATTATAATTT
Source organism: Paratrypauchen microcephalus (assembly GCA_036785185.1). Taxonomy (NCBI): domain Eukaryota; kingdom Metazoa; phylum Chordata; class Actinopteri; order Gobiiformes; family Gobiidae; genus Paratrypauchen; species Paratrypauchen microcephalus. The sequence continues at coordinate 308,384 of JAVJIX010000062.1, read as the reverse complement.
CATCAAAACACATCACATCATCACTTTTTCCTGTCTAAGAGGGCGTGAATTAGTAAAATATCTGATGAAAGCAATGGTAAATTATAAACATGGTCAAATATAGTCCATGGTGAAATAAAAAGCACCATTTCCTTCTCTCAATGTATTTAGTATTAAAGCAACACATCTAACATTTTTATTATGCTCATTGAATTTATAGAAATACAACAGAAATAAGCAACAGAAATGAGAGAAAGTAGACAGCCATTTTTTTTTTTTAAAGGTCCCATGACATGGTACTTCTTGATGCTTTTATATGGCTCCTTAATGGTTCCCTAATACTGTAAATGAATCCTTCTTCAAAATCAACACTCAGTGCATGAGAAACAGAGATAAGATGAGAAAGAGTCATAAATATCTCTCTCAAACACTTTATTCTGGGCGTTGTTGCTTGAATGCAAATGAAGAGAAAAGAGGTGGCCTATAGTAGAGGGTGGGGGCGTGGCCAAACTCTCCGCTCAGAGCTCAGAGCCCACAGCTGATCCATTTCCGTGTTTTTGCACGGGGGGAGAGATTTGAAGCGTTCCATTGAAAAATAAACACATTTCCACAGAAAATAAAATTAAACCACTGCTGTTCAAAGGTCCAGAGGCTCAGATAAAGGACTTCCGAGCCTAGAAACACTCGGACGTGCCTCCAGGCAAATAAAAAAACGCATTTCGCATTGCCTAGCGCATTCGCAGTCCAAACTCTCTGGGCGTGATTTACAAAGACGCTGAGTTCAGACAGACGGGGGTGGAACTGCATTTGCATTTCTTTTTTCAATCTGACGTCAATAAGGTGCCTTGTTCAAAATCGCCCGTTTGAGCTCCGATTTTTTGTAACGCAGAAAAGGATCGCAAATGCTCAGTTTAGACATTTCGCAACTTTTAACCATGGGGGGGGGCTAAACAGGGTAGGGGAGCTCACATTAACGTTCAAAAACCTCAGAAAGTGAAAATTTCATGCCATGGGACCTTTAATAGTTATTATATGATAAAAGGAGAAATTCAATTTGTCAACTGGACAAAGTTTGTTTGGTCGAAAACGTTTTTTGTAACATTTTCGACTTAACAAACTTTGTCCAGTTGACAAATTGAATTTCTCCTTTTATCATGGATTCTATCTGGACGACTGAGGGATTCTTCACGCATAGTTATTATATGGTCTATACATAGGACTCAAGTGTTGAAACCATCTATGAATTGAATCTCAAACTGAATCGTGTGAGGGTGACGATAAGGCCCAGATATACTTTAGGTAAGCAAGGAGTTAATGCTATTCCCATTAGGCCCCAAAAATCTTAAATCAAAATAGTACAGAGATGCTAATTTACTAACCCTTCATATACTAAACTGGTTTGACTCTTATCGCACAATAGTTTCCTTTTAAAGACACATTACATTATATTCTGATCTATTTAATAATGTTCCTCATCAAAAACATACACAGTGTTTTCTGTTCCACCTTTTGATGTCATTTGGTAATCCATAAGGTGCTCCACTGTGTTTTTATACACATACACCTTCACTAGAATCATTTTTGATTGATTTCAGTGTGGAATTGCTCATCTCTACTAAACAAAAGGTAAATGTTAGCTGTTAACATAAAAATTACAGCTTCGTGACATCACAAGAACAGAGCATTTTGAGCTTTGGAGATGTGATCAGACTAACAAAGGGTTACTCAAACATGTGTGAATGAAACAATACACAACTCCAGGTATATATTTGATGAGGCAACAGGATTTAAATGAAAGAGCAAAGCCTTATTTTAAATGTGCGTTGGTGTAGTGATGCATGGATACATATGGCTTGTCATCCAAAGCGTATAGAGTTATATAAGGATTTACACTCTTTGTAGAAACAATAGCATGTAATTTTGAAACTACTGTAATTTCATACTACTTTATACCTAAAAGAGTCAAATTACAAAAAGTAATCACAAACACATCTATTTGTCAGATCCTTTTCACTCCCAGCCTTTCTCTTCCTCCTTCCAGTAATCCTCCTCCTCTCTCGTGGTGTCACAGTCCATATGGTGCTGCAACACTGTTGGTCTCCCGTGGCCACACTTCCCACGATGCATCTGTGTCTCTGGGCTTTCCGAGGAGCTGATAGGCTGAGAGCGCTGTGCTATCGATCAGCTATCGCTCAGTGCGAGGTCAGCGTGGCGCGGCACTGGAGTGTGTCCCAAACGAAACACACCAATAACTTACAGTTCTCAACACCTCTGACGATTCAACCAACTCTTTGTCTTCTTCTATGGGGACACTGAGCAGGGGTTCTCAAACTATGGTGTAGGGGTCACTCACTCACTGTGAGTTTGAATCATAGCCTATGTAAAGAAGTGGACTAAGGGAGTGTGACGTCACCCACAGCCTTCAGCTCCAGTCAAATGAACCTCAAGAGGCTAGCAGTTATAGGGACAAATTTGGAGTTGAGTTCCAGATTAGGAATAGGAATTTATTTACGCACAAAACAGAAGAAAAAACATAGAGTGGGTTAATATGAACATTTTAAGCCCAAAATGATGAAGCTCACTGCAGTAGCAGTAGTTACAGAAAGACAGTGACAATATTTCAGAGAAATGTCAATTGGAGCCATCTGTTAATTTTTTTTATACTAGAAAACCAAATTCCGCAAACAGTTGTGTTAAACGCGGGCTACCCAACTTTTTTTTTTCCATGAATGAGTACATGTTTTTCCCATAAAGTATGATGTAAAGCGGGACTTTGTAACAAAATCAGACCACTTCCAACTATGCACTGCATAACTTTTGTGGTAGAGGGTTTGCCACTTTCTTGTCTCCATGGATATGATATTGCTTTGCCTTGAATGCTCCATAGAATGACATTACATCTAAGTATTTCATTTAATACAATTACAGGTGTACAGGTCATTTATACTGGAACCAGTGTAACAGATCTGACCTGTTACATTGCCTGGTACCTGTAACCATGGAAATAGATATGCGCCTTTAAATCCAGATGTAGTCTTGGTTTGGTTTTCTTTTAGAACAGGTTTAGTCCTGGTCAGGTCCAGTTTTAATCGCAGGTTTAGTTCCAATTTTGATGTGGTGTTTGTGTAAATTTGAACACACCCTGAGTCTCTGTCGTGCAATGATTCGGTTTGAATAAAATAATCTAGAACTTTATTGGTCTCAAAGAGGAAAAATTCACTCTTGTGTCTTTATATTGCAGGAGAAAACCCCCACATTGCATCAGGTATTGTTTCCAGTATTTGGTTGTGTGTGCGAGTTTGCGTGGGCAAGTGTAAGAGATATGTCAGATTGATCTGTTCATGATTTCTTGCCATGCTCTGACAGAACATCTCAGGACTGTTTTCATTTTTATTGAAGGCCTTCCACATGGAGCTGCTGATAGAAGTTATATTTTCTTCATGAAGGGTTTCTTGACCCAACAATCACAGTTCAACATGTATTTTACAGGGTTTGTCAGGGCACATGTGTGTTCATTTTATAATTGTTTATTGTTTTGCTCTTAGACAAATTTGTCTTCTTGATCTTGAATATCGCTAAAATACACTACTATGAGCTTTCTGATATTGTATCTAGAACAAAGCTACTCTTTTTTAGCTCCTTTTTAGCTCCTTCTCAAAATAATTATGTATTTCAAAATAAGTAAATATGGAAACTGTATAAGTTTATTTTAGTGAATACGTTAAAGCCCCAGTGTGTAGGATTCGTGGCGCATAGGTGGATGGTGCTATTGCACTTTCTGTTTTAGCTACAGCAGACCTCGAGGGTCACCCGGGCGCCACTGTATAAATAAAACGCGGCCCCGTTTTTTTTTTTTCTTTTCTCATGAAAACACACATTCCCGATCATGTACCATGACACTCTACACATCAAATGAAACCTTACAGTCTCCTCTTTTTGACTATGCAATTAATTTCCCTGCACAACAATCACTCCCCGAGCACATGGGGCTTTTATACGGAAAAGCACAAAACGAGGTTAGCTTACCTTAGAATGCTTTGCACAGGTCAAACTCTGTATTTCACCATAAACTTGCTCTCAATTTGTCTGTAAGGATCCAGCGAATAAAATCCAGTAAAACAATTTAGTCCAAAACACGTGTTAGATCCATTACGACGTCTGATCTGGCAGCATGCTTGTGTTGTTTACCCAAAACCACGAGCCTTGCCGAAGGCGAAGGCGGAGCCCAAATGTCCTTCTGCGGCTCTTGTATTCAAAATGGCTGCCTCTGCATGGGGAAGATCCCCCTTTTATGTGACTATATTTAAGTCCAAAAGAATACTTTGATTTCATGATGGAAGTGAAAAGGCTTGGAAAACAATGTATTTTTGAATGGTATCTTCAATTTCAGTAATTAACGGGTAAAAATCTTACACACTGTCCCTTTAAACACCACAACTAATGTTGGTGATGGCACTCTACATGTACCTATGGGTGACTAAAGAGTTCAAATAAAATAAAAGTGCAACATGTAACTTTTCTAGTGGAGGGTGCTTGTCTCCATGGAGTTACTATTGCTTTGCCTGTAATATTCCACAACATGGCATTACATTTTCAGTCCCCAAGGTGATATTTCCAGGCCAAGTTACAGGTCAGATCTGTGGAGAGACAAACCTGCTCACAGTAAGAATGTGTGTAGTTGAAAAAAAAAACATAGACATGTGTAATGGTAAAACAATAACATGTCCATAGAGATAGGCAGAAGGCAGATCCACCACCAGAAATCCTACATTTCAATTGGTTCTTCTCTCAAAAGTTTATGCAATGTTACAAATCAATTCATCTCATTGTACTGCTCTGTAGTTACAGTGCAATGAGATAAATTCTAAGCCAGCACAGCCATGCACAAAGAAACCTCTTATTTGACTCTTCTTCTTCAAGTCATATTTTAGCTCTTTCAACTTGAGATCAATCTATCCAGCGCACCAATCACCCCATGTGCTCTCTGGTTGACAAAACTTCATATCAACGCTTCTATTATGATGGAAAAACATTTTCTTGCAACAAATGTGAACCGTAGCTAGAGGTTGTGGCACTATTGGGTTGTTTTGTGTGCCTGTGCCTCTGTGTCCATGCAGAGAAAACAGAGCTTAGCACCAATCAATCCCATCGAGTCTGACTCCTTTCACTAGCCATGGATCAATATGGCCGCTTTCATGTCTCGCTCCAAAACACAGGGCTGTATATATGCACATACACACGCTCACAGTTTAAAGACATGCCATGAGGGCGGGCCCACCCCTTTAGAGATGACCTATCGGCCTATCGGATCTCTTGCTCACCGGGGGATATAGAAGTTCATTATGACAGGCTTGCCACAGCTAAAGGTCTGCTTTGGTGCAGTGCTCTGATTACAGTGTGATAGTGTACAGAGGTGTAGAGTGAGACCAAATGTACTCATGAAATGTTATGACTCAAGCAGAAGGAAATGTCACTACATACTGTATATAGATAATTACTATGACTAATTATTGTGACTATGCATAGGTGCATAGGTTTTTGAGCTGTTCGTAGGACTGCACTTTTCTGGACTGAGATGTCTGATGTTTTTCCTGGGATCTGCTGTAACCACTCCTCCAGTTTGGGGGTTACAGCCCCAAGTGCTCCGATCACCACGGGGACCACTGATGCCTTCACCTTCCAGGCCTTCTCCAGCTCTTCCTTGAGTCCCTGGTAATTCTCTAGTTTCTTGTGTTCCTTTTTCCTGATATTACCATCATTTGTTATTGCAATGTCCACCACCACAGCTTTGTTCTGTTGCTTATCCACCACCACTATGTCTGGTTGGTTTGCCATCACTATTCTGTCAGTCTGTATTTGGAAGTCCCACAGGATCTTGGCTTCTCCATAACTTTCGGAGGTGTTTCCCACCTTGACCTTGGGGTCTCCAGCCCGTACTCTGCACAGATGTTTCTGTACACTATGCCCGCCACTTGGTTGTGTTGCTCAATGTATGCTTTCCCTGCTGGCATCTTACACCCTGCAGGCATGTGGTGGACTGTCTCAGGAGCCTCTTTGCACAGCCTACACCTTGGGTCTCGTCTGGTTTGGTAGATCTAGGACTCTATTGCTCGGGTGCTCAAGGCCTGCTCCCGTACAGCCAGGATGAGGGCCTCTGTGCTGTCCTTCAGACCAGCCATCTCCAGCCATTGGTAGGATTTCTTGATATCAGCCACTTTAGTTATGTCTCGGTGGTATGCCCCATGTAGGGGCTTGTGCTGCCATGATGGTCCCTCCAGCACCTCTTCCACTGTCTGAAGCATTCTCTGAGCATGTCACCTGTCAGGGCTTTGTTAATGATATACTTATGGATTTTAGATATCTCATCTTGGATAGTGGTTCCCACAGTCACTAGTTCTCAGCCTCCTTCCTTCCAGCTCATGTAGAGTCTCAGGGTGCATTGGGATGGAACCCTCCATGCATCAGGAGCTTTCATGTCTTGTGGTCTGTATCTCCTCCTTTGGCCAGCTTATGATTCCTGCTGGGTATCTGACATGAACTTCCCTGTTGCGAAGATACAAGGGTTCAGTTCCATCCAACTATTGTACTGTTTGAAGGATCGTACGCCTTTTGGTTAGCCATTCAGGGTGAGTCCCATCCCTTAGCAGCTGGTTCATTTGTGCTGCCAAGGGCTCAAGAAGTGCAGTGAGCTTCTTTAGCCAGTATCCGTGGATCATGTCAGGGCCTGGTGCTGTCCAATTTTTCATGGCTGACACTCTTTCCTGGATGCCTGCCACTGTGATGGTGACTGGATTCTGTTCAGGGAAGTTTCTGTGATCTTCTCTCAGAGGCACCAGCCACTGTGCATCAGTGTTATGTGTTGGAACACTGAGCTACTAGTGGTTTGGCCGTCAGCTTGGACTGTGGGTTTCTCTCACGTAACCCCTCTGACTAGTATTACTGGAGTAGTAGCATTCCAACAGAGCCTTGTTCTCACATCTCTGTTCCAGTAGCCCAGTAGCCTCTCTCATTATTGTATGAGGTGGACAGTAGCACCAAGGGTCTTGCCCAAGGACCCACACTGGCTTGCTCATTGCACCCTCAGTTCATTTTAAAACAATGAACATTTGAAACATATTTACTTATAGGTGCACTGTGTAACTTACTAACTGATAGGGTGTCCACACATGGTTGTCTCCATGGAGATATTATTGCTTTGCCTGGCAGGTTCGACAGTATGGCATTACAGTTAAATGTGTTATGTGTTTTATTGTGCAAAAAATAAGTTTAAAAATATGTATTCTTATTGAAAGTGGGGTCGCCTCTCCACAGATCTGACCTGTAATTTGGCCTGGTGCACCACTGTGTCTCCATGGAAATACGCATGTTTTATGACACATTGTAGAATCCAGGTAAAATAATAACATCACCATGGAAACAAAGCAGGTGGTGGCCCCTTCACCAGAAATAGCTTAATTGCTTAAGGTTTTTGCCACACATATCGAAAACTTTACTCATTTGGGTATTTAAAGCAGGAGAAAACCTGGCAACAAAAATACAATACACACAATATAATATAAAAAGAGTTAATTGAACAAGCACGCACACACCTCTGAATAGCACTAAAGAATAAAAAGCACGTTCTAAACAAAACTAAAACCAAACAGAAATATGTGCAAAGAGCCTTTAAAACGTGAAAGCCAAAATGGGCCCAGAAAGACTCGGAGGCCAGGACTGCTAAAAAGAATTGCCATGGCTACTGTCGCTGAAGGATGAAAACAATAATTGGTAACACTTTGGAAGGAAATGACTACATCCTTGAATTTTCGTTGTGCCCTGCCAGCCAAAAACCTTGAAGTGAGGCAGCGCAGAGACAAATAACTTTATACCGAGGCTGATAAAAAAACAAATGCTTCTTTTTAGGGAGATATTGGTGAATAAACTCTACCTTCTCTTCCAAAAAACGTAATCTTTAATCCATTATGGTAATGTTCATCTGTATAATCATCATAAGCTTTTGAATGAATGCTAGCACCTGTCACATTCAGTGTTTTTACGAGGTGCCTCTTCACGTCATGTAATTATGTGGCTGATAAGAGAGGGCCATTGAAAACCATTAGACCCATTTATTTCCCTTAACATAATAAAAATCCCACTATAGGCAATGAGGCTTATGTCAATAAAGTGGAGACCAGACCAAACCAAACCAGCCTTTAAAACCTATTCTGTTTTATATATATGTATATGATTCCAATTGAGGGTGTGCAAATGGATACAGAGTAAAGACTGCAAAGGGAAGCTGTATAAGAGGAATTAATAAGAGGAGTATAAAGCCATATGCTTGTTAATTGATCAATTTGGTTCATCCTTGATCAACGTTGAAGGTAAATTGTACAGTGCTATATATAAAAAAAAATCCTGCATTAAAAGGTGCTCTGTGTAACATTTCTGGTGGAAGGTCTGCCATCTGTAAATGGGGAGATATCCATCCATTTTCTTCCACTTATCCAGGGCTGGGTCACAGGGCACTCTAAGAAGGGACCATCGAGAACCACAGCCTTGGATTTGGAGGGGCTGATCTCCATCCCAGCCACTTCACACTCAGCTGCAATTGCCCCCGTGCACGTTGGAGGTCCTGGTTCAATGGAGACATTAGGACAACATCATCTGCAAACAGCAGAGATGAGATCCTGTGGGCCCTAAATCAGACCCCCTCCGGCCCCTGACTGCGCCTAGAAATTCTGTCCATAAATACAATGAACAGAACCGGTGACAAAGTACAGCCCTGGCAGAGTCCAACATGCACTGGTGATGTTATCCTTGGAGATAGTTAAATGCCATACTGTAGAACATTCCAGAAAAAAAAACAATTATATCGACATGCAGTCAAGCAGGTTGCAGACCCTCTACCAGAAAAGTTACGCATTGGACCTTTAAGCAGAGGTTTTCACAATGTTATTATTTTTCATTCACAGAACTGAAAAAGCCTGCACCGTACTATTTACTGACAAACTGAAATCCATGAATCTCCTTGTGTTCTTTAATTCCACTGATTATCTGGGGTACCTGATTTACAAACCCTTATGTCTATCTTAGGGCTGAGTCCGGGGTTTGAAAACGTTTTTTACATAGTGGTTTACTCTGTGGTTTAGTTCCATTTTTCATGTAGTATATGTGTGTGTGTGTGTGTGTGTGTGTGTGTATGTGTGTGTGTGTGTGTGTGTGTGTGTGTGTGTGTGTGTAGTGTGTGTGTGTGTGTGTGTGTGTGTGTATGTGTGTGTGTGTGTGTGTGTGTGTGTGTGTGTGTGTGTGCAGGCTGCAGCCACAGCAGTCTGATTTAGACAAGTGTTTTTACCAGACCCGGGCATTTCAAGGCCCGCGAGCCAACTCTGACAGGCCCACAAAAGGTTGCTTGGAATTAAGAAAATAAAACCTACTTTCAAAATTGTACATAATGCATTTGTCCTGATGATCATCTGTGGGACGTGCTTCACATCTCCACCTCAAACATGAACCTGACTTTGATGCTTTGATGCACTTGTTAAAGATCAACAGAGGTGAGATTTCTCTCACTGGTCAAGAAAAAAAACCAACAACACAAAAACATGCTAACTTTGACTTTTTTTCTACAGTTTGGCAGTTGGACAAAAAAATAATGTGACATTTCTTGTATCATATTATTTGGCAAACAAAGACATTGTGTTGTCTTAATACAAAGTTAAAGTTGAACTCAGAAAACATTGTGGGGTTAATGTGACTGAAAGAGTCACAAATGTTTTACGTTTACCATTGTTTTGAATTATTTTACTGAATAAATTCAGTTTTTGTAAAACCTCACTCTCTCATTACTTAATAATAACACAGAACTTACCAGCTTCTGTAAACAATGACATTTACTGATTTCAACATAGAAATAAAATTAATAACCAGAGTCGACTTCAAACTTTTGGCCCTCCACAATATCTATATCTATCTCTATATCTATATCTATCTATATATCTATATCTATGTATCTATGTATCTATGTATCTATCTATGTATCTATCTATCTATATATATATATATATATATATATATATATATATATATATATATATATATATATCTATATCTATCTCTATATCTATATCATGTATATTAGGGGTGGCACGGTTCATGAAAAAACGACGAACAGTTCGGTGCGCACATGACGGTTCCAGGCATGTGCAATGTATACTTGCCTCTGCCTTTCGTGAGAAAGATGAATGAGTGCGGTAAATAAAGTTAGATAGAAATGGCAAGTGAGAGTGGAGATGGACATAGAGGGTGCACCAGTGTCATTTAAGTCCGGTGTCTGGGGAAAAGCCCCTCCCACGCCGCCGCCGAAATGCGCTCTAATCAGAGGCATTGAGGAGAGAGCTTATGCTATCAGGGAAGCTAACAGGAGGAGAGAGAGCGTGAAAAGTCGGTAAGTGAGGCACGGACAGATGTTTTATAAAGTTTAACCTGCCCTGTGATAACACGTTACAGGTTACACGTGCGAAACAGCTGTGCTCCCGCGCTCGCTCGCTGACGTGCAGTATCCGCAGCTCCAGACGGCGCGCGGCCCACTCACCGGTAGAAGTTTAATACGAGACACGTACTGTTTCTTCAGTATCTAGTGAAAGGGTTTTTTCAACAGCAGGTGACATAGTTACTGCCACCAGATCGGAGAGATGGTTCCAATAATGGGTTTAAAGTCATGTCAAATTCAGATTGTGTGATTATTACATTGTATTAAGATTTTATATTACATTAGATTATTATATAATCTTATAACCTTTTTAATGTTATATCCTGTTATTGTGGAGTATTAAGATAAATGAATATAAGGTGTATTTTGAAAGAAACCAATAAGAACCGTACAGAACCGAAAACCGTGAGCACCAAATTTTGGGCCCTTGGTACAAATCATATTGCTGGGTCTGAACTGTGTTGTCCAGTGAAAAATGCATATTACAGACTTTGTGAGGGGCCCCTCCCTGCACTGGGTAAACAGCACCTTTACCCTTAACTGGGCAGACAGAAAAAATAAGCAAAGACAAGTGGATCTGGACCTGATTTCAGAAGGTGTGATTGACAGAGACGCATGCTCCGTTTGCTTCAAAAACAAACATGGCTGCTTACACATAAAAAGGAGAAAAATCTAGGACTGAGAAACAATGTGGAACTATTACTACTATTACTACTATTACCTATTTCAGGTACCAAGTTATACTATATTTTGTTCTGAATGTTACGAGAATTTTCGAGAGGAGATGTCTTCCGCATTTGAGGGAAATGTGACACAAATTAGCGGCTGTGTTTGGATTGTCTCAAGTTTGGACGAAAGTTTTTCACGCTCTATGGTCCAGTTCCAGACCCTTCTGGAACTGGACCCACTTCTCCAGTTAAACAACCCTGTACAGCAGATTTGAGTTCTAGAGGACAAATGCTGAAAGATGCATCAATATGAGCTTAACATGAGCGTATTTTCTTGGATTGTCCTCTCACCTTGCCTGGAGTAGTCGTCAGCCTCATGGCGCACCAGGTCGGTCACACAGCCCCCGTAGTGCAGCCTCTGCTCATGGTCAAAGGCCTTGAGCGTCTCACTGTAGGACTTCTGGGTGGGCACGCGGCACTCGTCTGTGTCCAGGGACGACGTGTTGTACTGGGCGTCTTTGGAGCAGCGCCCCCTAGTGAGCGAGCGGTGTCTGCGATCCTTCAGATCCATGCCCAGGCTTGGTGTGTGTGTGTGTGCGGAGGAGAAGGACATAAAAGAGGAGAGAAGCAGCAGACGTTGCAGCGGAGTGGGGCCTCCTGACAGGCTGCTGTGATGGTACTGTCCACTTCAGTCACCTGGAGGACCAAAGGAGGAAAGTTACTGAAAGATGAAAAACACTCAACTAAACTTGTCATTCTTCAACTTTCTTGATACAAACTTACAATCAAAAAGTGACTTTACTGTAACCGGGTCAAAAAAAAAAAAAAAAAGTACGGTTATAATGAACAAAATGGTGCTAACTGAATTTATTTTTGAATTTATTGATGTAATTGCATTAGTCAGTATGGTATATATATCATATTGATCGTTATGGTATGCGTATCTTTGCACTGTTTTCTATTTGTATTATTACTATATTATTTTTCCATATTTTATTTTTACATGTACATATAGGCCTACAGTTGTAAATTAAGCTACTGCGGATTTATGGGGATTTATCATTGTGGGATTAAAATTGACACTGAGTATTAAACATTGTCCTGTGTCAAAATCAGTAGTAGTATTAATATTGTGACTCATAGGGGCCACAAAAATACCAGGAGAAGTACAATACAAAACATGGGATAAACAGGAAATTTGTAAACATCTCTTTAAAGGTCCAGTGTGTAGGATTCGTGGCGCATAGGTGGATGGTGCTATTCCACTTCCTCTTTTGGCTACGGCAGACCTCGAGGGTCACCCGGGCGCGCCATAATGCGGACAGATTGCGTACCCGTGCACACCCGGCGCTGTGCGATCCCTCGCCGACAACTACGGTATAAATAAAACGCGGTCTCCCGTTCACTGTTTTTTTTTTCTTTTCGCATGAAAACACACATTCCCGATCATGTACCATGACAATCTACACATCAAATGAAACCTTACAGTCTCCTCTTTTTGACTATGCAATTCATTTCCCTGCACAACAATCACTCCCCGAGCACATGGGGCTTTTATACGGAAAAGCACAAAACAAGGTTTGTTACTTAGCTTACCTTTGAAGGCCTTGCACAGGTCAAACTCTGTATTTCACCATAAACTTGCCCTCAATCTGTCCGTAAGGATCCAGCGAATAAAATCCAGTAAAACAATTTAGTCCAAAACACGTGTTAGATCCATTACGACATGTGATCCGGCAGCATGCTTGTGTTGTTTACCCAAAACCACGAGCCTTGCTGAAGGCGAAGGCGGAGCCCAAATGTCCTTCTGCGGCTCTTGTATTCAAAATGGCTGCCTCTGCATGGGGAAGATCCCCCTTTTATGTGACTATATCTAAGTTCAAAAGAATACTTTGATTTCATGATGGAAGTGAAAAGGCTTGGAAAACAATGTATTTTTGAATGGTATCTTCAATTTCGGTAATTAACGGGTAAAAATCTTACACACTGTCCGTTTAAGTGAACAGAAATCTGCTTCGTCTAAAAAAGGACACAAGGAAATTGAACTCTCATGTGCCACAGAACCCGGAGAGAACCCGGCCTAAAATTAACAGATCCACGGCTCTGACTCATTCTCGGTCTGTGCTTCTCTGGAGATTCTTCAGGGCAACTCAGGTAATGGGCAACGCACTGGAGTGGACATTTAGAGCAACCAGGCAAATATACGGCACACGGGAGCATCTACGAGGGATGACTGAAGCCATTGTGGGGAAGAAACGAGACAGGCAGCTCACGGCTCCTCTGAGATAGAGCGGCTTCAGCCAGACTAATGAAAAATGGTCAAGCGCCTTTTAAATCTTTGACATAAAACCCAGACTCTAACCAGCACAGCCCCCAGGTGCCATAAACTGCAGGCAATAAATACACAACAGAGGTGGAGGGAAAGAGTGCTGAAAGCTGACCATGGAAATAAATAAATGAACAAAATGAAAATAATAAATAAAATACATACAATAAAATACATTAATAAACAAAATAAATACATAAAAATAAAATAAATACATGTTTTTGTGTTGTTTTTTTTGTCTTAAAGGTGCACTGTGTAACTTTTTAGTTGTGTGTTCATCACCTGCTTGTTTCTGTGGAGATGGAAACAGCTCTACCTTACATTTATTCAGTTACAGATGGTTTTATTGTTCAAAAATAACTAGAAAGACAGGCATTCTGACTGTGAGCGGGTTGGTCTGTAACTTGGCAGAAAGGTTTAATGCCATACTGTGAGACATTCCAAACAAAGCAATACACAGGCCCTCCACCAGAAAAGTTACACAATTTAGCTTTGAATTTTCAGTGATGAAATAAAATCAAATACAGTGGTACCTCACCTTATGAAATTAATTCGTTCCAGAAGTGGTATCGTAACGTGAATTTTTCATAAGTTGAGTAGCTATTTCAATGGAAAAAGCCTGATTCGTTCCAAGGCCCCGATCCAAGTTTTTTTTTTTTTTATAGTGTAACTTTTTTTATAGTGTAACATTGTGTTCTGCGTAGAGACTGTAGACCCAGGACTAAACGTGGACTATACCAGGTCTAGACCAAGGTCTAAACGTGGACTAAACCAGGACTAGACCAGGTGGATTAAAGCGCCACGTGCGGATCTATTTCCTGGTTTCGTTTCGAGTCACGGCTGAGGCGAACAGCGAGGGGGACCGCACGCAGTCTGAGCACATGAACGAGACCCGTGCTCAAACCGTGCCTCCTCTAGACCTCCTCTAGACCTGGTCTAGAGCCGCGGTGATCTAGACACCGCGGCTCTTGCATGCGTTCGTTCATGCGCTCAGACTGCGTGCGGTCCCCCTCGCTGCTCGCCTCAGCCGTGACTCGAAACGAAACCAGGAAATAGACCCACGCGCGGCGCTTTAATCCACCTGGTCTAGTCCTGGTTTAGTCCAGGTTTAGTCCTGGTTTAGTCCTGGTTTAGTCCAGGTTTAGTCCTGGTCCAGTCCTGGTTTAGTCCAGGTCTAGACCTGCTGGCAGCCCCGCGCCGGGTCATGCTGCGCTATCACACGTGTCAGAGCGCAGTTTTCTCCCCCTCCCCCTTCCCCCCACACTTCACTATTAATAATTTTGTTGAAAATCTATGAAAGTTTGAGTGTTTAAACGAGAGACAAATGTGAGAAAAGTTTAAATTCAGTCTGAGAAAAGCGTATAATGTGTGTGGCTGAGCGCGCATTATTTGAATTTTTGAGATTTCGCGTTTTGTAACTTGAATTTTCTTTCGTATCTAGAGACCAAAATTTAACGTGAAGGTGTTTCGTAACTTGAAATTTTCGTTTGTTGGGTCTTTCGTAAGGTGAGGTACCACTGTATAAGCATGCTTTGTATTCCAAAATTAACTTTAAGTAAATTAGTACATACATTTGACATCAGTCTCTTGCTATTTTTGCTGGTTATTTTTGAATTTATTATTGTCATTTACATTTTTGAGCTTTATTATTATTATAATACATTGTGATGTGTGAGCTACTTTGTCCATATAATTTCCCTTGTGGGGGATGAACAAAAATACAATAATAAAAATAATACTACTATGTTACACTATAATTGTATTTCCACCATTATTTTTACCACCTCTGATACAATAAACAACTCAATAAAAAGTGAGATTAGAAACATACGTAGGTGGGCAGGGTGACAACGAGGAAGAGACAGGAAGATGTAAAATCAAAGACTGAAAACGTGCAAAAGAGTCGGAGAAAATGAAAAGCTCTAGATGCAACAGGAAGCTTGGCAGGAGCAGAGAAATGACTTGAGGGCATTGAGAGTCTCTTCCTCATTATCAGAGTGAGAATGAATCCAGCTCCCTCAGAGGCCGTGAAGGGATAATCAAACGCACCCAGGACCTAAGCTACACACGTAACACGCCATAAACAAGGACGCCATCGCGCACATGTACAGCGGATACTTCAGTATGTCTAAATAGTACACAGGTGTGGGGGAACTTGTAGGGTAAGTTTGCATGTGTTTTCAATCACAGAGATGGCAGGGAGGGAATCATTTTCTAATACTGAAATATAGAAGTTATTTTACACACCCAGACAATGCAATATATATTCTCATGCTTTATGGTTGTATTGATTTCTATAGGATGTGGGTGGTTTGACTTGTCGGGAGACTTGTTTAACAGCACAAATTCACAGTTCTTTCTGGTCAGATTGTGATAAAATAAAGCTCAGATTGAGTCTAACTTGAGTAACAGTGCTTCTAACAGAGTAGTGCTTTCAGTTAAAGATCCCATGACATGGTACTTCTTGATGCTTTTATATGGCTCCTTAATGGTTCCCTAATACTGTAAATGAATCCTTCTTCAAAATCAACACTCAGTGCATGAGAAACAGAGATAAGATGAGAAAGAGTCATAAATATCTCTCTCAAATTCTTTATTCTGGGCGTTGTTGCTTGAATGCAAATGAGGAGAAAACAGATGGCCTATAGTAGAGGGTGGGGGCGTGGCCAAACTCTCCGCTCAGAGCTCAGAGCCGACAGCTGATCCATTTCCTTGTTTTTGCACGGGGGAGATATTTGAAGCGTTCCATTGAAAAATAAACACATTTCCACAGAAAATAAAATAAAACCACTGCTGTTCAAAGGTCCAGAGGCTCAGATAAAGGACTTCCGAGCCTAGAAACACTCGGACGTGCCTCCAGGCAAATAAAAAAACACATTTCGCATTGCCTAGCGCATTCGCAGTCCAAACTCTCTGGGCGTGATTTACAGAGACGCTGAGTTCAGACAGACGGGGGTGGAACTACATTTGCCTTTCTTTTTTCGATCTGACGTCAATAAGGTGCCTTGTTCAAACTCGCCCGTTTGAGCTCCGATTTTTTGTAACGCAGAAAAGGATCGCAAATGCTCAGTTTAGACATTTCGCAACTTTTAACCATGGGGGGGGGGGCTAAACAGGGTAGGGGAGCTCACATTAACGTTCAAAAACCTCAGAAAGTGAAAATTTCATGCCATGGGACCTTTAACATCACAGACCCAGAGAATATTGATGATATCAGCAGCAAAGTATCAATATCATATTTTGACAACACAGCCTACGTACTGTACAGGCAAACAACCATTCTTTTTTACTCCATTCCTTACATACTCATTTATATTTGGAAGTTTTACAGTTATACTGAGGAGGCATGCTAACTCCACTCTGAGAATAATTTCTAATTCTGTTATTTGTGCATATTAATAAACACCTGCAACAAATACAGTTATAAATATGCAAGATCATAAAACGCTAGGCTCCATCTGTTTTCCCGGGTAAAACACCAAAATGTGAAAGATGAAAAGATGAAATCTAAAAGCAGCAGTGCTAACCACTCTGCCACAATGCACAGCGCACCCCTATAATTCAAACTAAAAGCTTTAATCAATAAAAACTTGGCAACTGAAGATGCAGGGGAGTAAAGCACATTAATAATGCAGATCTTACACCAGGAGTAATTAGGATCTGAGGTCTAAGTCTGGACATTTTTTGCTAACAGCTCAAATCACTACACTTGCTGTATATGCAAGAGGCGTCACTTGTTGCTTCTAGTCACAACTGTACACACTTAATGTCTGCTGGTTCATTTAGTGCCTGATGTTCCCTCTGGAGTCAATCAAGGACAAGAGTTTGGAGGAATGTAGAGAGTGCATAATGTTGTTTTCAACATTAATTTGTGTGCATGAGTGTTGGTAAGATAATAAAACAGGAGCTTACCACTACAAAGGAGTGAAGGACTGAGGAGTATGGAGAGAATGAGTAATACACGATAAATCCAATGCATTTTTATTCATTTGGTTACAATGATTTTTTATTTTTTTTTTTAAACATTTTAAAGGAAAAGTAACGTTTTTTTTTTACAATCTGAGCCTTCTTTCGGCAATAAAACAAGTAGTTTTACTCACCCATAGCAGTTTGGTGTCAATTGGAGCAGTATCGCAGAAATTATGTTGAGCCGTTCTGTTCTACTAATGATCCCGTATCCGTTAGCGTGAGTGCTCGGGGCATTACTTTGCGGTGTCCAAATAACAGAAACTTTAGCACTTTTTAAATCACAGAAGATCGCTGTGTCAGGGTAGACTTTTAGTGGATTCCAAAACGGCCTGAAACCCGATATCGCAACAGAAAAGTAAAGTTCAGAGCGGTGTTAGCTTCTTTCGGACTAGCGGTGTTTACAAAACAGCTGAGTTCACGCATGTGCACTGTCCTCTCTGATGACGTCATCAAATGAAACTATAGCTGGATATCGGGTTTCAGGCCATTTTGGAATCCACTAAAAGTCTACCCTGACACAGCGATCTTCTGTGATTTGAAAAGTGCTAAAGTTTGTGTTATTTGGACACCGCAAAGTAATGCCCTGAGCACTCACGCTAACGGATAATGGATCATTAGTAGAACAGAACGGCTCCAACATAACTTCTGCGATACCACTCCAATTGACACCAAATTGCTATGGGTGAGTAAAACTACTTGTTTTATTGCCGAAAGAAGGCTCAGATTGTAAAAAAAATGTTACTTTTCCTTTAACAGTTTGAGTTTCTTGTGGAATTCTTCTGGAATTCTGTAAATGGTCATCTGAGTACACTACTGAACATATTAAAATTGACTCTTGCGAGCAAATGTTACAATGTTATTACCTCACGGAAAACATACGTGGAGTTGTGTTTTGTTTCATTCATAAATGTCATGTTATTCTTAGACTGTCTACATCTCCAAAGCTCAAAATGCTCTTTTCCACCTTGATGATGGCATGAAGTGCTAGTACTCAAGTTAACAGCTGAAAAACAGCAGGGGTTGAACCACCAACCTTGATGAATGCTCTACTGCAACCCCACAGAAGAAGTAGACTCCAGGAACAGTATTCGCAAGAAGGAAGCTGTGCTAACTATCTCGCTCCAATCCTCATTTTTTCATATTTAATTTGAAAACACTGTGTAAAACAAATATGTCACTTTATCACATACAACTGGAACATGTTGTTTGGACTGGTAACGTTACATTTTCCTTTGCTCCTGCTTAGATTACTGCCTGAATCTATTGCATCAAAGCAGTATTATAATGTATTTAAATGGTGCACTTGTAGATGCAGATTGTACATGATGATGATGGTAACACGCCTTGATGCTAGCTCAGCGCCCTTGAGCAACACATTACATTCACGGCTAAAGATCAAAGTGCATCATACAATAACTAATTGACTGAGACGCTTCAAGCAGTAGTCTCCAGTCTGCCATATTTGTCATAACAAATAGCTCATCCATAGTTTCTTTGTAGAGGCCGGGGAATAGTCTGGTCCACCTACTCAAACAGACTCCTTTTCAATCCATCTCTTAGTCAGGAGAGCTCTCATTGATACAAGAGCTTGCAAAGGGCATTTCTAAAATGCTGGCATCATTAGATCGGGAATATGCGACGTGGCTAATTGCATGCTGGGAAAAGGGAAGCATGAAAAGGAAGCAAAGAGATGCAGAATGTGAGTCAGTCTTTTCAATGGGGGCTCATTTTAAAATGCTTAGAAGGTAGTATTGAAAAGTGCCCTGCTATGTCCATTGATTAACAGTAGGTATTAAGTCTCATAAAGCTCTCATTATGCGTTGGCATCCATCACATGGGCTATTAGGGGTTCAAGCGTAATGTGTTTGTGCTTTTTGCATGGAGGGAGGAGAAACAGAGAGTGATACTGGGGCGGATACGAGAGGGACATTCTGACTGGCATTATGCAAACAATGAAGCCAACATGCTTTTATATGAGCCCCTAGCTGTGTGTTATGCAGGAGTGTGTCTTCCATAATGGAGGCTAGTTGTGATTGATGTTATAGGGGCAGCAAGGCATTGTGGGTATGCAAAACGTCAGCCCAGTTAATGAATAAGTTTGGTGGTTTGGAGTGAACAGGCAAAGTTATTTAGAGTTGTAGGGAATGAGAAAAGAAGCAACAAGTAAGGATACAAGTTGGTTTTGGGAAAAAGTATTCATCACTACATACAGTATTTACATTTGAAGAGAGTATTTTAAGACTGTATGTAGTAATGTGTGAAGAATCCCTCAGTCATCCAGGTAGAATCAATGATAACAGGAGAAATTCAATTTGTCAACTGGACAAAGGTGCTTCGTCAGTTCTTAAAGATCCCATGACATGGTACTTCTTGATGCTTTTATATGGCTCCTTAATGGTTCCCTAATACTGTAAATGAATCCTTCTTATCTTAGTGCATGAGTAATCTTTAGAGATGAGCTGAGAAAGATGTAATTTTTCTCACTCTGAAGATTTCTCACCATGAGATGGGCGTTGTTGCCAATGCAAATGAGGAGAAACAGAGCTGGCCAATAGTAGAGGGTGGGGGCGTGGCCACGACGTTGATCCGCTCTCGCTCTGAGCGTGTCAGCTGATCCATTTCCTTGTTTTTGCACGTGAGTCGAGATTTTGATTTGATCGTTCCAACCAAAACCAATAAACAAATTTCCACAGAAAATAAAATTAAACCACTACGCTGCTTGGTTATCACTGTCGCTCAGATAGGAGGACTTCAGAGCCCACATCGGACGTGCCTCCAGGCAAATAAAAAACGCACACGAGGCCTTCTTCTTCGCCCTACAACCACAACAAAGCGTATTCTTCCGCCGTACGCCGCACACCGTTCACGTTTGTTTACGTCGCTTACCACGCTAAACCGCGTAAGACGGAATGACGCGTAATATATATATATATTTTTAATGGGGGCGCGTTCATAACCACGAAACGTCGTAAGTCGAGACCGTCGTAACCCGAGGACCCCCTGTACACATTTCACAGTATGGCATTAAACTCACCTATGTTGCGTTTATTCAATTACAAGTACAGGTACAAGTACTACAACTCACCTCTCCACGGTTCTGACCTATAACTTGGCCTGGCAGGCTTGACTCCATGGAAATAGATAGTACACACACACACACACACACACACCTCAGATTCAGCCTCATTGCTTTGAGTTGCCTCATGTAGCACTGGAAACTAAACACTACTTAGAACAATAAGAAGTAATATGTTTTGATAATAACTTCTTCTGACAACAATAATAACCAGCTAATATTTGGTTTGATATATTGTATTGATAGTGAGTTAGCCGTGCTTCTGTTTGCTGCTGGGTGCAGTGGGAGGAGAGAGGACACAAGAGAAATGGATCGGGCCGTGTGCAGAGAAGAGGTCAGATCTGGAGCTGGTATCAATCTCCTGAACGTGGGCAGGTGTTTCCTCAAGGTCGCCAGACACAAGCCAAACTTTAGACTGCTAATTATTGTGTGACAAGACCACAAACTCCCGATCACCACACTGTTGGGAAAGGATCTGATTTATTATCATTGGAATCGAGTCATGCTATTTTAACTGGTCATAAAAGATTCTGCTGAAATATTCATTATTAATATTTATGTATGCTTTTATTTGGTTGTATCTGTTTACAGTATTAAGCTGTTTGGTGTAGCACAAGGGTGAAAAAAACAGAAAGAAAACATATATTTTGTGTACTGTAATGTCAACCAAGAATATGTTTTGTGAAATTTTAAAGGTCCCATGGCATGAAATTTTCACTTTCTGAGGTTTTTGAACGTTAATGTGAGCTCCCCTACCCTGTTTAGCCCCCCCATGGTTAAAAGTTGCGAAATGTCTAAACTGAGCATTTGCGATCCTTTTCTGCGTTACAAAAAATTGGAGCTCAAACGGGCGATTTTGAACAAGGCACCTTATTGACGTCAGATGGAAAAAAGAAATGCAAATGCAGTTCCACCCCCGTCTGTCTGTACTCAGCGTCTCTGTAAATCACGCCCAAAGAGTTTGGACTGCGAATGCGCTAGGCAATGCGAAATGCGTTTTTTTATTTGCCTGGAGGCACGTCCGAGTGTTTCTAGGCTCGGAAGTCCTTTATCTGAGCCTCTGGACCTTTGAACAGCAGTGGTTTAATTTTATTTTATGTGGACATGTGTTTATTTTTCAATGGAACGCTTCAAATCTCTCCCCCCGTGCAAAAACACGGAAATGGATCAGCTGAGAGCGGAGAGCGGAGCGTTTGGCCACACCCACACCCTCTACTATTGGCCAGCTCTTTTCTCCTCATTTGCATTCAAGCAACAACGCCCATTATGACCTGTTCTGAGGGAGAAAAAATACTTTCTCATCTTATCTCTGTTTCTCATGCACTGAGTGTTGATTTTGAAGAAGGATTCATTTACAGTATTAGGGAACCATTAAGGAGCCATATAAAAGCATCAAGAAGTACCATGTCATGGGATCTTTAACACAATAAAGTATGAAAATAAATAAATATTGTATTGTTTTAAATAAAAAAAAATGTATTGTTTTGTACTCCAACCAATGCTCCCAGTATAAAATCATCACTTTTTGCCAGGCAGAAATAGTTACTGTGTTGTGATTGTGTTACTCTTTGTTCATCAAATGTGCCAAAATTGGTAGCAAAAAATAAAATAAATAAATAAATAAAAAAGTATAAAGTTAAATATTTCAACAAAAGTTACTTAGAGAGTAATTATTGGGACACAGCATCTTAAATATTATGAACTGAAGAATTATGGAATGGAATAAAATGGATTATTGACTTCCATTTTGTTGTGAGAGTGAAAAGATTTCTTGCTTTAATATACTGGTACATTGTTGACAGATACATATTTATCTGCATACTCACAGGACTGTACAAACGTGCGTTTATGTTTATGTGGTTAGCTGCAGACCCCTGACAGACAGAGGGTCTGCCTGACCGTGAAGAAACCATGAAATCTCTGCAAATTGAGACGCAGGACTGGAAGACGAGAATCCATGGAGGAGAATCCATTTTCAAAATAACTAAGGTGAAAGTTAGCCCAAAAGGCGATGTCAGAAATACATTTGCACAAATACAAAACACAAATACAAGTGTTAAATATTGCTAGTTGTAACTAAATGAGAAATGCAACAATCTAATCAGGCTCTCCGGTGGGGGATGCAATGCCACTGGATATTCTGACTGAAATGGAGAAATGTTATTTATTCCTGTTTTCAAGCTAATTAATGAACATTTTAACAGTCTGTCAATAGCACAGTGGAAGAGACTAGGTGCCTTTCCTGACTGAACACTTCCAAATGTTGTATATAAAGGCTTAAAGGAAAAGTAACGTTTTTTACAATTTGAGCCTTATTTCGGTAAAAAAACAAGTTGTTTTACTCACCCATATCACTTTGGTGTCATATGGAGCATTTCCGGAGATGTTTTAGATTAGCGTTAGGCTAACGCCGTTAGCCTAGTGCGACTTGTAGCCATAGCTCGAGGCATTCCCCGAGCATGTAATATGCCCCGTGCGGGCTCCAAATAACACAAACTTTAGCACTTTTCAAATCATAGAAGCTCGATGTCTTTAGTCTACGATTTCGTTTGGTCAAAAGTGGCCTGTAATCCGAGATATAGCCATAGTTTCGAGTAGATGAGTACGCCAGTGCGCATGCGTGGAGTGTGCTCTCAGCTCCCGGGACCCAAACATGAAACACAAAGCTGTAAATTATGGATAAATCTCAGATTACAGGCCACTTTTGACTCAAACGAAATCGTAGACTAAAGACATCAAGCTTCTATGATTTGAAAAGTGCTAAAGTTTGTGTTATTTGGAGACCGCACGGGGCATATTACATGCTCGGGGAATGCCCCGAGCTATGGCTATAAGTCGCGCTAGGCTAACGGCGTTAGCCTAACACTAATCTAAAACATCTCCGGAAGTGCTCCATATGACACCAAAGTGATATGGGTGAGTAAAACAACTTGTTTTATTACTGAAATAAGGCTCAGGTTGTAAAAAACGTTACTTTTCCTTTAAGTACTTAATGTGCACTAAACAGATATGAATAAATGATCATCCAATAGCCTCTGGATTGATAAATAATTGGACACCCATCAAGGTAACTTTAAACTCAAGAGCTGCAGATTAGAAGTGATGCCTTATTATACTTTAAATGATGAAACATTATTTCATCAGCAGGTATATGCGCACTTATAGTTTCCAACTGCCGGGGAGATTTACTGCTTTGTTGCATCATTCGTCAAAATGTGTGCACAGCCAAATGCCACAGCCCCCAGAACGTGCTGATCACTATCGACCCCTCTCGCCTGTGCATGATGTTCCCCTGCATTTGTAATGGTTATGTGGACGCAGGCTGGAGACCCAAGGACAATTAGCCACAAAGATCTCATTCAGGCAGCCGCAATCATTTATCAAACAAATAAGCACAGAGGCGGTCCCAAGTTATAGGGGCTTCACGCGGCCGTAACAGCGTGGGAGGCTGTCGGTTCAAAATGATTCCCACTAAACACCATCATGATCAGAATGTGTTTTACTGACATTGTTAGTGATCAAAATGTAGAAGCGAATTAGCTTTGGTGATATGGTGCAACATAAAACAATGAATGGAAGTAAAATATACACTATGATCAAATAAAATAATGAAAGCAGTAAGGTGTTTGACAGTGGAAATAGATGCAGTATTAAGTAAGTTATTTGGCACGGCAGTCAGTCTCTGCCTCCACTACTGTATATAACTACATGATTTCAAATGTACAAGGCAAAGATATGTAGCATTCAATAGTTTGCAAATAAAATGCTCATGGGCTTCAGAATGATGAGCAATTTGGATAATTGCCAAAGCGATAATATATTATATTTCATGTAACAGGAAGCTGAAACCCATAGAGTTAACTCTATGGGAGATTCATAATTCATAAATTGTAATCAAAATCAAACAAATCAAACAAAATATATTACAAAGAGCCATAAAAGAAGAAAATTATGAAACAAAAACATGTACAGTGGTACCTCACCTTACGAAAGACCCTACATACGAAAAATCCAAGTTACGAAACGCCTTCACGTTAAATTTTGGTCTCTAGATACGAAAGAAAATTCAAGTTACGAAACGCGAAACCTCAAAAATTCGAATAATGCGCGCTCAGATGTACGCCCCGCTGTTATCCCCGCTCAAAGAGCACCTTTCTCGGCCTCTTAGCTCACAGGGTCAGACCCCCGGCTCTGGAAGTCGGATAGAACCAGAGCCAGCCCCCGGTTCCAGCCAGCCTCTTAGCTCTAGCGCCGAACACGCAAGGAGCGCGGAGACAGGAGCACCGCGAGCACGAGATAGAACCGCGGCGAACACGCAGCCCGAGCCACAAACCGAACACGCACAAACGAACGCAAAAGCCGCACGAAACCAGCAAAGAGCCACACGGGGTGATTTAATCCTGGTCTAGTCCTGGTTTAGTCCATGTCTAGACCTGGTTCAGTCCTGGTTTAGTCCAGGTCCAGTCCAGGTTTAGACCTGGTTTAGACCTGGTCTAGACCTGGTTTAGTTCTGGTCTAGACCTGGTTTATTCCACGTTTACTCCTGGCTCTACAGTCTCTTAGCCAATCAGGACGCAGAACACAATGTTACACTATAAAAAAACAACAACCTTGGAACGGATCAGGCTTTTTCCATTGAAATAGCTACTCAACTTACGAAAAATTCACGTTACGAAACCACTTCTGGAACGAATTAATTTCGTAAGGTGAGGTACCACTGTATACGCTTTAAGTTCTGTGTATACAGTAATAGTATGTATTTGTGTGATTGTTGTGAAATGATGATTCATTCATATTAATTTGTATTAGGCTGAAACTATTCATTACCTGGGTCATTTCATTCCTGTGCTAACTATGTCTGTGATCAGCCAACAAGTCTGGCAGCCAACAGCCTGATAAAACTGTGTGGAGCATTTGAAAATCCAACCACACTTCCAACACACTTTCACAATACAAGATGAAGCTGCTCATTTGGGGTCTTTTTCTCACTTTTTTTTATAAATATGAAAGGGATTTGAAAGGCAAAAGATGGCCTATTCACAAAAAAAAAAAAAAAAAAAAAAAAAAAAAGCCCCGTTATCACAAAGGACAAAATTGTGGCTATAAAGCATTTGGCTTCAATTTTGTGCAGTTTTTGAGACTCAGCTCAAATTAAGTTGTTTACACAGTTCGCTCACAAAGACAAAGAGGAGAGACACTGAGCGACTAAAGGAAACAAAGGAGGCGTCAGCGAGCAGCGGTGTATAGGAGGAGGAGAAAAGGCAAAATGATGCACAAGACTTGTACTCAATTACACTTCTGAAATAGAGGTGTTTGCGCAGTTTATTTTGAGATAATATTCGACTGAAGGCTGCAGAGAGGTTAGAATCACAATATTACACGCACTGAGTTTCTTGAAGTGGTGAATACAATTTCCATTTGATGTTTTGTGCCACCTTGGATAATAGACAATAAACAGTTTAGAAAATAAGTTTATGTTCAATCCATTGATTGTTTCAGATTACATCACAACATTTCATAGGACAATAATATAAAAAATATATATAATGCAGATTTTGTTGTAGTATATAGGCATGTCACAATAACACATTTTGTAGGGTTGATATATTGCTATAGAAATATAATAATAATATTGAAACTACTCCCCAAGCCCTTATACAGCACAAGACCTTCAGAGCTCTAAAGGTCTGGAGGCCTTCAGAGCTCTAAAGGTCTGGAGGCCTTCAGAGCTCTATAGGTCTGGAGGCCGGCAACCAGTTTGTTTGTGGCTGTTACGAGAGCACGGAAAATTGGAGACAAGCGTATTGTGATGGTAAAGGTCGGCATACTTGTATTACATATGTAACACGTTTAAGTACTAGTATATTGCTTTTTATTATTCACGTTTTGTAAAGATTAAAATATTAACTTTGTAATACAATTTACTGTAGGGGTTAATGAAGCAAATGAACATGTACATGTACAAGTATTTACAACTAACAAAGTTTAATAAGTTACTGATGCATGAACGTCAAAAAATGACAAATAAAAAATGACGATAGCAATCACAATGCACAGTATGAAATACCTACCGGCTGCGAAATGAGCTGAGCATATGTGAATGTTGTCGTGATTTTTCCCATCCAAGTTCTGTTTGACACTGGAGATCCACAATCGCCTCCTTTCCTTTGATAATCGCTCTGTCTGTTCACCCTGGTCGGTCACTACTTTAGGTAAACGATAGAACTGCAGGTGTTTTTCTCTGTCCGATCTATTGTGACAGTCTAGGACCCCACGATAGTTGACAATTTTGCTTTTTTTTTAAAAACTTTGCGGCATAAGTGCAATGTTGGCTTTGTTTCGAATATCTCCAACATGGCCGACTTCCGGATTATGAGATCACGTGAAAATGCTCTATAGGAAGTTCAGGGGTCAAGTATTTAAAGGTCCCATGACATGGTACTTCTTGATGCTTTTATATGGCGCCTTAATGGTTCCCTAATACTGTAAATGAATCCTTCTCCAAAATCAAGCCTCAGTGCATGAGATAGCCTCATGAAGACAGTCAGAGTCATAAATATGTCTCTGAAACGCTTTATTCTGGGCGTTGTTGCTTGAATGCAAATGAGGAGGACAGAGACAGGCCAGTGCAGCGGGTGGGTTGTGGCCAAATACGCCGGATAAGCGGTGCCCTGTGCGCTGGCCCCACTTCTGTGTTTTAAGCGCTTCGGAAGATATGAGACGCGTTCCATAAAAAAAAAAAAAAACCACATTTCCACAGAAAATAAAATTAAACCACTGCTGTTTCAGAGGTTCGGAGGCTCGGATAAAGGACATCTGAGCCTGGAAACACTCTCACGTGTCTCCAGGCAAATAAAAAAACGCATCTTGCATTTCGAAGCTCGTTTCCCCGAGTGTGACGTCAGAAAGTTCCCTTGTTCATTTGGGCTGTCTTTTTTTCAAACGCGGAAAAGAACCGCAATTGCTCAGTTTACACATTTTGCAACTTTTAGCCATGGGGGGGGGCTAAACAGGGTAGGGGAGCTCACATTAACGTTCAAAAACCTCAGAAAGTGAAAATCTCATGCCATGGGACCTTTAATAGTAATCATTCAACATTTGTGCATTTACCTGTTGGATATTTCATGGCAAAGTACAATGTGGCCCCCATCGAGGAGCATGCCATCATTGCATTCTTGGATCTAGTTTAAATTAGTTTTGACTGTTAGGAAAGGAAGAATTTTTGTTTTCTATATTTATATTTCTAGACATAATTAACCACCTATTTGCCTAGAGAGAGAGAAAATATACAGGGGGTCCTTGGGTTACGACGGTCTCGACTTACGACGTTTCGTGGTTATGAACGCGCTCCCATAAAAAAAATATATATACATTACGTGTCATTCTGTCTTACGCGGTTTAGCGTGGTAAGCGACGTAAACAAACGCGAACGGTGCGCGGCGTACGGTGGAAGAATACGCTTTGTTGTGGTTGTAGGGCGAAGAAGACGGCCTCGTGTGCGTGCCCAATGTGGGCGGAAGTACCTGATGTGGGCTCTGATCTGCTCCTATGAAAGCGGCAGTGATAACCAAGCAGCGTAGTGGTCTAATTATTGAGATGGAAAGGTTATTGGTGCTTTGGTTGGAAGATCAAAGTCAAAATCCGACTTACGACGAAATTCGGGTTAAGAACGGATCAACGTCGTAACCCGAGGACCCCCTGTATTCATTGCCCAAGGCCCAAGGCCCACTGGCACAAAACCTATAAGATGCACAATAGGTAGAATCCTCCAGCTAAGGTAACCCTGAAAAAGCCTAGCCTGAGTATTGGATTGGTTACGTGCAGGGGATGAATAAAGAGACAATAAAGTGTACCTTAACCTAGTTGCTGATCTAGCCCAAGTGATAATTTTGTATCTACTTGTAAGTTTCACAAAGCCCTTTCTTTGATATCCCATTGACATCTGTTTTCCATGTGTTAGCATACATCAATATTCCTCAAGTGTGTCCGTCTATAAAGAAGCCATGACCCCTCTTTTCATTGCCTGACCCAATACACAAGAACGCTGCTGCTATGGCCCACTCTCCTCCCCACAACCTCTCATTAATCATGTCAACCATCGCACGTGGCATTGAAACTTCACAGCCAAAGACATGCGCACACACACACATACACACGACCATACACACGCACTAAAGGGGGTAGGGTGGGTGGGCGGCCCGCTTGCAGTGGCTCTGGTTCAACTGGAAACTGGAGTCCATTTTGGGTCCAAGAAGAGGAGCTCGCCAACAGCTGAGGGGCACACGGGAGAGGACACATTTCATCACTTTCTCTCTCTCTCCACCACACACCTCGGCCCATTACCTCGTACTCCCCTCCGAGCCAAAAATGACTTGCTTATTAAACGTGATTGGTCTCGGTGCTCACTTGTTGTGTCATTATAAGGATTTGTATATGAAATATTAAGTGGTTTGTCATCGGAGAATGTTCCTGAGGTGGAGAGAGTCACTTCACTGCAAAAACTCCAACCTAGCCAATTTACTATTATTTGAATTAAGAAAGTTTGATCATGATTTGAGTAAATTTCACTTGACAAGTAAAATGATCTACCAAACGAACAAGACTTTATGTACTTAAACTATGAAAATACATCCTGCTACATCTCCACTAGTAGATCATTTTACTTGCCAAGTTGAAGTTACTCAGATCAAGTAAAATGTTCTTGATTTAAGTCATTTTAACTTGAAGGAAAAGTAAAGTTTTTTACAATTTGAGCCTTATTTCGGTAATAAAACAAGTTGTTTTACTCACCCATATCACTTTGGTGTCATATGGAGCATTTCCGGAGATGTTTTAGATTAGCGTTAGGCCAACGCCGTTAGCCTAGCGCGACTTATAGCCATAGCTCGGGGCATTCCCCGAGCATGTAATATGCCCCGTGCGGGCTCCAAATAACACAAACTTTAGCACTTTTCAAATCATAGAAGCTCGATGTCTTTAGTTTACAATTTCGTTTGAGTCAAAAGTGGCCTGTAATCCGAGATTTATCCATAGTTTACAGCTTTGCGTTCCATGTTTGGGTCCTGGGAGCTGAGAGCACAGTCCGCACATGCGCACTGGCGTCCTCATCTACTCGAAACTATGGCTAAATCTCGGATTACAGGCCAGTTTTGACCAAACGAAATCGTAGACTAAAGACATCGAGCTTCTATGATTTGAAAAGTGCTAAAGTTTGTGTTATTTGGAGCCCGCACGGGGCATATTACATGCTCGGGGAATGCCCCGAGCTATGGCTAAGTTGCGCTAGGCTAACGGCGTTAGCCTAACGCTAATCTAAAACATCTCCGGAAATGCTCCATACGACACCAAAGTGATATGGGTGAGTAAAACAACTTGTTTTATTACCGAAAGAAGGCTCAGATTGTAAAAAACGTTACTTTTCCTTTAAACTATGAAAATATATCCTGCTACATCTCCATTGGTAGATCATTTTACTTGCCAAGTTGAAGTTACTCAGATCAAGTAAAATGTTCTTGATTTAAGTCATTTTAACTTAACTAGATGTTGCTTTTTGCAGTGTTCTTGGCAAAAGCTGATGTAAAATGAAGATACCTTGATGTTTATGTAGAACTTTCAGTGCTGAGGTTTGGCCATTACACAGAGAACATTTTCTCTATGATGGTATGCCAATAAGTTTAGTTCAATCCATAGCAAAAGGGCTTATATTACCTTTAATATGTCAGCAAAACATAGAAGTAAACATAGTAGGTCTTTGCAGAGGCAGGTATATTGGTCTTATGTATTTTAAAATGGCTTAAAAAACTAAACCTGTGCCTTATCTATAGCACAACAACATTTTTTACCACAATATATGTATGACATATATTGTTTTTGATAAGGAAACAACATTATAGCATAGATCAGAAAATCAATAGTGAGGGGAAGCTACAAAATAACCCGCAGGATTATAAGTGTGCAGAGTTTAGTAATTAAACGTAGTCAGAAACAGTTGTCTTGTCCGTATAGCTCCATGCATGATCCCCATTGCAGCCGATTACGTAACATCAAAGAACTTTTCATCAAGTTTGTAAAAGCAAATATTCTTTAAATAGTGCCAGCTTTATTTCCTTTTGTTCCTTTCTCTTTCATAAGCCTCTGTTCCCAGACATCACACTGGCATTACAGAGAGGTTTTAAAGCAAGGTCTTTAAACCAAACTCATTAGCACTCCACCATAACTGACTGGTGTAAATCCTAACTTCCTCTTCCTCCTCTGAGTCCCTTTCCTCATTTATTTGTCAGAATAATTCAGGAGGGAGACCCGTTCTTCTGGTTCTGTGTGTAATCTCTGGGACTGGTGCTGCCGAGTGCCACGGAGCCTGTGTTTATTAGACTAATCCTTAAATCCACATTCTGCAGGCCGGGCTGACGCCTCGCTCGCCTCTAATCTGACTCAAAACAAAAGGATTATACAAGACAAGGTCCCTTTCTCCCTCTCTCCACCACCACACGTCTGTCAGAACCAAACACCAAGCCCGACCAGTGTGGGTGCATGCTCTCCCCATCACCAACATATGTATTTATTCATTTATTTATTATATAGTGTTGTTGGAAGGGTCAGTGGGGAAGGGTTGTGTGATTTCAAAGGATTAATCATAGGCCAAAAGAGTTATGGATTTGCGTCTGGATATGTCTTATGTCCAGGGATTTGTTTTATTATTTTGAGACACCAGCCACAGTGGGCATTCATTGGCAGGAGAGGGCACAACTGGAAAGGGAGGTACTGAGTTAGGAATGTAATATTACCATGAGTTATGAGGCACGGCTAAAACTTTTATTCCAGGAAGACAGTCTATTTATCTAATATGTTTAATATTATAATAATATTTATGTTCATTTTAATCACTTTGCAGCTTTGTTAAAACATAAAAACATGTTCTTAATTGATACATTTTTAAATTTGAGGACTGTGTAACTTTCCGGGTGGGGGGTCCGTCACCATGGAGATGTTGTTACTAGGGATATATTTCAATTCATGCATCATCACGGCATTGTCACACTACTGCATCACTGTTTCCATTTACATAAAAACGATTCAAACATTTCTAAAATCAGGAATGAAAGAGTTCTGCCTTTTAGTGGATCTCCGCTTTTTTTCAGCCGCGGGGTCATTTTTTTAATATATAAGCCTATCTGTGCAAATCCGTTGAGAAAAAAACTGGGTGTGTGTACATGTGTAGTTGTGTTTAGGGTCGACAACCGTCCCTTGAAAAACGGAATCGTCCCGTATTCAGAAACAAAAGTACGTGTTTCGTATTAAACTTCGCAAAGCATCTGACTGCAGCCCGCGTGGAGCGAGCGCGTGCAGCTGTTTCGCGAGAAAGAGGAGAGAGAGAGAGAGAGAGGAGAGAGAGAGAGAGAGAGAGAGAGAGAGAGAATTAGATAGGACAAGCATCATTTGTACTGTCCAGACATGTTGGGCCTTGTATTGTTTTATATTAATTTATACAGTTTTAAAGCCCCAGTGTGTAGGATTCGTGGCGCATAGGTGGATGGTGCTATTGCACTTTCTGTTTTAGCTACGGCAGACCTCGAGGGTCACCCGGGCGCGCGCACGAGCCGCGCGCCGCTACTGTATAAATAAAACGCGGTCCCGTTTTTTGTTTTTTTTTTCTCATGAAAACACACATTCCCGATCATGTACCATGACACTCTACACATCAAATGAAACCTTACAGTCTCCTCTTTTTGACTATGCAATTCATTTCCCGGCACAACAATCACTCCCCGAGCACATGGGGCTTTTATACGGAAAAGCACAAAACGAGATTAGCTTACCTTAGAATGCTTTGCACAGGTCAAACTCTGTATTTCACCATAAACTTGCTCTCAATTTGTCCGTAAGGATCCAGTGAATAAAATCCAGTAAAACAATTTAGTCCAAAACACGTGTTAGATCCATTACGACGTCTGATCCGGCAGCATGCTTGTGTTGTTTACCCAAAACCACGAGCCTTGCTGAAGGCGAAGGCGGAGCCCAAATGTCCTTCTGCGGCTCTCGTATTCAAAATGGCTGCCTCTGCATGGGGAAGATCCCCCTTTTATGTGACTATATCTAAGTCCAAAAGAATACTTTGATTTCATGATGGAAGTGAAAAGGCTTGGAAAACAATGTATTTTTGAATGGGTATCTTCAATTTCAGTAATTAACGGGTAAAAATCTTACACACTGTCCCTTTAAGTTAAGCAGGACAGATATTTATTTTATTCTGTTAATCTTATTATTTTGTATTAAAAATAAATTGCTAATAATTATTTATTTTCCATGTGTTCTTATCACTCAACTATGCACCTAATTCAATTCAGGTTTAAGTCAAATAGATTAAAAAAAAAAAAAAATCCCTTCAAGGAACAATGGAAATATACCAAAGCATTTATAGTTTAGGGCTGTCAGTGTTCAGCTACAGTGTTCAACTACACTCAAAAAAGCGAAACATGGATATTGCTGGCATTAAATAACTCTTATCATTTAAAAATACTTAATGTGTCTCATTTTGACGATGAAATCAAGAGAGTTTCTTTGTATTAACCCAACAACATCAATTGCTGCTCATAGAAGCTATGTAACACAGTTTCGTGGAACCATTTGACGCAACTTTTTAAATTAAATCCAAGGAAATATTTTTTTGAGTGTATGTGACAGAGGGGTGTCAGATCTCAAGATTTGTACCAGGTATGTGTATGTCACCACTACCTGTTTTTGTGTGTGTGCTTTGATTTCAGAATTCAAAATTTAAAAAAAAAAGAAAAAAAAGTATGAATCATTAGAGTACTCGATCACTCAAAAAAATCATCGACAGAGTACTCGATTCCAAAAATACTGGATAGTTGCAGCTCTAGTTGTTACTTTGCCTGTCATTTTTCACAGTATGATATTAAACTTATCTCTTTTCATTGAGACAAGCAACAAGGCAATCTACAGGTCTGATTTGTGGAGAGGTAGGCCTGCTTACAGTAGAACTCATATTTTTCAAGATATTGTTTTATTGTAAAAAAACAAACAAACAAAAAAACACTACATGCATTACTAATAAGAAATAATCCGTTACTTTCTTCACCTGTCAGTTGCCAGATTAAATACCTGTTTTAGCACCGCTGAGAATCAAATCATATGCTGTGTAAATTTGTTGTTCGTATAAGACAATAAAGTCCACTGGCTAAACCCTGATTAGCTCACACACACGCACACACACGCACACTTCTTCCTCTGAGCTCAAGCTGGCAGTGACGAGACAGGCAGTTAGAGCCAAGGTGCAAACAAACTGGGTAATTACACATAGCTGGAGAACTCGAGGGAGAAATGAGGGACAAGATGAGAATGAGCTGAGGGAACCGGGAGCCCACGAGAGAGGCCAATATCAATGCAATATCCAAACAAACTCTAAGCTCCTATTATAAAGTCTATAGACACACAACATGAGAAGCCATGTTTTTTTACAGAGTCGCCAGTGCCAGAAGTGCACTTACTCTGGAAAAATGAAGAGAATCAATACGGTAGTGTCTATTATAGGTTTATGTAAAAACATGTTTGAAATTTACAGCGCTCGACCCCGACCTACTGTACTTTTACCAGATGCTACACTGCAAAAAGCAATATCTCGAGACAGAGGTGTGGACTCGAGTTATGTGACTTCGACTCGAGTCAGACTCGAGTCACGAATTTGATAACTTTAGACTCGACTCGACAAAATGTACAAACACTTGCAACTCGACTTGGACTTCAATATCAATAACTCGTGACTTCACTTGGACTTAGGCCTTTTGACTTGTGATGATTTGCTACGTCCAATCACAGTAGATCTACGTTGCTTTCATTCGACCGCACTCGTTGTACTTGTGAATCTGCGAAAATGTATGCAAAGAGCATGTGCGCGCGGCTTGCACAACAAAGAGGTAAAATGAATACAGATCTTGCAGACATTATATGATTTGTAGAAATTTTATTTCTTTGTAAAGGGGACTCGAAATGACTCGAAACTAAAATGCTAGGACTTTGGACCCGACTTGAGACTTGTGAGCTTTGACTTCGGACTTGACTCGGCACTTGGATACTCTTGACTCGGGACTTCACTCGGACTTGAGTGCAAAAGATTTAGACTTACTTGGGACTTGCCCAGCAATGACTTTGTCCCACCTCTGTCTCGAGATCATTTCACTTTATTTAAATAGATTAAACTATTCATCAGGTAAAATGATCTACCAATGGAGTACGTGTGTTTTTATTAAAGATCCCATGACATGGTACTTCTTGATGCTTTTATATGGCTCCTTAATGGTTCCCTAATACTGTAAATGAATCCTTCTTCAAAATCAACACTCAGTGCATGAGAAACAGAGATAAGATGAGAAAGAGTCATAAATATCTCTCTCAAACTCTTTATTCTGGGCGTTGTTGCTTGAATGCAAATGAGGAGAAAAGAGCTGGCCTATAGTAGAGGGTGGGGGCGTGGCCAAACTCTCCACTCTCCGCTGTCGCTCTCAGCTGATCCATTTCCGTGTTTTTGCACGGGGGGAGGGATTTGAAGCGTTCCATTGAAAAATAAACACATTTCCACATAAAATAAAATTAAACCACTGCTGTTCAAAGGTCCAGAGGCTCAGATAAAGGACTTCCGAGCCTAGAAACACTCGGACGTGCCTCCAGGCAAATAAAAAAACGCATTTCGCATTGCCTAGCGCATTCGCAGTCCAAACTCTCTGGGCGTGATTTACAGAGACGCTGAGTACAGACAGATGGGGGTGGAACTGCATTTGCATTTCTTTTTTCGATCTGACGTCAATAAGGTGCCTTGTTCAAAATCGCCCGTTTGAGCTCTGATTTTTTGTAACGCAGAAAAGGATCGCAAATGCTCAGTTTAGACATTTCACAACTTTTAACCATGGGGGGGGGGGGCTAAACAGGGTAGGGGAGCTCACATTAACGTTCAAAAACCTCAGAAAGTGAAAATTTCATGCCATGGGACCTTTAATTCAAGCAACATTAGATTTTGTTTCTTATTTTAAAAGGTGCATTGTGTAACTTTTCTGCTAAATCAAATGCTTTTCTTCATGGAGATGTTATTGCTTTGTAGCACAGTGTTACAAAATACATATTAAACCTTTCTATCTTCATGGAGACCAAACCAGACCAATACAGGTCAGATCTGTGGAGGGAAAACCCGCTCACAGTCAGAAAGTTGTGTTTTTCTATGTATTTTTTGAGCTATAAAACCACCTGTAATTTAACAAATGTAAGACAGAGCTGGTTAATGTCATGCTGTGGAACATTCCAGGCAGACATATCCTTAGAAACAAGCAGGTGATGGACCCTCAACCAAAACATTTAAGTGCACCTTTACGTGCAATGAGTTGTGTTTTTCTTCTCTTAAAAGTGTAGCAAGATGTACTTTCATATTTTAAGTAGAAAAACTCAATTTACTTTTTA
This sequence comes from Paratrypauchen microcephalus, assembly GCA_036785185.1. NCBI lineage: Eukaryota > Metazoa > Chordata > Actinopteri > Gobiiformes > Gobiidae > Paratrypauchen > Paratrypauchen microcephalus. The sequence continues at coordinate 272,433 of JAVJIX010000062.1, read as the reverse complement.
AGTGAAATTTACTCAAATCATGACAAAAAAAAAGTCTTCATTCAAGTAACATTTTAATGTTTGCAGTGTAGAAATGTGATAAGCATAGGGAAATGTCACTAATTCTTATTACAAGTTTCTTCTTAAAAAAATGAAAAATGCAGATTCAATCCCACCACTGCCAGAGTCATTTGTTATTGTTAATTTAACACTGTCATTTGGACTAAAGCTATTTACTGTTTAGCAAATGTACCAGATAATAGCTTGTAAAAAAAAATAACAGAATTAGCTAGTTTTACTTTGACTATGCTTTGAATAAAGTAATTAGTTGGATTTAGAATTTCAAAACATTGGAAAATGAGCACACTTTAACAGAACAGTAATTACTCAAGTTTCAATTTAACTCTTCCCGTTTCAAGCATTGGAGTGAGGAGCGAGTGGAATTATGTAATGCATCATAAAATATACAAAATACTACAGCAGGGAAGATAATTACATGGGATTACAGGTACATCAACTATGGATTATTTAACACGAGTAAAACACAGCTCAGCTCCAGCAAACAAATGAATATAATATGATTAGCATAATAGACATTCCTTATTGCACAAAATATGCTCTTGTCTGGGGTGCCTCATTCACCAAATTGCAGATTTTGGAATTATGTGCGATTGGGAATTTCAAACAGACTGTGTTAAGTCTGACTGGAGACTGCAGGTGCTGTGATGGATTTGAAGCAGTTTTCTTAAAATGGAAGTGCCTGGTTTAACAGCTCATTTTGATAGTGGCTGGGGGTGGAGTTTATGTGTTTATTGTCATTTTAACAGTGCACTATATAACACTTCTGGTGGAGGGATCTGCTTGTCTCAATATTAATGCCATAGTTTGAAGTGCATTCGTCTCCTTGAAAACAGGCAGACACTGTGGCTCCTCCACCACAGAAGTTACACGGTGCATCTTGAAGTAATATTCCCTGCAGAACAGCGGTTTTATTGAAAGGGACACAATTTAAAGGAAATTACAATTAAAGGTCCAGTATTATGCTGTTTATTTATACAGTGAACCCTCGCTCTATCGCGGTTCACTCTTCGCGGCCTTGCTGTTTCGCAGATTTTTTTTTTCAATTTTTTATTTTTTTTATTTTTTATAGTGTAACTTTTTTTTTATTTTTTATAGTGTAACAATGTGGTCTGCATCCTGATTGGCTAAGAGATTAGACCAGGACTAAACGTGGACTAAACCAGGTCTAGACCAGAACTAGACCAGGTCTGAACCAGGATTAAATCACTCCGTGCAGCTTTTGCGTTCGTTTGTGCGTGTTCGGTTTGTGGCTCGGGTTGAGAGCATGCAGTCCGGGCGCCGCAGTTCTATCTCTTTCAACAAAATGTATTAAAGGTCCCATGGCATGACATTTTCACTTTCTGAGGTTTTTGAACGTTAATGTGAGCCCCCCCCCCCCCCCCCCCATGGTTAAAAGTTGCGAAATGTCTAAACTGAGCATTTGCGATCCTTTTCTGCGTTACAAAAAATCGGAGCTCAAACGGGCGATTTTGAACAAGGCACCTTATTGACGTCAGATCGAAAAAAGAAATGCAAATGCAGTTCCACCCCCGTCTGTCTGTACTCAGCGTCTCTGTAAATCACGCCCAGAGAGTTTGGACTGCGAATGCGCTAGGCAATGCGAAATGCGTTTTTTTATTTGCCTGGAGGCACGTCCGAGTGTTTCTAGGCTCAGAAGTCCTTTATCTGAGCCTCTGGACCTTTGAACAGCAGTGGTTTGATTTTATTTTCTGTGGAAATGTGTTTATTTTTCAATGGAATGCTTTAAATCTCCCCCCCGTGCAAAAACAAGGAAATGGATCAGCTGAGAGCTCAGAGCCGAAAGTGGAGAGTTTGGCCACGCCCCCACCCTCTACTATTGGCCAGCTCTTTTCTCCTCATTTGCATTCAAGCAACAAGGCCCATAATGGAGTGTTCAGAGAGAAAAAAATTACTCTTTCTCATCTTATCTCTGTTTCTCATGCACTGAGTGTTGATTTTGAAGAAGGATTCATTTACAGTATTAGGGAACCATTAAGAAGCCATATAAAAGCATCAAGAAGTACCATGTCATGGGATCTTTAATAGTGACGCGTGGATTTGTCCACGATGAGGGGTTTATAGTGGACAAATCCGTGACAGAGCAGCACGTGTCGCGCACTTCTCCAAGGGGTTGGTGCGCGTCTCGTCCAGGGACGTGGCAGTGCTCCTCGCGCATCTGGCGGGGCTCCCGGAGCTGTGTCTCCCCCCACGCGTCACTATTAATACATTTTGTTGAAAATCTATGAAATTTTGAGTGTTTAAACTAGAGACAAATGTGAGAAAATGTTAATTCCAGTCTGAGAAAAGCGTATAATGTGTGTGGTGAGGCATTTACAGCCTTAACACATGTAGAATAATTGTAAAATATAAAGTTGTCCTACTTCGTGGATTTCACTTCACATTTCTGGAACCTAACCCCCGCGATAAACGAGGGATTACTGTAATATTGTTTCCTCATCACAAACATACCTGAACTTGTGCTTTGTTTCATTCACACATGTTCAAACCCTGTATATTTACAGTAAACTGAGTTCTTCTCTCAAACAGAAAACACTCTGTTCCACCTTGTGATGTTATGTGGTACGTAATACAGAAAGCGCTCCAGTGTGTTTATAAACTCCATACACTTTCACTAGAATCAATGTTGAGTAATATAGGACCTTTAAACTATTGATAATCTGACATGTACTGTATATTTAAATGCAACATTAATCAAAGTTTATAATGAATATACGAATAAACAGACTATCCCCTTTATGTTTCCTGCCAGCGCATTTTATTTTATTTACTTTTTCATCTTAAGCTCACACCACTGGCAAAGTCGAGTCTGAAAAGTTGAAAAAGTCGCTCATCTGAAGTGGCTAGTGACATTATCTTTCCCAACTCCGGTTTCCTGACAGCTCCGCCTGACTGATGCTCAGCCAATAGACACTTTAATAAGCTGCCCAAATATTTACCCCTGTGTTGCATCATGGTGTAAACTGTGAGTTCCAAGGGTACACTCGGCTCACCCTGCACCCGCCGGCAGATCTGTACTCAAGCCTGACCCTGCCCTTGCCACTTCACAGGTGTCAAACGCTCTAAACACTGTGTCCTGTGTCTCCTCACTCGGAAATGAACAATGCCTCGTATTTTTCCAAAGAAATATAGTTGCAGTTACATTGTGCAGTGTTGCTTTATCGCTATTTGAGTCACAAACGCTCAAGGTCGAATGTACTTCTTTTTACAACAGGAGAAGGAGTGTCGTGAGTCTCCTTAGAACATGTATTTGATTATTAGCTTCACTATAAGGTTACACATTTTGGCAGTTTTGCTTAGTTGGTTAATTTAGTCAAGGTATGGTATTGTGTTACAACAAAAATCTGTACTAAAATTTCAAACTTTTAAAACTAAGCTTGATACTAATTTCAGATCTACCACCACGAAAATAAAAAAGTATTTTAAAGGAAAAGTAACATTTTTTTACAATCTGAGCCTTCTTTCGGCAATAAAACAAGTAGTTTTACTCACCCATAGCAGTTTGGTGTCAATTGGAGCAGTATCGCAGAACTTATGTTGAGCCGTTCTGTTCTACTAATGATCCCGTATCCGTTAGCGTGAGTGCTCGGGGCACTGATTTGCGGTGTCCAAATAACACAAACTTTAGCACTTTTCAAATCACAGAAGATCGCTGTGTCAGGGTAGACTTTTAGTAGATTCCAAAACGGCCTGAAACCCGATATTGCAACAGAAAAGTAAAGTTCAGAGCGGTGTTAGCTTCTTTCGGACTAGCGGTGTTTACAAAACAGCTGAGTTCACGCATGCGCACTGTCCTCTCTGATGACGTCATCAAATGAAACTATAGCTGGATATCGGGTTTCAGGCCGTTTTGGAATCCACTAAAAGTCTACCCTGACACAGCGATCTTCTGTGATTTGAAAAGTGCTAAAGTTTGTGTTATTTGGACACCACAAATCAGTGCCCCGAGCACTCACGCTAACGGATACGGGATCATTAGTAGAACAGAACGGCTCAACATAAGTTCTGCGATACTGCTCCAATTGACACCAAACTGCTATGGGTGAGTAAAACTACTTGTTTTATTGCCGAAAGAAGATCGTAAAAAAATGTTAATTTTCCTTTAACACAATAGATTCAGCACATTATTTTAGCTGAGGTATATTTGTATTACTATATGTCTATACAGTATTTTATTTTTACTTGTACATATACATTTATATAATTATGCCTTATCTGACACCAGTCTCTCATTATTTTTGCGACTCATTTAGAATTTTGAGTAATGTTGCTTTTTGTTACTATAATGTATTGTGATGAGTGAGCTACTGTGTCCAAATAATTTCCTTTGTGGATCAATAAAGTTTGTCTAGGTCTATGTCTTGCCATAAAAAGTTCAAATTAGTTCTATTTAATACTAGTTTTTGTATTGATTCATATTTTGGTATTGATTTTTTGACTCTAGTACAGTATGTCTGGGCAAAAATGCCATATTATCTATAAATGCAATATATCTTTTATTGCACATAAATGGTGTACCTTGAGTTCCTCTAAACTTCATGGTCATGGCTTTATATACAAACAGAATGAAAGATAAAAGAAGACAAAAACTAACATTCTTTTGATTAACTGAAAGCAATCCACCCCTTTCACTAACATTTTACAGTCCTCAGAATACCGCTAAAGACAAAGCATTTACAGTTTAGCTGTGATAGCAGAGTTAACCCATATGATCTACACATACACCGCATTATTATGACTGTGCAGCGTTGGATGGAGATGAGCTGGAATCTCGCAGTGTGAATAAAAGAACAGGAGACTGGGGGTTGACATTATCCATCTGTAGACTGCCGCTGCGACGCCATATCGCACATGACCTTCTGTTGCTCCTACACTGTCAGATGCACCGGCAGCATGTACGCTGAAAATATGATCCCAGCATCTATCGCCACATATGCTCTACCATACAGGACGGTCAATGCATACATATATATGTATGTATTCTATAGCATTGGGGAGATTTATTTATTTATTCATTTTTTTAAAGGGACAGTGTGTAAGATTTTTACCCGTTAATTACAGAAACTGAAGATACCCATTCAAAAATACAGTGTTTTCCAAGCCTGTTCACTTCCATCATGAAATCAAAGTATTCTTTTGGACTTAGATATAGTCACATAAAAGGGGGATCTTCCCCATGCAGAGGCAGCCATTTTGAATACGAGAGCCGCAGAAGGACATTTGGGCTCCGCCTTCGCCTTCGGCAAGGCTCGTGGTTTTGGGTAAACAACACAAGCATGCTGCCGGATCACACGTCGTAATGGATCTAACACGTGTTTTGGACTGAATTGTTTTACTGGATTTTATTCGCTGGATCCTTACGGACAAATTGAGAGCAAGTTTATGGTGAAATACAGAGTTTGACCTGTCCAGAGCCTTCAAAGGTAAGCTAAGTAACAAACCTCGTTTTGTGCTTTTCCGTATAAAAGCCCCATGTGCTCGGGGAGTGATTGTTGTGCCGGGAAATGAATTGCATAGTCAAAAAGAGGAGACTGTAAGGTTTCATTTGATGTGTAGAGTGTCATGGTACATGATCGGGAATGTGTGTTTTCATGCGGAAAGAAAAAAAAAAAACAGTGAACGGGACTGCGTTTTATTTATACCGTAGTTGTCGGCGAGGGCTCGCACAGCGTCGGGTGCGCTTTACGCGTAGCTAAAACAGGAAGTGCAATAGCACCATCCACCTATGCGCCACGAATCCTACACACTGTACCTTTAAGGTGCATTGTGTAACTTTTCCGATAGGGCGTCCACCACAAGGTTGTTTTCCATTGAGATGTTTTTGCTTTGCCTGAAAGGTTTCATAGCATGGCACTGAACTCACTTATGTTGCATTTATTCATTTACAGGGATTTTATACTGCTCAAAAATACTATGAAAAACATGCATCCCTACAGTGATGAGCTCACATTTCCACAGATCTGACCTGTAACTTGGCCTGAAAGTATTGCAGGTTTGTCCATTTGTCCATCCACTTGTTCCATGGAATTAGATAAGTTTAATGCCATACTGTGGGGCTTTCTAGACAAAGCAGAAGCAGCATGAAGACAAGCAGGTGGCAGACCCTCCCCCAGGATAATACAGTGCACCTTTAAGTATTGGCATTTCTATCCAGGAGTTTTGAACCCTCAGTAGTTCAGTTGCTAAAAAAAAAAAAAAAAGTTTGATCATGGACCCGAATGTTGATGGCTCATTATTTACCAGGCGGGCCATATTGACAAACTTTGTTACTCATTAGTTTAAGATAATATCCCAATAAAAAATAAATCAAGGTTCTGGGTTCAGTTCTGACACCACCTTAATGTCACTGTAAACATATGTGCCAAAACAGGTCAAGAAGCCCCATTGCGTTTGACTCATCCTTCTTTAATCCGTCCTCTTTCGTCTCCTCCATGCGTCTCCTCTGTGGGCGGACTGAAGACGAGAGGAAGAGGAAGAGAGTGAAGAGGATGGCTTGGAGACATCCCATATGTCACTTTTAGACCAGCCCGTTCTCTCATCTCTGCCCTCGTAGCCCGCTCTAACACTCCGGAGTCAGGGGCAAACTTGGCCGTACACCTCCAGTTATTAAAACAATCGGCTGCTGACAAGGCCCTGCATCGCATTGCCGTGGGAGAGGGCGAGGGCTTAATAACTCAGTGTCACGCCTTGACATTCTTACCATCTGTCTGGGTAAAATATTCAAATGTGCAATAAATGTCGCGGGGGACAGAAGCTGACACTGTCTAATTAACACTACGGTGGAGGTGACACGCTGACGACTGGGGCGGGTTTAAAGCGTGGAGCAGAGGTTGTGTATGGATGTGTAAGTTAAAACGCACAAAGACGTGAGGTTTGGAGTGACACTGTAACTGCTTTGTTTGGGGTAAGAAAAGGAAATCAAATAGAAAGAGTGTAGTGCTAAAACGTGCATTAGAAAGTGTAAATGGCAGCTTCTATTTCTGGGTTTCCTACCAGGCTAATTATAAGCCTCGTACAGTGGTACCTCACCTTACGAAATTAATTCGTTCCAGAAGTGGTTTCGTAACGTGAATTTTTCGTAAGTTGAGTAGCTATTTCAATGGAAAAAGCCTGATTCGTTCCAAGGCCCCGATCCAAGTTTTTTTTTTTTATAGTGTAACTTTTTTTATAGTGTAACATTGTGTTCCGCGTAGAGACTGCAGACCCAGGACTAAACGTGGACTATACCAGGTCTAGACCAAGGTCTAAACCTGGACTAAACCAGGACTAAACCTGGACTAGACCAGGTGGATTAAAGCGCCGTGCGCAGGTCTATTTCCTGGTTTCGTTTCGAGTCACGGCTGAGGCGAGCAGCGAGGGGGACCGCACGCAGTCTGAGCGCATGAACAAGACCCGTACTCAAACCGTGCCTCCTCTAGACCTCCTCTAGACCTGGTCTAGAGGAGGTCCAGGTCTAGACCACCGCGGCTCTTGCATGCGTTCGTTCATGACTGCGTTCGGTCCCCCTCGCTGCTCGCCTCAGCCGTGACTCGAAACGAAACCAGGAAATAGACCCGCGCACGGCGCTTTAATCCACGTGGTCTAGTCCAGGTTTAGTCCTGGTTTAGTCCAGGTTTAGTCCTGGTCCAGTCCTGGTTTAGTCCAGGTCTAGACCTGCTGGCAGCCCCGCGCCGGGTCATGCTGCGCTATCACACATGTGTCCGCGCGCAGTTTTCTCCCCCCTCCTCCTTCCCCCCACACTTCACTATTAATAATTTTGTTGAAAATCTATGAAAGTTTGAGTGTTTAAACGAGAGACAAATGTGAGAAAAGTTTAAATCCAGTCTGAGAAAAGAGTATAATGTGTGTGGCTGAGCGCGCATTATTTGAATTTTTGAGATTTCGCGTTTCGTAACTTGAATTTTCTTTTGTATCTAGAGACCAAAATTTAACGTGAAGGCGTTTCGTAACTTGAAATTTTCGTTTGTTGGGTCTTTCGTAAGGTGAGGTACCACTGTATAAGCAATATCAATATTTATTCTAGCTTAATTTTTTCCCATTGACTTTATGGAAAAAAAAGTTTGGCAATCTTGAAAACTTGTCCGAGGAGAATCAGCTATGTGGTAACTCGAAACGAATTCAAAACAACCAGATATCAGTTACCATGTAGCTGCTTAGCCTCAGTGATGCTTTAAACCCTTAATTAGAATTTTTGAAAAAGGCTATGGGAAAAATGAATGGAAAATGACCAGAACCACAGCGAGCAGCCACTATTGAGCTCCACATTGTGCTGTGAGCCAGCAGCAGTGGATAAATCGTGTGGAGAGAGGATTAGCAGGCATAAGGACATTTCAATTAAACTCAGGTAAATCAATGGATGGAGTTAAAACAGAGTATTGAATCTATGAGTGCCAGGATGAGTAGTGGGTGTAAAATTGATGAATTAATTTAGAATTGCGCAAACATGCAGCCTAAATGTCATCAGTATTGCATAAATAATGTTGACCTTTAACACCGCGAATAGCCATGGTAACAACATGACAAAACATATGGCCAATTACAGGGTCCAAGATAACTCAACTTGTGTGTGAGAATACAGTAGGAATTCACTTTCTAATTGAGCTGAAAAACGTTATTGAAGTAGGACATCAGGGCAAATCAATGAACAAATATTGGGGGCATTATTGGTTTACGTATATAGAGTCCCACTCTCCACAGCTCATTGTTGTGTCTTTGGGAAAGACGGAATCCACATGCAACACTTATACTACACCATATTATGTGCAATCTGTGAAATACTCTACTTACACCTTATTTAATCCTACCTGTACCTTTGTACATTGTACTTTGTGTTTTTATTACATTTTATTACATATTTGTATTATATTGTTTACTTCTTCCCTTGCACTTCTGCAACACTTTTTTACCATATACTATTATTACATGTTATTAGTACTTCTGACTATCTTAGCGAGTCAACGGTTCTTCTGATCCTAAGTATTTCGTTGCATTGTTGACCCTGTGTTGATTCTGCATATGACAAATAAACAATCTTGAATCTTGAAAAGACATGTCGTCTTTATCACAGTTAACATGTGGCAAACTACAATAGCCGACTGATCTTAAAGGTACAGTGTGTAGGTGGTGTAGGTACCATGCACTTCCTCTTTTGGCTACGGCAGACCTCGAGGGTCAGCCGGGCGCGCCGTAACGCGGACAGCTCACGTACCCGCGCGCACCTGGCGCTGTGCGAGCTCTCGCCGACAACTACGGTATAAATAAAACGCGGTCCGTTCACTGTTTTTTTTTTCTTTTCGCATGAAAACACACATTCCCGATCATGTACCATGACACATCAAATGAAACCTTACAGTCTCCTCTTTTTGACTATGCAATTCATTTCCCTGCACAACAATCACTCCCTGAGCACATGGGGCTTTTATACGGAAAAGCACAAAACGAGGTTAGCTTACCTTAGAATGCTTTGCACAGGTCAAACTCTGTATTTCACCATAAACTTGCTCTCAATTTGTCCGTAAGGATCCAGCGAATAAAATCCAGTAAAACAATTTAGTCTAAAACACGTGTTAGATCCATTACGACGTCTGATCCGGCAGCATGCTTGTGTTGTTTACCCAAAACCACGAGCCTTGCCGAAGGCGAAGGCGGAGCCCAAATGTCCTTCTGTGGCTCTCGTATTCAAAATGGCTGCCTCTGCATGGGGAAGATCCCCCTTTTATGTGACTATATCTAAGTCCAAAAGAATACTTTGATTTCATGATGGAAGTGAAAAGGCTTGGAAAACAATGTATTTTTGAATGGGTATCTTCAATTTCAGTAAGTAACGGGTAAAAATCTTACACACTGTCCCTTTAAGGTTTAAAAATCTACCTGTATCTAGAATATACACAAGATAAGAACATAGGTTAAAGGTCCTATATGATGTGAAATTAAATCTTGTGAGCTTTAAGCCATGTTACAATGCTGTTACGTCCTCAGAAACATACTTAGAGGTGTTTTTTTTTCATTCACATGTTTGAGTAATCCTTTATTATTAGTCTATTTAGATCTCCAAAGCTCACAATGCTCTGTTCCACCTTGTGATGTCATGAAGCGTAAGGTTTTCAAGTTAACAGCCACCTTTCACCTTTTGTTCAGTAGAGATGGGCAATTCCAGGGCTGAAATTATCCAACAATTCTAAAGAAGGGGTATGGAGTTTGAAAAAAAACAGTGGAGCACTTCCTGTATCACCACATGACATCACAAGGTGGAACAGAGTGTTTTCTGTTTCAGAGAATAACTTGGTCTAAATATGCAGGGTTTGTGTGTTAAACGTGTGAATGAAACAAAACTGCAGGGATGTTTTTGAAGAGGAAAAAACATAACACATAAGAAAATAAATATTGGCCCTTTAATAAATCCAACTCTGCTGTAGAGTTTTGTTCAGATAAAATACTTTTAAAAAATAGCATTAATTAGCTTAGTTAACCCGAACCTAAAATAAGAAACAGAAGCAGTCGTTTGTGCTTTGGGCTATATGCTAAAACTGCGGATAGTAAATTGGTTGGAAGATGCAAATGTTTTAAGAGACATGTTTACAAGGATTACTGTGTCCAATTATTGTTAGTATTCTTAGAAATGAGGTCTAAACATAGATGAGAACTTCCTAAAGTCAGCGAGGCACGCTTCAAACCAGCAGTCTGTTCAACATGTCTGGAGTTAATAAAACACATTTGTGCATCCTCGGGGCACGCTCTGTCCTTAATTAGTGTAATGTTTACTCAATCCACTTTTTATTGTTGCTGTCAATATCGTTTTTGGCTATATTGTAAATTAGACCACTCTTAAGACTGTCTTTTAGCAATTGTAGTGTAATTGCAAAAGTACAAATCCAATTCTGAAAAGCTGACATGGTTTGCAGATTGTATTAAATGTTCTTTAATCCAGGAGGTGCCTGAAGTGATTTTCAGTAGTACCTGTTTTAGTGTTTTAATCATCCAATACAGACATAGAGGCTCCAAGCAGGACAACAGTGCTTCATTTGTGTAAGCGTACTGCAAATATAAAGGTGTGTGGATATATTGCTTTGGTGGTATATGGTTTTATTGGAACAATAAGTGTCAGATTCCATCCATTTTAAAATACTCTTATTCTAAGTTACATTGCCACTGGATATATATATAAAAAATAAAAAAATAAAAAAAAAGACAGAGACCGTTCTCATGAAGGTTCTGCCATCTGCTTGTTTCCATGGAGATGTTATTGCTTTGTCTCACAATATGATATTAAAGTTTAAGTTAAAGTTATGTTAAAAGGGGGGTCCATCACCTGCTTGCCATTGCTCTGCCTGGAATGTTCCACAGTACAGTGGTCCCTCGTTTATCGCGGGGGTTACGTTCTAAAAAATAACCCGTGATAAGCGACAACTTTATATTTTACAATGATTCTACATGTTTTAAGGCTGTAAACGCCTCACCACACACATTATAGGCTTTTCTGGCATTAACATTTTCTCACATTTCTCTCTCATTGAAACATACAAACTTTCGTAGATTTTCAACAAAAAAATGTAGTGATGCGTGTATTTCACCGTTCCTCTGACCAGGCCTCTTCGTCAGGCAGGGCGGGGGAGTCGGGAGGAAATGAACTGCTCTGATTGGCTGAAAGTTCTCTGCTTACATGCAGATCTCTGTGGATCTGTGGCTCAGCGGCAGAATCAACGTCAGTGACATCTTGAGTGAAACGGACGAAATGCGAGATCCATATGCGTACTTTCGAACAACAAAGCGTACAAGCGAACAAGGAGGTCAAAATGCGTGCTCAGTATGCAAAATGCGTGCAGGTCTGTAAATCTGGCTGAACGCATTCTGAACTGTACAGGAGACACGGCACGGAGGAGAGTGACTGGCAAATCGGCAAAGGTCTTACAGTCCCTTAGCCAATCAGGACGCAGGACGATACACTATAAAAAAAATTGGACTAAAAAAAAATCTGCGAAACAGCGAGGCCACGAAAAGTGAATGGCAATATAGCGAGGGACCACTGTATTAGACATTAAACACCTCTACCTTACATTTATTAAATTGCACATTTTTATAAGTAGAAAAAACAGGCATTTTGGCTGTGAGTGGGGCTGCCTCTCCACAGATCTGACCAGTACTTTGGTTTGGTCTCCATGTAGAAAAGTTTAATACCATACTGTGAAACATTCCAGAAAAGAAATAACATCTCCATGGACAAAAGCACAATGCACCTCCTGAGACCCAGCCCATTCATTTATGTCCTTCATAATGGACATTTTGTTCACTTGTATCTTTCTTAAAGGTCCCATGACATGGTACTTCTTGATGCTTTTATATGGTGCCTTAATGGTTCCCTAATACTGTAAATGAATCCTTCAAAATCAACACTCAGTGCATGAGAAAGAGTCAGAAAATCTCTCTCTGAACAACTCATTCTGGGCCTTGTTGCTTGAATGCAAATGAGAAGGACAGAGATAGGTTAGTGGAGCGGGTGTGGGGGGGGCAAATGCGCCGCTGGTTCCTTGTTTTAGCGGTGCGCTGTGTGCTGGCCCCACTTCCGTGTGTATAAGCGCGAAGGAAGAAAGGAGAGGCATTTCAATGAAAAAAGCACATTTTCACAGAAAATAAAATTAAACCACTGCTGTTTCAGAGGTCCAGAGGGTCGGGTAAAGGACTTCCGAGCCTAGAAACACTTGCACGTGCCTCCAGGCAAATAAAAAAATGCATTTCGCATTGCGTAGCTCCTTCGCGGTCCAAACTCTCTGGGCGTGATTTACAGAGACGGTGGGTAGACATCCAGACGGGGGGGTGGAACTGCATTTTTCGATGTGACGTAACATAGTTGCCTTATTCAGAATCGCCCGTTTCAGCTGTGTTTTTTTCAAACACAGAAAAGACATTTCGCAACTTTTAGCCATGGGGGGCCCTAGGGGAGCTCACATTAACATTCAAAAACCTCAGAAAGTGAAAATTTCATGCCATGGGACCTTTGGAGTTACCCTTCCAAGCCCTACAGTAGGGGACATCCTAGGTTTTCCAGTGATGTGTTATGTGATGGGTTTGCATGCTGGGAACTTTACTTTTTTCCTCTATCAAGTTTTCAAGTAGGCTGCCGCACCAACGACCACATTTTATGGAAAGACGAGGGGTAAGTCAAATATTCTTTATCTATTACTATTTTTACCATAATAATTATATATATTCTTGTTCATTAACATGTCAAGAACAATATTTTTTACATCTGAAATCACTTTCATTATTTCTGTTTTGAAATAACAGGCATTTAATGAATGTCAACTGTAGTGGACACCAGGACATTTTAATGTATTTAATGACTGCACATTGTTGTAGGAGAAAGATTCGAAACGCAACCCTAAGCATATACCATACAGAGAGGCTAAACTAACACGTTTGCTACGGGATTCGTTGGGAGGACACGCGCATACACTGATGATCACGTGTGTGAGCCGCAACAGAACCAAAACTTTGAGCGTACTACAGTTTGCATCGAGGGTGCGCCACATCAGAAACTGCCCGCTATCCTCCAACAGTGCAGACCGAAATGGAAGTACAGCGCAATGGGACCCTATGGAGGCTAAAGTGGGGGAGCTGGAGTTTCAAATCCCAACTTTGAGAGAGAGTTTGAAAGAAACAGAACAAACTGCAAAGAGAACAAGAGAAAAATAAAGTCAGAGATGGTGAAACTCTGAAACTAGCCGTGAGCAGTTCTACAGAGGGGATTCCAGGGTATTTTGAATTGGCGGAGGAGGCTGGAGCACTGTTGGCCTTCTATTGCTGATAGTTTCTTCTGGAGGAGGTTCGAGAGGTGGCAAGAAAAGTTCAAAATGAAGACAAATATGTGTCAAAGCAGAGAAGAGGATGAAGAGGAGGAGCAGAAACTCAGTGTGGAGGTGTTGAAGCTCAGATGCAAGGTACCGGGGATCAGAAGAAGAATAATGCCTCTTTGATGATAATGTCAAATGAGGATTTTTTTTATTTATTTTTTTACTATTTTACATTTTGTTCATTGTTACCCACAGTACTCAGACCCTCCAGGATTTCACGGGCATTTTTTGTGATTGTTGCGGGCTAAAATGCCTGAATTTGCGGGAGCTTTTCCAAAAAGTTGCGATGAAAGTTGCGGTTCTTTTAAGGTTTTTGTTGCGATTTTGTTGCGGGAGGAAGTGAAAGTTGTGATAAATAGTTGCGATTTTCGCTTTTTGTAATTAAAATTGAGTAATATTTTGAATACTGAGTTATTACTGACAAAGAATAATACAAGGACGAAAATAAATTACTACTAGGAGGGGAACTGTTTCGCGCGGTCTTTTGCTGTTATTTTTGTGGGCAAATGGCGCCGCAGACATGTTTCTTTGCCATTAGAAGCCGTGTCCCAGTTCCCAGAGCGCGCGGCTCGGAGCGTGGCCCGAAGGGCATGTGCGTCACACATTTCGACAGTACACCGGCGCGATGACTGCTGTCCCACTTCTTTTTTGTCCCATGTTAACACGCGGTCCGAAGACCGCAGTCGTTAAGCGGTCCGCGGACTGCAGTCGGGGCTGAGCAAGTGTGCACCTCCTTGACTGCAGTCTGAGCCCCCTTCGGGCCGCGCTCCGAGCTGTGCGCTCTGGGAACTGGGACACGGCCGCAGTTTCGTTTGTCACACGGAAGTAAAGCAGAAGGAAGTTGGTCGGCGTTCAATACGTCGCAGATGATTGGTCAAAATTAGTAAAAATTGCGGAAAAGTTGCGGTGATTGGTCAAAATTGCAACACCGCCCTGAATTCACGGGGATTGGCTGAAGTTGCGTTGAAGTTGCAAATCGCAACATCGTGAATTCCTGGAGGGTCTGAGTACTGGCCTAAAACTACTTCAAAGAAAGGGTTTCCTTATTCTATTCCTTACCTGGCTGGCGTTTCTGAAAAACTACAGAGGATTTTCAGACAACATCCCAGTCTATAGTGCACCTTTTAACACGCATATTGAATTGTAGTTTTAAGTATAGTTGTAGTCGTCCCAGAATGCAGAAATAGATTTGGTTTCTTAGTTATATTCCATCTGCAGCATGTATTTTTACGACACCAACATCTTCTGTAGGCCTAATTTACTGAACAAAATAGAACTCTCACTCACCTCGTGGAAAAACAACATACAGCTTGCACTCCGGCGATTATGAAATTATAATTTGTAATAAAACTCCGTAAGTAAAACCGTAAAAAGGTGTTAAAACAATAAGCGGCTAATGCAGTCCTCTCCACTTCCCGTCCCCGTGTGCGCCGCTCTCACTCAGCTCTTAGCGTTCACAGAGAGCCTGTTGTATGAAGCACCTTTAATGGGTTTGTGAGGGATATATTGGACTTAGGGATTTGGCACACTTCGGTTTGGCCGCTCTGTGCCTTTTGGATTGTCGTGTAGGGCCCTATATTACCGCTGCTTTCCCACTAGTGCTCCTCCAAAGCCATTAAATTCTATACAAAATCCCGTATCCCAAAACTTTGAAGCTGAGTACTGCGTTATCGTTAGACGGGAGTTTTCAGCCGAGCACATCTCACTTCTGATCTTTGATATACAGTAGTACCTATCCTAACAGTGCCTACAGTTGTACTTTCACATATAAATTTTGACACTGTAACTTTTATCTCTTCTTTACTGCCCACACATCAAAGCCCCTGATTCCAGATTCAAGTGCACTGCTATGTGTGAGAGCGTCCACAATGACTCCACTTCACTTTTTGTAATAGAAATGTCTCGTATGCCATTAACCCATCGTCTTCAAGTGTAGGAGCCTGCAGCGTGAAACCATACGGGATTATAATGCTGTGATGTTTGAAGCCTACGAGCATTTAGAAGCAATGATATGCTCTCTTTATGGCTCTTTTTATATTGTTGGAGATTACCCAAAGATTACCTAATAAAATATGGCTGTTATTATCAATTTATTTAAAAGCTCATTGTGTAACTTTTCTGGTGGTCGGTCTGCCACCAGCTTGTCTTCATGGAGATGTTATTATTTTGTGTGTAATGTTCCACAGGATTGCATTAAAGATCCCATGACATGGTACTTCTTGATGCTTTTATATGGCTCCTTAATGGTTCCCTAATACTGTAAATGAATCCTTCTTCAAAATCAACACTCAGTGCATGAGAAAGAGAGATAACATGAGAAAAAGTCATAAATGTCACTCTGGAACACTCCATTATAGGCGTTGTTGCTTGAATGCAAATGAGGAGGACAGAGATGGCCTATAGTAGCGGGTGGGGGCGTGGCAAAACTCTCCACTCTTTCCTTGTCAGCTGTGCCCTGTGCGCTCTGACCCACTTCCGTGTTTTTGCGCGGAGGGAGAGATGAGAAGCGTTCCATTGAAAAATAAACACATTTCCACAGAAAATCAAATTAAACCACTGCTGTTTCAGATATCCACAGGCTCAGATAAAGGACTTCCGAGCCTAGAAACACTCGCAAGTTCCTCCAGGCAAATAAAAAAAAACGCATTTCGCATTGCGTAGCTCCTCCGCAGTCCAAACTCTCTGGGCGTGATTTACAGAGACGCTGAGTACAGACAGACGGGGGTGGAACTGCATTTGCATTTCTTTTTTCGAGCTGACGTCAATAAGTTTCCTTGTTCAAAATCGCCCGTTTGAGCTCTGATTTTTTCTAACGCAGAAAAGGATCGCAAATGCTCAGTTTAGACATTTCGCAACTTTTAACCATGGGGGGGGCTAAACAGGGTAGGGGAGCTCACATTAACATTCAAAAACCTCAGAAAGTGAAAATTTCATGCCATGGGACCTTTAAACTCATAATTCCATGGAGACAAGCAGGTGGAGACAAGTGCCAGCTAAAGGTCTATGTAGTGGTGCACCCAGCTGTGATTGAATACATGGTAAACGGTCATGTTTATATAGCTCTTTTCCACCTTCAAGTCACTTTTACATCAAGGAACCACACTGGGTCCAAGGCAGCCAAGGACACAACAACAGCAGTGGATCTGACCTTTTCTACCAGTGATGTTTATGTCAAGAGCAGGATTTGAACCACCAAGTTTTAGATCAGTGGACAAACTACCGACCGATCTACTGTCACCCACAGAATGGAATAAAATAGAATGCAAGATATTGTGAATGGTAAAAAGACCTCAAAATGGCTCCTATAAACAGGAAATGGAAACCTATGAATATTCACAAGTTCACTGCACGTTTAAGAGCTACTCATGTCCCACCTCACTTTATCATATGGAGAATGTCTCATATAACATTAACCCATCTTCAAGTGTTTTTGCCTTCGGGGGCCAATAAAGGACAGGCTATGGAGGCACTAGCACCAATGACATAGCTGACTGGTCACATTTAGCATGCTACATTTAGCTTCATTAGCGGGGATGTGGCCAGGGCAGCGCACAGAAAAATGAAATGAGGGGTAAAGGAGGAAAGACGAGAGGAAGACAGGCAGGCAGGCATTTTGTAAAAGGCCAGATCTCAACAGGGCACAACAGAAACCTCACAGAAACACATGATAAATAAGGCACATTCATAATGGCAGCCCAATAGAGACAAATGGATTAATGCAGCAGCTGGAGTTGAATTAAAAGCCACACCATGCAGAGAGCACTGTAGCTGTCAAATTTATGCAACGAAAAAGACGGTTTAAATATCACAGATGTTGTGCAAAAGAACAACAATTATGAAAGGCTTTTTAAATGCTTTTCACTGTCAGGAAGTAACGTTCATCATTATATCTTTTTAATTTACATTGATAAGTGTTTCTGTATTGAATCATGAACATAACAAAGAGATGCTGGTTCTCACATGCACTTGTCTTTTATAGCCGAGGTCTTCAACAGGGGAGTCGCGGAGGTACTGTGGGGGGTCGCAAAATCTTTGGTTGATTTTTTTGGGGGGGTTCTGGGTTCTGGCTGTGCTCTCCTTCATCACATCTGTCTCTCTCTCTTCATTCCCTCATCTCTCGCTCCCTGTCAAACTGCAAACACGTCGGCCCGGGATTTTATCGTTTCTTCTAGGCTACATGTGAAGAGTTCCGTTACAGCTTCACTTTTACGCACAGCGGAACTTAAGCTCTGCACGTACTACCGCGTATCAGGAAGGGGTCAGGCAACTTCATTCCCCGGGGAGCATTAACCAGGTTGCGCACTCCGCAGTCAGCCTCTTCTCCTCTCTGTCCGTGGAGCGACCGGGAGAGGAGGGGAAGCGAACAGGAAAGGAAGGGGGAGTCGTGTATTTCCTTTCGCTCCTCAGATCAGAATGAAAAGTTCAGTGTCTCATATCAAACTCTTGTCCGTGCGCGCTGTGGGTCCTCTCTCGTTTAATCAGATCATTTTTAAAAAGTCACACTTTGAGCCCATTTTCCATGATGTCGTTGCTCCATTGTTCTGGCCTTCTCAGAGTCACCAGAAGTGTGCGCACAAAGAGCAGCTTAAACTTCAGGCCTGAATCAGCTATTGAATGTACAATAACAGAGTAGCTATGTTCATACACCACACTGGGCCCAAATTAATATAAAACACAACTGTACGCCATATATAAAGTAGGGGGTCCCTGGATTGAAAAACTTTGAAGACCCTTGCTTTATAGTAACACATAATATCTTAAAGGTCCTATATTACACAAAACTGATTCGTTTTAAGCTACAGGTTAAAGGAAAAGTAACGTTTTTTACTATTTGAGCCTTATTTCGGTAATAAAACAAGTTGTTTTACTCACCCATAGCACTTTGGTGTCATATGGAGCATTTCCGGAGATGTTTTAGATTAGCGTTAGGCTAACGCCGTTAGCCTAGCGCGACTTATAGCCATAGCTCGGGGCATTCCCCGAGCATGTAATATGCCCCGTGCGGGCTCCAAATAACACAAACTTTAGCACTTTTCAAATCACAGAAGCTCGATGTCTTTAGTCTACGATTTCGTTTGGTCAAAAGTGGCCTGTAATCCGAGATTTAGCCATAGTTTCGAGTAGATGAGGACGCCAGTGCGCATGTGCGGACTGTGCTCTCAGCTCCCGGGACCCAAACATGGAACGCAAAGCTGTAAACTATGGATAAATCTCAGATTACAGGCCACTTTTGATTCAAACGAAATCGTAGACTAAAGACATCAAGCTTCTATGATTTGAAAAGTGCTAATGTTTGTGTTATTTGGAGCCCGCACAGGGCATATTACATTCTCGGGGAATATATTATATGCCCCGAGCTATGGCTAGAAGTCGCGCTAGGCTAACGGCGTTAGCCTAACGCTAATCTAAAACATCTCCGGAAATGCTCCATATGACACCAAAGTGATATGGGTGAGTAAAACAACTTGTTTTATTACCGAAATAAGGCTCAAATTGTAAAAAAACGTTACTTTTCCTTTAAGTTTGACGAACAATGGAGCAGTTCCTGTATTATCACATGACATCACTAGTGTTTACAGATGAGAGGAAACAAACATTATAACACAGATCAGAAAATAACATAATATAGGTTCTTTAAAGATGGGCTAACTAACTACAATGTTGTAAATTTGTTTTTGTTTTACGGACAAAATAAAGTTTGTATTTTTTTTCATGTCATTTATTTATTTGGAGAAAGTATAATAACTATAACTCTTTTTAACAATACTGCATCTATTCTCTGGTAAATTCTGAGATTTGTAGCACCATAAAGGGCCAATACAATGAAAGTAAAAGAAATAAAAGAAATACAGATACCCAATTCTGTCACTAGAGTACAGGCTGATATTGGCTATTGACAGACAATCAATACCCATGTATCGGTGAAGATTTCAGGTCCGAAAAAGCTTGGCTGTTGCTTCTGTACAAATCATTTTTGAAGCAGTATGTGTTGTGTGAATCAATATTGTCAAGGATGCAACAAGTTTTTTCATTTTTTTTTTTTTTAACTCTTCCCCATTCTGTGTTGATGGTGAAAAATGACCCATCACATCCATCATGCAGCGTTACATCACTGGTATTATGAAGAATCTGTTTTTGGAGAGTTTGAAATCAGAATAAATGGCGTGTCAAGGTGTTTGCTGTGATGAGGCAGAGGAAGGTTGTGGGAATGAATGGAGGTCTATTTCGGGGAGAGAGGAGGCTGGTTGGGAGCAGTGGGACCGTCATTGGGGCTGATATCTGGTGATCTGAGCTGCACAAAGAGCATCACTTCTCCCCAAGGTCATCCATCAGCACAGCCAAACGCTACCTCTAACCTTGCACCGTAGGTAAGAGCACACAAGTAGAAAGCTATGATCCGCTACAAGCAGAATGAATGCTCTGAATGAATGCAAGGCCTGTATAGCACAACATGGGTTTGATGGATGGATCATGCATGTGCAGCTATGGCTAGATTCTTTGATTTAAAATGAGCTCATGTTTGGCTAACGCATGACTAAATAAAAATAAAATTAAAAAAATAAAACACAAATCTGCATGTATTGATACTTTGGAGTGATATCACGCCGAATGTTCAGGAGTTACCATGGTGACACAATGCACACATTAGCAAACGCTGTCCAAAAAGTGTTAAGATAGTCTGAAAATTCAACTAAAAATACAAAATGGATTTCAGCATCTAATTTTCAGAAGCATGTGATCAATACCAGCATTCAAGGTCTTGTTAAAGTGCTTGATTTTCAACAAAAAGTGGAGAGTAGTAACTGTCGGCTAATTGTATGTGTGAGAGACTTGTTTAAGAGCACAGATCATCTCACCTGTTCCAACTAAACCAGCTCTTTCTGCTCACATTTTGTTAAAAAAAAATCTCAGATTAAAGTCTACCAAGCCTCAGATAGAGCAGTGAGTACAGTTAGTGTCACATCCATAGGGAATGTTGAGTATCAATAGTAAAGTTTTATTTTATTGTATGTATTTATTTATTTAGCCTATTGAGACATCAGAGAAAAAGCCACAAGCCATCCATGAGTTGAACCCAGAACCTTCTTGCTGTGTGGCTGAATGTTAATCACTGTGCCATCATGCTGCTCAAATATCCACTGAACTAAGACTAAAACTACTGTAGGTTTGAGTGAGAAAAGCTATAAAACCACACTGGGTTTGCTATTTTGTCTACTGCCTAAACTAGGAGCATGTCCAAGTCTAGGCCCACATGTAAGCACGACTCAACTAAGAATTATCTCCAAACAATATATGATGAATTTAATCTTGGTGGGAGTTCAAATCCTGAATTAATATTGTTTGCTTATAAAACAAAACTCTTCACAGCCATATTGTTTTCAGTGGTACATTCTAAGATAAAAATGAACACATTTAACAGCATAAAAAATTATATTTCAAATTAAACTAGAACTAAACAAGGACTTAATCCAGGACTAAACCAGCATTAAAGAGTGGACAACAGTAGCTCAATTGGGAGAGCAGCCAGATCCATGTGTGGCATGCACCTCATATATCTAAAACAAAGCTCTTCACAGCCAGATTATTTTCACTGGTAAAGACAAAAATGTTTAACAGTATCAAGAATACTATTTCAAATTGAACCAGAACTAAACCAGGATTTAATCCAGGATTAAAGCAGCAATAAAGAGTACATCCATGTCCAAGCAGGATCTCTACACTGTATAAAGTACCATCTCCAAAACAACAACACAGCAGCTTCAAAAGCAGCTTTACAGTTTGAGGTCTTCACACATGGCATTGACCTTAGCATTGGGTCAATGTCACAATAACTGTTGCCAATAAAATGTTTCCATGACAACATACCACATGCTCAAACCGGCGATGGAGAAGAAAGGACTGTTCTTCTGTTCTCAGTATCTCTCCAACACCTATAGGCCCCCTGCCATGTGTCTGAAGCCCCCGCACCATGAAAAACCATTAGGGCAGCGGAATGAGGTAAACATGGGAAAGGGAGCTCTGGTATAGACATAGAAAACAAGGCTCCCTCAAAAAATGTCATAGATGTAACAGTGATATGAATTATTATGAGATGTTTCAGGTTCAGTTGTCCTTCACTATAACCCGGTTCACCTTTCACAGCCTTGCTGTTTCGCAACAGTGTTTGTTTGTTTGTCAATCAATCTCCTCTGTGCCTTGTCTCCTGTACAGTACAGAATACATTCAGCTTGCCAAATGTTCGATCGCTAGCAGTGTGACTCTGAAGTGCTGTATGTTTGCAAGTTTTCTTGCCGACAAAACCCACAATGTCGATGAAACGTTCTGCACCGACAAAGGCACCTGCGGTCACACCCAAAAGATTGAGGAAGATGCTAACCATTGCAGAAAACGTTGGACTTCTGGACATCCTGAAGGAAGGTAGAAGTTACAAGGCTGTAGGGCACCATTACAGAATAAGTGAGTCTTCAGTTCGTTAAATAAAGAAGGAGGAAAATACCATAAGGATGACAGCAGCAATATGTTTTAACAAGGCTGCAAAAAGGGTTGTAACTGTCCGCAACAAGACCATCATAAGGATGGAGTCTGCTTATCTTTGTGGATCAGTGACTGCAGGAAAAAGGGGGTACGAGTGCCTGCATTTTCTAACTGATTTTCTGGGCACAGAAGCGCTGTGCGCTGCGCTTGAATTGTGTAACTAAATTTCAGCGTGAGAAATACCATGTGTGGCGTGTCGAATTGCGTGCGTCTGTGAGAAGAAACTCTTACGACCTCGTAGAAGAAATGCAGGAGGCTGAGATGATTCAGTATAGGCACTTTTAATGATCAGCAGAGGATACAGGTATGATCAGTACAGCATTCAACAAGTATCTCTGTCGTCTCCTATCTTAGGTACAGAATATCCTACAGACCAGTGGATCGTTAACTCACTATCAGGATCCTTAGTCATCTGAACTTTAGAAGGCAACGTGTCATAGTGGTACAACACACACAGGCAAAGTCCAGTTTAAAACACCACGTCTCTAGTTTTTTAACTGAATCAGCATAAGTCAGCAGTTAGTCAGCAGTTTACTCACTCATAGTTGTCGTAAACCACGTTATATTAATAACTAAAGATTAATAACACAAAAACAAGACATCAGGAGTATCAGCGACCTTAGATGAATTAAACAAACAAAATTATTTCCTCACACGTCACACTCTCAATGCGTGAGACTTGAGAGCCCTGGTGAACAACAAATTTAAAGTGGTCATTAAGGAAGTAGAACAAGTTTTTAATATGGATGAGGCAGGCTTATTTTGGAAACGAATGCCCTCTTGCACCTTGATAATATAGGACAAAGCCAAAGGCCCAGGATTTAAGGCCCAAAAAGATCATATGACTCTGGTTATGTGTGGAAATGCTGTGGGCTTTATGATAAAACCAGGTCTTATTTATAGGTCAACAAATCCTAGAGCCCTAAAAAACAAAAATAAGAATGAATTGCCCGTTTACTGGATGCAAAGGCTTGGATAACAAAAGTGTTCAATCTGAATTGGTTCAAACAAGAGGTCAAGCTTTATTTGAGAAGAAAAGGACTAGACTACTTGCTTGTAGACAATGCCGGAGGCCACGCTGATGACATAAGATGGTGTGCAAATTGAATTTCTGCTGCCAAACACTACATCGCTCATTCAGCCCATGGACCAAGGCATCATCCGCATTTTCAAGGCTCTCTTGCATCATGTCTCCAAAACATGCAGAGAGACATTCAGGAGATGAAAACTGAAACTTGAAATGCCTGCTAGAAAAAATTGTGGCCAGAGGCAGCGCACGACCCTACCGAATGCTCTCTTGATGAGATTCATCACTCTGCGGTAGATACAGCTGTGACTATGGCTAAACAGCTTGGGGGAGATGGCTTTAATGACATGACTCCTGATGACATTAATGCCCTGATTGACGCCCACTCACAACCGCTGACGGATGAAGATCTCGCACAGATGACAAAGCTATCAAGCGAGGATGAGGGGGAAGAGGAAGAAGAGGACACAAGTGTTGATAAAGACGAGGAGGATGGACTAACAATCGCTTGGCATCTATGGTGAGAATGGCCAATGAACTTCAGCAAGCTGCACAAGAATGGGACCCTTTGTTGCTTCAATCATTACAGTTCTCAAATACAATCCAAAGTGACATGACTGTTTATAAGAATCTTCTTGCCCAGATGAAAAAACAGTGCCAACTACTACCCATAACTATGGTCTTCACTTGGAAATAGACACCTGCACCAAGGCCTTCAGTGGAAAAAGACACTACAGCAGAGCGACGGCACGGTCAGAGGAACTGTGAAATATGCGTGAGTCACTGTTAATAATTTCTTATGTGTCCAACCTTGTAGGTTGATCATTGAAACTAAATTTGTTACAGTATTTCTAAAAGCTATCATTTTTATTTACAGTATAGGAAAACGTTTATATTTTTATTTCTCAAAAAAATGTTTGGGCCTGAAAACAGGTCTTGTTCTTTGGTTTCATTCTATAATACTGTACTTTTTTTTTTTTTTATCTATGAAGAAGAAGACATCCTTTATTTATCCCTGTAGGGAAATTATTTTGCTGCATTTGACCCATCCTTTCAGGAGCAGTGGGCAGCTCATCTTTTATGCACCCAGGGGGCAGTACTGTGAAGGGTCTTGCCCAAGGACTGGCTTGCTCATTGCCGGGGGGAAGGGGGGGATACACTGTTGTGTATTCTTAAATCATAGGCATCATAAGAGGTTGGTGCCTATAATCAACTGTGGGTTTTGGGAGAAATAACCCACTCCATTCCCATCCAAACACACATATATGTTGGAGATGTTGTAAACTCAAAATAAACTCAAAATAGCTCAAAACTTGTTTCAGACTTTTGAATGTAAAAAATAACCAGCCTTTGCTTTGATCACTGTTATTTCATCATGAAGCTCATTGGCAGAAGGCCAAGGGTTTGCAGCACTGTCAACAAAACACTGGCAACCCGTCCTTGCTACATAATTCCATCTATCTTCTGTATTTATCTGAAATGTAGAAAATTGTTAACAAAGAAAAAAAAAAAACACTGAATGAGAAGACGTATCCCAACTTTTGAGTGGTAGTGTATATATTTTTAAGAGATGGGTAAATTTGGAGTTTTTAATGTCTTTATCAGAGAAACACATGAAAACTCCACCTTGAAAGATTGCAGTCATAGGGCACAGATATAGAATCAATCCTCATTACTAAGTGGCATAACTATCCACTATGTTATCACATTACTATTCCAGCACAAAGATGGATAATTGTCTCAAATATCAATATTGTGGTGAAATGAATGGAGTGATGAAATTACCACAATATGAGATGCACAATGTAAATATTTCTGTTCTCGCCCAAAATAACTGCAGAGTGAGAAACTTGATGTCACCGTGGTTACCGGGATCGCAGCTGACTCTGTAATACAGTACGCTCAGTTTTTGGACTCACGCCTTCAGTGGCACTTTGGACCCAACATCCTTTGAAGAATGTACCGTTTATTCTGCCTGTTCAACAAAGTCATATCTTTTCTGCACAATACAGAGAAGTGTGTGCATTCAAAAGCTATGTGTAAGGTTCAAAATACATTTGTGATGAGGTACAGTATTTAAAACAATTAAGCAAAGCGCATCAACTTGGGAAAGCCAAAAGGTCAATAAAGTAAAATGTTCTAGTGAAGGCCAGAACTTAGACCTGAGAACTGCATTACAAAGGTGTAAGATATGGATGTATGGTAATGTATAAAGAAGATTGAAACCTATACCGAATACCTATACCTGTACAAATACAAATTATCGATTAATTCATTAATTGATAGTTGATTGACCTTATCGATCGATTAACGATTAACTGATAAGCGGCGTTTTTCACCTGAATTTTAGTGTTTCAATAGGGTCTTTAAGAATATAAGCTATAGTAACATAACACTGAGTCATAAATATATCATAGTATTATTATATTGTATATTCCTCAATTAATTATTCCTTAGTAAAAAGCAGACAAATGTATTGATGCTGAATAACAAAATACAGTAATCCCTCACTCTATCGCGGTTCGCAGATTTTTTTTTTCTTTTTTTTTTTTATAGTGTAACTTTTTTTTTTATAGTGTAACATTGTGTTCTGCGTCCTGATTGGCTAAGAGACTAGACCAGGACTAAACGTGGACTAAACCAGGTCTAGAACAGAACTAAACCAGGTCTAGACCAGGTTTAAACCTGGACTGGGCCTGGACCAGGTCTAGACCTGGACTAAACCAGGATTAAACCACCACGTACAGCTGCTGGTTTCGTGCGGCTGGTTTGTGGCTCGGGCTGAGACTACGCATTCCGGGCGCCGCGGTTCAATCTTGTGCTCAGCAGCCCCGGTGTACGCGCGGGCCTCGCACCGGGGCCGATGAGCATGAGTGAGCGCCGCTGTGAGTGAGTGCCGTTGAGTGAGCGCGGTGCGCTAATCGTGACCACG
Source organism: Paratrypauchen microcephalus (assembly GCA_036785185.1). Lineage (NCBI taxonomy): Eukaryota > Metazoa > Chordata > Actinopteri > Gobiiformes > Gobiidae > Paratrypauchen > Paratrypauchen microcephalus. Next base: position 246,014 of record JAVJIX010000062.1, on the reverse strand, counting down.
CGGTTCGCGTGTCCGCGATTAGCGATTAATTACAATTAATGCATTTTGTTCGACCAATGTCTTGATTGACAATTAATCGATTAATTGTTGACATCCCTAATACCGAATCAGTGTCCAACAAGGTTCATTTGGTCTTACGATTATTTTTATTTTATTATATTCTTTTTTTTCTCTTGGTCTGAAAAGAGGAAAAAAGAAATTAAACAACAACAAAAAATCTGTTTCCATATCATTTTACACTCCTTGCATGTGAGCTGTAGGGGTTTTAGACAGTGGAATAGTGCAATGACCATTTCAATAATTTGGTGCAATCACAAAAAATAAGGAATCAACCATGACGTAACAATCTTCAGTAAAAATGAAATATATTAACAAATATTTCTCTTAGACTTAGACAAACTTTACTGACCCACAAGGGAAATTACGTGGACATAGTAGCTCACACATCCCAGTATAATAATTCATTCATTAATCATTAATCATTGCATTTATATAAGACCTTTCAAGACACACAAAGCACTTTACAGTTCATTATTAATTCACTCCACACTTGGTGGTGATAAGCTATTATCGTAGCCACAGCCGCCCTGTGGCAGACTGACGGAAGCGAGGCTGCCAATCTGCGCCATCGGCCCCTCCGACCACCACCAACACTCACGCACACTCCACTTTCATACTACATCCTTTTTTATTCTAAATAAGTAGCAAAAATAGCAAGAGACTTTTGTTAATTAAGGCATAATTATGTAAATGTATATATAAAAGTAAAATAAAATGAATTAAGTAATAAAAGTATCTCAGCTATATACAAGAGGTCATAAGGAAAACAGGGCAAAGATGACATGATGATTGACAGGACATAGTGTTATCTGTTACACAGGGCTGAGTTGTGGTACAGTTGTATGCAGCATGGTATGAATTAGGGATGTCAACAATTAACGACTTACGATTAATTGTCGATCAAGACGATGGTCGAACAAAATGCATTAATTGTAATTAATCGCTAATCGCGGACACGCGCACCCGCGTGGTCACGAAACAAAGCAACCGCGCACCGCGCTGCGCCAAGCTCGACTTACAGCCAGCCGCAGGCGTCAACGGCACTGCCCGGCGCGTACACCGGGGTTGCTGAGCACGAGATCGATCCGCAGCGCCCGGACTGCGTACTCTCAGCTCGAGCCACAAACCAGCCGCACGAAACCAGCAGCGGCACGTGGTTGTTTAATCCCGGTTTAGTCCAGGTCTAGACCTGGTCCAGTCCTGGTTTAGTCCAGGCCCAATCCAGGTTTAAACCTGGTTTAGACCTGGTTTAGTTCTGGTCTAGACCTGTGGTCTAGACCCTTTAGTCCACGTTTAGTCCTGGTCTAGTCTCTTAGCCAATCAGGATGGAGAACAGAATGTTACACTATAAAAAAAATGTTACACTATAAAAAAAAAAAAAAGGGAAAAAAAAAAAAAATCTGCGAACTGCGACAGAGTGAGGGATTACTGTATTTTGTTATTCAGCATCAATACATTTGTCTGCTTTTTACTAAGGAATAATTAATTGAGGAATATAGAATATAATAATACTTTGATATATTTTTGACTCAGTGTTATGTTACTATAGCTTATATTCTTAAAGACCCTATTGAAACACTAAAATTCAGGTGAAAAACGCCGCTTATCAGTTAATCGTTAATCGATCGATAAGGTCAATCAACTATCGATTAATGAATTAATCGATCATTTGCATCCCTAGTATGAATGTAATCCCGTATCTCTCACTGTATGACTTCTCAATAGATGCTTCAGAAACTATAAATCTTGTCTTGTAAGTAAAAAAAAAAAACAGGTATAAAGTCTTGCTGGCCACATTGAACGAGCTCCTGATGTTGCCATTAAACAGCCTTGTAGTCTTCTGTAAGTAACCCTAACCTGGACCTGCTTGGCACGGTTAGTATCAGACGTGGCATAGAGTGGATGCGTTTTGGTGGCAGCAGCCTCGCCAGTCTCATAGAGCACTATATTGATGAAGATTAGACTCGAGAGTTCCTCCTCCTCCTCCACTCACAATATTGGATTTCACGCTGGCTACCCATTCACCAGACACTGCAGTGCATTCCTAACCAAAAGGACCTAGAGGCAATCCACCATGCTTTATTTGTTTATAATGTTTAGACTTCCCGCAAACAGCTCGCACAGCAGTCCAGATAGCAGCAGCATAGTTACATTTAGCCAATTGACTCATTTCAACATAAGTGCTGTGGCTCTATTCATTTGCAAGGGGCCTAAAATTCAATAGCGTTCTGTAAGTGGGAGGAGAGGGATCAGAGAGGAGGAGACTGTACAGATGTAGGGAAATGAAGAAAGGATGAGCAGAGGGAGGCGGCGGGTGTGACTGGTGTTTCTATTTAAAACTGATAAGCTGTTTTGATTAATACTAACACTACAACCCCCGCACTGAACATTTATTTTTAGTCAAAGTTTTTTTTTCTTCCTAATTCCTTATTTTTATGCATGATTTTTATTTTATATCATAATTGACTTTAATTGGTATTACTACTATTATACCTACTATAATACTACTATTACTGCCATAATGCCAAAGCAAATTTATAGTTTGTGAATTTTGTTTGTTTGATTCTGAACGAATGATGTAGCTACTTTCTACTTACTTATTTCTTTAAATGATTGTTGAGTACAAACATCACGATTTTACAATTACTGAAACCACAACCAAACAAAAGTGAAATCCCTGTGATATAATGACGTAAATTGTCAGATAAAAATTCTCTGAATGTATTTTTTATGCTTGTTAAAGGAAAAGTAACGTTTTTTTTTACAATCTGAGCCTTATTTCGGTAATAAAACAAGTTGTTTTACTCACCCATAGCACTTTGGTGTCATATGGAGCACTTCCAGAGACGTTTTAGATTAGCGTTAGCCTAGCGCGACTTCTAGCCATAGCTCGGGGCATATAATATATTCCCCGTGCATGTAATATGCCCCGTCCGGGCTCCAAATAACACAAACATTAGCACTTTTCAAATCATAGAAGCTCGATGTCTTAGTCTACGATTTTGTTTGAGTCAAAAGTGGCCTGTAATCCGAGATTTAGCCATAGTTTACAGCTTTGCGTTTCATGTTTGGGTCCCAGGAGCTGAGAGCACAGTCCGCACATGCCCACTGGCCTCCTCATCTACTCGAAACTATGGCTAAATCTCGGATTACAGGCCACTTTTGACCAAACGAAATCGTAGACTAAGACATCGAGCTTCTATGATTTGAAAAGTGCTAAAGTTTGTGTTATTTGGAGACCGCAAACATGTGCCCCGAGAACTCACATTACGGAGATCGCAAATCTAAAACATCTCTGGAAGTGCTCCATATGACACCAAAGTGCTATGGGTGAGTAAAACAACTTGTTTTATTACCGAAATAAGGCTCAGATTGTAAAAAACGTTACTTTTCCTTTAAAGCCCCAGTGTGTAGGATTCGTGGCGCATAGGTGGATGGTGCTATTGCACTTTCTGTTTTAGCTACGGCAGACCTCGAGGGTCACCCGGGCGCGTGCACAAGCCGATTTTTACCCGTTTCTGTAATTAACGGGTAAAAATCTTACACACTGTCCCTTTAAGAGTAAAATAACATCACTTTTTTGTTCCTTCAAAAATAGTCACACATATCTTATTTTTACATTACATAAATATGAATTATCAGTATTATTAAAATCCCTATAGCAACGAAAAATACGATAAATAAAACTGAATGACCTTGGCTTTGTCTGCATATAGAGACATGAACTATCTTGTGATAAACTAATATTGCACTGTGCCTTTGTTGATCACATCCTCTTCCATTTTGGCCTGTATACTGTATATTAACACCACACCCCTCTGGCAAAAGTGAGCCAGCCTGAAAGAGACAGCTGCCAACTTTCACAACTTTCACTTGTATTAAGCGAATCGAGCGATCTGACTACATCTGAGACAGAATCCATGAAGCACTGGAGCTGGAGTGAAAGTCTAATTGATCCAACTGATGACAGACAGCTACATGAGGGTGACAACAGGCAAAATTTAGCTAGCGGTGTTGCACAAGGTTGTCACGGCGATGACACAAAAATGAAACTGGTGTGAGGTGTGTCAAGTGGATGTACTGTGCCGTGTGTATAGGCCCGTACATCAGTGAGCCACAGCTTAATGACTGCAGACACTTGATTAACACTGACATTCTCATCACCTGTTGTGTGGCGACAGGCGGCTCTGTCATTTGTGTGAGAAACTAAAATAAGCTGTGCATTTTTGAGCAGTTGGAGAACTTTATTTATTCATTCATGTATATATTTTTTTAATTACCTGATCAGATTTAAAAATAAATAAATAAAAATAAAATAAGAGACCACTGCAAAATTATCACTTTTTCTGATTTTACTACTTGTGTTTGGGCAAAAGGAATATTTTTGTTTGAGTCTATAAACTACTGACAACATTTCCCCCAAATTCCAAATAAAATATTATCATTTAGAGCATTTATTTGCAGAAAATGACAAATGGTCACAATGGTCACAAAAAGATCCATGTTTTCAGACCTCAAACAATGCAAAGAAACAAGATCAAATTCATTTTAAAACAACATAATACTAATATTTACACTTAAGAAGAGTTCACAAATCAATATTTGGTGCAATAACCCTTATTTTTAATCACAGCTTTCATGTGTCTTGACATGCTCTCCACAAGTCTTTCACATTGTTCTTGGGTGACTTTATTCCACTCCTGGTGCAAGAACTGAAGTAGCTCAGCTTTGTGTTTGTGTTGGAATTCAACAGACGCTGGAATGGAATGGCTGTAATACATGTAGAGATGCTGATTAAAAAAATAAATAAATAAATAAAAAAATGCAGTGGTCTCTTATTTTTTCCAGAGCTGTAAGTAAATAAAATTTGTGATAAAACATTGTGATCTTACTGTACTATGTACGGCAGGTACAGCAGCAGTCTTAATGGAGACAGTGGCGTTCCTAGAGTGATTTACTCCCTGGGCGAAAGCCACTCTTGCCGCCCCCAAACCCTAACATCCGCCCCACCACCCAAAAACAAACAAGACCGTTATCCATACAAACTCAATTCACAACAACTACTTTCAAAAACAAATGTACAGTTTCAATGAGTACTGCAATAAAAAATATAAACAATAATTACAAAAAAAAAGTTTTTGAACATAAAAAAGACCAAAGGCGCAATTATTTCACATTATAGCCATGTAGGCCTACAGCTATTTAAGAAAGCAAAAGTGCACTCCAGCACCCCCTGGTGGGCACAATATTGCAGAATCAGTCAGTACTCTAAAAGTGCACATTGAGTTAGCATAGAGTAACATAATTAAAGGGATATGCCACCCCCAGGTCAAACTTGGGCATCTCCCCACAGTCCAGAGACTAAAATAAGTGGTGGAAAGCGTTTTCCTGCTCACCCAGCCATTGTCCGAGTCTGTCGCCACTGACCGCCGCGGTATCTGCAGCTCCTCCGCCTTAGACTGGAGTCTAACGTCGCCAGAGAAAGATTTCGGCCAAAAGGAATTAATTTGCTCGATGCGTTTCCCAATAACTTTCTGTGTAGTGCGCATTCATATCGAGTGCAAATAAATGTGCAAATCAACACGGAGAGCATCACGCAGTGAGTATCACGCAGTACGCTGCCAGGGGAATCCCAGTTACGCACCAGGAAGGGAGTTCCCCTGTTGCACAACGTGGTGCGTGATTCGACTGTATTCTTCCGCACTGGAAAATAGTTCCCAGCCAAAATGACCAAGGCAAGCTCTCCGTGTTGATTTGCACATTTATTTGCACTCGATATGAATGCGCACTACACATAAAGTAATTGGGAAACGCATCGAATCAAATTAATTCCTTTTGGCCGAAATCTTTCTCTGGCGACGTTAGACTCCAGTCTAAGGCGGAGGAGCTGCAGATACCGCGGCGGTCAGTGGCGACAGACTCGGACAATGGCTGGGTGAGCAGGAAAACGCTTTCCACCACTTATTTTAGTCTCTGGACTGTGGGGAGATGCCCAAATTTGACCTGGGGGTGGCATATCCCTTTAACAAAAAGACTTAAACCTCCATTGAAGTCGATGGCTTCAATCTTTTTCGGTCCATCACCGCGATTGTTTTGTCATCCTTTACACTGTGACCTCCTCAAGACACTGACCGAAATCCGAATGATCACCCCCCTGGCCCCTCCCCCTAAAACAAACTCTGTACTGTGCTCACAGCGTTGCCTAGCGCGAGAGGTCAGAGTCAGACTGTCATACCTGAACCATTTCACTTGACCAATTGACCACCACGGCCACTACAACCACAATATTAGAATTCTTTCGGATCATACACAACAACACGGAATGAAACGGAATGAAATGTAGACAATTTCGACCCCTTAATTGAAGTATATGAAAATAACATAGCAACACAGGGGATTGTACAGGCGCGGGCAGTGGATGCGTGCGGTGGGGGCGCTACTCTGTCTTCACGTAACCACGAGCCAGCACCAGCCCCCCACCCCCCGCGCAAGGATCCGCGCCTCCGCTCCGCGCCTCGCGCCACCGTGGCGCCCTCCCCCCGCGATGCTGCTAGGGGTGCCCAGGTGGCCCCCGTCAAAGAACGCCCCTGAATGGAGAAAATGGAATATTACACAATATGGCTTGTAATTATACAGGTTTTTATTGCTAAATATAACCTGACTAACATGTACTCTTGCTGTGAGTGGGCTTGCCTCTTTGGAGATTTGACCTGTAACTCAACCTGAGGGGCTGCCTGCTTGTCTCAAGATAGATAAGTTTAATGACAAAAGAATAACATATCCACGGAGATGAGCACAGGATGGAAAAAGTTACATAGTGCATCTTTAAGAGGTGTTCTTTGATGTGCAGTGGTCAGTGTCATTCCTGTATTGTGTTAATATCCTCAAGAGTATCTACCTAGCAGAAGGAGTACCTGCAGAAAATGATTTGTCCACTAATAATAGGCAGATATCCACAATGTTATGGCTGTGTGTGTGTGTGTGCGTGTGCGTACGTGTGTGTGTATGCGTGCATGTGTGTGTGTCTGTGTGCATAAATCTCCTCTCGTCTCCACAGGCTTGCTCTTTGTCCTCCACCAGCTGCGCAACTTCTCACTCCATTTGCTCCAGACTTCTACACATCTGCCCAGCAAATCTATCCATCTCCCTCCATCTCTGTCTCTGGAAATCCACAGGCACATCCGATGCAATGTGGTGCTCACTGGTCTGCGTCAGGTAAGCACTTATCACTGGCTTGTGTTGTAAGAAAGAATAAAGCTAATGTTTAGTTACCGGCAGAACTGCAAAATATATTACTACAAAATCGCAATTTGAGTGGAAGCAAGGACTATCTACATCTGCCTTTACATCATCTTGTTCGATTATGTGCGATAAGTACCTCCAATATTGTATATGTTATGAATTACACTGATTTAAAGGTCCCATGGCATGAAATTTTCACTTTCTGAGGTTTAATGTGAGCTCCCCTACCCTGTTTAGCCCCCCCAATGGCTAAAAGTTGCAAAATGTCTAAACTGAGCATTTGCGATCCTTTTCTGCATTTGAAGTGCGTTGCGAGTGTTTCTAGGCTCAGAAGTCCTTTACCCGACCCTCTGGACCTCTGAAACAGCAGTGGTTTAATTTTATTTTCTGTGAAAATGTGTTTTTTTCACTGAAATGCCTCTCCTTTCTGTCTTCGTGCTTCAAACGCGGAAATGGGAGACAGCGCAGAGCAGCGCTCCAGCGGCTTAGAGGAACAGGTGGGGGGGGCCCAGAATGAGTTGTTCAGAGAGTGAATTTTTGACCATGTCTGTGTAAATGGGTCTTTCTCATGCACTGAGTCTTGATTTTGAAGAAGGATTCATTTACAGTATTAGGGAACCATTAAGGAGCCATATAAAAGCATCAAGAAGTACCATGTCATGAGACCTTTAAAGCTGCAGTATGTAACTCTTTGTTTGGAGACCATCACCTGCTTGTTTCTGTGGATACCGTATGTCATTGCTTTGCCTGGAATGTTCCACAGTATGACATTAAACAGCTCTACCTTACACTTATTCAATTGCAGGTGGTTTCATAAATCAAAAATACATAGAAAAACAGGCATTCTGACTGTGAGTGTGGGTTCCTCTCCACAGAGCTGACCTATTAACCTGGTCTGGTTTGGTCTCCATGAAGATAGAAAGGTTTAATATCATACTGTGAAACATTTCAGACAAAGCAAAAAGCATTTGACAGACCCTCCACCAGAAAAGTTACACAATGCACCTTTAAATGCTCTAAATGTAATTACATTGTTTTGTGTGACAATGACAATGAATTCTTAAATCTTTGAATCTCTTGTAATTATTTAGACTTCCCAAATGTTATGTTAGGATTCTTTTAGAAAATAAGAAAATCACAACTAGATCTCTTCTTCTTTCTTTTTTTTTTTTTTTTTCTTTCACAAAAATTGTGCAGGTCTAGTTACTGGGACCCAAAATATAATAAAACATCCACCTTAATTACGTTTTTCTGCCCTCCATTACATCTTTTTGAAACGCCCTTGCAAACTTTAACTGCAAAGTCTCCTCTTTTTTCGTAACATGAATGTACAAAATAGAAAAAATCTGAAGTCTCCCAGCGGCTTGTGTGAAGTGAAGGATGAAAGCCAGTGCGCGGGAGAGTTTGTAAAGTCAGGAGTTTGATGCCGTCTCATGAGTGAGGGCAAAAAGACGAAGAGACAGAGAAAGAAATGTAGGAGGAAAAAGAAAGTGTCCTCTGAAAAGACAATAATAGCTCATTGATGCCATCGTTTTACCCCAGACCTCAAACACTGGGCATCTCAAGAAAGTGTTGGAAAGATAGAGCTTAAAGGTTCTGAAAATGTGGGATGGCATAACAGGTGGTATACATGCCTGGTCTCATGGTACTCAAACGTTAAAATAACATTAGAGGTGAAATGTTTGTTTGAAGGGTTTATTTTCATCTTAACTCATCTTTCAATACTGCTGGGGAAAATTGTTAGTTTATCAATTCCTGTCAATCTATCAATGTCAAAACATTTTTTTAGGGAAATACAATAATTTAGTAATGCATTTTATGAAGGTTTGGCAGAGTTATGTCAGCCGTGCTTTTCCCTCCAACATAATAATAATGTTTTGTTTTAGTTTGTATTAAAATAAGTTAAAAAGAAAAACCTGCCAATTGTTACCATGGCGATGAGTTTGTTTACCTGTCAGCTGCTCCATTACCTACAATGTGTTTAAATTTAGACAAACACAAGCCACAAACTGAGCATGCTGATATTCAACATTTAGACATTAAAGGGACAGTGTGTAAGATTTTTACCCGTTAATTACTGAAATTGAAGATACCCATTCAAAAATACATTGTTTTCCAAGCCTTTTCACTTCCATCATGAAATCAAAGTATTCTTTTGGACTTAGATATAGTCACATAAAAGGGGGATCTTCCCCATGCAGAGGCAGCCATTTTGAATACGAGAGCCGCAGAAGGACATTTGGGCTCCGCCTTCGCCTTCGGCAAGGCTCGTGGTTTTGGGTAAACAACACAAGCATGCTGCCGGATCAGACGTCGTAATGGATCTAACACATGTTTTGGACTAAATTGTTTTACTGGATTTTATTCGCTGGATCCTTACGGACAAATTGAGAGCAAGTTTATGGTGAAATACAGAGTTTGACCTGTGCAAAGCATTCTAAGGTAAGCTAACCTCGTTTTGTGCTTTTCCGTATAAAAGCCCCATGTGCTCGGGGAGTGATTGTTGTGCAGGGAAATTAATTGCATAGTCAAAAAGAGGAGACTGTAAGGTTTCATTTGATGTGTAGAGTGTCATGGTACATGATCGGGAATGTGTGTTTTCATGAGAAAAGAAAAAAAAAACAGGACCGCATTTTATTTATACAGTAGCGGCGCGCGGCTTGTGCGCGGGTACGAGAGCTGTCCACGTTACGGCGCGCCCGGGTGACCCTCGAGGTCTGCTGTAGCTAAAACAGAAAGTGCAATAGCACCATCCACCTATGCGCCACGAATCCTACTGAGCAAGATGCCATTTCCACGGAACTGGAAATACGAGAGAGCAGCTACTGAAAAAATGTACAGAGAAACGGAAAACTCCCAAACTCCAATCAGGTTTCCACTGGACGAAGAGGCAGACGAGAAGATAGAGAAACCAGATGAGATTAACGAAAAAACGAATGAAACTGCATCTTGATAGAGAACTTGATGCAATACAAGGGGGCAAACAAAGAGGCTCAAACGCTCAATCAAGTCAAGCCGGGATGTGTGTCAGGGATTTAAGGCTGCTTCAGTACAAAAGAGAACAAGCACAGAAGACACTGAGATCTGAGCGGGCCGCAAAACAGGATATGGAAGACGACGTTCAAATGAAAAACTGTCAAGACAAGGATAGTGTAGAGTGTGTGCTGCCAACTACTGGACGATCCACCAATGGCACTCAGACACCTGAGAGGGAGACGGAAAGGATAAGGCGATCCAAGAAAAGCATGGAGTGGAGGAGGGAGCTCACAACTACAGATGATATAAAACTGAGGAAAAACTGAGGAAATTACAAGAGAACAAGGATCCAACCTTTTACCCCTCTTCCTGAATAGGCTGTCATGCTCACAAGTCTGTTCTGAATGAGGTTTCGCCTGTTTAAAATTAAATTAAATAAGTAAATTTATTGAATTGCAGTTTCTGTTTACTTACACTAACAAAAATGACAGTTTCATGAAAAAATTAGGATTATTACCATAGTAATAAAGAACTTAAAATGACTTTTGAATGGTGAAAAGTCTTCAAAATGTCACCAATAACGGGAAGCCCTATTCACACATGTCATGAGTGAACAAAGCCGGACCTGACTTTCCTGCATTTTTGATCAGGCCAAGCACTGTAACAACAATTTCCAAGGTATATTTCTAGGAATATACAGGGAAGGTGTATGTGTGAATAAAGCCAGGAAAAAGCCAGTATCAGAGCTTGTTTTGGTTACAAGCTTGAATTCCTTGGTTACAAGCTCGGTTTCCTGGTTGCACTAAGTGGTTACTTTTAATTCTCATTCAGTTTAAATTATGCAGCAGTTTTGCAGCAGTGTTGAGTGTTCTGGCATTTTGTACCTGGCAACTTGCTGGGACCTATGTGTGAATGTTATCTTGAAATTTAAAATGTTTTAAGATGACAAAATGATGACAATGACCAAAGACTCCATAGCCTAAATACAGGAAATCATACAGAAATACAAACTGGAAAACAAATAGCGTAAAAGCCATATTAATAGATTTTAAAAAATAATATGGATGGATTCAATCTCTTGATGCGGTATACAGGTTCCTTGAAACCTAAAAGTTTTGGTTCATAAATGATCGCTTTATCTTCTCTGCTGGTACTCGGTGTGAAAAGTTTTCAAACCACGGCGATAAAGCAAAAGAAATTAAACGTCTTCTTCCCCCTCTCTTTATGCTCCTCCAGTATCTCCCGGAGAAATGCCACTTCTTATAAAGGATTTTGGTTGTGTAATTAACCTGCTCATTTGCTAATTTGACTGTAATCAAGCCTCTCATCTCTCCCCGCGGGGTGCCAGCACTCTCACAGCAGACAAGGCAGGAGACATAAGCGCCATGACGAGCTAACTCTCCTTTACCTCACCTCCAAAAGCATGCACGGAGAGAGAGAAAGAGAGGAGTAGATTCTACATAGTAGAATCTATCATATATAGCTGTCTAGACCCCCGCAACCATTGTTAGACACTGAAAACACAGACTATAGTTATAGACAGGCCCGTTGACAGAAATATGGGGGCCCGTGGCAAGAAGCCTATGGGCCCCCTCTAATATAAATGAATAGGAAGAGGGTCAAATTCTGGGCCCCTAAAACCCAGAGGCATGAGACAACAGACCCCTTTGTCGCCCCCTGTCTACTGCCCTAGTTATATGCACAACTCGAGTTAAGGGGGGATGGGGGGGGGGGGGGGGTGACATCCCAGCCTGGGGGAAAAAATTGTCAAAATCATCCCTCCTCTAAAACAGTCATCCCTTCTTCCAACACTTGTGGCGTTTTATCAATCAGGCATGAAAATCCCTCACCTTTTGGCGAAATTTGCCGTTTTAAAGTCAAAATAGGTGACCAACGTGAATCATGTAGATCCGAGCAGCATAATTACCCAACGATCGCGCTCCCGCCAATCATGCCGATTAGCGCTGTTGTGTTTGCTCCTGTTTGCCAATCAGCTGTGAGCGAACCTCATGAATATGTACGCGGCATTTCAAGAGAAGGACAGTGAAACTGGAGAAAATCCTTAACTTGTTACGTTAATGCTGTGTAAGAAGGAACTCTCGCCTCGGGACACGGGATACGTTTGGGATACGTCCGTTTTTCCGGAGCTCCGGATAATTGTAACCCATCGCGGCCAAATAGGACACATATGATCCTGGAGGCATTTTGAGTTATTCACAGATTCTGAAAGCATAAATTCTAAGCTTTCCAATGATGTCTTACACATGAAAATCTGACCATATTTGAAGAAGTTGTCGCTATTTGAAAGCAGGCACAGTAGATTTTCCAAAGCCCTCAGAACAGCTCTCAAAGTTTGCTCTCTTCAGCCCTCCTTGCCTAATTTGCATGACATTAAGCTAAGCCCTCCCCCATCATGACTATCACTGTGGTGTGGTGTCCAGGCAGGTCAGAATCATTCAATAATTTAATAATACACAGAATAATATGTTAAGTCAAAGTTTACTACAAAATTGACTTATAGTCAGGAAGTACTAATAGCATAGCAAAGTAACCAATATAGTTTTTAAAAAAGTTATTAAATATGTAATAATATACCAAGGTACAGGTATTTAAGGAGTATTTCACAGGAGGTAATACTGTTCAAATGAATTTCGTATTGCACACTTTGCCACAAAACATGCTAACTATGCTAGCAAGCAGTCAACGAAAGAACAAAAGAACCTGAAGGAGAACAGAACTTTCAGTGCTTTAAAGGGACAGTGTATAAGATTGTTACCCGTTAATTACTGAAATTGAAGATACCCATTCAAAAATATATTGTTTTCCAAGCCTTTTCACTTCCATCATGAAATCAAAGTATTATTTTGGACTTAGATATAGTCACATAAAAGGGGGATCTTCCCCATGCAGAGGCAGCCATTTTGAATACGAGAGCCGCAGAAGGACATTTGGGCTCCGCCTTCGCCTTCGGCAAGGCTCGTGGTTTTGGGTAAACAACACAAGCATGCTGCCGGATCAGACGTCGTAATGGATCTAACACGTGTTTTGGACTAAATTGTTTTACTGGATTTTATTCGCTGGATCCTTACGGACAAATTGAGAGCAAGTTTATGGTGAAATACAGAGTTTGACCTGTGCAGAGCCTTCAGAGGTAAGCTAAGTAACAAACCTCGTTTTGTGCTTTTCCGTATAAAAGCCCCATGTGCTCGGGGAGTGATTGTTGTTCAGGGAAATGAATTGCATAGTCAAAAAGAGGAGACTGTAAGGTTTCATTTGATGTGTAGATTGTCATGGTACATGATCGGGAATGTGTGTTTTCATGCGAAAAGAAAAAAAAAAAACAGTGAACGGGACCGCGTTTTATTTATACCGTAGTTGTCGGCGAGGGATCGCACAGCGCCGGGTGAGCACGGGTACGCGAGCTGTCCTTGTTATGGCGCGCCCGGGTGACCCTCGAGGTCTGCCGTAGCCAAAAGAGGAAGTGCAATAGCACCATCCACCTATGCACCACGAATCCTACACACTGGGGCTTTAAAATAGTAACTGTAAGTATTAAAAAAGCTGTATTTTATAACATTTTCTATGTTTTAAGAGTCATTTCAATAAACAGCTAAATACCGTGGAACTTGAAAGATGGACATTTTGTTGTAATGCTTTGTTAATTTTTAACTGAAATAAAGCACATGTTTTCTACATATCCCATGTTAATGTTTGCTCTTATGAGGTGGATTACCAAAACATTAAATCCACCTGCTCCTGGTCCGGCCCTTCTGTCCAATTTTAGAACCCACGAGTCAAAAAGTTTGCCCACCCCTGGGCTACATCCTGAATAAGGGCACCTAGTCACTGGACAGACATTGGCATACAAAGAAAATACCATTTACTTTTACATTTCACGTTCACAATAGAAAATGTAGTCAGTCATATCAAACACAGGCTGAGAGAACATGCAGTAACAGAGGCAGGACACGCAGACTCCACCACCCAGAGAGAGTTGGACGCTTCATTCTTTGATCCACCAAACTCAGATTTTGTCCTTTTTATGAATATGTTCTGTGGTCAGTGAAGGAAGTATGATACATGACTTTACATAAATGAATCAGATGTAACATTTACTTTTAGCTAATATTTCTCTAGTATTTATTTATGTTTTTTTGTTTATTATTGAATATTCATTATTCATTTATTTGAGATGCTGTCCTATATTGTTCAGATATTTTCTTCAATTAGCTTGCCTTGTCAATGCAATTGTACAGCTAGCCAAATAAAAGCATTAAACTCCTCTTTCCTTCCAGTCCTTTGTGCTGCTTCTATCAGGCGAGCTGCAAACCATGACTGACTCTATTGGTTGCTAATGGCGACAGAATGGCTCAGTAATGGCATCAGACTGGCTGTTAGTTTTGATGTGAAGTTCATAGTTAACAATTACACGAGCGAGAGAGAGGGGGAGCCACTGGGGCCACATTTACATGCACTGCTTGTTAAGCCACTCTTAACACGCTCCCCACTTGATAAGTGAGCTGGTGTTTGGATTAGGCAACAGGTTATTAATAAGACACATTTCAAACTAAAACTACTGTGGAAAAAGTAGAAAATAAGTCTGTGGAAAATAACTATTACAGTCTATACAAAAAATTAATAAATGGTTAAAAAGAAAAGAAAGAAAAAAAACACAACATAAATGTATCTAAAATTGACATTTAAAAGTAGTGTTTTGTAGTAGTATGATTTTATTCTTAATTAAATGTCATATTGTGATGAACATTACATAACAAACAGCTTTATAACATGAAAATCAAATGAAATTACAGTGGTACCTCACCTTATGAAATTAATTCGCTCCAGAAGTGGTTTCGTAACGTGAATTTTTCGTAAGTTGAGTAGCTATTTCAATGGAAAAGGCCTGATTCGTTCTAAGTGTGTAACTTTTTTTTTTTATAGTGTAACATTTGTGTTCTGCATCCTGATTGGAATAAACCAGGTCTAGAGCAGAACTAAACCAGGTCTAAACCTGGACTGGACCTGGACTAAACCAGGATTATCCCGGGACATGGCAGTACCGTTGGAGGAGCGCGTTGCTCGTGTCTCCGCACTCCTTGCGCGTTCCGCGCTAGAGCTAAGAGGCCGAGAAAGACGCTCTTTCAGCGTGAATAAGAGCGGGGCGGGGCGGGCTCTGGTTCTATCTGACCTCCAGAGCCGGGGGGCTGACACTGTGAGCTAACAGGCCGAGAAAGGTGCTCTATCGGCGGGCAAGACCGCGGGGTCTCGCTCGGGGCGGGCTCTGCTTCTATGTGACTTCCAGGTCTAGACCAGAACTAAACCAGGTCTAGACCAGGTCTAAACCAGGACCGGATCAGGTCCAGACTAGGACCAAACTGGGACCAGACCACGATTAAATCACCCCGTGCTCGGCCTGCGCGGGCCCGCGGCCCCGAGGGGGAGGCACGGCCCGGGGCGGCTCCATCCCGCTCCGTGTCGACGTCGCTTTTTGATCCTTCGATGTCGCCTCTTCCTATCATTGTGAAGCAGAATTCACCAAGCGTTGGATTGTTCACTCACTAATAGGGAACGTGAGCGGGGTTTAGACCGTCGTGAGACAGGTGAGTTTTACCCTACTGATGATGTGTTGTTGATAGTAATGCTGTGTCTCCGCTCCCCTCGCGCGTTCGGCGCTATATTGAGCCGTGCCCCCCCACGCTTCACTATCAACACATTCCATTGAAAATCTATGAAAGTTCGAGTGTTCAAACGAGAGAGAAATGCGAGAAAAGCCCAACTCCAGTCTGAGAAAAGCGTAGAATGTGTGTGGTGAGGCATTGACAGCCCTAAAACATGTAGAACAATTGCAAAATACAAAGTTGTCCTACCTCGTGGACCTCTCCCACCGCGGGCCACCTCTGGAACCTAACCCCGTGTGTGTTGATAAAGTGTATTTACATTTCGGGGCGTGCATCTGAGCGCGCATTAATTGAATTTTTGAGATTTCGCGTTTCGTAACTTGAATTTTCTTTCGTATCTGGAGACCAAAATTTGACGTGAAGGCGTTTCGTAACTTGGATTTTTCGTATGTAGAGTCTTTTGCAAGGTGAGGTACCACTGTATAAGTAAAAAATATTGCACTTTTCAAAATGAAGGAATTTAAAATTGATTCTGAACATCACTATGTCAAATCTAAAACCCCCTTCAGAAGTATAGCTTTAAATGACTATTTCCATGGAATCATGCAGGTGACGAGCTGTCTACAGAAGGTTACACACTGTACCTTTAATGCAACCATTCCACAACACTTCTTTAACCAAATTTTGTGGATCGTCCTGCCAGTGTCTACATATGCCGAAAGTCTGGAATAAGTTGTGTTGAGTTGCATCAGAAATCACACTTGCATTATTTCAAAGTGGATTAAATTCTCCTTTCAAGTTGTATTTAAGATTAGGTTTTAGCAGCCTGGCCTCATCTGATCCACATACGGCTAATTAAGACAGTCCTTTCATCTTAGTTTCTGTGATGATAAAAAATAAATAAATAAATAAAATCAATTAAGTGATCACATGGTCCAGAGTGCGAAAAATAATGCTCTGACCACAAAGGTCTCGAGCAGGGCGTTTCGAATGGGAGAAGTGAAGATTTAATTTGATTTTTTTTTTTTTGGAAGCTTTTTGAGGCTGAAACTCTCTTGGGTATATTTAAAGAAATAAAAACGGTAATCCAATGGACTTTAAGTGTACCTATCATTTTGAAACCATTGAATTGAATATGCTTATTTATTAGGGAGGAAAATACATGCGCTTTGTTTCTAAATACTGCAAATTATTTTATGTTTTGACTGCCTTACTTTAAAACTGAAAAATTAATAAAATTACTTAAAAATACTCAAGTGTTACTTTTTACATGTTTGTTTTTGTAATATGCTATATATCATTTTGAGTACAATTCCTGCCTTCTCTTCCCATCTTCTCTAAGCAAGTGACTTTGTGAGGCCTGTATCTGGGCTCCTATGTTACATTTTCTGCTCTTGTTCTCGGTGGAGATTGGTGAGGTCCAGATGACAGCCCAGCAGGTGTTAGCAATGGCCTTGTCCAGTCGACTCACATGTCTGAAGAAGTGTCCAGGGACATGACTAATCTCCTAATGAGACTAGCACACTGACACAGAACTACAGCCATACAGATCAGCAGCAGACTCAGGCCAGCTTCAAGTAGATAACAACAAAAACAAGTCTGTGGAGTCCTCAAACATCACATCAGAAAGGTGCACTGGATGTCACTTTTAGCTTGTTTCCCTGGAGAAGTTCCTAGAATGTTCCAGTGTATGGCATTAAACTGATCTTGCTCCATTGAGATGAGCAAGTAATGCTACCAGGCCAAGTTACAGGTACATTTGTAGAGGTGAACAGTTAGTATAAATGCATTTGTTTTTTTTTTGTTTTTTTTGTTTTTTTAAATTAGGGTTTAGGGTTTGTTTTTTTGTTTTTTTTAATGAGGCCTGTTGTCATAGTGTTTATTAAAGTCCTGAAAATAATAATATTATATAATTTATATAGTGCTTCACAGGACATTCAAAATAAAACAAAACAAAAGAAAAAGCTGCATTAAAGGTCCAGTGTGTAGGATTCGTGGTGCATAGGTGGATGGTGCTATTGCACTTCCTGTTTTAGCTACGGCAGACCTCGAGGGTCACCCGGGCGCGCCGTAACGCGGACAGCTCTCGTACCCGCGCACGAACGTGTGAAGCGCACCCGGCGCTGTGCGAGCCCTCACCGACAACTACGGTATAAATAAAACGCGGTCCCGTTCACTGTTTTGTTTTGTTTTTCCGCATGAAAGCACACATTCCCGATCATGTACCATGGCAATCTACATATCAAATGAAACCTTACAGTCTCCTCTTTTTGACTATGCAATTCATTTCCCAGCACAACAATCACTCCCCGAGCACATGGGGCTTTTATACGGAAAAGCACAAAACGAGGTTTGTTACTTAGCTTACCTTTGAAGGCTCTGGACAGGTCAAACTCTGTATTTCACCATAAACTTGCTCTCAATCTGTCCGTAAGGATCCAGCGAATAAAATCCAGTAAAACAATTTAGTCCAAAACACGTGTTAGATCCATTACGACGTCTGATCCGGCAGCATGCTTGTGTTGTTTACCCAAAACCACGAGCCTTGCCGAAGGCGAAGGCGGAGCCCAAATGTCCTTCTGCGGCTCTCGTATTCAAAATGGCTGCCTCTGCATGGGGAAGATCCCCCTTTTATGTGACTATATCTAAGTCCAAAAGAATACTTTGATTTCATGATGGAAGTGAAAAGGCTTGGAAAACAATGTATTTTTGAATGGGTATCTTCAATTTCAGTAATTAACGGGTAAAAATCTTACACACTGTCCCTTTAAAAAAAAAAATTAAATTGAATAAAAACACCTTAACTGAAAAAATGCCAGTGAGATAAGTTTAATTTAATGCAATAGAGTGGAATATTTCAATAACACTTCCATAGAGACAAGCAGATGTTGGACAACTCAATCAGAAAAGTTACTCAAAAAGTGCACATTTTAACACTAAACTGACTATTTATGTGTCTCATTGGAGTAAACTGATCCTTTTCATAACAGTTTAAAAACCTGCTACTATTGCGCTTTTCAGATTTTCTTTTCTCTTTTTCTCTTTTTTATTAAATCATTTTTCTTTCTACCTTTTGAACTGGGTGGGGCCAGCTCAACACCTAATAATGCGTAAGCCATAGTGGACAGCAACAGCACACGGAGCTCACCAAAAGGCTACAAAGGACACAAGGTAAGAAAGCAGGCCAGCTAATGATTGGTGCATTTTGTGTCAGGCATCTCCATGCGGTTGCCATCTCTACACAAAATGGGACCGGCACAAAAGGAAAGTGCTGGTTGGCATGACGACAGCCATTAAAGAGCTACTGGGCCCAATTATGAATGTTTGGTCAAATGTTCATGTAAGCACACACCCACATATGCACACAGAGACACGGCACAGGCGCATTCCCCAAAAGAAGATCCAGTCAGAGAGGTGAGCAAATGATACACGTGAACCCAAAATAATCCCTGGTTTTAATCTCACAGGTATGCAGTAACGTCCGGAAAACTCCCACTATGCATTTTACCAGACAACCACCATCTGGCGTTCGGTTTAAAAATGACCCACAAGGACTTATATCTGCTTCTGACCTCTGTTCCAAACTTCTCTATCACTGTGTTTATGCAGTTTTTAATAAAAGTAACAGTGAAATATCCTGCTCTGGCGTTCAGAAAATCTATGCAGGGATAAAGGTCCTATATTACACAAAACTGACTCTTGTGAGCTTTAAACCATGTTATAAAGTTGTTATCTCACACAAGTTTGAGTATCCCTTTATTATTAGTCTGTCTACATCTCCAAAGCTCAGAATGCTCCGTCCCACCTTGTGATGTCATGAAGTGGTAGTTTTCAGTTAACTGTCAGTCACCTTATACTTTTTGTTCCACAGAGATTGGCAATTCCAGGCTGACATTATCCACATTATTCCAATGAAGGTGTAAGGAGTTTAAAAAAAACAGTGGGGCACTTCCTGCATTACCACATGACATCACAAGGTTGAACAGAGTGTTCAGTTTCAGTGTGAGAGAAGGAATATTTTTGATTGTGTTTGTGTGAATGAAACAAAACACAACACAACACCAGGTTTGTTTTTTAAAGTGGAAACAATATTATAAAATACGTAGGTCAGAAAACTGCGTAATATGGGCCATTTAAAATAAAACCTGGGTTACCCAAGTTGGACTTAAAGGTGCACTGTGTAACTTTTTGGTTGGGGTGCGTGAAGAGTCCCTCAGTCGTCCAGGTAGAATCCATGATAAAAGAAGAAATTCAATTTGTCAACTGGACAAAGTTTGTTTGATCGAAAACGTTTCGCTGCTCATCCGAGAGGCTTCGTCAGTTCTGGTTCTAGTGCTGGTTAGACCCTGTTTATATCTAGCTGCAGGGAAGAGCTCACTACCCTGAATTCTTCTGAAACTATCTCAACTAATTTGTTTCTTTTGTTTTTCAAATTTCTCTGGCGTCTAGTTTAGCATACCTACTCAACCCTAACGACCGTCTCCACACCTCTGGCCCTGACCTGTCTGCCATATTGTTTATTTTGTCTGTTTTGACTTTGGTTTAAGAATGGAATTATAGATGGGAGACAAGTTATGTCTGACTCCCCCATTTCTGTTTAACGACGGATTCTCTTTTTTTGACAAAAATAGCCTCTTTAACTCCCCTCTCAAACCAGTTCTTTTCCCTGGCTAAGATCTGAACCTCACTGTCCTCAAAAGAATGGCCCGTGGCCTCTAGGTGAAGATGTACGGCAGATGAAGGTCCACTCTGGCACGCTCGTCTGTGTTGGTACATCCTCTTGTGAAGTGGCTGTTTTGTTTCTCCAGTGTAGCGCTCACTGCAGTCTTCACTACACTGAATGGAGTAGACCACATTGCTTTGTTTGTGGCTCGGTGTTTTGTCCTTTGGGTGGACGAGTTTTTGTCTTAAAGTGTTTGTGGGTTTGAAATAAACTGGGATTTCATGTTGTCTGAAAATCCTCTGTAGTTTTTCCGACATGCCGGCCAGGTAAGGAATCGCTACCCCTTTCCTCCTGGGTTCGGATTCTCTGTTATCTTGTTTCTTGCCCTTTGTTTCTTGTCTTGTCTTGTTTTTGGTTGGGGGTCCATCACCTGTTTCTATGGATATGTCATTGCTCTGCCTAGAATGTTCCACAGTATGACATTAAACAGCTCTACCTTACATGTATTCAAATACTGGTGGTTTTATAGCTCAGAATTATCTAGAAAAACAGGCATTCTGACTGTGAGTGGGCTCGCCTCTTCACAGATCTGACCTATAACTTGGTCTGGTTTGGTTTCCATGAAGATAGAAAGGTTTAATACCATACCGAGAAACATTCCAGACGAAGCAATAACATGTTTATGGAGAAAAGCATTTGACGATCCCTACACAATGCACCTTTAAATCCTTGGTACTTGTCTGCAGTGGGCTGGCTTCACTTCCTGTTCTGCTTTCTTTACATTATACAAAGACATAACTCGCCTACTCTTCAAAAACCTCGTCCGTATCACAGCCACATAAAAAATCCCCTGATGAAGCAAGATCCAAATGAGCTGTGCGCGTTGCAGTGGTCCATAAAAATAGATGGATTTCCAACTGGGGAACGATTAGACGTGTTTGGAAAGGGACAATGTTTACTCTGATATTCTCAGCATCTCATATTTTCTGTCTTTAGTTCCACTTTTGTGACAACTTTTCAACTATAAAGGAATGATTGTATTCTGCTTGTGTGCTATAGGAGGTGCGCAGACTTCTTGAAGCGTTCCTCCAGCTCGCGGCGTGGCCAGAGGGGAGAGAGGGGTGAGGGGGATGCAGTCAGAGCGCATACTCACCACCGGGAATTCACCTATTTTTAGAGAAGAGCCCCCTGGCTGTGCTGGGGAGCAGACATGTACCTGTGACTAATCCTAAGTACATGCAAACAAGGGCCACGCACTCTCACCTCAACACTGCACCCAGCCTGAGCTCCTGCATGCTAATGGCAACTAAAGCAGCAACTCTATAAGGTGAACTAGACTCGTGATAAAATACAGAGACACAATAGCATACACACAAGTTATTAAGGAGCAGCTCATAACAAACCGCTGTATGCATATTTATACATCTACAGCAGAATGTGAGCACCTTTATGTGGATTATGTGCTATCTTCACTCTGTGTGTACTTCTATATTACAAGTTGTTGATTAAGAATCAGAAATACTTTTGAATCTTGCTTCTTTTTTGCATAACATGTATATCTGTTTGTTGTATGCAGATTTATGGGAATTTGTGTACGTAAATGCTTTACGGCTGGGCAATGAAAAATAATATTCAAGATTATTTTTCTTGTGTTGACAGATTATAATTTTTGATTGCATTTTGTTTTATTTTATTAAAACAAATAAAACAGACTTTTAATCAGTTGAATTTCTTCCTCAACAGTCCGAAATTCTGATCCAAACCACATACTTAAAGGAAAAGTAATTTTTTTTTTACAATTTGAGCCTTCTTTCGGCAATAAAACAAGTAGTTTTACTCACCCATAGCAGTTTGGTGTCAATTGGAGCAGTATCGCAGAACTTATGTTGAGCCGTTCTGTTCTACTAATGATCCCGTATCCGTTAGCGTGAGTGCTCGGAGCATTACTTTGCGGTGTCCAAATAACACAAACTTTAGCACTTTTCAAATCACAGAAGATCGCTGTGTCAGGGTAGACTTTTAGTGGATTCCAAAACGGCCTGAAACCCGATATCCAGCTATAGTTTCATTTGATGACGTCATCAGAGAGGACAGTGCGCATGCGTGAACTCAGCTGTTTTGTAAACACCGCTAGTCCGAAAGAAGCTAACACCGCTCTGAACTTTACTTTTCTGTTGCGATATCGGGTTTCAGGCCGTTTTGGAATCTACTAAAAGTCTACCCTGACACAGCGATCTTCTGTGATTTGAAAAGTGCTAAAGTTTGTGTTATTTGGACACCGCAAAGTAATGCCCCGAGCACTCACGCTAACGGATACGGGATCATTAGTAGAACAGAACGGCTCAACATAAGTTCTGCGATACTGCTCCAATTGACACCAAACTGCTATGGGTGAGTAAAACTACTTGTTTTATTGCCGAAAGAAGGCTCAGATTGTAAAAAAAAATGTTACTTTTCCTTTAAGGAGGATTGGCTGTAGACCTCTTGATCATTGGCTATTAAAAATTACTCAATCTTGATTTGACTTTTAAATGCACTGTGCTAAAAGTTTGATGTTTTCTCTACTTCCAAAGTCCATAAAGTGGTTGTGGATGGGTCTGTGTATGTAAATCAGGCCTGGACATTTACCTGCTGACAGGAGCTGGACTGGTCTCTTGTGCACTGCACCAGGACAAGTCCAAGTGTAAAGTGCACACGGCCCCAAGAGGTGTTTTAGACAGCGACCTCTTCACCCCGAAACAAACCTCTGTTGCCACGGCATCTGCGCCACCACCTAACCCTTCCCCCCGGCTCTCACCTCTACAGTTAAAAAGGTCCCATCTAAATTTCCAAACCTGTAAAATATTCATTAGCACCAAAAAGGGAAAACTTTTAATACACATGAAACCAGACACGGCTGCCTTTGTTGTTGGTGCCTATCTCTTGCTCCCTTTCTCTCTCACACATAGTCCTCTCTGTGGTTCTCATGAATAATGAAGACCTATACAATCCAGTGGCTCAGATTGTCCCTGCAGTCGGATACAGCTCTCCTGTATTGATCAAATAAGGCTCCTTAAATAATTAAGCAGGCCTTTGTCATGCAAATGAGTGTCCACAGTGAGAGAGAGAGCCGTCTGCCCACTGCCCGCCCCACAGAGTTCATGTTAGGCCTTTACAAACACGCACAACTCCACCACCAAACTATTGTACAAGTATGTACCAAACTATTGTACAAGTATGTACCAAACTATTGTACATGTACATGTACATGTATTTACCACACTGTTGTACATGTATTTACCAAACTGTTGTACATGTACGTGTATTTACCAAACTGTTATACAGGGGGTCCTCGGGTTACGACGGTCTCGGGTTACGACGTTTCGTGGTTACGAACACGCCCCCATTAAAAAAAATATGTATATATTACGCGTCATTCCGTCTTACGCGGTTTAGCGTGGTAAGAGATGTAAACAAACGCGAACGGCGCGCGGCGCACGGCGGAAGAATACGCTCTGTTGTGGTTGTAGGGAGAAGAAGACAGCCTCATGTGCGTGCCCAATGTGGGCGGAAGTACCTGATGTGGGCTCTGATCTGCTCCTATGAAAGCGGCAGTGATATCCAAGCAGCGTAGTGGTCTAATTATTGAGATGGAAAGGTTATTGGTGCTTTGGTTGGAAGATCAAAGGCAAAATCCGACTTATGACGAAATTCGGGTTACGACGCGTCTTAAGAATGGATCAACGTCGTAACCCGAGGACCCCCTGTACATGTACGTGTATTTACCAAACTGTTGTACATGTACGTGTATTTATCAAACTGTTGTACAGGCATTTACCAAACAGTTGTCCATACATTATGATGAGGACAAAAGCAGACAAGAGCCCACGCACACAACACAATACAGTAAATAGCTTTATCTTCCATTTGTCTTCATCTTTCAGTGGCGAAAAAAAAAAAAAAAAGTTAATATGCAGAGAAAATGTGTTAAAATGGCCTTGAGTAAATTAGTGAATGTAAAAACAAAACAAAACAGAGACTTCAAAACACACAAAAAAAATCATTTAACTTATTTGTATCATAATTGTATGTTTTGAATTGCTAATGGAATGCAATCAAAACTTTAATTTGAAATTCTAAATTTAATATTCTATACTGAGGATTGATGTTGATGCCTTTCAGTAAAAACTCACAGCTTAAAGTTGAAATAATAAAAAGTTTTAATTTGTAAAGAACTTATTATGTACTTTTAAAAACTTGAAACATGTACTTTATGCATTTTCTTTATTCTCATAAGAAAACAGTTGTGGGAGAGTGGTCTAAACATGGCTTTCACCTCTGCTCCTTCTCTTCTTTACATTTGAGCAGAGCCTGGTTTCCTCTGTGCGTCACGTATCACTGTGGGTAATGGAGAAGATAAACCGTAGCGAGCAGGAAGCAGCAGCAGCGGCTCAGATAAAGAGACAAGGGCAGAAAGAACAGAGGAGGCATCATTTAAAAAGAGTTGACTTTACACAGACACTACAAACGCCAGAGATGAGATAACTGTGAGACACATTCATCCTACTCTTCAACACTTTTAGCAACACGGGTGCCTGTGAATGCGATCTGCCTAACAACTCTGTGGAAGACTTTTTTTTGTTTTTTATTGTGGAGATACTTTGCTGACTTTTATTTGGGATTTTAAGCATTGTAGTCGACTAAAGAAATTCTTGGTTGACTAAAGACATGTCATGGGCAAAACTATTATGTATCTCTTTGTATCTGACCCAAACTGCACTCACAAGACTACAACACAGGAGTTCATGCAAAAACTATTTACGCAGAATAAAGTACAGTGGTACCTCACCTTACGAAAGACCCAACAAACGAAAATTCCAAGTTACAAAACGCCTTCACGTTAAATTTTGGTCTCTAGATACGAAAGAAAATTCAAGTTACGAAACGCGGAATTTCAAAAATTCAAATAATACGATGCGCGCTCAGCCACACACATTATACGCTTTTCTCAGACTGGATTTAAACTTTTCTCACATTTGTCTCTCGTTTAAACACTCAAACTTTCATAGATTTTCAACAAAATGTATTAATAGTGAAGTGTGGGGGGAAGGGGGAGGGCGGAGAAGTGTGTGCGCGGACACGTGTGTGATAGCGCAGCATGACCCGGCGCGGGGCTGCGAGCAGGAGACCCGTGCTCAAACCGTGCCTCCTCTAGACCAGGTCTAAACCAGGTCTAAACCAGGATTAAACCACAGTGGCTCTTGCCTGCGTTCGTTCATGCGCTCGGACTGGCACATCCCCTCCCCTCCTCGCTGCTCGCCTCAGCTGTGACTCGTGAGGTACACCAGCAGAGCTAGCACGAAACCAGGAAATAGACCCGCACGCGGTGGTTTAATCCTGGTTTAGACCTGGTTTAGACCTGGTTTAGACCTGGTTTAGACCTGGTCTAGAGGAGGCACGGTTTGAGCACGGGTCTCGTGCTCGCAGCCCCGCGCCGGGTCATGCTGCGCTATCACACATGTGTCCACGCGCACACTTCTCCGTCCTCCCCCCCACGCATGCAGTCGCTGCTCGCCTCAGCCGTGACCTGTGAGGTACACCGGTGCTGCTGCTAAAAGCAGAGCTAGCACGAAACCAGGAAATAGACCCGCACGCGGCGCTTTCATCCACCTGGTCTATTCCTGGTTTAGTCCAGGTCTAGACCTGGTCCAGTCCTGGTTTAGTCCAGGTTTAGACCTTGGTCTAGACCTGGTTTTTCCACGTTTAGTCCTGGCTCTACAGTCTCAGGACGCAGAACACAGTGTTACACTATAAAAAAAAGTTACACTAAAAAAAACAACAACCTTGGAACGGGGCTTTGGAACGAATCAGGCTTTTTTCCATTGAAATAGCTGCTCAACTTACGAAAAATTCACGTTACAAAACCACTTCTGGAACGAATTAATTTCGTAAGGTGAGGTACCACTGTACAAGGAAACAATGTACAGTATGTATATGAAGACAGATTAAAGGTGCACTGCGTAACTTGTCTGGTAGAGGGTCCATCACCAGCTTTTCTCCATGGAGACGTTGCCTGGAATGTTTCACAGTATGGCATTATGCTTATTTATCTCTATGGCGACAGCAGCTGACGCTATAGGGCAGCGTGACATGTCAGATCTGCAGAGAGGCGAGCCCACTCACACTAAAAATGCAAGTTTTTTGTCAATAAAAAAACATGTTATTGAGTAAATGCAAGATGGATATAGAGTATTTAATGCTATACGGGACATTCCAGACATCTCCATGGAAACAAGAAGATGGCAGGCCCTCCACAAGGAAAGCTACACAGTGCACATTTGAATCTTTTTCCATATAAAGACAAAGAAATACCATACTGCACATACGTACTCCTTTGTCCCGTATGAATCCTTATCAACTACATACAATGATTAGTCGACTAATACAAGTTTTGATTGACTAAGATACCATCGACCGATTAAATAAATGAACTACAACCCTTGAGAATTTGTCACTATCCCACTAGCAACCTCCAATTCACAACTTTTCAAACCACAGTGTGAAGCACCTAACTACATGTGCCACTTTTCTTTATTATGTTAAATGTTAAATATTATCCTATTTTCTGATCTATGTTATAATGTTGTTTCCTCATTAAAAACATACCTGGACTTGTGTTTGCTGTGTTTTCATTCATGCATGCTTGAGAAATCCTTCTTTAACCCTCCGGTCGTGTTCGCCTCCAGCCCCCTACTTTAGTGTTCCCGGTCAAAATTGACCGGTCTGTTTTAACTGCTCTTAAATTAGCACAAACATTTTTTTTTCCACACCAATTTTTTTATTAAGCATTCTTTAGTTGAGAACAATGTTTCAAAGTAGTGTCTAACAACAATTTATAGAAGTAAACATTAAATAACATCAGTTAAAATACAATTGGGCACTGAAAATGAACTACAAAATGAACATATAATACAAAAAATAAATGGAATACCAAACACCAAACTCAACAGGGTGTGTGTGTGTGTGTGTGTGTGTGTGTGTGTGTGCATGTGTGTGTGTGTGTGTGTGTGTGTGTGTGTGTGTGTGTTTTCATGCACATGAGTGGCATGTGACACTCAGGTCAGAGTGGGCCTTGCAAACATAAGCATGACATTAGCAGCATGTCAGGCTCGTTTTGATGTCTCTAGGGGCATAGAGGCCACAACGCTTCCTTTTCTGCCCATGTCCTTGTTGGGGGAGAGCAGCCAGGGCTGGGGCTGGAGCTTGCATGCTCCTAACCAGACTGGCGGAGGCTGGTGTGCGGGGAATGTGCTGGCGTTGCTGTATAAGAGGAGTCACCAAAGCGAGGAAAAGTCTCCTCTTGAAACTTTTCCCCTGATTCCAGGTTGGGTCGATTGCTGTCCACACCACATACGCGTTGAAAGCTAACACATCCAGGATGTTGTGGAACAGTGCCACAGGCCAGCAAGCCGTCATCCGCTTACAGGTGTATGTACCAGTAAGCTGCAATAAAGGAACAATAAATAATAAGAGATTAGGAACAATATTCAATCTGTCATACACAAAATGCTGATTCACCTAGATAAAAATAAAATAAAATGCATGATGAGACTTTACATTACCTTATCAAGGCAGTCAATGCCTCCCTTGTTCTTGTTGTAGTCCTGGATCATCAGGGGCTTCCTGTCCTCTGTGGCGCTGATAGCGCCGTGTTTGTATACTGTGCTCATCAGGATGACATTTCTGTTCTTCTTGGGAACGTATGACACAAGTGTGAGTGTCAGTGAATGCAAATTGTGATGAGAGTGCCTGTCTTCCTCTGGTCGATACCAGCGCAGGGGGAAGTTCGGGCTTGTTCTTCTTCACTGTCCCTACCATGGTGAGCTTTCTTTTCAGTAGCTCCTGACCAAGAGCATGTGGTGTGAAGAAGTTGTCACATGTGATATTATGTCCTTGGAGACCGGTTGTCATGTCCAGCACAACACGCATACCCTGGTTTGTATGTCTGTGTATGTGTGTGTGTGTGTGTGTAGGTGTGTGTGTGTGTGTGTGTGTATGTGTGAGAGCTGGGGCAGTGTGTATGGGGATGTTTTCTGTATGTTGAATGAATTTACTCTGAATACCCATTCATTTCCTATGGCGGTCACTTTTGACCGGGAACACCACAGGTGTAACAAGGTTGATTGAAACACTCAAAATTTAACGAAATAGGTGATCATCACTTTTATATGTTCAAGTCCACAGTGTGGAGGATATCATAAGGTCTTGAGGTAATCAGATGAAAAACATAATATTTATGAACATTATAAGTTGTAAAACGGTCAGATTTGACCCGAACACGACAGGAGGGTTAATAGTCTGTCTACATCTCCACAGCTCAAAATGCCGTTCCACCTTCTGATGTCACAACTACCGTTTTATCTTCAGTTCAGACATAGGAAATTTCAGGGCTGAAATGATCCAAATGATTTTAGTGAAGGTGTATAGATGTAAAAAACAAACAAACAAACAAAGAAAAAACACATAGTGAAGCACTTCCTGCATTACCACATAAGAGCTCAGCCTAAATATGCAGGGCTTGTGTGTTGAACATGTGTGAACAGCATTATAACATGGCTTAAAGCTCGCGAGAGGCCGTTCTGCCTAATGTCGGACCTTTAAATAAGACTGCCTCGCCAGTACAAGCTTTTTTCATGAGTCCTTCCTCTCTGGCTCTGGCTCCTCTCTCCATAAAAACACAGATTTAACCCAGCGCTGTCGTGCACGGCTCATGCTGAAAGCTGTAAGTGGAGATTTTATTGCTAATTAAATGTTAATTTTACTCTGCATAGCTAGCGTCCTCATCTGCTCCCTGTGCATGTGCATATGTGTGCTAATGATAGGTACCTGCTGCTAATGTACCATGTATCTGCAGAGTACATACTGGTATGTACTCTGTGTGCAGTACAACAGTGTATATATATATATATATATATATATATATATATATATATATATATATATATATATATATATATATGTGTGTGTTTTAATACTATAGTAACTTTCTCTCCTTTCTCTTGTCATTGCTATTCTGTATTAACAATGAGTCCTGATAATTATTAATTATTTCTTTTTTATATACTGGTAATTTGGTATTGCAAGTATTACTGTTCTTTTAGGATTATGTAAAAGGAAAAACAGAGTTCATGTTATAAGGGCTATATATTGGTGAAGTAAACATAGATGATAAATGTTAAAGGAAAAGTAACGTTTTTTTTTTACAATCTGAGCCTTCTTTCGGCAATAAAACAAGTAGTTTTACTCACCCATAGCAGTTTGGTGTCAATTGGAGCAGTATCGCAGAACTTATGTTGAGCCGTTCTGTTCTACTAATGATCCCGTATCCGTTAGCGTGAGTGCTCGGGGCACTGATTTGCGGTGTCCAAATAAACAAACTTTAGCACTTTTCAAATCACAGAAGATCGCTGTGTCAGGGTAGACTTTTAGTAGATTCCAAAACGGCCTGAAACCCGATATCGCAACAGAAAAGTAAAGTTCAGAGCGGTGTTAGCTTCTTTCGGACTAGCGGTGTTTACAAAACAGCTGAGTTCACGCATGCGCACTGTCCTCTCTGATGACGTCATCAAATGAAACTATAGCTGGATATCGGGTTTCAGGCCGTTTTGGAATCCACTAAAAGTCTACCCTGACACAGCGATCTTCTGTGATTTGAAAAGTGCTAAAGTTTGTGTTATTTGGAGAGCGCAAAGTAATGCCCCGAGCACTCACGCTAACGGATACGGGATCATTAGTAGAACAGAACGGCTCCAACATAACTTCTGCGATACTGCTCCAACTGACACCAAACTGCTATGGGTGAGTAAAACTACTAGTTTTATTGCCGAAAGAAGGCTCAGATTGTAAAAAAAAAAAAACGTTACTTTTCCTTTAATATTGAAACCAAACCATAAATTAGTTTGTATCTATAATCATGGAAGGCAAAAGGAGGAATTCAGTTTGTCAACTGGACAAAAGTTTCTTTGGTCGAATACGTTTCTCAGCTCATCCAAGCTGCTTCTTCAGTTCTGGTCAGACGCTGGTGGACACTGCCTATATCTGTCTGAAGGGAGAAGCTAACTACAATGAAATTACTTTGAAACTACTACACCTACTTGTTTTCAGTACTTTTGTCCAGTTCACAAATTAGAATTTCTCCTTTTGCCATGGATTCTACCTGGACGACTGAGGGATTCTACACACATTATAATCATGGAAGTTTATAATTCAACCTTCTTCAGCTCAAATCTTATAATATTGCAAAAAATAACCAAAAAATTCCCATTACTGCAAAGAACACGTAAACAGATGATAAACCTTGATTGGCCAAACAATATTGTTCCGTCTTTCATGCATTGACTGTCGATATAGTAATAATAGTGAGAGCAATACTGACTGAACTCTTGCGCATTTCTTTTGATGATTTCCTTTGTGTGAAAAAAGCTACATAAATAAAATGCACGTAGTTACTTTGTATTGATTTGTATTGTGATTTTACCTGGTACAAACTGTGCTATACAAATAAACTTGCCTTGAGATAATATATAATATAAGTTTAACCAGTAAAGCAAAAAATGAAGTTTGAACAAGGAAAACAATTACATTTTAGGACTGCCAGATTTTAAACTGCCAACTGTTTTATATAAAAACACTAACAATCATTAGTTTGTTCAGCTACTGCTAGAAACTTAGTTTTATGATTGTACTTTTGAATATAAAGTTTTTCATAGTCTATACTTGCACCACACAATCATTTTAAACCAAGTTTGTGAGCAAAAGTCTCAGCTTTGTCTCTTTGATCCCTAGTGTTTCTTTATTATTCTGTCCTCATTTGTGATATGCTTGGTGACAGACAGTCTGTTATAGCATACAAATACATCTCTGCTCAGTTTTGTTCATGAAAAGCTTATAATGAATTTGATACAAAAAACACACACACACACAGAGGACATTTTAATCTTTGCAGCCTCCTGTGGTGGTATTGCTTTCCTTCTTTCACTGTCTCTAATTATCAGTCGCCCACTAACTGTATGGAACAGATTGGCGCCAAAGGAGAGAGAGGAGAGAATGGAGATTGCCACCGGGAAACAGGCCTGGCAGATACTGAAAGATCACATCTCAGTAATAGAGACAAGACTGTCGCCACCTGTGTTTGCCAGTCTCCACCTCGCACCACAAAACCTACGCCATTTCTTCAGGACTGGCAACGCCGCTACATGAATCTTCCCATAAAACGCTTTTCAGCTAGAGTTATTATATTTTGAGCAGTCTCTCCAAGACTTTTAATGGCAAAACTAAAGGGAAAACAGCAAATGTTATCATGGAATAAACATGGTGGCTTAGTGAACAGTTCTTTCGCCCTATAGCAAGAAGGTTCCAGGTTTGACTCAAATCCTCCAGCTAAAGTAGTCCTGAGTTTGCCTGGAAGAATCCATGACTCATCGCTGTACCAGCGAGTGAGTCTGGTAACGTTTGATCCACAGAATGCGCTGCGGTTGCGCGTAGACAGACAGCTAAGTGAACCAATCAGAGATTGCGCCATCTTGATTCAAAACTGAGGCGGAACTTCCGCTGCCTAAGAGTGACTTTGCGGGCAAAGGCGGGTGCACTGACGTCACCATCTTTGAACGAATCAGAATCACGGAGTCCGTTTGTAACCGGAGGAGCGAGAGTGGATGGAGAGTGTCCAAATGGTATCGCGGTGTATAGGAAATACAGAGAGATATCATTTGGCTGGCCAGGTAAGTCCTGAGTAGCTGAACTATAGTAGCTCAAATATAAAATACAAAATGGACATATCTTGAGTTTTAGAACATTAGCTGGATCTACATTTTTTAAAAAATTACTGGTAATACTAAAGAATTTAATATTATGCCATGTTCAAAATGACATTCTATGTTCTAAAAAGTGTTTTTTTTTTTCTTCTAAGAATCAAAATAGAGTTTGAAAATTTACTAATAAATAGTATTAAAGGTACAGTGTGTAGGATCCGTGGCGCATAGGTGGTGTAGGTACCATGCACTTCCTCTTTTGGCTACGGCAGACCTCGAGGGTCACCCGGGCGCGCCGTAACGCGGACAGCTCGCGTACCCGCGCACCCGGCGCTGTGTGAGCTCTCGCCGACAACTACGGTATAAATAAAACACGGTCCCATTCACTGTTTTTTTTTCTTTCCGCATGAAAACACACATTCCCGATCGTGTACCATGACAATCTACACATCAAATGAAACCTTACAGTCTCCTCTTTTTGACTATGCAATTCCTTTCCCGGCACAATCACTCCCCGAGCACAAGGGTTTTTTATACGGAAAAGCACAAAACGAGGTTAGCTTACCTTTGAAGGCTCTGGACAGGTCAAACTCTGTATTTCACCATAAACTTGCTCTCAATTTGTCCGTAAGGATCCAGCGAATAAAATCCAGTAAAACAATTTAGTCCAAAACACGTGTTAGATCCATTACAAGTCTGATCGGGCAGCATGCTTGTGTTGTTTACCCAAAACCACGAGCCTTGCCGAAGGCGAAGGCGGAGCCCAAATGTCCTTCTGCGGCTCTCGTATTCAAAATGGCTGCCTCTGCATGGGGAAGATCCCCCTTTTATGTGACTATATCTAAGTCCAAAAGAATACTTTGATTTCATGATGGAAGTGAAAAGGCTTGGAAAACACTGTATTTTTGAATGGGTATCTTCAATTTCAGTAATTAACGGGTAAAAATCTTACACACTGTCCCTTTAATAATAATATAATGATTGAATAATGCATTAATTAGCAAAGCATATAAGACTTAGTCCTAGACAAACTTTATTGATCCACAAGGGAAATTATTTGGACACATTAGCACACTCATCACAATATATTATTACAACAGAGCAAAAATATAAATGGTAATAATAAATTCAAAATAGGTAGCAAAAATAGCAAGAGACTAGTGTTAAATAAGGCAATATTATATAAATGTATCTACACCGCATTATGTGTTTACAATTTTAATAGAAACCTCTCTTTCTTTTCTCGCAATACAAAAAAGTTCAAGGATTAAAATTAAGAGACAAACAGAATCCAAACTCAGTCAGCGCCTGCATTTTCCTCCCCGTCTACGTAACCGTAACAACACCGGTAAATGACTTCAAATTGGGAATGGGAAAGTGGCCGGTTGACATTTGCGTAGATTTTTGTCAATAAGCCTTGTCACCTACCCCACTTGGTCCAATGTTAAACAGCAGCGAAAACCTTGATTTAATTACAACTTCAGATCCGCATCTCGCCACTGTCACTCAATCGCCAGGCAACAAATGTCAGAGTGACTGCCACGGGAACCATGATTAAGGGCATGGGGGCTGGAAACGTCTCCTACTTCTCTCACCAAAACAGTGGCAGGGAAAGTTTATTTCTCCTGAAAAGGTGACAACATGGCACAGGATTTTACTACTCATGCTCTGTAATTACACAGCGTCTAATAATTAAAACGTCATTAAATTATCAACTTCATCTCCCACTTTGCTGCTTAGTTCAAATGATTTAAATTTTTTTTTTTTTGGTATAAATACGCTCCAAATTACAATCCAATTCCATTAATATCTTGTTTTATTTTATATTACAATCTCTTTAGTTTAAATTCAGATCCTATTTGCACATTGAATAAGCTCTACCCACAGGGCCCAGTGTTCACTCATCCAGTTATTCCTGAAATCTGATTTTTCTTTTCAGTTTCACAATATTTAATCATTTGTGTTCCAGCATCTACTTATTGTGCAATTATTATGTATATTGTGTTATATCTATAATTATTTAAATGAGTAGAGATATTTGGGAGTTTTTTGTTGTTGTTTGCACACATTAAAAAGTTGAGATGTTGTTACGTTGTCAGAATGTTTCACAGTATGGCATTAAACCTTTCTGTCTTTATGGAACCCAAACCAGACCAAGTTACAAGTCAGATCTGTGAAGGGGCAGCCCCGCTCGCAGTCAGAACGCCTGTTTTTCTAGGTATTTTTGAGCTATAAAGCTCCACTCTATCCAAAGTGACCAGCAGACTTTATTCCCCCAGCTCTTCCTGACACTTCTGTTCTAGAGCAGACACGCACACACACACACACACACACGCACACACACACACATGCACACACACACACACACACACGCACGCACACAAAACATGCACAAACACCATACTATTAGGGAGGAAGCATGGGGGCACTTCCGGCTCCGTCGACTCTAATTGAGTTTATATTGGAAAATGGTTACCCCTCTCTCTGCCGTTTGGTCTTAAAGGTCCCATGGCATGAAATTTTCACTTTCTGAGGTTTTTGAAAGTTAATGTGAGCTCCCCTACCCTGTTTAGGGCCCCCCCCCCATGGTTAAAAGTTGCGAAATGTCTAAACTGAGTATTTGCGATCCTTTTCTGTGTTAGAAAAAAACACAGCTCAAACAGGCGATTCTCAACAAGGCACCTTATTGACGTCAGCTCGAAAAATGCAGCTCCACCCCCGTCTGTATCTACTCAGCGTCTCTGTAAATCACGCCCAGAGAGTTTGGACTGCGAATGCGCTAGGCAATGCGAAATGCGTTTTTTTATTTGCCTGGAGGCACGTCCGAGTGTTTCTAGGCTCGGAAGTCCTTTATCTGAGCCTCTGGACCTTTGAACAGCAGTGGTTTCATTTTATTTTCTGTGGAAATGTGTTTATTTTTCAATGGAACGCTTCTCATCTCTTCTCCGCGCAAAAACGCGGAAATGGATCAGAGGGCACAGCTGAGAGCTGAGAGCGGAGAGTTTGGCCACGCTCCCACCCTCTACTATAGGCCATCTCTTTTCTCCTCATTTGCATTCAAGCAACAACGCCCAGAATGGAGTGTTCAGAGAGAGAAAAATGACTCTTTCTCATCTTATCTCTGTTTCTCATGCACTGAGTGTTGATTTTGAAGAAGGATTCATTTACAGTATTAGGGAACCATTAAGGAGCCATATAAAAGCATCAAGAAGTACCATGTCATGGGACCTTTAAAATATTCATATTAACCCACTCTAAAGTACATGATCCTGGTGGTTTTATTTCACTGTTTTGTCTGTAGATAAATTCCCTTTCCTAATATGGAACTTCAAATTTACCACTATGACTGCTAGCCTTGTGAGCTTCATTTGACTGGAGCCGAACGCTATGGTGACATCACACTGCCTTAGTCCACTTCTTTATACAGTCTATGACAAACACGCACACGTGGATCTTTGCCATGATGCAGCAGAGGCAGAACTTTCACTGCCACATCGACATCTCCCCAGGACAGGGAAAGTAAATGAACACCAGTGATTTGTGTGTGCGTGATTTGTGCGTGTGTGAATTGTGTGTACGTGTGGCAGTGGGGAAAGCACAATGTGTTTAGCTGTAAAGCTCTTGTGTCAGCTCTGCAGGCACACAGAGCACCGGGCCCATACAAATAGGGCGCCTCAGGGCCTGCTTCCTCTAATACAGCCTGACTATCAGCAACAGATGACAGGACGAGAGAGGGACGACAGGGGAACAAAGGCCTGTGAGATGTGTCTCGACCCAGAGAGACACTCACTGTTTGATACACACACCGGCCATAATATTAGGACCACCTGCTAGTCACTGTCAGGGGGTCCTGCCAACAGTCTACAGTCACAGTATTTTGAAGTGTATATATATCTGCAGTCAGTAAGGGGATAAGCAATACAGTGGTACCTCACCTCCTTCACGTTAAATTTTGGTCTCTAGATACGAAAGAAAATTCAAGTTACGAAACGCAAAATCTCAAAAATTCAAATAACACGCGCTCAGCCACACATTATACGCTTTTCTCAGACTGAATTTAAACTTTTCTCACATTTGTCTCTCGTTTAAACACTCAAACCTTCATAGATTTTCAACAAAATTATTAATAGTGAAGTGTGGGGGAAAGGGGGAAGGGGGAGAAACTGCGCGCGGACACGTGTGTGTGATAGCGCAGCATGACCCGGCGTGGGGCTGCCAGCAGGTCTAGACCTGGACTAAACCAGGACTGGACCAGGACTAAACCTGGACTAAACCGGGTGGATTAAAGCGCCGCGCGCGGGTCTATTTCCTGGTTTCGTTTCGAGTCACGGCTGAGGCGAGCAGCGAGGGGGACCGCACGCAGTCTGAGCGCATGAACGAACGCATGCAAGAGCCACGGTGGTCTAGACCAGGTCTAGAGGAGGTCTAGAGGAGGTCTAGAGGAGGCACGGTTTGAGCACGGGTCTCGTTCATGCACTCAGACTGCGTGCGGTCCCCCTTGCTGCTCGCCTCAGCCGTGACTCGAAAGGAAACCAGGAAATAGACCCGCGCGCGGCGCTTTAATCCACCTGGTCTAGTCCTGGTTTAGTCCAGGTTTAGTCCAGGTTTAGACCTTGGTCTAGACCTGCTATAGTCCATGTTTAGTCCTGGGTCTACAGTCTCTAGGCAGAACACAATGTTACACTATAAAAAAAAGTTACACTATAAAAAAAAAACTTGGATCGGGGGCTTGGAACGAATCAGGCTTTTTCCATTGAAATAGCTACTCAACTTACAAAAAATTCACTTTACGAAACCACTTCTGGAACAAATTAATTTCGTAAGGTGAGGTACCACTGTAATATTGAAAACAAAACATATAGCAGAATTATTCCCCCCCAAAAGTATTTTAGATGTGCAATATTTAAAAAGCTGCAATAAATAAAAAAGAATAAGTAGTAATTGAGTATGTGTATATATAATCACACAGAAAAATAACCCACATTTTCCCATTAGTACAAATATAAAGGATAAATATTGACCCCCCAAAGTTATTGTTCTGTCATGTATTGAATAATAAGTCGATATAGTATTTATTGTGTCAGGCCCAACATCTGCTCAAAATTCATCTACATTAGCTGGTGAAGACACACACTCGCTTCCTTGTGCATCATCTTTGGAAATTCACAGAAGTTTATGCCCTTGATCACGCTTGATAAATAATGAGAACTCCAACAAAGTAAAATTGCACATTTAGTCAAAGTCTTGCTGTTACTTTCTTCTAAAATGACTGAAAACTAAATGTTCACCTGTTGCATAACATATCCCACCCGCAAGCATGTCACTAGGCCTGCACCTGCCAGCTCAGTAAAAGAAAAAGTAAAGTGTATCAGATTTGAAACAAGAGTCACTAGTGTTAAACATGTAAAGGTACCTAACTGAGGCTACTGAGCTTAAAATCATCGTCATGAACATTAGAACGTGCTGATGCGGACGTGGACAGCCATGTTGATCCCAGGATAAGGAAACCAGCATCCACATTATTGAAGTGTGAATGAAACAATGAGGAACACTTCCAGTAGTCCGCATGCTTGTCTCCATGGAGAGTTATTTGTCTGGAATCTCTATATGGTATTTAACACATACATCTTGCCTGTACTGAATAACATGGGCTGTTAACGACCTAACAACTTGTATTCTTACTAGCCTCTCCACAGATCTGACATGTAACTTGGGTCTGTGCCACTTACTGTCTCCGTAGTGATAAATACGTTTAATGTCATACAATATTTCCATGGACCCTACACCATGGAAAGTTACACAATGAACCTTTAAAGTGAATTTGACATACAGTAAATAATGTTTTGCCAGTGTAGTGTAAGTGTCATAGCTCTGAATAAGTACATTAGAGACACAGAGGGGAAAGTGAAACAGAAGTGGCGAGGCAACACTGCATGTTTACAGTGAGGGTACATGTAATGAGCCTGTGCATTATGGATGCATGATGAGAACAGTGTGGGAGTATTAATAATGATGTTATGTTATTACAGTCTGACTAGAAACACACACACACGCACATATACACACCACAAACAACTTCTCAATTCAAATTCTGAAAAGTTCAATCACTCGTCCATGTTCAACAATGAGAAAAGGAAGACAAAAATACATATACAGTGGTACCTCTCCTTACGAAATTAATTCGTTCCAGAAGTGATTTCATAACGTGAATTTTTCGTAAGTTGAGCAGCTATTTCAATGGAAAAAGCCTGATTCGTTCCAAGGCCCCAATCCAAGTTTTTTATAGTGTAACATTGTGTTCTGTGTTTCTCACATTTGTCTCTCGTTTAAACACTCAAACTTTCATAGATTTTCAACAAAATGTATTAACAGTGAAGTGTGTGGGGGGGGGGCAGGAGGGGGGAGAAGACTGCGCTCTGACACGTGTGATAGCATGACCCGGCGCGGAGCTGACAGCAGACCAAGGTCTAAACCTGGACTGGACCAGGACTAAACCAGGACTAAACCTGGACTAAACCAGGACTAGACCAGGACTAGACCAGGACTAGACCAGGACTAGACCAGTTGGATTAAAGCAGCGAGGAGGGGACTGCACGCAGTCTGAGCGCATGAACGCATGAACGAGACCCATGCCAGGTTTAGTCCTGGTTTAGTCCAGACCACCGCGGCTCCTCCTGGTTTAGTCCAGGTTTAGTCCTGGTTTAGTCCAGACCACCGCGGCTCCTCTAGACCTCCTCTAGACCTGGTCAGGTCTAGAGGAGGTCTAGACCACCGCGGCTCTTGCATGGGTCTCGTTCATGCGCTCAGACTGCGTGCAGTCCCCTCCTCGCTGCTTTAATCCACCTGGTCTAGTCCTGGTTTAGTCCTGGTCCAGTCCTGGTTTAGTCCAGGTCTAGACCTGCTGTCAGCTCTGCGCCGGGTCATGCTGCGCTATCACACACGTGTCAGAGCGCAGTTTTCTCCCCCCTCCCCTTTCCCCCCTACACTTCACTATTAATAATTTTGTTGAAAATCTATGAAAGTTTGAGTGTTTAAACGAGAGACAAATGTGAAAAAAGTTTAAATCCAGTCTGAGAAAAGCGTATAATGTGTGTGGCTGAGCGCGGATTATTTGAATTTTTGAGATTTCGCATTTCATAACTTGAATTTTC
The DNA here is from genome assembly GCA_036785185.1 of Paratrypauchen microcephalus. Taxonomy (NCBI): domain Eukaryota; kingdom Metazoa; phylum Chordata; class Actinopteri; order Gobiiformes; family Gobiidae; genus Paratrypauchen; species Paratrypauchen microcephalus. Next base: position 206,515 of record JAVJIX010000062.1, on the reverse strand, counting down.
TTTCGTATCTAGAGACCAAAATTTACCGTGAAATTTTGTTTCAGTTTTAAAACATATAACCATTTCTCATAATCATTAGCTTACGCAGAGTAGTATTTTGTCCTATATTCATAGCGTCACATTTGTTTCTAAATTGCAATATATACAAATTTTGTATATATAGCAATTTACTTGCCTGGAAGAATCCATGACTCATCGCTGTATCAGCGGTGAGTCTGGTAACGCTTGATCCACAGAATGCGCTGCGGTTGCGCGTAGACAGACAGCTAAGTGAACCAATCAGAGATTGCGCCATCTTGATTCAAAACTGAGGAGGAACTTCCGCTGCCTAAGAGTGACTTTGCGGGCAAAGGCGGGTGCACTGACGTCACCATCTTTGAACGAATCAGAATCGCGGAGTCCGTTTGTAACTGGAGGAGCGAGAGTGGATGGAGGGTGTCCAGATGGTATCGCGCTGTATAGGAAATACAGAGAGATATCATTTGGCTGGCCAGGTAAGCAATTTACAATAAAAAGTAAAAAATAATGTTGAGAGTGGACACAATAGTCAGTAGGTTGTGCCCTTTTACATTTTTCATTTTCAAAAGTAAATTCTATAGCTTTAATTTGATCATATTTCTTGCGGGTTGAATTCCACTTAAACTGACAGAGTAGTGTATAGGGGAAGCAGAGACAGAGTGGAGTTTTTGGAATGACAACGTTTACAAAAGTGCACTTCTTCCCTGAGAGTGCAGTTGAAACCTGTCTGGCTGTAAGCAGAGTCCCTGGCATATCTCCTCCGCTTAGGCTCCATACAGTAGTGACAAACTCGATCTCCTTTTAGCAGCCCAGCAGAATGAAAAATGTAACCAATTCTGTTTGAAAATAACATTTATATCTGAGTGATGTAAAGTCATTTCATCTGCTGTCATCGCGGAGCCCGCTCATTCAGCTCTTTCTCTGACTGCTACATCCAATTCACTTTATTCAGGTCTGTTTAACCATGCAGGGTTTGTGCATGCTTTCCAAACATCAATGGGATTCAATCAGCAGTACTCTAGTAAGTAAATGTAGCTCTAGCCCAACAAATCATTGCAACTGCATCTTGTATTTTCTATAATGTATGTAAAGTCACGATATGGAGCAACAGTAGCTCAGTTTGTTCAAATCCCGCTCTCGACATAAACATCATTGCTCGAGAGCTCAAATCCACTGACCCACAAATGACAATGTGATTCCAGATCTCACAGATGAATGCTGTTGTGTCCTTGGGCAAGACACTTAATCCACCTTGCCCCATTGTCTCCCATTGCGGTATATAAAATGTGATTAATAGAGATACACACGTGGACATAATTGTTGGTACCCGACAATTAAAGGTCCCATGACATGGTACTTCTTGATGCTTTTATATGGTGCCTTAATGGTTCCCTAATACTGTAAATGAATCCTGCTCCAAAATCAAGACTCAGTGCATGAGAAAGACACATGTACACACTCAGAGTCAGAAAATCTCTCTCTGAACAACTCATTCTGGGCCTTGTTGCTTGAATGCTGTTTTAGCGGTGCACTGTGCGCTGTCTTCCACTTCAGCGTTTTAAGCGCGGAGGAAGAAAGGAGAGGCATTTCAATGAAAAAAACACATTTTCACAGAAAATAAAATTAAACCACTGCTGTTCAAAGGTCCAGAGGCTCAGATAAAGGACTTCCGAGCCTAGAAACACTCGGATGTGCCTCCAGGCAAATAAAAAAAACGCATTTCGCATTGCATAGCTCCTTCGCGGTCCAAACTCTCTGGGCGTGATTTCCAGAGACAGGGGGTGGACATCCAGACGGGGGTGGAACTGCATTTGCATTTCTTTTTTTGATGTGACGTAACATAGTTGCCTTGTTCAGAATCGCCCGTTTAAGCTGTGTTTTTTTCTAACGCAGAAAAGGACCGCAAATGCTCAGTTTAGACATTTCGCAACTTTTAGCCATGGGGGAGGGGCCTAAACAGGGTAGGGGAGCTCACATTAACGTTCAAAAACCTGAGAAAGTGATAATTTCATGCCATGGGACCTTTAATGAAAGGGACAAACTCACAATGGTCACATAAATAACTTGAATCTGACAAAAGATTAACATGTTCCTTTGTTCACATTATTTTCAGTCTTTTCTAGGGGTACCATCATTTTTTTCCAGGCCTGTTTCATGAGTTTATTTTTTTAAATAATTCTGTTGAAACATGGTTGAAAAGCAATGTCTGACTTTCATTGGTTAAATTTCATAGAATTTTTATTTATTATTACTTTTGTCAGATGTCGGGGGGGGGGGGGGCTCTCACAATCGCTCTGGGGCAGGGGTCGGCAACCTTAAATACGCGATATACAGAACAGCTGCATTAAAAACACATTCATATTTGAGTCCTCAGTGCAAAAAAAAAGAATGTAGTCTTTGTTGGAAGTTTCTTTCTTGTTCAAACTGTCTGCCTGGAGCTACTGTGGCAAGAAAATTTCTCCTGTGTGAGATCAATAAAGCCTTATCTTATCTTTCTTTTTTGTTTTAATGTTAATGAAGGATCCAGTGTTATGCAGAGGTGTACTAATACCAATTTTCTAGACAAATAATACTATTTATAGTCGCGCACAGGGAGGGCGGCGTGAAATTTTTTCTTCTTCCTGGGGGGGCGTCACAGAAAATAATTGAGAAGCACTGCATTAACTGAAGGGTACCAACAATTATGTCCACGTGTGTATATCAGACGATATTTGGCCTTTTTAATGAATCAACTATCACCCTTAAATTTTGTTTTGGCCTGATTGTGCTGATTTGAATTGAATTTTGATTCAATGAAATCTTTATCTTATTAAAAGCAAATAGTTGATTTTCTATATTAATTTTCTAAACACAACTTTTAAACAGTGCCATTTACACACACATTTCTCCCCCCCAAAGTCTGAACTGTGCTCCAGACCCAACCTCTTGATTAAAGAGACCCAAGTATTGATGTTTAACTGAATTTCAATCTTGGTGAAATAAATAAAAAATAAAAAAAATATTAATTTCACTGCCCAAGTTGAAGGGATCACTTTTAGTACTACTTCTGATACTGCTGTTGTTACTACATAATACATAATAACTATTTTACAAACTGGGTCCCTTTTTTTTAAAGGTTGGTTTACTCAAATACAAAAAAGTATCTATCTGTTTACCCTTTCCAAAATAAATAAAATCGCGAAGTACAATGAAAAAAGAAGACCTTGCATGATTCAGCGCTTCCTGGTGCCCCAACCTGCTCCCACCTGCCCCAACACCTCCTAATGATTATTGATGGAGTTGTTTAGTTAAAGAGAAAAACAATTAAGACACGGCCTTTGCCAAAGTCCACAGTGTTAATGAGCACATACACGTGCCCAGGCCTGTGCTGTTCGACTGCTGACTCAGCTGTGTACACCTGAGACAAGCGACACACGTCTGCTCAGTGAGTACAGGGACATTTTGTATCATGATATAAAAGTGAAATGTTGCGATAGTGACAACGTACTGTACTGTAAGGCTGCATTAAAGGTCCTATATTATGCACAATTAACTCTTGTGAGCTTTAAGACATGTTATAATGTTGCAGATCTGAAGTCATCAAGTCAGTGAAGGTGTATGGAGTTAAAAAAACAACACAGTGGAGCACTTCCTGTGTTACGACATGACAAGGTCGAAGAGTGTTTTTTGTTTGGGAGAAGGGTTTATGTGTTACAAAACATGTGTGAGTGAAACAAAACACAAAGCAAAATCATGCACCATATATTTGATGTCTTCTATATGTACATCTACAATGTAGAAAGTAAATATAAACATAAAAAACATTGAATGAATGTGCCAAATCTTTTGACTGGTAGTGTATCTATTACCAGCAATATGATGCAATATGACGCAACCCTAAGAATAGATAGTTGCCACTGGTGAGGGCTGGACTATAGGGTTAAAATATGTCTAAAATGTCCCTAACAGATGGGACAGCAGAGGGGGACAGAGGGGGTCTGGATGTGCAGTTGTACACAGTCTGGAGCTGAGGGCATTTCTGACAGCTGTTGTTTACACATGGGCAAAGGAAACCCTTTACCTCTCCACTCATGGGGCTCCACACAAAATCATGATCTGATTTAGGCTTCGGGGGACCAAAAACCGCTCCATTACTGAGCATTTTCAGTCTCAAATGAAGTCAAATTTAGTTCAGAGCACCGTTTATACACACAGATAGCTCAGGGTGTGTTCACATTTGCACAATCACGACAGCAAAATTAGGGGGCTAAAGTGTATGCATAAATGGACATAGCAAACCCGCTAGCCACCATGTCCCAAGTAGGATGTTAGCAAGGGCATGATTCCGACTCCATCGGCTCTGACTCCAGTTCACTTTGCATTGAAAAAAATGTCACCCCTCTCTTCATAACTGCTGCTGTCAGGCTCCTCATTTTGGTCTTCAAACGTTTGTATTAACCCACTCTACATAATCCTGAATCCTTATTCCCAATATTGAACTCGGCCTTCAATTTGCCCCTATAGCTGCTAGCCTCGTGAGCTTCATTTGACTGGAGTTGAATGTTATGGGTGATGTCACACTCCCTTAGCTCGCTTACAGTTTATGACTAAACCAAGAACAAAACCAGGACTTAAAGGAAAAGTAACGGTTTTTTTTACAATCTGAGCCTTCTTTCGGCAATAAAACAAGTAGTTTTACTCACCCATAGCAGTTTGCTGTCAATTGGAGCAGTATCGCAGAACTTATGTTGAGCCGTTCTGTTCTACTCATGATCCTGTATCCGTTAGCATGAGTGCTCGGGGCATTACTTTGCGCTCTCCAAATAACACAAACTTTAGCACTTTTCAAATCACAGAAGATCGCTGTGTCAGGGTAGACTTTTAGTGGATTCCAAAACGGCCTGAAACCCGATATCCAGCTATAGTTTCATTTGATGACGTCATCAGAGAGGACAGTGCGCATGCGTGAACTCAGCTGTTTTGTAAACACCGCTAGTCCGAAAGAAGCTAACACCGCTCTGAACTTTACTTTTCTGTTGCGATATCGGGTTTCAGGCCGTTTTGGAATCTACTAAAAGTCTACCCTGACACAGCGATCTTCTGTGGTTTGAAAAGTTTGTGTTATTTGGACACCGCAAAGTAATGCCCCGAGCACTCACGCTAACGGATACGGGATCATTAGTAGAACAGAACGGCTCAACATAAGTTCTGCGATACTGCTCCAATTGACACCAAACTGCTATGGGTGAGTAAAACTACTTGTTTTATTGCTGAAAGAAGGCTCAGATTGTAAAAAACGTTACTTTTCCTTTAACCAGGACTAGAACAGGATCCATTCAAATCTACACTCAAATTGGTACCAAACCAGGACCAGTGTGAACATACTGCTTTATCCCCCTTACAACATAAGAGCTAAAACACGCTCAACTTAATAAAACCATGAATTCACACGCCTTTCTGCTGATAAATAACTGGTAATACCATCCATCCATGATTTATGAAAAAGGCTCATGATGTGAATATTTACAAGGCTGCTGCAGCGAATTTAAGGTAAACAAATAAATAGATCTTTCATTATTTACGGCAATCCATATTTCAAAAAAGATTGTGCAAAGGACTATTAAAACTATTAAAAGTGAAATATAAAAATGTTTTGTACATATAGCCACTCAGTATTTATAAGTATGTGTAATGTGCTCTCGATGTTCATTTTTCCTGATGATGGCTCAGATCTGCTCTCAATCTGTTTTGTCTGTGAAAATAGAGTGGGTGAAGTATTTTTATTCATTTATTTTTCGCAGTGCAGTGCAGTTCTAATACACCTCTTAACATAAAAAAAAAAAGTTCTTTGCACATCCAATATGATAAATTACTGGACATAATACGAGAATGTCTCCTCAAATATCCCAAACTTAACATTGTGGTTATTACATACTGTAATTCAAAGTCCATTTGTCATATTGATACTTTGCAGTGACATCACGCTGGGGGTGCTCTGCATGCTGCATGTATCTCTAGGATAGTTGTATCATGGTGACACAATGCAAAAAATAAAATAAAATTGAAAAAATAAGATTGTCTGAAAACTCAAGAAAAAAACATGAAATGGTTTTAAACAACAAATTTTCAGGAGCCTGTGATCAATACAAGCATTATCGGTTCTATTTACGAGTCCTATTTACAGTTTTCAACAACAACAAAAAAAAAGACTTACTAAAAACTATTGTCTAATGCTCGCTAGCTTGTGACTGTAATGTGATGTGTGTGAGACTTGTTCAACTGCACAAATCACCTTGCCTGTTGCAGTTTCAGCTAAGTCAGTTTTTCATGGTCTGATTGGGTTCAAATAAAGCTCAGATTAAAGTCTAACAGAGCTTCAGACAAATCAGTGCAAACAGTTATCTCGACACCCCCCAGGAATGTTGATATATCAATTTACTAGTACAGTGGTACTTCACCTTACGAAATTAATTTGTTCCAGAAGTGGTTTCGTAACGTGAATTTTTCATAAGTTGAGTAGCTATTTCAATGGAAAAAGCCTGATTCGTTCCAAGGCCCCGTTCCAAGTTTTTTTTTTATATAGTGTAACCTTTTTTTATAGTGTAACACTGTGTTCTGCGTCCTGATTGGCTAAGAGACTGTAGACCCAGGACTAAACGTGGACTAAACCAGGTCTAAACAAGGTCTATACCTGGACTGGACCAGGACTAAACCTGGACTAAACCAGGACTGGACACCAGGATTAAAGCGCCGCGTGAGGGTCTATTTCCTGGTTTCGTGCTAGCTCTGCTATTAGCAGCAGCACCGGTGTACCTCACGAGTCACGGCTGAGGCGAGCAGCGAGGAGGGGAGGAGATGTGCACGCAGTCCGAGCTCATGAACGAACGCAGGTTTAATCCTGGTATAATCCTGGTTTAATCCTGGTTTAATCCTGGTTTAGATCTGGTTTAGACCTGCTTGTAGCTTTGTGCTACAATTTTGTATGAAAAGCGCTTTAGAAATATTGTTTGATTTGATTTGATTTGGTCTAGAGGAGGCACGGTTTGAGCACGGGTCTCGTGAGTACACCGGGTCATGCTGCGCTATCACACACGTGTCCGCGCGCACACACACCGCCCTCCCCCTTCCCCCCACACTTCACTATTAATACATTTTGTTGAAAATCTATGAAAGTTTGAGTGTTTAAACGAGAGACAAATGTGAGAAAAGTTTAAATCCAGTCTGAGAAAAGCTATAATGTGTGTGGCTGAGCGCGCATTATTTGAATTTTTGAGATTTCTCGTTTCGTAACTTGAATTTTCTTTCGTATCTAAAGACCAAAATTTAACGTGAAGGCATTTCGTAACTTGGAATTTTCGTTTGTTGGGTCTTTCGTAAGGTGAGGTACCACTGTATACAGCAACAATGTAAAAACTGTACTGAATACTGAATAAATGTGTATGTATGTGTGTAGTTCGGTATCACTTTGTGCGTTTTGTGTAGGCGTGTGTGTTCTGATTGCTTCTTTTGACTGTTCAAATGTGTTCATAAGGTCATGGTCTCAGATAGACTCTGGAGTGGTAGCTGTCCTTCATGTGTTTTCAGTCACACACTGCATCAGAACTTCTGTTATCATTTCTACTGACACCAGCTGCTTCATGCTGGGTACAAACCATACAGCACTGTGCATGAAGAGATTTAATAAAACTGTGTATGTAGATCTTTGACCTTTTTTTTAAACTCAATCCAAGTTTGTACCAGATTTTTACTGATTTAAAATGATGCCTGTGTTGTTCAAGTTAGTTCTATAGCAGATGAAAATCCAATTCAGTTCTATTAACTGAGAGAGTTGTAGAGTTAAGCTCCAGATTTAAAACGTTAAAGGGACAGTGTGTAAGATTTTTACCCGTTAATTACCGAAATTGAAGATACCCATTGAAAAATACATTGTTTTCCAATACTTTTCACTTCCATCATGAAATCAAAGTATTCTTTTGGACTTAGATATAGTCACATAAAAGGGGGATCTTGCCCATGCAGAGGCAGCCATTTTGAATACGAGAGCCGCAGAAGGACATTTGGGCTCCGCCTTCGCCTTTGGCAAGGCTCATGGTTTTGGGTAAACAACAAGCATGCTGCTGTATCACACGTCGTAATGGATCGAACACGTGTTTTGGACTAAATTGTTTTACTGGATTTTATTCGCTGGATCCTTACGGACAAATTGAGAGCAAGTTTATGGTGAAATACAGAGTTTGACCTGTGCAGAGCCTTCAAAGGTAAGCCAAGTAACAAACCTCGTCTTGTGCTTTTCCGTATAAAAGCCCCATGTGCTCGGGGAGTGATTGTTGTGCCGGGAAATGAATTGCATAGTCAAAAAGAGGAGACTGTAAGGTTTCATTTGATGTGTAGATTGTCATGGTACACGATCGGGAATGTGTGCTCTCATGCGAAAAGAAAAAAAAAAACTGTGAACGTGAGGGCTCACAGCGCCGGGTGCATGCCGGGTGCGTGCCGGGTGCGTGCGTGCGTGCGTATGCGAGCTGTCCGCTACGGCGCGTCCGGGTGACCCTCGAGGTTTGCCGTAGCTAAAACAGGAAGTGCCATAGCCACTATCCACCTATGCGCCACGAATCCTACACACTGGACCTTTAAAAACATAACTACTCTAATTGTTTGTACTCGTCCAAAAGTTTTCCTAACTTTCCCAGTGCATCCAAATAGTCACCTTTTCACAACTTTCTAAGGCCATGAGGCTGTGGTCCTTTGTATGCCAGACAGAGTGAACTCACTTATTTGTACTATGGAGTTAAATTATGGCTACAAATTTGATTGATTTGATTTATTTATATTAGAATTTTCTCAGTTGTTAACAGTTGTTAGTTATAGAATTAGGAGGACACTGAAGAATACGCACGTTGGAAAAAAGGTGTTTTGCATCAGGATAAAGCAAAAACATTAGGCAAAAGATCAGCATGGTAACAGCACACTTGCCTGAGAGTAAAATGCTTATAATTATACATTATATCTGTACTCAAACATGACACTTGTTGCTAAAAAACACAAAAATAAGAAGGGTACTTGAACTAGAAATATATATTTTTTTTTTTTCATCCAGGCCACAATTGCTGAACACTCCCTTCCCTCCATGTACTGCATTTTCTTTTCCATCACCACTTGGAAAAGCCGTGCCAAAGAATGCCATTGTGAGTAATAGAGAAAGAGGGATGAGACAGTACAAATAAAATTGTCCTCCAAAGATGCCGCATCTTAGCCACATTAGCTCTTGTATGTGTGGCTCAGACCTGACTGGAGGATTAGCGAAGGGGGAGCTATAATATGTCAGCTTGGTGCCCTCCCCAACATGGCCGCCCGTCACAACAGCTAAATCCCCCTCTGCTGGATTTGTGTGCATCATTTTGTCTTTTTTTAGTGTCCTGGACCCCAATCTCATCTCCGAGCGGATTTATGATGGTGCTGCCAAGACTACACAATCTCAATTGGACCGAGTACAGCCTTATTCCAAACCAGACATCCATTAGAGCAAGGTATTACTGTAATACAACTATAGGACAACTCTATCTCTTTCTATCCATCTCTCATTCAGCCCCAACACCAGGCTGCTCCAATGACGTTATTAATATAGATTCTGCTATAGTGTGCCGACATTTCATTTCTATGTATATAAGATTAAAAAGACCAACTGCCAAGGACTTATTGGTATTTAAATAGGGAAAAAGTCCCTTTGGTGGGAGATGATTAAAAGGGTTGTTCAGTATAGATGTTACAATAGACACAAAGGATATTAGCCCATTGATATGGAGAAAACTACACATACATTCACCCTCCGAGGTTTTATGCCTTGTAAGGATGTGGTAAGAATATTAAGAAAAGCAATACTGTACAGAGCAAGCTATTTCTTGAAACATGGTGCAATAAGAACACAACTATTTGAAATAAATAAATCAATTCTCCTTGTTGAGTTATTTATTTCAAAGGGGCAATTTAAAGGGACAGTGTGTAAGATTTTTACCCGTTAATTACTGAAATTGAAGATACCCATTCAAAAATACATTGTTTTCCAAGCCTTTTGACTTCCATCATGAAATCAAAGTATTCTTTTGGACTTAGATATAGTCACATAAAAGGGGGATCTTCCCCATGCAGAGGCAGCCATTTTGAATACGAGAGCCGCAGAAGGACATTTGGGCTCCGCCTTCGCCTTCAGCAAGGCTCGTGGTTTTGGGTAAACAACAAGCATGCTGCTGTATCGCACGTCGTAATGGATCTAACACGTGTTTTGGACTAAATTGTTTTACTGGATTTTATTCGCTGGATCCTTACGGACAGATTTCAGACCAAGCTTATGGTGAAATGCTGAGTTTGACCTGGGCACAGCCTTCAAAGGCAGGCTTTGTGCTTTTCTGTTTTGTGCTTTTCCGTATAAAAGCCCCATGTGCTCAGGGAGTGTTTGTTGTGCAGGGAAATGAATTGCATAGTCAGAAAGAGGAGACTGTAAGGTTTCATTTGATGTGTAGAGTGTCATGGTACGCGATCGGGAATGTGTGTTTTCATGAGAAAAGAAAAAAAAGTGAACAGGGGACCGCGTTTTATGTATACAGTAGTGGCGTGCGGTTCTTGTGCCGGTACGCGAGCTGTCGGCGCTACGGCGCGTCCGGGTGACCCTCAAGGTCTGCCGTAGCTAAAACAGGAAGTGCAATAGCACCATCCACCTATGCACCACGAATCCTACACACTGGGGCTTTAAGTATCTCCAATTTTATATGAAATTATAAAACCATTAAAAAAAAAAAAAAAAAAAAAAAAAAATCCAACAATACACATGTTTTCATTTCCAAAATAAACATTGACTTAAGCCTGAAATTCTCTATGCCCTCATGTTGATTTTCATAAAGCAAAAACAGGTCTTGAAGGAACTTTTAAATGTCCTATATTGCACAACATTGATTTTTGAGTTTTGTTTCATTCACACAAGTTTGATTAATCTTGCATTATTAGTCAGTCTACATGCCCAAAGCCCAAAATGCTCTGTTCCACCTTGTGATGTCATGAAGAGGTAGTCTTCAAGTTAATAGCTACTTTTTACCTTTTGTTCGGTGGAGATTGGAAATTCCAGGACTGAAATTATCCAAATGATCATATGGATAATGGCTAGCACTCACGCGTCACAGCGAGAAGGTTCCGGGTTCGATCCCCGAGCCTTCCTGTGTGGAGTTTGCATGTTCAGGGATGAAAGTGGCCAATCATGAAAAAAGCGGAAAGTTTATTTCTGAAATTTCGATTTCTATATGCTATATGTTAGCAATAAAGTAAAACTGTACATAAAAGTACAAAAAAAAACACATTTTATTAACAGGTAGGCCAGTATATATTGGATTTGTTTTTACTTTGCACTTCGTCTAATCAGACCGCACTGAGGAGGAGCTTATGTGCGCTAAAAGGCGCAGGTGAAAAAGCGAGGAGCGACGCGTTAACTGAGGCACGGGCAGGTAGGATGAGGTATAGGATGTTTTATAAAGTTTAACCTGTGTACACGCAATGGTACACGCTGTTGCGAAAGAGCTGCACTCACTCACTCGGTCCGCGGCTCCAGACACGGGCTCACGCGGCCCACAGTTTAATACGAAGTTTAATACGAGATACACGTACTTTTTTATTATTATTATTATTACCTTTATTTAACCAGGAAGTCCCATTGAGATTCAAAATCTCATTTTCAAGAGAGACCTGGCCAAGTTAGCAGCCAATCCACATAAATACCCACATACATACAATAGTTACACATACCCTTTTGTTCTGAATACGGGACAATTCTGTTTTTCAAGGGACTGTTGGCGACCCTAAACACAACTATACAGATATATACACCCAAAATCTTTCTCAACAAATTTGCACAGATATAAAACAAAATAAAAAATTACCCAGCGGCTGAAAAAAAAAGCGGAGAAGACGGAACTCTTTCATCCCTGCATGTTCTTCCTGTGTCTGGGTGGGTTTCCTCCGGGCACTCCGGTTTCCCCCATCAACCCAAAAACATAGGTATCACTCCATAGGTAAAAGATCCTCCAGCTGTGGTCCTGACAAAGCCTAGCAATAAGATCATAAGATCACCTTCATGTGCTGCCCACTGCTCCACAAGGATGGGTCAAATGCAGAAGATAATTTTGCTACAGGCATAAATAAAGGATAAAAAAAAGATTCTAATGAAGGTGTGAAGTTTAAAAACAGAGTGGAGCACTTCCTGTATTACCACATGACATCACAATGTGGAACAGAGTGTTCTCAGTTTGAGAGAACAAGGGTTTGTATGTTAAACACGTGTGAATTAAATAAAACACAACTCCAGGTATGTTCCTGATGAGAAAACAACATTATAGCATAGATCAGAAAATGTCCATTGTGCATTAACATATTTTACTTTGTACATTTTTATTATTGTTATTTTTCATTGTTTGACGTTTCACCATATCCCAAAGCACATTCCTAATTTGTGGGTTTTCTCCACTGACAGAGCACTAACATTTCCTCCTTTAAACATTGTGAGTAAAAATTCTAGCTCCATGATGCTTTATGAAGCTTGTAGGATCAAATATTGTGTTTTTTTAGTCTCCTCACTCCTCCTTCTCCCTGAAGATTATCTGATCCAATTACCAGCCCTGGCACTGCTCTTCTCAGCTCTTCTTTTACTGTTTAACTCATTCACTAGCCACCTATACTCCCTGACAGTTTACCCCTTAGAAGTTGTTTACCCTTTGCATTGTTTGCGGTTTTGTTGTGTGCTTGTCGCGTACTTTTTGTGTACTCGTGTGTGTTTACGGTCATGTGCGGGGAGGAGGTTTTCTGGCTGATTGCAGAGATGATTTATAGGAGCGCGTAGTTGGAGGAATTCCCTGATCACTCCTCAAATCATGTCTTCTCAAATGAGCTCTCTCCGCTCAAACACAGAAGAAACTGGCCCACAAGACACGGACTGTAAACCAGCGCACACAAACACTACCACAGACACAACGCGCACGGTTAAGACGGATTTAACCCTTTCAATTATTAATGCTGCTGTAAAGACCTGCATTTTTCCTCATGAAGCCCGGGCCTCATGAAGTGAATGTGGATAATGATCACATGTGTGCATTGTACTAGCTTGCACTGTACCGTATAGGCCTCAAGGCTGTAAAAAGAAGCAAAAATCAGATACTAATTGATACTAACACATCACATTCACGAGACAGAAGCCTGGACGACTTGAGGGATTACACAGATATAAGTCACATGGCAATATACAGACTAGTAGACAAGACAAGTACTACAATTTAATGTTAAAAAAGGACATTCTATTGTCTAAATAAAGATAAATATAAAGTAATGAGTATTGAGTCTATTCTTATTTAACAAATACATAATTTAGAATACACATTAACACATCCATTTTTTGTTAATTTGCTCTTGAGATTTGTTTTGTCCTTTTTATATCGAAATAAAAAATGTTATATCTCCTACTATCCAGTGATTGGTTTTAGCTCAGATGCTCTTTCTGTCATGTAGGGCTTCGAACAGGCAAAGAGACCTTGAAAAAGAAGTTATGTATTTAGAGAAGAAAGTAAATACAAAGAAAAACGTTACATCGAATGTACTGTATTTTTTTCTTTGTAGTGCATTAAATTGTGTATTTTCTCACAATACAGTAGTTAGAATGAAACAGAATCGATTAAATTCATCTCAAAGAGATGTGGGCTGGTTTGACACTTTCTTTAGATCTAAGGTGTTTTTTTTTTAAATACATTTTTTCTTATTGATTAAGTTCTTTCTGTAAATGGGGCATTGATGAAAGTGTTTTTTTTTTTTCTGCCATAAACACAACACACAGAAGACACACGTCAAAGATACACATTTGAGCAAGAATCGATACTAGAAAAGTCACATTCATAGGACAGAAATGAACCTTTCCTGAATAGCTTTAGAATGATCTTGTGCTGTATCAGAATAAGTATAAGAGCACATAGACTAGTGTATGCCCATGGACCACTATGGAACCTACAGGACCACTGAGGGATCACAGATCCACACACCACATCGGAACATAAAAGAAACTACAGTGGTACCTCACCTTACCAAATTAATTCGTTCCAGAAGTCGTTTCGTAACGTGAATTTTTCCTAAGTTGAGCAGCTATTTCAAGGCCCTGTTCCAAGTTTTTTTTTTTTTATAGTGTAACTTTTTTTTTAATAGTGTAACATTGTGTTCTGCGTCCTGATTGGCTAAGAGACTGTAGACCCAGGACTAAACGTGGACTAAACCAGGTCTAGACCAAGGTCTAAACTTGGACTGGACCAGGACTAAACCTGGACTAAACCAGGACTGGACCAGGTCTAGACATGGTCTAAACCAGGACTAGACCAGGTGGATGAAAGCGCCGCGTGCGGGTCTATTTCCTGGTTTCATGCTAGCTCTGCTTTTAGCAGCAGCACCGGTGTACCTCACGAGTCACGGCTGAGGCGAGCAGCGACTGCGTGCGTGGGGGGAAGGGGGAGGGCGGTGTGTGTGCGCGGACACGTGTGTGATAGCGCAGCATGACCCAGTGCGGGGCTGCGAGCACGAGACCCGTGCTCAAACTGTGCCTCCTCTAGATCAGGTCTAAACCAGGTCTAAACCAGGATTAAACCACCGCACGCGGGTCTATTTCCTGGTTTCGTGCTAGCTCTGCCGGTGTACCTCACGAGTCACGGCTGAGGCGAGCAGCGAGGAGGGGAGCGCAGTCTGAGCGCATGAACGAACGCAAGCAAGAGCCGCGGTGGTTTAATCCTGGTTTAGACCTGGTTTAGACCTGGTCTAGATGAGGCACGGTTTGAGCACGGGTCTCGTGCTCGCAGCCCTGCACCGGGTCATGCTGCGCTATCACACGTGTCAGAGCGCAGTCTTCTCCCCCCTCCCCCTTCCCCCCACACTTCACTATTAATAATTTAGTTGAAAATCTATGAAAGTTTGAGTGTTTAAATGAGAGAGAAATGTGAGAAAAGTTTAAATCCAGTCTGAGAAAAGCGTATAATGTGTGTGGCTGAGCGCGCATTATTTGAATTTTTGAGATTTCGTAACTTGAATTTTCTTTCGTATCTAGAGACCAAAATTTACCGTGAAGGCGTTTCGTAACTTGGATCTTGTTGGGTCTTTCGTAAGGTGAGGTACCACTGTACTGTGATTTAGAGGGCCCATATTACACTTATTTTCTGATCTATATTATAATGTTTCCTCATCAAAACACACTTGAGGAGCTTTTTGAGGAGGTAACAACATACTAACAAGGCTAAATACTCACTAGTGTTGAAAATGCCATTCTATTGTCTAAATAAAGATGTATTCTTCTTCTTATTATTTTATTTATTTTTTTATTATGGTGGTACAAAGTTAAGCTATGTGTGGATATCCCCTTTTTATAAGTCAGTATAAACAATGGCAGACAGTGGCTTTAATTAGAGTAGCTGACTTAATGCTGGAGTGTCATGTGGTACAGAGTAAACAAAGTACAAACTCACACTCTTTTTAAGCACTATGTAAACCTCTCAAAACTAATTTCTCTTCGAACTCCTGCACCGTCCCCAACGCTTTGTATTCTGTGGCTTATTCTAATTACAAAACAGCCATTTATTTTGAAGTCGCGTTCACTTTCTTTCAGTGATGCTCAAGGTAGTTATTTTCAGTATGTAACAGAATATAAAAACATGCCTTGACTTGTTATTGACTTGTTATTGTGCGCTGTTTTTCTTTCTTTAACATCAAAAAATGACAAAAAGAGAAATTCTTTGGCATATAATTTTTATACAACTAATAATTACATGGTGCAATGATGGAATTTTGACACTGTATATTATAATACATACTAGTAGATGTATGGCCTTACAGTTCACACACAACCAGTCAAAGGTTTGAAAACATTCTCTCATCTCTCTTTTTTTTTTTACATATGCTATGAAACATAATTGAATTGATATTATTGTTATTATGTATTGTGTTGTCTGGATTTGGGATAATAAAGATATGGTGCAAGATGTACGGAATTATGTAGGGAAAAAGTCAAATAACTGAATATACTAAATCTTCAAATTAGCCACCCTTTGTTTTTGCCTGGTTTACACCTGACCATATCACAAGTGAGATATGGTCTGGGAGCCACCTTCAAAATATCTCGTAGTGGAGGTGTGGTTTACGATCGCCAACGGCCGTTTATTGGGCGTTACGAATGTCTATCATTTGGCGTATACGTAGCCCATAGCCAATCATGTCAGTTGTCAGTTCAAACTACAAGCTTTCGTTTGTCACGTAGTACGCGTCACCGTCTTGCCACCCCTCCCCGCTCTCTCATTGGCTCCCAGAATCGGGAGAGCTCGCTTGCACATAGTCGGATTTCCCAGGTTACCTTTGTTTGTTGACAGTGCTGCAAACCCTTGGTCTTTTCTAAATGAGTTTCATGATGAAGTTTTCTGAAATGGTTTTAACTTCACAGGTGTGCCATGTCAGGGTTAGAAATGCCTCAAGTGCAAGCCAGGGTTAAGTAAAAGGTGGGTATTTTTAAATGTTTCTCATGTAAAACAAGTTTGGAGTTATTTAGCGTTGACTGTATACTGCATTCCATATGTGTACATTCATAGTTGTGATGTACTGCATTTGTCGGACTACAAATCGCACTTTTTTCTGGTTTGGGTGGTCCTGCGACTTATACTCAGGTGCTGCTTATATGTACAGTGGTCCCCCGCTCTCTCGCGGTTCACTTTTCACGGCCTCGCTGTTTCGCGGATTTTATATCATTTTTTTTATAGTGTAACATTGTATTCTGCGTTCTGATTGGCTAAGAGACTGTAGACCTTTGCCGATTCATGTTATAGATGCGGGGAGACCGGGACCAGACTGGAACTAGACCAGGACCAGACCAGGACTAGACCGGGACTAGACCAGGACTAAATGTGGACTAAACCAGGTCTAGACCAGAACTAAACCAGGTCTAGACCAGGTCTAAACCTGGACTGGACCTGGACTAAACCAGGACTGGACCAGGTCTAGACCTGGACTAAACCGGGACTAGACCAGGTCTAAGCCAGGATTAAACCACCGTGTGCGGCTCTTTGCTCGTTTCGTGCGGCTCTTGCGTTCGTTTGTGCGTGTTCGGTTTGTGGCTCGGGCTGCGAGAACGCGGTCCCGAGGGGAAGGCATGGTCCAGGCGCCGCGGTTCGATCTCGTGCTCGCAGCCCCGGGTGGGACTCGCGGCCTTGCGCCGGTCGTGCTGCTCTGTCACGGATTTGACTACGATGAGCGGGTGCATGTGTCGCACACTTCTCCAAGGGGTTGGTGCGCGTCGCGTCCCGGGACGTGGCAGTGCCGTTGGATGAGTGCGGTGCTTCCTGCGGATCCAGTGACTCATGTCTCCGCTCCCCTCGGGGCTCCCGGAGCCGTGCCCCCCCCACGCTTCACTATTAATACATTTTGTTGAAAATCTATGAAAGTTTGAGTGTTTAAACGAGAGAGAAATGTGAGAAAATTGTAATTCCAGTCTGAGAAAAGCGTATAATGTGTGTGGTGAGGCATTTACAGCCTTAAAACATGTAGAATAATTGTAAAATATAAAGTTGTCCTACTTCACGGATTTCGCTTATTGTGGGTTATTTCTGGAACCTAACCCCCGTGATAAACAAGGGATTACTGTATATTAAAATATATAATTTGGCATGTTTGTTATTTTCACACTAACAGCCGCGAGAGGGCGCTATAGGCTTGTGTGCCAGTATCTGCCACTCCTATTACTCCCGTACCACTGTCACTTTACGCTCTACTGCACGTGTCGACTGCAGAAAGAGCCGCTGTCCTGTCTGGTGTCATGTCAGGGTCTTGTAGGATTTCAGCAGATTTCAAGGGGCTAGTTGTATCGATCAGGTATGAATGTATATCCAGCTACTGAAGTTTGCCTCTCGAAATTTGTTCTAATTTCTTCTAATCATTTACACACCCACCTGCATTTAACGCATATGGGTTACTAAGTTGTATCCCACTCACTGAATTTAGCATCATCAACTGTTAATCATATCTGCAAATTACAAGCTGCAAGTAGTGAAATATGCAGCCCGAAATGGTAATCGAGCAGCAGAAAGAAAGTTTGGAGTGAGAAACTTGTGAGGCACTGGCAAAAAGCAGAGGATACTCTAACTGCAATGAAGAAAACAAAAACAGCTAATCACGGGCTAAAAGCTAGATTTAGCTAGAGTTGGCGGAGTTGCTCAGAAGTGACACAGAGGAAGACAAATTCAATGGATTTAGTGATTTGGAGAGAGATTGAGAGTTTGGTAAACTTGTTATATTATGCTGTTTATGCTACAGTTTATCTGAATAACTGTTAATATGTTACGTTAACACCTATTCAGCCTGTTGGTCTCTATTCTATTGTTATTACTATAACTTGCATTTCAAGATAAAATGTGACTTATAGTCCAGTGTGACTTATACATGTTTTTTTCTTCTTCATTATGCATTTTTTGACTGGTGCGACTTACTCTGGGGCAACTTATAGTCCGGAAAATACAGTAAATAATCATGAAAATAAAAGTGTGGCATTATGCAACTTTTGATGGAGAGATAGGCATGTCCCAAGTACTGCTATATTTACTTATTATTCAGTATTTGACAGCTGGGACGATATTTATCGTGCATTTTTTAGACTGTTGGGCAATTCTTTGTTTTTTGTTTTCTTATGATATGATTTGAGCTATAGAAGAAGTGGAATAAGTCATTTCTATGGCTCACTATAGATACTAAGGACTAAAGTGATTCATTCTGCATCATTGTTGCTCATTTTTTGTCTATTCATTGCAGTTTAGGTTTAATCACTATTGTACATTTACAAATTAGAGCTTTTCAGTAGTTATACAGTTTTAATTATAATGTCAGTGGTATAAAGTAGTTTCAGTAGTATCATTGATCAAAATGTTTCTCTTGCAATAATAGAGCACTTTGAAAAGGCTTATTGCTTTGCCTGGAATGCTCCGCATTCCTAACCTGGGAAATCCCAGGCTGCTTTCGTTCCTTCCAATCTGAAAGTCAGCCTGGCAACTATGGCAAGCGAGCTCTCCCGATTCTGGGAGCCAATCAGAGAGCGGGGAGGGGTAGCAAGACGGTGACGCATACTACATGACAAACGAAAGCTTGTAGTTTGAACTGACAACTGACATGATTGGCTATGGGCTACATATACGCCAAATGATAGACATTCGTAACACCCAATAAACGGCCTTTGGCGATCGTAAACCACACCTCCGCTACGAGATATTTCGAAGGTGGCTCCCAGACCATATATCACTTGTGATATGGTCAGGTGTAAACCAGGCAACCGCATTCCAGGCATTAAAGGTGCATTGTGTAACTTCTGGTGGAAGGTCTGTCAAATGCTTTTCTCCATGGAAATATTATTGCTTTGTTTAAAATGTTTTACAGTATTGGTATTAAACCTTTCTATCATCATGGAGACCAAGTTACAAGTCATATCTGTGGAGAGGTAACCCACAAACAGTCAATTTTGAGCTATAAAACCACCTGTAATTTAAAGTAAAGCAGTATTAGTAGTAGGCAAAGCAATGATATATCCATAGAAACAAGTAGATAACGGGCCCTTCAGAAGATACAAAATGAACCTTTAAATGTCCTCTTGACCTACAAACAGTAAAGACCCAATGGCTTGAATCTTGATTGAATGCACCATGTTTTATAAACTCAATAAAGTGCAGACATAGCTAAAAGAAAGACCAAAAACTATGCCTATATTTCAAAAACAATGCTATACTGTATTTTCCATGTTTTCCTCCATAGGGCACAATTCACTTCTTTAGTGTCAAAAATATTACAACTTTGCTAGCACTGTATTTTGCTATCGCTTCAATTTTGCAACCTTTCTTGCAAGTAGGCCACCAAGTTCACATGTTCCCACTTCCTCCATTCGTCACTGTAAATAGGGCTTCACAGGTTTGACTACAGGGGCTGCTATAGGTGAACCAAAATAGCAAGATCTTTGTGTCTTTGTACAAAACTAATGAACATCAAGTTTAGGTGCCAAATATTCGCACACTGTGAACCTACAGCGTGATAACAGTACTTTTTATTTCCCTTTTTTTCTACACGGGAGCTAATCTTCTTGAAAATAGAAAGTGAATTCACGGGCTGTATTAGTGTTTTTGTTGTGGCAGATTGTGATTGGGGGTGATTTGTCCCATAATAAACTAATAGCAGATGTCTTGTGGCGCTCCTATGAAGAAATCAAATATAGGGTTTTGTCAAATGAAAATTGGCTGCGAAATTCTCAAATGTCCCCAGCCACTTAAGATAATTTAGTTCTTTGGGGGAGCTGTTCGATTTCTGACACATCAGGAGAGCAACTAATTTCACCAAAAAGGGACCTTCAACAGTGATTCATGCCGTAATGTCATTTCAATTCGGCAAAAGCTTTATTAACAAACTTTTATTTCAGCACCACCTTAAGCGCATGAGTTTGTGGAAGATGCTGTTAAAATTCCCTCTCAAGGTTATGCTTTTGCTCATTTCCCCTGCTCCCAGCGATTCTTCTTGAAAGTAATTGTTTAGCAGTATGGCAGTGGTGTTGGGGCTATATGAGTTATTAACTGGATCCTCTGGTAGAGTGTGCGCTAAATGGAACAGTGTCAAGAGGCTGCCTGCCCTGCTGCTCTGTGCGTGGGCAGATGACAAGGAGTTAAGTAACAACAGCCCACTGAATGCAGAGTTTTTTCTTTACTGTTTAGACATCTGTAAATGGTAAAGTAACATTTATTTCACCTGCTGTGTATAGTTTAAGTGGTCAAACTGACAGGTATTGTGAAGGGTACGCTAGAAGTTGAATTAAAAGTGCACTGTCCATCCATCCATCCATCTTCTTCCATTTCTGGGTCGCGGGAGCAGCAGTCCAAGCAGATCTGCTGCCCAGAACACAATGCACCAACCCCCATGAATCCTCCCGCGTGTGGTGGGTCCACGGGAGGATGGCCCACGTCACAACTGGCCTTGATGTACTTCTGCCACGGGGGCTACCAGTGTCCACAGACACTGGGGGCGAGGTGGGGTTAAGTGTCTTGCCCAAGGACACAATGGCAGCACTCTGTGGGAGCTGGGATCACACGCCACCAACCCATGGATCAGTAGACAAATGTTCTGCCAACTGAGCTACTGCTGCCCCAAAGTGCACTTTCAATATAGACTTTTTCTAATCATGCTATGATAGTTACATCTTGTCAGTTGTCTTATGCCAACATCATAACTGATTATTTAACATTTATTTTAATGGGTAGCTTTATTGTGGTTTCATAGCCAGCCCTCTCTTTTCCAACACATGCATACTATAGGACAAGCTGAAGTAATAAAACCCTGAGCCAGAATAAATCTGTCTCTATTTCTCTAGAGGGCCATCAGGTCTATGTCCCTTTACTGTTTGGACATCTGTAAATATATGATAAAAGAAGAAATTCAGTTTGTCAACTGGACAAAGTTTGTTTGGTCGAAAACATTTCGCCGCTCATCCGAGAGGTTTCGTCAGCTCTAATTAGAATGCTGGTAAGACACTTGCTTATATCTTGCTGCAGGGAGGAGCTAACTAGCTAACTACTTTCCGAAACTATCTAATTGGTTTCAGTCTTTTGTTTCTCTGGCGTCTAGATTACCATACCTATTCATCCCTACAATGACTGTTTTTCACACCTCTGGCCCTGACCTGGCTCTAGCCCTATTGTTTCCCTGTTTGCTTGATCTAGGCTTAAGAATGGAATTATAGATGGGAGACAAATTATGTCTGACTCCACCATTTCTGTTCAGAGAAGGATTCTCTTTTTTGACAAAAATAGCCTCTTTAACTCCCCTCTCAAACCAGTTCTTTTCCCTGGCCAAGATCTGAACCTCACTGTCCTCAAATGAATGGCCCGTGGCTTCTAGGTGAAGATATACGGCAGATGACGGTCCACTCTGGCACGCCCGCCTGTGTTGGTACATCCTCTTGTGAAGTGGCTGTTTGGTTTCTCCAATGTAGCGCTCACTGCAGTCTTCACTACACTGAATGGAGTAGACCACATTGCTTTGTTTGTGACTCGGTGTTTTGTCCTTTGAGTGGACGAGTGGACGAGTTTTTGTCTTAAAGTGTTTGTGGGTTTGAAATAAACTGGGATTTCATTTCACGCATCTGTAAATATATATATATACATTTATAAAAAAATATATATATATATTTCACCAACTTAAGTGGTCAAACTGACAGGTATTGTGAAACTGAATGTGTCCATAAACTGTATAAAGAAGTGGACTAAGGGAGTGAGACCTCACCCATAACATTCCAGTCAAATGAAGTTCACAAAGGCAAATTTGGAGCTAGTTCCTTATTAGGTATAGGAATTGATTTATGGATAAATTAGCAAAATAAAAACACCAGAATCATATACAGTGGGTTATTATGAACATTAAAAACCAAAGTGACAGTACAGCAGTTTCTGAGAGAGGGTGAAATCTTTGGAGAAGACTTCACCCCTACAGCAGTTTCTGAGAGAGGGGTGACAATTTGTCATTGATACTGTAAGTCAATTTTAGCCAGAGTTGATAGGGCTGGAAGCATCCCGACGCTCACTTCCTATTTGGAATAGCGCGTTAGCTATGTCCATTTATATATAGGCTACAGTGTATTAATATATCTCAACTTTTCAGCTGTCTGTTTAAATTGAATGAATACTTTGAAGTGCTGACTCTTAACCAGTGGGTTGGGACTCTGAAGAGGCTTTTGGGAGTTTCAGTGTACTGCAATAGCTGCAATAGACAGATAGTTTAAGTATCAAATGTTTTAAAATACCAACTTACTTTGCTTATGTTGTCCACAAAGCTATGGAAGAAAATGTGTTCATGAAAAGCACTTTTATTTGTCCTTGTCCAAATGTAACTTCTGAAGGGAGAGCCTTTTCCATGCTCTGTGGGTCAACATGAAAGAGTAGAGAGAGAAAGACAAGAGAGCGAGAGG
Source organism: Paratrypauchen microcephalus (assembly GCA_036785185.1). Classification (NCBI taxonomy): domain Eukaryota; kingdom Metazoa; phylum Chordata; class Actinopteri; order Gobiiformes; family Gobiidae; genus Paratrypauchen; species Paratrypauchen microcephalus. The sequence continues at coordinate 183,492 of JAVJIX010000062.1, read as the reverse complement.
GGACAGAGACAAGGAGAAAGCAGGAGGCACTGAAAAAGAGAAGAAAGAGAGAAAGACAGAGAGAGGAGAGAAAGAGAGAGGGAGGCAGTAATCTGAGTGGATCTGGCTCTGATCCTCTTTGGCTCTGTAAGTGTGTGTAGGAGGTCATATGACGCCTTTGCTGGGGGATAAGATGGGCAGGGGCAGATATGATTTGGACTGGGGAGAAAGTCACCAAGAGCAGATTTACAGAGCATTGATTCTTCATGGCAAAGAGGAGATGGATAATACTGAACACTGCTTTTCACAAGAGCAAGTACTTTAATACATCCAAGCAAACATTGTAAAGAAGAAATCGTTTTTAATGGTTTTCCCTGGTAAAATATAGAGACAATTTTAATAAAATGAAGAAAAATAATATTTTGAAGAAGTATTTAGATGGTGAAATTGAATGAATTAAAGGAAAAGTAATGTTTTTTTTTACAATCTGAGCCTTATTTCGGTAATAAAACAAGTTGTTTTACTCACCCATATCACTTTGGTGTCATATGGAGCATTTCCGGAGATGTTTTAGATTAGATTTATAGCCATAGCTCGGGGCATTCCCCGAGCATGTAATATGCCCCGTGCGGGCTCCAAATAACACAAACTTTAGCACTTTTCAAATCATAGAAGCTTGATGTCTTAGTCTACGATTTCGTTTGGTCAAAAGTGGCCTGTAATCCGAGATTTATCCATAGTTTCGAGTAGATGAGGACAGTGCGCATGTGCGGACTGTGCTCTCAGCTCCCGGGACCCAAACATGGAACACAAAGCTGTAAACTATGGATAAATCTCGGATTACAGGCCACTTTTGATTCAAACGAAATCGTAGACTAAGACATCGAGCTTCTATGATTTGAAAAGTGCTAAAGTTTGTGTTATTTGGAGCCCGCACGGGGCATATTACATGCTCGGGGAATGCCCCGAGCTATGGCTATAAGTCTAATCTAAAACATCTCCGGAAATGCTCCATATGACACCAAAGTGCTATGGGTGAGTAAAACAACTTGTTTTATTACCGAAATAAGGCTCAAATTGTAAAAAACATTACTTTTCCTTTAAATACAGTTTGTATTGACCATAGAATACTAATTTATTTTTTCATTTGTTTTTCTTTTTTGTTTTGCATATCTAATACTATATCTATAATAATGAGGCTTTTCTAAACGTATAATTACAAGCATAAAAGAACCAATTGTTTTTCTTTTACATTTGTATGCATTTTTATACAGATTAGCACCGAATCAGCAGAAGAATCAGCACAGGAGCAGAGCAGGCCACACAAGTGAGAGATGTGTGCAGAAAGAAAAGAAAAAGAAAAACATACTTGGCATCTTAAATCATAATTATTGTAGCAGAACATTTTATTTAGATTAGGCAACATTTCAAAGGGTAAACACTCCAGCTCTCAGTTTGAAGCATGTTAAACAGATCTTTTCCTTGGTCATTTCTCTCTGTGATTAGTTTGTAATTAAATATCAAAAGAGCCAATCTTTTAAACTGCTCTTTGGCATGAACTGATCCAAAAGATTTGGATCCCACAAAGACTTTTTCCTCTTCATCTATCCAGCCATCCATCCATCATCCATTTTCTTCTGCTTATCTGGGACCAGGTCATGGGGGCAGCAGTCTGAGCAGGGACTCCCAGACTTCCAGCTCCTCCGGGGGGACCCCAAGGCATGTCCTGGGTTTTCCCATGGGCCTCCTCCCGGTGGGACATGCCCGGAACACCAGTCCAGGAGGCATCCGGAACAGATGCCCAAGCCACCTCAGCTGGCTCCTCTTGACGTGGAGGAGCAGCGGCTCTACTCCAAGCTCCTCCCATGTCTCTTCATGTTATGACATTAACATGTTGTGGCATTTACACTACATGTTGTCAGTTGGGTGTCTTATGCCAACACCATAACTGATTACTGAAAAGGGATTCTAATGAGTAGCACAGAAAATATATTGTGATTGCTTATTCCACTCTTTTCCAACACACACATATAGGTTCAACTAAAGTACAAGCTGAAGTAGTGAAACCGTGAGCCAGAATAAATCTTTAGAGGTGCATCAGGTCAATGATCATCACAACTGTTGTACCAGCTGTAATCCTCAGTGCTGCAATGTGAGAGGATAGTGTTCAGAGAGGCTTTGTGGAGAGTGAGGTCCAGATGAGTGAGGAGCACAAGCCCTCCTTAACCTGAGGCTCAGACTCGCAACTTCACCAAATGTCATGACAACATACCTACTCATAACATGCAACTACCAATAGTTTTTTTCAAACTGTTCACAGGAAGAGCAAAGTTATAAAGCAGCATTCTGAATACGGACTTTGTGAGGATTAAAATAGAGTTGAAGGAAATGCGTTAGAGGAATACAAAAGTGGATACAAGAGGTCAGCTGTGCAGGTGTCAGAGCAAAAGATGTTGACAAGGATGGACAGGTTTAAAGATCCCATGACATGGTACTTCTTGATGCTTTTATATGGCGCCTTAATGGTTCCCTAATACTGTAAATGAATCCTTCTTCAAAATCAACACTCAGTGCATGAGAAAGACACATGTATGGAACAGAGTAAAAAAAATAACTCTCTGAACACCTCATTATGGGCGTTGTTGCTTGAATGCAAATGAAAAGGACACAGATAGGGTTAGAGGCGCAGAGGAGCGGGTGGGGGGGGCCCCACCCGCTCCTCTGCGCCGCTGGGAGACAGCTCTGTGCGCTGTCTCCCCACTTCCGCGTTTTAAGCGCGATGGGAGAAATGAGAGGCATTTCAATGAAAAAAACACATTTTCACAGAAAATAAAATTAAACCACTGCTGTTTCAGAGGTCCAGAGGTAAAGGACTTCCAAGCCTAGAAACACTCGCACGTGCCTCCAGGCAAATAAAAAAACGCATTTTGCATTGCGTAGCTCCTTCGCAGTCCAAGCTCTCTGGGCGTGATTTCCAGAGACAGGGGGTGGACATCCAGACGGGGGTGGAACTGCATTTGCATTTCTTTTTTCGATCTGACGTCACATAGTTGCCTTGTTCAGAATCGCCCGTTTGAGCTGTGTTTTTTTCTAACGCAGAAAAGGACCGCAAATGCTCAGTTTAGACATTTCGCAACTTTTAGCCATGGGGGGAAGGGGCTAAACAGGGTAGGGGAGCTCACATTAACGTTCAAAAACCTCAGAAAGTGAAAATTTCATGCCATGCGACCTTTAAAGTTGGAAGGACCTTTTGGGAATGGTTTGCACTTGACAGAGAATATTGAGTATATGGATAAGACTAGGGGGCTTGCACACATTGAGGTAAAAAATAAATAAAATAAAAAAATTCAAGAGGCAAAATTAAGTACAACTAAATGTAAAGTGCTTTTTTGGTTAGCTGTTCTTGTTTCTATGGCTATATCATTGCTCTGCTTGGAATGTTCCACAATTTGATGTTAAACAGCTCTACCTTACATTTATTCAATTACAGGTGGTATTACTGCTCAAAAATACTAAAAAAAAAGAGGCATTCTGACTGCGAGCAGGGTTGCCTCTTCACAGATCTGACCTGTAACTTGGTCTGGTTTGGTCTCCATGAAGAAAGGTTTAATAAGATCTCCATGGAGGAAAGCACGTGACAAACCCTCCACCAGAAAAGTTACACAATGTAAATGTTTAAAGAAAACAATAGCTAAGGAGAAGGGGGTAAAAATAGTCAAAGTAAACATTTAAAAAAATTGCTGTGAGGGAGCTTACGTCTTAGTAAGAAAGTTTAGAAAGGCTCTCCATAATGTTGAAGTACAAGATCTTAATGTCCCGCTCACTAGTTTGTTTATGCACAGGCTACAAATGGCTACTGTCGTGGTTTATAGATTCGATGTCATAAAAAGATCAATTTGTTTCTTTGGGAATAAGCAATAATATAGTGCATTTAATATTCCTTTTTACAGACTTGTTTATTTTCATGTAGACTGAAGCATTAGAGATGCCATTATAAGACAGGCCAAATTGAGCCGCTGGGGTTTTTGTCTATAACCCATAACAAGCAGCGTGATTCTGAAACATTTATGCAACATCGTACAACATTACGGCTCTTACCACGTGCGATGGAAACTTCGCTCCCAGAGGAAAATCAAGATGTTATAAATACATACAGAGGCTTTTGCTTAATTCCAGTGCACAGCTAATCAAGGTCTGCATTGTATGGTGTATATATATTTATAGTGTCACTCTGCCCTTTGTGGGGTTTTGTGTTAGTAAAATAGCAGTAAATGTAATCACCGAATCAGAATAGGTATATTTAAAAGTCCTACATTAAGTAAAATGGATTCTTGTGGGCCTAAGCTGCCTCGTAACATTCCCAGAGTTTTGTTTAGGTTTCATTTACACATGCCCGATTAATACTTTATTATTAGTCTGTCCATATCTCCGCAGCTCAAAATGTTCTGTTCCAACTTGTGATGTTATGAAATGGTAAGTTAACAGCTACATTTTACTTTTGTTCAGTAGAAATTGTCATTTCCAGGGCTGAAATTATTCAGATGATTCAAGTGAAGGTGTATGGAGCTTTAAAACACAGTGGGGAACTTCCTGCATTACCACAAGACATCACAAGTGGAACAGACTGTTTTCTATTTGAGAGAAGAGCACAGCCTAAATGTCTAATATGTGTGAATGAAACAAAACACAACTCTAGGCATGTTTGTGATGAGGAAACATTATAATATAGATTAAAAAATAGTGTAATATGGGCCTTTAAAACACTCATTTGGCCAGGAGCAGATGTATAACATGGTAGAATATATATAACATCAAAAAGTACAAAAGGTAAGTGTAAAATTAAAGAACCTAGGTATTCATTCTCTTTCTTATCTGATGGTGGTCTCTTTTGTCTTGTCACAAACCAAACCAGCCCATCTCTGAGTAATGCCTGGCTCATTCTCTCAGCCCTTCTCCAAAAATGCAACATCCATGGAGGGAAGTGAACTGGCACTGCCCCACTGGCTGAAGTATAAGCGTTGGAGTACACGCTGTTGTTGTTAAGATAAGATAAGATAATCCTTTATTTGTCCCACAATGGGGAAAATGCAGTGTCACAACGCAAGTTTCAGAAACAGTAGAAAAATAAGAGCATGCATCAAAATTAAGATAAATAATAATAATAATAAGTATGTACAATCAACTAAAAAACACAACAGTGTAAGGTTAAAAGGCACAGGAACGCTGCACAATAAATGTCTTTGATTCTGAGCAGTGAACAAACAGCAGTTAAAGTGACTCCAGTTCAGTAATATATAATATCACTACAATAAAGTGACTCAGATGATTGTGAACAGTGCAGTGATGGACAGTGGTAGTTAAATAAATAAGTAGCAGGTAAAGTGACTTTAAATAATATTGCACATGTAATTATTACTATGGAGATGACACATGGTTGCTATGGAGATGAACATGACTAGCATTGATCATTGTACAGTCTGACAGCAGCAGGAAGGAAAGACCTGCGAAATCTCTCACACAGTGAGGCTGAATCAGTCTGTCACTGATGCTGCTCTCCAGAGCCGACAGAGCGTCCTGCAGGGGGCGACACTCATGGTCCAGCATAGACATGAGTTTAGCCAGGACCCTCTTGTCCCCCACCTCCTGCACTGAGTCCAGAGGACAGCCCAGGACTGAGCTGGACTTCCTGATGACCTTGTCCAGCCTCTTCTTCTCCCTCTCTGTGACACTGCTGCTCCAGCAGACCACACTGTACAGGATGGCTGATGCCACCACAGAGTCATAGAAGGTCCTCAGGAGTGGCCCTCTCACTCCAAAGGACCGTAGTCTCCTCAGGAGATAGAGCCGACTCTGGCCCTTCCTGTACAGTGCGTCTGTGTTATGAGTCCAGTCCAGTTTATTGTTCAGATGAACATCCAGGTACTTGTAAGAGTCCACTCTCTCAATGTCCCTTCCCTGGATGTTCACTGGTGGGAGGGCAGTAGAGTGGCGTCTGCGGAAGTCCACCACCATCTCCTTGGTCTTCCCCGCATAGATGAGAAGGTGATTCCACTGACACCAGTCCACAAAGTCCTGCGTTAGTCCTTGTTGTTGTTGTTGTTGTTGTTGTGTTCTTGGGCAAATACTTTGCATCCTCTCCATGTACGCTGGGTATGTAAGTCACTGTGCTTGTGAATGTGGGTAGACATGCACCGATCCAGCTGATTTCGATACTATAAAGCTTCAAGTATCTACTGAAACTTGATATTGAGCAATACTAGACTGAAAATTGTATTTAATTCCTTTCAACAAAAATAAAATAAGACAAAAATGATCCAAATGTGTTATGTAGCTCTTATTTATCTCTCAAGTAACCACAGAACAACTTTGTATAAATATAAATTCAAACATTATGGGACTTTCTGAGCCAACTATGACCAGTAAATAGTCTTATTACATTGATTTATATTTCCATCCAGGTACTGATATCTGATATAATATCGGTTTATCCCTAAATTTGGGTCAGATGATGAAATTAAACCCTTTAATCGGTCCATTATAATACACTGTCACAATCAAATATTAAACAAACAATAATGTCATTTATTTCCTTTTTATTTTTTTTATTTATTTTTTTTTTACATCAAATTGTGGCATGTATAGGGGAGTTCCATGTCAGCTTTGGCTTTGGCCAAACAGACATTGGCATATACAGTAAATGTATGAGGTTTTCAGGAAAGAAAGTCTTTTGCGGTACATATAAATATCATCTTAGGTTTTGAATTATGACATTAGAAATTGTTCAAACTGCAGCCCATAGCGGGAACCTAAACACACACAGCTGTCAGCACTAAAAGAAGAAACATTGACCATGCATGTGCAGTATATTTTACACCACTTCCCCCATGTAGTATTACACAGAGACATGACTCAGGGACGTCATCAGGAATCCGCAGAAGACACCTATAAAATCAAAGTGCAGCATAAGTCAGGTTTAGGGCACATTGTTATCAGAGCCATGCCAGGGCTGAGACTGTGAAATAAAGACTACTCCGCCCACTGGCCCTCTGCGCCCAGCACAACTCTGCGGTTTTGATATCCGAGTAAGGAGCATTGAAATTTCATCCTAAAACAAATCTGGTGCTCTCTCAACACATGTGCCCTGTTTCCTCAGCTTGTTTTGGGTAAATCCTGCCTCCGGAAAAGTGCATTAACAAACCCTGTGTTTTCTTGTACTCTTTTTAAGCTCAATAAAACATTCACTTTGTGGTTAAGACTCTAGAAGGCTGAGTGCAACACCTGTATCAGGAGAAAAGTTTGGGTTGTAGCATGTTTTGATCAAATAATTCGACAAATAAAATAGCAATTACTATATTATGAAATCAAAATATGGTATATATTGATCCACACACTTTGACAAAACTTTACAAAGACGAGTGGATCTGGAGCCATATCCCGTCTCCCTGATTTCAGAGGGCGCGATTGACAAGCGGATTAAGCAATCAGAGACAAAATGCTCTGTTTACGTCAAAAATAAAAATGGCAGTTTAAAAAGGAGGAAAAAAACTACATAAAGGACTCTCAGAATCAACAATCAAAGCACCAAACTAGTACTTATCTTATATTTTGTTCTGAATATGACCAGAATTTTCAAGAGGAGATGTCTTCCACTTTTGAGAGACACATGCTACAAATTAGCGGCTGTTTGGACAGATTTTTCACCCTCTATGTCCGGTTCCAGACCCTTCTGGATTCGAACTGAATGTAGAACTGGGACTGGACTGGCTGGTTAGGCAAGATATATTATAGCAGGTCTTGCAGGTCAAAATAAGTCCACTGTGTTCTGTCTGCATTTAATTATAAAGTAGAAGAAGAGAAGTGTGTGGTTAGCATAATAGTTGCTGTTTGTTGTTTACCATGAAGGCAAAACTCTCTGGCCTCTGAAAGTTGAGAAAAGTGCTTATGAACTCATTGCCGTGAATAATTAGGATGCTTGGAATGCATAAGGTAAGTTAGGAATAATTTGAACCACTGCAAACCATTTTAAAGCAAATAGTTCTGGTTTTTCATGTTTTTAAGAGTAAAATTCAGGTACAGTGCTTTTAATGATCCTGTCGATATAGAATTATAATTGTCACGACTGCAAACACTGTTACAGGAAATAAATAATAATATTGAGACTACTTTATGCCACAGCAACCGCAAAGCAAGTGAATCCCACTTTTCCATAGTATCTAGTCATGTGTATAAATTAGTTGACCCTCTACAGCTCAAATCACTTTATGTAAAAAAAAAAGAAAAAAAAAAAAACACCATTAGAAAGAAAGAAAGTGCCACAAAATATTGAGAGAAAAGAAACATGCTACCTTGCTATGTACTGTACAATAGAGATAAGTGATATACAGTATCAGATCAATATTTGGAGTTTTTAATGTATGGGACTATCAGCCTTAAATCTGCATCACAGGCCGATATTTTGTTTTGGTCTAAAATACACTTAAAGGGACAGTGTGTAAGATTTTTACCCGTTAATTACAGAAATTGAAGATACCCATTCAAAAATACATTGTTTTCCAAGCCTTTTCACTTCCATCATGAAATCAAAGTATTCTTTTGGACTTAGATATAGTCACATAAAAGGGGGATCTTCCCCATGCAGAGGCAGCCATTTTGAATACGAGAGCCGCAGAAGGACATTTGGGCTCCTCCTTCGCCTTCGGCAAGGCTCGTGGTTTTGGGTAAACAACACAAGCATGCTGCCGGATCAGACGTCGTAATGGATCTAACACGTGTTTTGGACTAAATTGTTTTACTGGATTTTATTTGCTGGATCCTTACGGACAAATTGAGAGCAAGTTTATGGTGAAATACAGAGTTTGACCTGTGCAAAGCATTCTAAGGTAAGCTAACCTCGTTTTGTGCTTTTCCGTATAAAAGCCCCATGTGCTCGGGGAGTGATTATTGTGCAGGGAAATGAATTGCATAGTCAAAAAGAGGAGACTGTAAGGTTTCATTTGATGTGTAGAGTGTCATGGTACATGATCGGGAATGTGTGTTTAAAAAAAAAAAAAAAAAAAAAACGGGACCGCACGGCGCACGGCTCGTGCGCGCACCCGGGTGACCCTCGAGGTCTGCCGTAGCTAAAACAGAAAGTGCAATAGCACCATCCACCTATGCGCCACGAATCCTACATACTGGACCTTTAAAGCTTTATTTTAACACTTTATTGCAAAGAAGTAGTTGCACAAACATGGCTATAGATTTCTTAAAGGTTTGTGGTTAAAACAGGGTGTGGATGAGCAAATTGAAATTACATAATTTTTTGGGGAAAAGTCCAAATATGCAATATAAATCAGCCCAAAAATATCGGCAGATCTTATCGACAATTGCTTGCTTAGATTCTAAGCATCGGCCATGAAAAAGCCCATATCGATTGATGTCTACTGTATAGCATTGCATTTCAATTGCTTAGAATGGGCAGTCAACACAATGCAATCTTTATTTCCAAAGCATTTTAGGTCCTGAATACTACACAGGGTTGCTTCAAGGACAATGTACATTTAGAAAACGCAGGAAAGCGCAAATTCCCAATCCTATCTGTTTTGGGGGAAAGAGAAAGTAAAACCCAATCCATTATCAAAGCACCACCCCTGCTGTGCTCCTCTGATTCCTTCAAGCTATTAACAGCTTAGGACACAAATAGATCACACAAGATATTAAAACTCTGTGGGATTCTAACTGTTTAAAAGCCCCACGTAATCTTTGTCGAGGAACAAAACAGGTCTGGAAGCAGCAAGCTGATTTTTCTTGTGTTTCGGGGGTTATGATTTGGTATTCAGATTGCATTGTGAGCACTTGTATTGATGGTACAGATGAAGAAGCCACAGGTCACAGATAAATTCATCAGATTCAATTGAACATCTGCATAAACACTGCTACTCACTTACTTCTCTTTCATTCAAATTATTTTCACTCTACAATTATAATTGAAAAAGCATTCAATCTCCCCACAGGCAGCCTTTGTGCTCACACATTCCTGTCTGTGGTTGCGGATCACAGAGAGATGAAGCAAATCAGAAAAATAAAGTTGTTTAAAAAAAAAAAAAAAAAAATGTTATCAATGTTTTATCAAGATGGCAGTGCTCATCGTGCCACTTCTGTAACTGAAGGAAAATGATTAAAAGGCAAAAGGTGTTTTTTATGCATTCAAAGATATGGAAATGATTTCAACTTAATAAACTGTTGTAATATTTAAAAGTCAGCAGTTTTAAATACAAGAAAGGGCCCACTGAACTATTAAGAGCTCTGGAAAAAAAATAAGAGACCACTGCATTTTTTTCTGAAATCAGCATCTCTACATGTATCACAGCCATTCCATTCCAGCGTCTGTTGAATTCCAACACAAACACAAAGCTGAGCTACTTCAGTTCTTGCACCAGGAGTGGAATAAAGTCACCCAAGAACAATGTGAAAGACTTGTGGAGAGCATGCCAAGACGCATGAAAGCTGTGATTAAAAATAAGGGTTATTGCACCAAATATTGATTTCTGAAGTGTAAACATTAGTATTATGTTTTGTTTTGTTTTTTTTCTGTTCTAGGTGTCGTGGAGAGCGGACGTGTTTCTTCTTCCTCCCTTATCTTGCTCTATCTGGTGTTTTTTTTTCCTCTTGTCTCGTCTCCTCAATTATGGAATTGATAAGCTGGTCCCTCAACACAATTGGCACACTTTTTTTCACAGAGGAATGCCGGCCCGGAGAGCCGGACTGTCCCGACGGAACTTGCTGCCGGATAAACGAGGGACGTTTGGGACAAGTGGAATGTTGTGTGCCTGACACCGCTGTTCCTAGAGGACGTGGAACAATTTACTATTGGATTTTTGATGGCAGGACATCTGAATTGGCCTGGAGGATGTTTTCTGACCCATCGGAGAATTGGAATGCCGGCAGCGGACAAAGAGACCCTGAGCTGTCGGCTGTCGTTCTACACCACAGTGGAGCTTAGGGCTGAACGATTTTAAGAAAAAATGTAATTGTGATATTGCGATTTCGATTTCATCCACGATTTCTTTCAAACTAAGTTTCAGTGCACATGAACATTTGCAAACATCACAGAAAAATTACATCATACCATTCAAACACTAAATTCCACTAAACTATAATGCAAGAATGAAAACTAAAGTCAATAATTTATTTCAAATGTAGTCCTATTTGTTAAAAAGAAACATGCTGTACATAGTCTACATTGAGTGCTTGAGCAACTGCAGTTATTAAGATAAGATAAGACTTTATTGCTTGTCACACCTGATAAAATATATCGCAACTTAAACTTAACTTAACTTAACTTAAAATATAGCAATGCTAAATATAGCGATGCTAATCGTGGTAGCCTTTCTATAGCGTTTGTAATGTAAACTAGCCTTATGCTAACAGTCTGTAAGCTAACAACAGAGGGGAATACCTCTTATCCATCATGTGGAGCAGACTTTTAAACGACTCTTTGGTCACCGTGTTTACAGGCATCATTTCCTTGGCGATGTTGTGTGTTACGGCAGTCGTTATCTCCTGGTGTCGTTGGCTGCTTCTGTTATACGGAGTTACACTGGCAAAAGAAGTTGTAACTGTAGTCTGTTTGGCCCCCTGTTTGGAGTATCACTTTTACTAGACGTTTCTCCGGACTTTCTCGCCATGCACTCGAGTGACGGATTACGGACATTGATTAAATGGGGGCTAACACCGGCTTCACCAGCTTGCAACCGCACGGGGTCTGGGGAGTATTTGGGTTAAGGGCTCGCTCGGAGCGGCTAACACCGGCTTCACCAACCTGTCCACACGCAGCACGCCGCTTCTGATTGGTGGGTTTAGCAGCATGTCAGGGAGGCGGGCCAGGCAGAATAGATGTGTAAAATAGTTGACAAAACAAAACCTGGGTCAGTTAGGATCACTGCAAAAAACTTTAACGATCTTTAACGATTTTAAGCAACTTTAACGATCCCAAAATCGTGCTGCCTGAGATTGCGATTTTCGATCTAAAAAGATCATTCAGCCCTAGTGGAGCTGTTGCAGACCAGGGAAAGTCAGAAGGTCAGACACATCAGAAGCTGACACAGATTGAGGACTGCACCATCTCCAATCTGTGGAAACCCCCCTGGCGCTCGGATACCATCATGAATAATGTTTGTGGAACTGTGCGGAACAAGCGGCTCAGTCCGCATTCATACGTGCTAGGAGGGAGGACTGGGAGTCGCACAGCCCTGCTTGGTGACATGAAGTTAGGGGGACTGGCAGAACCAGGGTTCTGGCTAATTGTCCGTTCGCCTGGGTTCTAGAAATGTATAGATTATGTTAAATTATCCCCCCCTTGGTGTAATTCATTCTCCTTAAAAATCTGAATCAACTGGACTCTCTTTGTTTTGACTCTGCTCCTCCTGCACAACTCTCCCCCCAAGGACACAACTGTGGCTTATCATAGCACACTATAAACAAAGGACATACCAATTCGGTTCACTCTGACATGTATTATGTAAACACTCTGCCCTGTCTATTTAGTAATGTTCGCCTCAGCTTCAGTTTCTGTTCTGCTCCCCCTCCCTACCCTACCATTTGTTTACCAAACAAAAAGACGCCGTGTGTTGCCTGTCCCATTGTTTTTGTCATAATATGTTTGTGAATATTGTTGTACTGCATCTTTTCTGCTCTGTTATCTCCAAGTTGGTGGTGCGCACATGCGCACGGCCTCTGACCCTGGCCGTCTCTATACTGTCTCTGCTTGGTCAGGGAGAAACAAAATTTCAATTCACTATATGTCGTGTACATATGGTTTTTCGATAACAAAGCAAACTATGAAGTATGAACTTAAAATGAATTTCATCTTGTGTCTTTGCATTGTTTGAGGTCTGAAAACCTGTATCTTTTTGTTACTTTGAACATTTCTCATTTTCTACAAATAAATACTCTAAACAATAATATTTTTATTTGAATTTGGGGGGAATGTCAGTAGTTTATAGACTCAAACACATACTTATAAGTAGTAAAATCAGAAAAACTGATAATTTTGCAGTGGTCTTACTTTTTCCAGAGCTGTATATTGTTTGATTTACACATGTATTTTCAGTGTTGTGTAAAGTACTGGAAAATCAAACTCAAGTAAAAGTATAGGTTCCCCTCCCAAAAATGACTTTGGTAAAAGTCAAAGTCACTGACTGAAATGTTACTTTAGTAAAAGTCTTAAAGTATCTGGAACTTCTTGTACTTAAGTATGACAAGTAATGTAAAAATAAATGTACTCAAGTAATGTAATTAAAAGTACAAGTAAAAGTATGAAGTAAAGGCAGTCTGAAGCTAACCCTCGCTTTGTTACTTAGCACAAACACACAGCGCTTGTTTACATTTTTAAAAGTAGGCACATGTTAATGTTATTTTTTGTCCTTTCTCATTCGTTACACTTAGCCTACAGCTATGCCTTCCGTTGAGCCCAAAAAAGCTAGGTAGCCTGTTAGCTCCAACATCGTCAAATACGCTTTGTGTAACGGAAACAATGTCACACAAAGTTAATTTCTACATGTTATGCTCAAGGATTCACAACAGTGTCTAGAATGTCCATGCTATGGTTACTGAAATTTTAATATAGACGCTAACAATTTCATTAATCTAGAACTTAGCTCGATGTGTTTCTTGAGGTTGGACGGGGAGTTTCTGTAAGATAGGATTTCCACGTTTCTTGGAAGGCACAAGAGGCACTTCATTCGATAGGACGAATCCTTCATATCAGCGTAAGAGAAGATTGTGTTTAAGTACGGCCAGGGATGCTCATCGTCAGGTCCCCCTTCATTTGTAGCCGATGTGGATGCTGTCTCCTCTTCCATTAGGGATGTTGATTGATTAAACTAGCGGCATGAAACCAACAGGTGTAGGCTGATTGTCATGCGCAAGTAGCGAACAAGCCCAGGCACGTCCTGACTTCCTTCAGTCAGTAGAGTTTTTTTTTTGTAACGAGTAACTAAACAGCACATTGAAAATGTATTGGAGTAAAAGTATGCAATTGAATTCGGAAATGTAGTGAAGTAAAAGTAAAAGTTATCATTTTTTTTAAAAACTCAGGTAAAGTACAAAGTCTCCCAAAATGTACTTAAGTACAGTAGTGAAGTATTATTACTTCGTTACTATACAACACTGTGCATTTTAGTTGCATGTGTAGTTTTTAAATTAAATGATCTGAACTAGAATATCTTGTTGAAGTGCATTTACTAAATCATGTAATTAAATAAAACAGGGGGGAAATGTTATTTATAATTTGAGCAAAAATGGCATTCTACTAAAAGCTGTTTTCAGCGCAGTATAGTATGTTTAATATTTATGAGAGAATGTTGTCCAATGAATCCAGGAAGTCAGATCCCCCTTCAGCTCTGATTTAATGAATACTTCAGATTTGACTGGGTTTTAGTGCCTTTTTGCCTTATATGAAAAACACATCCAGAAAAATAAAAATCACTCATGCATTCATAACAAACATGGAGGCAATTTAAGACATTATGGACATTCCCAATCCACCAAATCCATGAACATATAAACACACACAAATGCTGTAAACTGTACTGTTTTTTCTGATAAAGACGATAAAAAGTCATTTATGCCTAGTCCTTTCACAATAACAAAATTAAAAATGTGATTGTATTGCTGAAGTAAATATAGACAAGAAAATATAATAGTGAAATGAATTTATGACAATAACACAAGAACCCAAAGGCAGATTTAAACCACAAAACTATTCTAAATCTACAGTATTGTTAAAAAAAAAGAGCTGCAATAAATAAACAGTAGAATGAAACACTTTCCTACTTAGTTTGCATCTGTAATGACACAATTAAGATATTAATTCAACCTTTTACAGCGCAAATCTCATGATAAATATTGACCCCAAACAAATGCTGCTATTTATGCCATATAGGGTGTATGGGTGTTATAGTAACATCAAATGCAATACTTCTAGATGTTCAAATAGATGAGCTGCTAAAACTCTTATAAACGTATTACGATGTTATGGTTGGTGGATTTAGTAAAGTGGCTTTCCAAAATCCTCACAATCCCTTTTTACCATCACTGAAAACAACCCGAACAAGCTACTATTTTCCCATCATACAAGGACAAAAAGAAAGACAAAAAAGGGGGAAATCGTGTTTGGTTACCAGTGTTTGTTTTTCCAATTTGAAATAAATAAATAAATAAATAAATATATAAAAGACAAAAGCAGTTTTACGCCTCACAGGTAGCAGCTGCGCTAATAGCATTTATTAAGGAGTTAATTTGGCATAAAAAAGGAACTGATTTTCAATCCAAGTAACATGATCAACTGCTAGTGTAACAGTTAGCACCATAATTACTCAAAGCAATTTACTCTCCACTTTGTAATCAAAACAACATAACTTTACTCAGGCGAACAGCTAAAATAACATCACATTTAATGGGCTTTTCTTCTGCATTGTTCCCATTTTTATAGTCACACATTTAAGGTGGAATAGTGCTGTTAGATTCTTACTGATGAGAGGTTGAGAATAGTCAACACATTTTGAAGTGTGATATATTGCTGACAAAAATATAGCTAAAAAAAAAAAAAAACATTAACTGCAATAATAAATAAATATTAGAATGAAACAAAAGCATTCCCCACTACTAGGGATGCAAATTATCGGTTAATTCATTAACTGATAGTTGATTGACCTTATCGGTCGATTAACGATTAACTGATAAGCGGCGTTTTTCACCTGAATTTTAGTGTTTCAATAGGGTCTTTAAGAATATAAGCTATAGTAACATAACACTGAGTCATAAATATATCATAGTATTATTATATTGTATATTCCTCAATTAATTATTCCTTAGTAAAAAGCAGACAAATGTATTGATGCTGAATAACAAAATACAGTAATCCCTCGCTCTATCCAATTTTTTTTTTATAGTGTAAACATTTTTTTATAGAGTAACATTGTGTTCTGTCCTGATTGGCTAAGAGACTAGACCAGGACTGAACGTGGACTGGACCAGGTCTGAACCAGGTCTGGACCTGGACTGGACCTGGACTGGACCGGGACTCGACCGGGTCTAGACCTGGACTAGACCAGGATTAAACCACTGGGGCGCGTGCTGGTTTCGCCGCGCCCCGCGCTCCGAGCCGCAGGCCAGCCGCGCGGGGCTCGGGGCGCGGGCTGCGGCGAAACCGGCAGCAGCGGCACGCATTCCGGGTTAGATCTCACCTCGCGCGTACACCCGGGGCTGCTGAGCAGTGCCGTTGGCGCCTGCGGTCGGCTGTGAGTCGATCTTGGCGCAGCGCCTTGCCTTGTTTCATGACCACGCGGGTGCGCATGTCCGCGTGTCCGCGGTTAGCGGTTAATTACAATTAATGCATTTTGATCGACCAACGTCTTAATCGACAATTAACCGTTAATCGATTAATTGTTGACATCCCTACCCACTACTACAAAGGAAAAATACCCAGGATCAATATTGACTTCCAAAAATTATTATTCCATCGACCATAAATTAAATGATAAGTTGAAATGGGATACCATGCAAACATGGAGGTATAATGGTATTCATTGTACTAAGAGCATGTAGTGAGGAAGGATTGGTAGTACGTTGACAACTATAATTAATAACCAACACCAAGAACGATACGATATCTTAGTATCTGCTGATTCCTAATATCAGCCGATATCAGTGCAAAGACTGAAAACAGCATTTATTCCCTTAAAACTAGGGATGTCAACAATTAATCAACTAACGATTAATTGTCGATCAAGACGTTGGTTGATTAAAATGCATTAATTGTAACTAGGGTGGCAGTAGCTCAGTAGAGATCACCAGCGCTTGCCTGGTGATCCAGGGGTTGGCGGTTCGAATCCCGCTCTTGACGGGTGGACCGCATGTGATCCCAGCTCCTACAAATGAGTGCTGCCGTTGTGTCCTTGGGCAAGACACTTAACCCCACCTCGCCCCCAGTGTCTGCGGACACTGGTAGCCCCCATGGCAGAAGAAACATCAAGGCCCGTTGTGACGTGAGCCACCTGTGGGAGGATTCTCCAGCTGAGGTCCTGACCAAGCCGAAGCAAGAAGATCATGGAGATGGTCCCCGGGCGCAGTAATGTGCTGCCCACTGCTCCTGATAATAGGATGGGTTAAATGCAGAGGACAAATTTCTCCCAAGGGAGACAATAAAGGCTAATCTTAAATCTTATAATCTTATAAACTAATTGCTAGAGGAGAGGGCGCTACTCTGGAATGTGAACACGAGATGCAAACCCACTCGCGAGAAGGACCACAGCATTACATCCGTGGCCGGATCTAGAAGCAGTGCAAAATGTTCTCCTGCGAACCCAATTTTTGCGGCTTGGTTCGCTCCGCGTCCCGCTGTCTGCGTGAACACGTGCGCGGCGCGCTGCACGTGCTCCTCCGCTCCGGGCCGCGTAGCAGGCTCCACGTGAAAGCGCAGTGGAAGCAGCCCTCTGTCCGGCCCGTGTGCTGGTGTGTGTGCCGGTGTTTGTGCGACTGTGTGTGTGTGTGAGTGAAATGTTTTCCCCGATCAATTCATTTTTTTTAATCATTTCATATCATGGAGCTTTTACAAAAAACGTCCTCAATTTATTTTCAATAAAGAATGTATTTTGTTATTCAGCATCAATACATTTGTCTGCTTTTTACTAAGGAATAATTAATTGAGGAATATACAATATAATAATACTATGATATATTTTTGACTCAGTGTTATGTTACTATAGCTTATATTCTTAAAGACCCTATTGAAACACTCAAATTCAGGTGAAAAACGCCGCTTATCAATTAATCGTAAGTCGATCGATAAGGTCAATCAACTATAGATTAATGAATGAATCGATAATTTGCATCCCTACTTAAAACATAAATAAAATAAGACAAAACTTATCCAAATGTGCTCTGCAGCCATTATTTAACGCTCAAGTAACTTTTGAACAACTAAAATTTTCTGCGTCAACTATGACGAGTAAATAATCTTATTACATCAATTTATATGTCCAACCAAAATATCGGTTGAACTGATATTTGTTAGACAATATATAATCCAGCTAAATTTTCAGTATTGGCGCCAATATCTGATACCAGTATAGATGTAGAATGCAGAATTCATTCATTGTTTTGCACTGAATATGGATAGATCAGATTATTTATATTTGTGCTTTACATGGATAATATAACTCTGCTAATGTGCTTTTTTCTCATTGAAACACTTAACACAAACTACATCCTCAATGGTATGCCCTATTACAACAGATAAGTCACAAATGTAATCTTTGTTAACATTATCGCCATTTGAAGTGTTAATTAAAAGAATCACCATGGAGTCCCGTGCCACTGCTGCATTCTTTTTAAAGCTTTCAGAAGTGCATAGCTTTAATCACACAAATGTAACTCCCCCATAGCACCAATGAGAACATCAAGCAGGTGTCACTTAAAAGAGAGGAATCAGGACTTTTCTGCTCAGTTACTACTATATTCTGAAATAATTTATCATAAGGAACTAAAAGCAAGTAAAAGCAAGCAAGAAAGCTGTCACAATAATCACTATTTCCATTTATAGTTCAATATATGAAAGCTGGAACAATATTTTTGGGGTTTCAATAGTTACTGTGTGTACTATTTTAATTTTGTTTTTTTGTAATATAAGATTTAAGCTGTGGCAGGTTGAATAAGTGACTTTGAAGTAGGGATGCAAATGATCGATTAATTCATTAATCTATAGTTGATTGACTTATCGATCGATTAACCATTAATTGATAAGCGGCTTTTTTTCACCTGAATGTTAGTGTTTCAATAGGGTCTTTAAGAATATAAGCTATAGTAACATAACACTGAGTCATAAATATATCATAGTATTATTATATTGTATATTCCTCAATTAATTATTCCTTAGTAAAAAGCAGACGAATGTATTGATGCTGAATAACAAAATACAGTAATCCCTCGCTCCGTCACTGTTCGCAGATTTTTTATTTTTTTTTATTTTTGTTTTTTAATAGTGTAAAAAAAATTTTATAGTGTAACAATGTGTTCTGCATCCTGATTGGCTAAGAGACTAGACCAGGACTAAACGTGGACTAAACCAGGTCTAGACCAGAACTAAACCTGGTCTAGACTGGGCCTGGACTAAACCAGGATTAAACCACCACGTGCCGCTGCTGGTTTGTGGGTAGGGCTGAGACTACGCATTCCGGGCGCCGTGGTTCGATCTCGTGCTCAGCAGGCCGCAGGCGCCAACGGCACTGCCCGGTGTACGCACCGGGCAGTGCCGTTGGTGACTGCGGCCGGCTGTGAGTCGAGCTTGGCGCAGCGCGGTTGCCTTGTTTCGTGACCACGCAGGTGCGTGTGTCCGTGATTACTGATTAATTACAATTAATGCATTTTGTTCGACCAACGTCTTAATCGACAATTAATGGTAAGTGGATTAATTGTTGACATCCCTACTTTGAAGGCTAATTATAGCTTCATTCATTGCTGTGATCCTGCAGTATTCTTATTCAGTCATTTGGATAAAGTAGATTCAATATTATTGTTTATCACAAACTATTGTGCTTCAAATTGTTATTATTAAATCAGGACTACCAAACCTGGATTAAATTAGTTTTTAATCTACACTATACACTAGGGCCCGACCGATATATCGGTTGGCCGATATGGGCACTTGGAGACATATCGGCTATCGGCATAAATCTTGCCGATATGGGCCGATAGTCCCCATGGGCATGTTATACCTCCTTATAAAGCTATTTACAAACAGATAAATGTCCTAATATGTGGCACATCAGTATTTATCAGAGGAGGAATTCATCTGAATGAGTGTGACGCCGTACTGCACGTGAACGCACCCTTAGAGTCACGTCACGTGACTCACATGCTCCTGTTTACACCAGTGCACAACCATAGATCCATGTGCGCAACACTGAGGCGCTGGCTTTAAATGCTCTTGTAGTCTCATCCACGATACTGACTATAAATAAAAGTAAACTTCAGCTCAGTTTAGGTCAGCAACAAAATTACAGCTTGTTTTTATGAAAGTGCGAATGCAGAGAAGAGAGGACTGTCCATAGAAGACACATACAGCTGCTGTCAACATTCTGGATTATATTATTTTTATTGACAATATCTTTGATTCAGGATTAAGAGGACACTTATGCCTGTATGAGCGGTGAGTGTCACATGAAAAATGTGACTAAACCACAGAGTAAACCTGGACCAGACCAGAACTAAACCAGGACTAGAACTGGACCAAAACAAACCAGGTCCAAATAACCTATAACCAGGACTAATCCCAAAGTAAACCAATCAGTAGCTCAATAGATCAATATTCTCGCTCGAGTCCCATTCACCACAACCTCTGAGAAAAATAATATACAACACTGGGGTCAACATTATTTCATCTCATGTTTGAAATGCGCCAGATAGACACTGGAGTCGACACCTGCTCACAGCTAAACCTTAAGCACAGATCAGCCTGTTCCAGCACTTCCAAATATGCCTCAGTTTAATCTCTATGGGCACAATACTATCACGCCATTGACTCCTGCGTTATTGCTGGCTGTGGCGTCTGTGTAAACATCACATATGAATGGGGCTCAGACCGACATCGTGTGTATGAGATTAAAATCAAGCCAGACAGTCATCTATTCGCCGACACTGGAGGAGATTGAGTGGGGCAGCCTGATAGGACAGCACTTCCACAGCGGATTACATTACTCTATCTTACTCCTCCACTCTCACATGTGATAATAGAGCCTGCACTGTATGCACTCTGTATTTCCTTGTGTGGTGGTTAAAGGGGGATAGAGATGTGGAGAGGTTTCATTGATTGTTAACTTCCTATACATTTATCACATTGACTTTTTGTCTGTCAATATACAATGCAAGACTGTCGGCTTGATGAGGGGGAACCAGTGGGAAAATCTATTAACATTCAATAATTTCAGCAGGATTCATTTTTAGTTCTTAATTTTGACACGTTCATAATTTTGCTTAAGATCCTTTCTGATCTAAGACTCTACATTTAAAGGTGCATTGCGCAGCTTTTCTGGGGGAGGGTACGCTACCTGGTTGTCTCCATGGAGATGTTATTGCTTTGTCCGGTATGTTCCATGGTATGACATTAAACATATCCATCTAGCATTTATTCATTATGAGTGTTTCTATTGCTCAAAAATACAATGATTCTGTCTGTGAATAAGGGCGATTTTCCACAGATCTGAACTGTAATGTACTCTACCTGCTTGTCTCCCTTGTTATGATAAGTTTAATCTATACTGTGGAACATTCTTGACAAAGCAATAACATTTTCATGAATACAAGTAGGTAGCAGAGGTTTCACTAGAAAAGTTACGCAGTGCACCTTTAACCTAGCATAGTTCAGTTGCACGTTGTGTCTCTCAGATGTTTATAAGGGAAAGCTGGAGATGTTTGTACCCAGCTGTCTTAAAAGTCCCATGGCATGAAATTTTCACTTTCTGAGGTTTTTGAACGTTAATGTGAGCTCCCCTACCCTGTTTAGCCCCCCCCCCCATGGTTAAAAGTTGCGAAATGTCTAAACTGAGCATTTGCGATCCTTTTCTGCGTTACAAAAAATCAGAGCTCAAACGGGCGAGTTTGAACAAGGCACCTTATTGACGTCAGATCGAAAAAAGAAATGCAAATGCAGTTCCACCCCCGTCTGTCTGTACTCAGCGTCTCTGTAAATCACGCCCAGAGAGTTTGGACTGCGAATGCGCTAGGCAATGCGAAATGCGTTTTTTTATTTGCCTGGAGGCACGTCCGAGTGTTTCTAGGCTCGGAAGTCCTTTATCTGAGCCTCTGGACCTTTGAACAGCAGTGGTTTAATTTAATTTTATGTGGAAATGTGTTTATTTTTCAATGGAACGCTTCAAATCTCTCCCCCCGTGAAAAAACACGGAAATGGATCAGCTGTGGGCTCTGAGCTCTGAGCGGAGAGTTTGGCCACACCCCCACCCTCTACTATTGGCCATCTCTTTTCTCCTCATTTGCATTCAAGCAACAACGCCCAGAATAAAGAGTTTGAGAGAGATATTTATGACTCTTTCTCATCTGATCTCTGTTTCTCATGCACTGAGTGTTGATTTTGAAGAAGGATTCATTTACAGTATTAGGGAACCATTAAGGAGCCATATAAAAGCATCAAGAAGTACCATGTCATGGGATCTTTAATGGATCTGCTAAGACAATTAACTGACCATGCATATTTATGTATTTGTTTGCTGAATTACTGGTGATCTCAGATGCTGCTATATCCATCAGTCAGCCCCAAGGCATCTGTGGCTACAGGAATAGCAGTAAATGTGTACCTAGTGTGACAACAATATGCCTGACATGCGCTAAGGTTAAAGTTAAGGCACACTTTATTGTCTCCATAGGGAAATTTGTCCTCTGCATTTGACCCATCTGTCAATGCCAGGACTACCGACTTTTCCCTATGGTACATGTTTTGGGTTAATGGGGGAAAGCAAATCCCCAGAGGAAACTCGTCCAGACAGAAGTAGAACATGGAAACTCTGCACTATAGAACCATATCTAATCCATCTTTATAGTACAGTTCTTTTTATCAACACAAAAGTGTTAGAGTAACTTTACCATTGACTTGTATAGATTGATGAATACATTGTTGAACCTGACATCTAAAAGTCAGTGCAATTTTATTCCTACCAGAATCTCTCAGTATGTGCTTCTGAAAGGCTTGTGCAGGAGGTGACTAGAGGTAACTGTGCTAAAACTCAACTCTGCTCCAGGCAAAGAGAGTCTGTGCCAGTAGGTATTAAGTGACCGTGCTTTGAAGAGAGCCCTGAAAATAGCTGCCAATATCAGCTCAGACTGTTTGTCACCCAACACCAAAAACTCCAATGCTACTGTAAAATATACACAATGTCCTATAAGAGATTCTGTATAATAAACACACCTTAATTAGCCTTAGTAAAGTATGAAGAAAGACTTATTTCAAAATTAATATATAATTTTATAACAATAATTCCATTTTGTGATGTCATGTAGTGGTAATTTTCAACAGCTTTTACCTTTAGTTTGACAATTCCAGGGCTAAACTCATCCAAATGATTGTAGTGAAGGCGTATGGAGTTTAAAAACACAGTGGAGCACTTCCTGTATTATCACATGACATCACAAGGTGGAACAGAGTGTTTTCTGTTTGAGAAAAGAACTCTCTAAATATGCAGGGTTTGTGTGTTAAACAGGTGTGAATGAAACAAAACACAACTCCGGGTATGTTTTTGATGAGGGAACATCACAGAAAATTGCATAATATGGGTCCTTTAATGAACACTTCTCACTGTGACTTCTCTTTGTCTATGCTTTGTTGATGCTACTCAAAGTGTAGTTCTTTAATTAATGAATTAATCACTGCATTTATATAGCGCCTTTCAAGACACCCAAAGCACTTTACACTTCATTGTTCGTTCACTCCACTCTTTTAAAAAAAAAAAATCTTTTATTATTTAAGTTACATATTTTCAAACCATAATAACATTCGCAAAGGATGAGGGAACGGGAATAAACACTTGGTGGTGGTAAGCTACTATTGTAGCCACAGCTGCCCCGGGGGTCGACTGACAGAATTCTTATGCAGTGTTATGACACATTCACTGTTATATACAGTAAGTATGTTTGAAACATTGCTATCGCTTGTTTGCATATGTTTAATGAAAGATCAAACATGGCATGTGTATTCTCTTACATCTTCCATCCATCTCATGTATGTAATTAGTCCATATGCTGATTTTGATCAAGCTCCCGGGGGTACACATACTCCCCATACTATATAACTATACACTGTACTCTTTACTAATATGCCACTTAATATTAACCTCTGAATTGTAGGCCTATTAAAAGCAGCTGTTCTCTCCAATCACTAAGCCATGTCTTACTGGGTTAATTCCCCCACGGAAATGAATAAATGTAAAATGGTTTTCTCTTGGCGGCGATGATTAAATGTATGTTCGAGCTTCAGTATATACTGTACAAGTAATAATGAGGATCACCATTTGTTAATGAAACAGGCTGAGGTCCATACAAGCTGCTGCTGGCAATATAACATATGAAAGCTACCCTACTGAAGCAGTCATCTAAGGCCACATTGAAGTATCTGAAAAGTTTATTTCGATGGGGATCAAAGCGAGCAGACTGCAGTAAACACAGCAAAGCCTATAAAGCATTTGGAGCGAGGTTGAATTTTATGCGATTAATCATTGTGTCGTTTGCAGTTCTTATTGCTTTTTCTCATTTCCATCTTTCTTTATGTGCCAGAAAACATGAGCCTCCATTAAACATGTTTAATTGTGCAGTGATACCGTTATTTTTAAAAGCTTGTGATCATAGAAAATCCCATTACAGCTACGAAAAAGCCTTTTTAAGGCAAGGAACTGGCTGTGGACCAAAGGCTAAAGAAGGTCACAAAAGAAATTAGCTAACACTAATTAACCTACTTGTTTCCATGGAGATGTTATTGCTTTGCCTGGAATGTTCCCTGGTATGAGATTAAACATACACATCTAGCATGTATTTGTTACAGGTGTTTCTATTGCTCAAAATATACATACATATATATATATATATATATTTCAGTGCATGGGGCGATTCTCCACAGATCTGAATTGTAATGTAGTGCTGTAACTTGTTGTCTCCCTTATGATAAGCAGACATGGGACCAAGTCACACATGTGCAAGTCTCAAGTAAGTCTCAAGTCTTCACCTTCAAGTCCCAAGTAAGTCCCAAGTATTTTTTTCTTGGGCAAGTCAAGTCAAGTCAAGTCACAGGCTATGTCAAGTCAAGTCAAGTCAAGTCCTGTAATAGGTCAAGTCAAGTCCAAGTCAAGTCACCTTTGGCGTATTGTTGTAATTTTAGCTGCAGAATCTGATCTTAATAAAGTGAAAGGCAATATATAAGACAGTGTAAGTAATCATCATTGGCTAATGTGCCCAACCTGTTATCAAATATTTGTATTGTAAATACTCATGTTCAGTAAAATATACTCAACAAAAATATAAACGCAACACTTTTGTTTTTGCTCCCGTTTTTCCTGAGATGAACCTAAAGATCCAAAATTCACTCCAGATACACAACACTACCATTTCTCTCAAACATTGTTCACAAAGTGTGACAGCGAGCACCTCTGCCCCGCCGAGACAATCCACCCCACCTCACAGGTGTGCCATATCAAGATGCCGATCCGACATCATGACCAGTGCACAGGTGCGCCCCAGACTGCCCACAATGTCACCCTGAAATGTGCATTTTTTTGTTTTATTGGGGTCTGGGGACTCAGAACCAGTCAGTATCTGGTGTGACCACCATTTGCCTCATGCAGTGCAACACATCTTCACATAGAGTTTATCAGATTGTCAATTGTGGCCTGTGGAATGTTGGTCCACTCCTCTTCAATGGCTGTGCGAAGCTGTTGGATATTAGTGGGAACTGGTACACGCTGTCGTATACGCCGGTCAAGCACATCCCAAACATGCTCAGTGGGTGACATGTCCGGTGAGTATGCTGGCCATGCAAGAACTGGGACATTTTCAGCTTCCAAGAATTGTGTACAGATCCTTGCAACATGGGGCCGTGCATTATCTTGCTGAAACATGAGGTGATGTTCATGGATGTATGGCACAACAATGGGCCTCAGGATCTCATCACGGTATCTCTGTGCATTCAAAATGCCATCAATAAAATGCACCTGTGTTCTTCATCCATAACAGCCTTTGAAGAGGAGTGGACCAACATTCCACAGGCCACAACTGACAATCTGATAAACTCTATGCGAAGAAGATGTGTTGCACTGCATGAGGCAAATGGTGGTCACACCAGATACTGACTGGTTCTGAGTCCCCAGACCCCCAATAAAGCAAAAAAAAAATGCACATTTCGGGGTGGCCTTTTATTGTGGGCAGTCTGGGGCGCACCTGTGCACTGGTCATGATGTCAGATCGGCATCTTGATGTGGCGCACCTGTGAGGTGGGGTGGATTGTCTCGGCGGGGCAGAGGTGCTCGCTGTCACACATTTGGACAGATTTGTGAACAATGTTTGAGAGAAATGGTAGTGTTGTGTATCTGGAGTGAATTTTGGATCTTTGGGTCCATCTCAGGAAAAATGGGAGCAAAAACAAAAGTGTTGCGTTTATATTTTTGTTGAGTGTACATCATAGACTCAAACAAAACAGTGATAATGTAATTATTGGTTATTTATTGGCAAAAGTGATCTGTACATCGAAAACCAAACTGTTTCACATGTTTTCAACATTGTTTCAGCATTGAGCTGAAACCAGTAACAGCTAAAACAAACTTGTATTAAACTTTGTTACACTCCCTAACTCACTCTGTCCCACACACACACACACACACACTCACGCACGCACACACACACACACACGCACACACACACACACGCACACACACGCGCACACACACACACACACACACACACACACCACTCTTCACGTACGTAATGGGTCAGGCGCACTCCTCGAGAGCTCGTGTATTTAGACTACACCTTTGTAAGAGACTGACTGAGTAAGAGTAAAAAGTTATGAGAGTTTTGTTTATTATTATTATTTGAACGTAGACCCTCGGTCAAGTGATCTCCTGCATTCCACAAAACCAAGCCAACAACTGATCTGAGCAACGCCAAGAGACAGTACATTAACGCCACATAGCCCTCCACCACAAGCGCAAACACAGCGCAACTCTCACATCTGAGGGGACGAAACCAGGACTGGACCAGGTCTAGACCTGGACTAAACCGGGATTAAACCACCATGGGCTTTGCTGATTTCGTGCGGCTGGTTTGTGGCTGGGGCTGAGAGTACGCGGTCGGGGCGCCGCGGATCGTTTTCATGCTCGCAGCCCCGGTGTACGCGCGGCCTCGTGCCGGTGGTGGTGCACGTGGTGCACGCGTTGCGTCCCAGGACATGGCAGTGCCGTTGAATGAGCACGAAAACATTATGTGACCACGCAAGTCATTCAAGTCATCGTGTCTCAAGTCAAGTCAAGTCCCGAGTCCTAGACTTCCAAGTCCGAGTCAAGTCTCAAGTATTTCATTTTTTGTCGAGTCAAGTCACAAGTCATAAAAACAGCGACTCGAGTCGACTCGAGTCCAAGTCACTAAGTCTCAAGTCCCCATGTCTGATGATAAGTAGGTTTAATCTATAATGTGGAACATTATAGACAAAGCAATAACATTCCCATGGAGACCCTCCACTAGGAATGTTACGCTGAGCAGTTTTAACATGAAGAAGTTAAAGGAAAAGTAACGTTTTTTACAATTTGAGCCTTATTTCGGTAATAAGTTTTAGATTAGCTTTAGGTTAGCGTTAGGTTAACGCCGTTAGGTTAACGCCGTTAGGTTAACGCCGTTAGCCTAGCGCGACTTATAGCCATAGCTCGGGGCATTCCCCGAGCATGTAATATGCCCCGTGCGGGCTCCAAATAACACAAACTTTAGCACTTTTCAAATCATAGAAGCTCGATGTCTTAGTCTACGATTTTGTTTGGTCAAAAGTGGCCTGTAATCCGAGATTTAGCCATAGTTTCGAGTAGATGAGGACGCCAGTGCACATGCGCGGAGTGTGCTCTCAGCTCCCGGGACCCAAACATGGAACGCAAAGCTGTAAACTATGGATAAATCTCAGATTACAGGCCACTTTTGATTCAAATGAAATCGTAGACTAAAGACATCGAGCTTCTATGATTTGAAAAGTGCTAAAGTTTGTGTTATTTGGAGCCCGCACGGGGCATATTACATGCTCGGGGAATGCCTCGAGCTATGGCTATAAGTCGCGCTAGGCTAACGGCGTTAGCCTAACGCTAATCTAAAACATCTCCGGAAATGCTCCATATGACACCAAAGTGCTATGGGTGAGTAAAACAACTTGTTTTATTACCGAAATAAGGCTCAGATTGTAAAAAACGTTACTTTTCCTTTAAACACTTTTACAATGCCGTTTCACACAAAGAACAAACAAAAGAAAAAGCAGCAGAAAAGTATGGCGTAGGTAACACAACTGAGAGGTTATTGCACTTTTTTGGTTTTATAATTTTAGCAAGTTTTATGAACATTTTTCAAAGAGTAAACACCATTCATACTAGATTTTAAAGTTTGAATGAAGATTTGCAACAGATTTAGTGAAGTGCTTCTCTCATTACAGTCCACGGGCAGGTGCACAGTTAACTAAAATATACTAAAATATACTAAAAAAAAAAAAAAAAACATGTGCTGCAATACATAAATTGTAGAATTCAACACTTTATAGTTTTATTATTCAAACTTCTACAGCTAAAATGGTATCATATTGCAGAAAGAATTTACCAAAAATTCCCGCTACAACAAAGACAAAGTAGTCACGATAAAAACTGACCCCCAAAAATTGCTGTTCTATATGTCATGTATTGATATTGTAATTAATGACAGGCCTATTGCTTAGAGATTAAATGAGTTACACGTACATCTTATAAATCGATTTATAAGATGAAAAACAAGATTGTATGTTTTTTTAAGTAGCTCTCACAGATTTTCCTCCCATTGAAAAGCTGAGTTGCAAAGCTAACCAGGAGCACACAGAAGAAAAAAAAACAAATCCGCTGACAATCTAATAAGAACTAACAGTAAATGCTTCATTAGAATAAACAGCTTTCATTACAATAAAAATGTCTTCAACCACCCCCTGTGTTTCAATGAATGCCACTGCGGTGAAGTGTGCTTAGCTGACAGTGCCTCATATGCAGCCTGTGGTATTTACACTTATCCTTACAAAGAGTCAGCCCGAGCCCTGACTGCTGTGAGCACCTGTGAGGCCCCTGATAGACCCCGACACAGACCCACAGCTGTCTGGGGCAGATACGCCGCCTGCCTGCATCTCTGTGCCTATTAAGACATTGACGCTTTTAGCACCTAGCAGCACTAATCCTATAGCCTTATGCTCCCTGTTACCAGTGCCAAGCGGGCCAGGCGCGGAACAAGCTCTACCCACTCACTTAGCCAATATATGCGAACGTGAGCTATTCAATTGCTGTCGGTAGTAGGATGAGACAGCGAGACGTTGTCCATGTTTGCTCTCAGGTAGTCTGGCAGTTTTCATAATTGTGCAGGTAAATCAATGTATGTGTTTGAAGTATATTGTATATGACACTATGATAAACAGCAAGAGAGCAAGATTATTTAATGATGACTTAATTTCTTGATAAACCTTACCATTTTTAGATATTAAATTGAGTGATTTTCTACAGTATTTAGAGGTAATTGGTAGTATAATAGCAGTAAAAGCAATACAACATAAAACGACACAACAATTGTGCTGTTTTGCTGACAGTTGGCTGTAGGCCTGTCACAGTAATTACTAGGGGTGTGCAAAATAATCGTCATGACAACGCATCGCGATACTAACTTTCACAATATACTGCATCGATTCTTGATGCCAAAAATCGATTATTATTAATTAATAATTTATAATTAATAAATTAATTATTAGTTGTTGTTTTTTTTATAAATCCTATGCACTTTTTTCTTTGTGAAAGGGTATTGTTTGTTATGATGGTAGCTACCTCCAAAATGGCAAATGTTTGAACATCATTTTTTGTTTTAGAAAAAAATCCTATGCACTTTTTTTGTTATTGGTTTGGTTTATTTGTTTTTGTTATTCAATAAATTCAGTTATGAATTGAGTTGCTCAGAGTTCTGTATCAATTGAAGACACTACCCAGATACACAGCCACTGATATTTAAGTTATCCTCTTTTTTTTGGGTACATTTTCACTGAAGTATGTCGAATATATTGCAATGCATCGCAATAATTCAAGTATTGTGATGCATCGTGATAGTATCGCATCGTGGCATATGAATCGTGATTCGAATTGAATCGTGACTTCTTTGCCAATACCCACCCCTAGTAATTACTATATTGACTTATCATTCAATATATGAAAGCTGGAACTATTTTTTTTTTGGCTATATGATTATATTTGAGCAATAGAAGGTTGAATTGTGTTAGGCACTTTGCGTTACATTTTGTATGAAAAGCGCTTTATAAATATTGTTTGATTGATTGATTGATTGATTGAATTAATAACTTCTATGACTCATTACAGATTACAGCCAAGACTTTCTGGGCCAACTACAATCAGTAAATAGCCTTATTACATCAGTTTATGTGTCCAACCAGGATATTGAAGGAAGCAAATATTCGATCCAGGAAACTTTTCAATATTGGTGTTGATATATATACCAGTATCACTACACTGGACTATTGTGGTCAGTGACGAGCAGAAATGCAAACAAACGAGCAGTGGGAGAAGACATGCAGCGAAAGCCTGAGAAGTAACCCAGCTTGTATGTGCAGAGGGGGTCTGATCTGTACAAGAACCGCATACAAACGCAACTGCATCACTGTCCCGTCCCATGTGTCAGCTTCTGCGCATGTGCTCTGTATTTATGCTTCCCTGTGTTATTGTGTGTGTCTGTGTGTGTCTGTGTGTGTGTGTGTGTCTGAGCAAGGCCGGGGCTAGGTTAAACTTGTACTCGTGAAGGGTTCCCAGAAGAGATTAATCATTCGCTGGAGGAATGCGGCATGGCGGTCATAAATCAACACCTGACCCTCTCCCACCTATACCCCCCGCTCCCCCCTCCTTCGCGCACCCACCCCCCTCCGCCACAGGGAGCATCACAGGCAGAGTAAAAGGGGTGTCATGGTGGATCGGCTGTAAACAAGCAGCCAACAGCCTTGACAGCCTCGTGAAGGGGAGGAAAAAATCTAATTAAGAAATACCTGTATTGACCTCATGTGTTTATAGAATGTAAACAGGTTGAATGAATATTTTATATGTTCAATTTTTAATGGTATGGCTATAGTCGACAAGGTGAATATATGGAGCATCTTTTGTTTATGTTGACCTGGCTGGTAGCTGCACGGACTTGGCCAGAAAAGAGACATATATTCGCAATTGTAATGCAGTTATGTATACTATATTACAGTTCAAATTAATTAAAATATGCACAACTGGCCAATTCCATTTGGTGTAATATAGGACACTGGCAGATGTATTATGGTAGCCTATCCTGACAGCTTGCCCTGCCATGATGAAGAATGGGTCAAATGCAGAGGACACATTTTCTAGGACGATATAGTACACCTTCACCTTAATATAATCACAACATATGAGAGTTGTAGTAATGGAAAATTGTCATATTTTAACATGATATTTTGCACAATGTTATTCTGCACTTGTATACCGGTAAACATGAAGGACACCTTCAGCAGAGAAAGGACAGGGACATTAATCAAACTCACTGTTACAACCACTGGTGCTGGCGACAGCTTTGTACCTCTCTCCACACTCAAATATTGACTTGCATATTCACTCCCGGCTTGGTTTGACATCGCTTTTTGTAATACTAGTCCTATTACTAATGCAAAAATACCTGGAAATGTCCTGTGACAGTCGTGCCTCAATTTTCCCTGTAAGAACTGTGGTTAGGGTTGCTACACTATAATTCCTTCTGCCTCGCAAATGTTCAAGGGCAGCTGGGAGATAGCGTAGAACAAATGTTTTCATCATAACTTAACCAACTGTGATTTCACTACAAAATGTCACTGTATTATTGGGCATCTTGCAAGCCAGGTAGTAAAAAGCTTGGGGAAAAAAAATCATTCCTTGGTTGCGTTCAAGTACAGGAAATTGATTCTTTAATATTAAAAATTCAGCGACTGAGTTTCATTACTTGCTCGAGCTTTTTCCTGTTCCCCGGTGGAGTGGGAAAATATCACAGTTTATTAAATTACTTCAGTGAAAAAGTCTCAAGGGATGCCATCTTAACTCGCGTTCTCCTTCACAAGACCATTTTAGACTGTAACTAGGCATGTCTGCTTAGGCACGGAGACAGGAGGAGGAGAAAGGGAACAACTATAAGCAGCCGGCGGATCAAAAGTTTAATACGTTTGCAGTAGGAAAAATGCCATGCCAATTTCTTGTTTTCAGATTGATTGGGGAGACTTAAAATGTCAAGTCTATGTCCACAGTTAGTCTATTTAAATGTTTCTCAAACTGTGGTGCATGTACAACCTTTGCAGCTTGAGTATTTTCTTAATTTAGACACACAGATATTAATGTCTTTTGTTTTCTCTTGGGTTAATCACAATTTAGAAATGGTGTACGTGATCATTTCTACTATTGACTAGACCCAAGAACTCAGTATATTATAAAAGAAATCTGCATTTTAACAGTACTCATTTTAGTTTCCCCATTTGTGTTAAATATTATTGGGCTATAGCATGTTGCGATATCATTTGCAACTGCGGAATAGGTATAAATGGACATACCTAAACCGTCAGCTGCTGCGTTCCAAATAGGAAGTGAGCATTAGGGTGCTTCCGGCTCCATCGAATGGCTTCACTTGACGCTACATTGAAAAATTGTCACCGCTCTGCAACTGCTGCTGTGAGCCGTGTCATTTTGGTATTAAAATGTTTGTATTAACCTGTTCTATGTGATCCTGGTGTTTTTATTTCACAATTTTATCCATAAATAAATATCTATTCCTCAGCTCCAAATTCACTGCTCTACCTGCTAGCCTCTTGAGCTTCATTTGACTGGGCCTGAACTAGCTATGGGTGACATCACACTCCCTTAGTCCACTTCTGCAGTTTATGGTCTAGACTCTACAGTTTGTTTAGACTTGTCTAAGAAACTCTGTATAATAGGTTCCAATTCACTAGGGCTGGGGGCAAAAAAATATTTTTCTGTTGTTGGATTAATAAAAAACATATCTACCTGCACTCTCTGTGCAGTTTGTTCATGCCAGGTTAGTAGCGGCTAAATAGCTATGTTCTGCAGCTATAAGATAGCTACCATTCCAGCCAACATTAAATGCTAACAAACGCTAACTAAAGGCAGACTCACACTAGGACTTTTGAACCGGGCCGTACTCAAGCCCAATTGCATTCAGTCCTATAGCCCGCACTCACACCTGCACAACCGAACTGTGCCACAGCCCGATGACATCAACACACAGCGCTGACTGTTTACATGTCGCACATGTCGAGACTATAAGTCCAGCAGCATGAAATATCTATTAAATTATGCAACCGTGCCATGCTTTGGCCCAACTCCTCCACCTGGGCACGGTTTGATTGCGCTCACACCGGACAAGCGTACCGCGTTTTAGAGGCACGGTTCTTAAGTCCTAGTACGCTTGCAGCCTATAACCACACAAATGGGAAATTAACTTAACCAAACTAACCAAAGTTAGTACTTATTATTGTCCCCTCCATGAGAGACAAGGGGGTTACGGTATGCCTAACTCAATTTGGCAAAGACTGCAAATAACAAAGCCTTTGTGTTTGGGACTACATTTAAAGTATTCCCATACCTTTGATGACTTAGGGTGAGCTGTTTGCAGGGCTTTGTTGGGCACCCTGTGAAGAGGTCGCAGTTTCGGTCTCCATCCTGCAAAATGTTTTGGGTGACCCGTGTGTGTGGTGATTTGTAGATGGCAAAATATGATGACATTTTGGAAGTCTACATGTCAGTGATGTCAATGCATCACTGCAGGCCTACTATTCACACTTACCAGAAGATGTTGGAAACATGCGGATGGTGACTTCCAGTGTAGATACCGACACTAGGCATGTGGAAAAAATCTTTTTTTTTAAATTAAATTAGATAAATTAGAGACAATTTATAAAAGGAAAATGGAAAGAATACAATGACATCTAGATGAAGAAAAACGTGCCATTTTCTCAGTTAAATTTTGTGTAAATTTAGTCCTTCTTGAAAATAAAAAAAAAGAGGAACTGATCTAAGCTTGATATCAGGACATCAACCCCATAAAAAAGAACATGTGTATTGTTGAAATACGTCAATAACAATTCTGCTAAAGACTGGAGTTATTAAGTAAAGTTCTGGAGCACAAAGCAGCTCCAGAACCCAGTGTGATTGCTTTAACTATACTCCTTGTCAAAGTCGAGCTCGGGTCGAGGTCTGACGGGCTTGTTGATCCCACTGCACTGACTTTACATTCTCTTTGAAAACTGACGCTGGCTTTAATATAACAAGAGAAGAAGAGAATAGACTATTCTCAGCAGGCAGGAGCAGAGAAAGAGAACATTGTGAACATAGGACCAGGAATATGTGCATTAAAGTCAAAGAGTTGTCTAGTATGGTGCGCAGATTTCAAATTTGTGTTATTTTTATTACTTTATTTTTACAGTTTGTACTCTCTCATCCCATCAATAAATGAAAATCTAATTTAAAATTGTGGTTGATCAGTATTTGGCAGCATGAGCGTGGCTGAGTGGCTAAGCTGAACAGCAAGAAGGTTCTGGGTCGCCCAGGCCTTTCTGTGTGTGTTCTGTGTGGAGTTTGCATGCATGGTCTGGGTTCGATCCCCGGGTCACCCGAGCCTTTCTGTGTGGAGTTTGCATGTTCTCCCCGTGTCTGGGTGGGTTTCCTCCGGGCACTCCAAAACATGCGTGAACAGTCCCTCAGTCGTCCAGGTAGAATCCATGATAAAAGGAGAAATTCAATTTGTCAACTGGACAAAGTTTGTTTGGTCGAAAACGTTTCGCCGCTCATCCGAGAGGCTTCGTCAGCTCTGGTTTTCGTGCTGGTTAGACACTGCTTATGTCTAGCTGCAGGGAGGAGCTCACTACACTGAAATTGTTCTGAAACTATCTCAACTAATTTGCTTCTTTTGTTTTTCGAATTTCTCTGGCGTCTAGTTTAGCATACCTATTCAACCCTAACGACCGTCTCCACACCTCTGGCCCTGACCTGTCTGCCCTATTGTTTCTTTTGTCTGTTTTGACTTGGTTTGAGAATGGAATTATAAATGGGAGACAAGTTATGTCTGACTCCCCCACTTCTGTTTAACACCATAGGTAAAATCCTCCAGCTGAGGTCCTGACCAAACTGAAGCAAGAAGATCATGGAGATGGTCCCCGGGCGCAGTAATGTGCTGCCCACTGCTCCTGATAACAGGATGGGTTAAATGCAGAGAAGAATTTCTCCTGTCTGAGATCAATAAAGTCACTTCTTCTTTGGGGAAAGAAAGTGTTTTTGACACTGTGTCTAATAACTGTGAGAAAAGATAACTACCCTTTAAGACATATGTGATAAAACCATAGACTGTATAATGATGTGGACTAAGGAGTTTGACATCACCCATAGCGTTCGGCTAAAGTCAAGTGAAGCTCAAGTGGCTAGCAGTTATACGAGCAAAATTAGAGCCAGGTCAATAGAAGGAATAGGAATTTATGTACAATACAGTGAAACAAAAAACACCGGGAGGTTAATATGAACAATTTAAGACCAAATTGAAGAGACTCAATGCGGCGGTTACAAAGAGGGGTGACAATTTTCAAATATAAAGTCAATTGGAGCCAGAGTCGATGGAGCTGGAAGCGCCCCCTTGAACACTTCCTATTTGGAATGCGGCGGCTAGAGGGTTAGCTCTTTATATATACAGTCTATGGATAAAACAGCATATTAACACATTTTAGCCAATAGCTTTTCTTCCACTCACACTATGCACCTCTGAGTACAAACAATCCACAAGTAAGAACTGAAGTGTCTATTCAAACGACATAAGGGCAGTCACAATGATGGATGCAATTGAAACACCAATCCTTTGTATAATGGGAGAATACCAACTAAGCAACTTGACCAAGATTCTATTCATACATTCATAGTGTATTCTGAACACAGTGAAGATAGGCAATCATTTTTTCCTTCTTCCATTTCTGTGAGGTGTGGAATGCGTTTGTATATTTCTATTTCCGGGGGAATACATAGGGAACAGTCTCAATTGAACTGTGAAAAATCGTCAGAAAAAGCAAAAGGCGTCTTTGGAGGATGAATCAAAGCCAGCTGGTCAGCTGTCAGACAGATGTGCGAAATATCCTGCTCGGCTGCCATTGCTCTGAACACAAAACCCACAGGATCCATGGGCAGGGTAATCCAAGTCGAAGGCTGCTCTCTCCAAGCGCCACTGTTCCTAAGGCAGAGCTAATGTCTGCTGTCACTACCACACACAAGCGGATGGAGTACAGAGAAGACGGAAGACGGAGATACAAAAATGTCTTTAAAGAACAAAACTCAAGCTGCAAAGGTCAAGGAGACTGTGGGGTACAAGCACAACTCGGAATAGAGCTGAGAGCATGGCTGGGAAAAAACAGATTATGAGATATTAAATGTATTAAATGTGATGGAAGTACAACTCTGTTTTTGTACTGGTCCCAAGCCCGCATTGGACCATCTGCTGGAGTTCCTCATTTTCATACTGTGAAACGTGGAAGTAGATATTTAAATCTGTCTAATGAGTTTGTAGCACTCACAAACCCTTTGGCACAGCGCTAGTATTCACATGCACATTTTAAAGAAGACATATTGTGCTCGAGTCTGCTATATAGTTTAGTATTCTGGCTCCTCCTCGTCAAAGCCTGATCTCGCCAGATCTCAAAAGCCAGTGGCAAAAAGCTTCCATTGTGTCTTCAGGCAAGACACTTCACCTACATTTCTTTTTATGGGAAATTTAGCAAAAGTACAGGGGGTCCTCGGGTTACGACGGTCTCGGTTTACGACGTTTTGTGGTTACGAACGCGCCCCCATTAAAAAATATATATATATATATTACACGTCATTCCGTCTTACGCGGTTTAGCGTGGTAAGAGATGTAAACAAACGCAAACGGCGCGCGGCGGAAGAATACGCTTTGTTGTGGTTGTACGGTGAAGAAGACGGCCTCGTGTGCGTGCCCAATGTGGGCGGAAGTACCTGATGTGGGCTCTAATCTGCTCCTATGAAAGCGGCAGTGATAACCAAGCAGCGTAGTGGTCTAATTATTGAGATGGAAAGGTTATTGGTGCTTTGGTTGGAAGATCAAAGGCAAAATCCGACTTACGACGAAATTCGGGTTACGACGCGTCTTAAGAACGGATCAACGTCATAACCCGAGGACCCCCTGTATGTAAATGTTGGTGTTTGTTTCTTTATTTGACAAGGCACCAATGCAATGGTTTCATAAAACTACATGATTGATGGATTGATTTTCACAGTGAGAAAATCAAATTAGTGTATCATATCTAAACAAAGTACTTTTAGCTCTTTTGAAAGATCGGGGCAGTATCCTCAAGGCCTTTGACACTTTCGGCCTGTCACAGTGTTTCTACAAACTCTACTTTTCGCAGTTTCCCAAAGGAGCACAATTAATAGTGAAAGTTGACAAGTTGAAATGTGAAACAAAGAGGACAATGGAGCATGAATGGCTCCCACTGAGGACCTCACAGCCGGGGCAGACGGATGTGAAGGGGGACAATAAGAGGCGCACCACTGGATACGCTCACTCCAAATGAACACGCACGCCTTATCAAAGACTTAGACATTATTCTGTCTGCAGCGAGAAAAGACCGGAGCTGTAATAGAAATAACGCCTGCAGTTTTTCTGTGGGTTGTGACATATAGTTCATGGCGATTCAGGCTTGACAAAACACAAGCTTTTTCGAGCCGTATTCTATAGGAAGTTCATAAAGCGCAGCAATTTGTGGTATGAAAATACACTTTCTGTGCTTTTCCAGAGTTAATTACCATGGTTAATTTACAATATTATCAACACCATCACAGGCCCAAATAACAGAAACAAGGCTGTACCTGGTATAAAACCAAAATCGATAAGAACATTACATTATTAGAGGATTAGTGAAGATATGCTATGCAATGTAATGTTAATCTACTATAGGGCTATCTTAAAGGTGTAACTTTCTGAGGGAGGAAGCCCCACAGTATGGCATTAAATGTATCTATTTCCATGGAGACAAGCCTGCAATGCCTCCAGGCCAAGTTACTGGTCAGATCTGTGGAGAGATGAGCTCACTCACTGTAGGGATGCAGTTTTCCGTAGTATTTTTGAGCAGTAAAACACCTGTAGATGAATAAATGCAACATGCCATACTATGAAACCTTTCAGGCAAAGCAAAAATATCTCCATGGAAACAAGCTTGTGGGGGACCCCATACCAGAAAAGTTTGACAGTGCAACTTTAAAGGCTAAACTTTTACCATAATAAAGCCAATCATTGTTTTCTTTATTGTTTATCAATAACACAAATTTGACCACAACTTTTAAAATTACAAACATACAAAACATGCATAAGCTGGTCAGGAGGGCCAGCTCTGTCCTGGGCTGTCCTCTGGACTCTGTAGAGGAGGTGGCTGAGAGGAGGGTACTGGCCAAATTCATGTCCATTTTGGACGACACCTCTCACCCTCTGCACCGGACTGTAGAGGAGCTGAGCAGCTCCTTCAGCAGCCGACTGAGGCACCCCCAGTGCAAGAAGGAGCTCTACCGCAGATCCTTCATCCCCACCACCATCAGACTGTACAACTCTAATATATAGGCCAGATGTGCAATATCCTCTTTTCCATGTTGATGCTTGTATTGTTTTTGTTATTATTACTATTTCCATCATTACTATTATTACTTATTATTACTATTTTTTATTATTACTTACTTTATCCCATTCCTGCCTGCATGCACTTTCTCTCTTGTTCAAATGTCCTGGAGCTACTGTGGCAAGTACATTTCTCCTGTGTGAGATCAATAAAGCCTTATCTTATCTTATCTTATCTTAATCCACTCATACCACGTGAATATATGGATATAAAATGTAATTCCTTCTGCATCATATGGAAGATATACCATTTACCCCTGGTATGTGTGAAGAGTCCCTCAGTCGTCCAGGTAGAATCCATGATAAAAGAAGAAATTCAATTTGTCAACTGGACAAAGTTTGTTTGGTCGAAAACGTTTCGCCGCTCATCCGAGAGGCTTCTTTTATCATGGATTCTACCTGGACGACTGAGGGACTCTTCACGCATCTTAAGAACAACTACGAGCCTAACATCATTGGACATTTACCCCTGGCTCTCCTGTTTCTAAAGGTCGTTTGGCATTAATAACACAGGTAACACATAAGTACTCATTCTCCTGGTCCCTCTTATGATACTACAGCTAAATATCTACTAAGCCACATCACTTCATTTTAAAAGTGAGTGTAATGTGCAGCCTGTAGCCCATTGTACCATTTCATTATCAAAACAGTAGAATTAGTTGTTTAAAAACAGGCATTCTGAGGCTTCAGGTGTTGTTAGTGAAGATAAGTGCTTTCTTTATTTAAGCAGGCATCTTGTAAAAACACATCTTAACAAAGTTCAAAAACTTCACGTGATGTCTTAAAATAATGTTAGTGTGGTTGTCATGACATTTTTCCCTGCTTGATAAAATGCCCATGGTAGAGAATGATTTTAATCTCTTAGACAATTAAAAATGTAATTAACTCATTCACACATTCTTGGCACATTTTATATTATAATCACTCTATATTAAAGGTGCACTGTGTAACTTTTCTGGAGGAGAGTCCGGCACTTGCTTCTCACCATGGAGATGTTGTCTGGAATGTTCCACAGTAAGGCATTACACTGGTGTGGCAAAAACATTGTAAGGTCAATAAAAACCCATATTATGGAGTAAATGCAGGATGGATACCTTTAATGCCGTACCATTTACAACAAACCAATAACATCTCCATAGAGACAAGCAGATGGCAGACCCTCCACCAGAAAAGTTACACAGTGCACCTTTAATATTAGTAAAATTACAGCATTCTTTATCATGCCTCCACCAAGTAAAAACCTCTGGAAAGGCATTTGGCATTCCTTGGATGACTCTCCCCATGCAACTTCAAACTAAACTACGTTTTCTACTGAGTTTTTGCCTGTGTGTCCAAAAAATGAACCCTTGCCCTCTCAAAACCCTTCATAACAGACCTGGGAACTAACCATTTCACTAACAGGGGAGCTTAGCACTGTGCGGTGTGGATACTGTCATTCAATATAATAAATAAAAGGTTGCTGTGGCTCTAAAAGGAACTTGTTGCTCTAAATCTGCTTTGAAATTGCCTTGGCTTACGCACAAACATCCAGCCCACTGTACCAGTTCATTTGCCTGACCCTGAGTGGGAACTGAATTGGATAGGAAGGACACAGCGTATTAACCAGACTCCGAGCACCAGCACCGGGTCACGCTTGGAAATGGCATAGCAAAACTGGGCCCTTGAGGTTTTGGTAATGTTTTGGTAATGTCGTTTACCATCTCTTTGTGTGTGAATGTGACAAGCAGGAGCGAAGCAGAAGAAGAGGTCACACTGTCTAATGCTAACTCCTGAGCAGCCACAGTGAGTAACTGGCCTGTGCAGGGCTTCAGAACAATTGATTTATTTTTGAATTTTCTTAGCTTTTTTGCATTGTGTTGCTAACAGACAAATTTGTATTGTAATTATGATTATTTTTTTAAACTGCTAAACTGATGCATGAATGACACAACTTTTGAACATGTTAACGTAGCATATTTGCACAGACACTAAAGTAGGGGTGTGTATTGGCAAAGAAGTCAATTCGAATCACGATTCATACGCCATGCTGCGATACTATCACGATGCATCACGATACTTGAATTATTGCGATGCATTGCAATATATTCGACAGAGTGAAAGTGTATCAAAAAAAAGAGGATAACTTAAATATCAGTGGCTGTGTATCTGGGTAGTGTCTTCAATTGATACAGAACTCTGAGCAACTCAATTCATAACTGAAATTATTGAATAACAAAAACAAATAAACCAAACCAAGAACAAAAAAAAAAGAGGATTTTTTTCTAAAACAAAAAATGATGTTCAAACATTTGCCATTTTGGAGGTAGCTCCCATCATAACAAACAATACCCTTTCACAAAGAAAAAAAGTGCATAGGATTTATATATTAAAAAAAAAAAAAAACTAATTATTTATTTATTTATTTATTTATATTAACTCATTGACTGCCGGAGACGGATAAATACGTCCCCTCAAATCCAAACGTAGACTGCCGGAGACGGATAAATACGTCAATTGCGTTTTTTAGCGGGGGTTGCTAGGTTACGACCTGGAGCAACTTTTAAGGTGTAATTCGTACATCCCAACCTGTAGGTAGCGATCGTGTGCCCATCGGAGACGCGGAAGACAGGAAAAGATCAGCACATGTGTAGTGTAGTGTAGTGAGAGAGAGTCAAGATGGCGAGGAGAGCGAACGAGGGAAAACGGTTCACTGTCGTCGTCCTCCTCCCTCCTCCCTGATATACCCGCGCCTCGGTCTGCCTTGGGCAGAAACACTTGCGCACCTCCATCGCCCTGCTCAGACACATGTGCGCCTCCATCGCGCCTCCATCGCCCTGCTCAGACACATGCGCGCCCGCACCGCCCTGCTCCGAAACATGCGCGCCCGCACCGCCCTGCTCCGAAACATGCGCGCCCGCACCGCCCTGCTCCGAAACATGTGCGCCCGCACCGCTCGCCCCGGGCAGATGAGACCGCTGCTCCGACCTACCCGCACCCGGATCGCTCGCCTCAGGCAGACCTAACTGATCCGGCGTGTCTCTGCAGCCTGTCTCCGCGGTATCCCGCATCACAGGTCTGCTCCGGAGGCACTCACTTCGTGAGCCAGACCCCGATTCATCTGATGAGCCGTCAGGATCAAGTGGAAGCAGGAGATCTTCGCCTCCAGAGAGGCATGGGATGGGTAAGAAGAACTAACTAAATAACTAACTAACATGATGCTGCTGTGTGGTAATTGTGAAGGAATTTTCTATTTACAGAGCCTTCAACCAGCAGAGGACCAACCCCCCCTCCTGCTCGCAAAGCGAAGAAAGGTAAAAAAAAAATATATTATATATATAAATAAATAAATTGTGTGTGTGTGTGTATATATGTATAAAAAGTGTCTATTCTCCACATCACACTGCAGCAATACAAAATAAAAATACAATTAGGTAATGTATATTTCTATCATTTACAGGTGGTGCATCTGGAGTGGCAAGAACAACCACACATGCCACACATCTACTGTCTGCATATTATCATGGTGGTCACCATGTCATGCCATGTCATGCCAGGCTAACACCGTGACCTTCTTGTTGTGCCTCATAACCTTTCCCCCTGCCCCCAGGTCACTCTTTTTTTGTCCCTGATCCCATTTGGTTCCCCCCTGGTTCCCCCCCCCCACCCTGTCTCCCCCCTGGTTCCCCCCTGTGTGTCCCACAGACTCACACACTGACACAGAATTATAAAAATTGTCCATATACATGGTGTAGCCATGACAGTGACAGTGTCAAGATGCCGGGGACAATCTCTACTTGCCGGGGACAAGCAGAGATTGTTTTTTGATCTAGGAGATCAAAAACAATCTCTGCTTCATACCATCTATGCAAATGTTTTGCCCAGGTTGGTACGTGTTTTTAAATTTTTATAATATAGTCCAACACTGGGCGGATTTTATAGAGATTGTCCCCGGCATCTTCTAATGACCTGTCACTATCAGCTGAAACCTGTTTCTTGGCATTGTTATTGAAAAGTTTTTTTTTTTTTTTTTTTATTGTGTGAAGAATCCCTCAGTCGTCCAGGTAGAATCCATGGCAAAAGGAGAAATTCAATTTGTCAACTGGACCCAGTACCTGTCCAGTTGACAAATTGAATTTCTCCTTTATTTTTTATTTATTTTTTTTTTAATTTTTTTTTATTGTTGTATATTGTATTGTTTTATGTATGTTGTATACTTATGTATGTTGTTCTGATCTGTTCTTTGTTCTCAAATTTTGTTTTGTTGATTGTTGTCAATTTGTATATAGTTATATTTCTTATATTTGTAAATAAAAGTGTACTTTGTCATCAAAAATATCTTTCTCTGTTGTTTTAGTAGTTTGAGATGTCACTAAATCAATAAGTATTGATGTCAAAGTCACTGATCTGCTCGAAATCCTTCTTTTCACAAAATGCTCCATTTCTCCAGTTTTTGTCAAAAACCAGTGTTTTTGCTGAAACTTCCCTATGTTCTACTATCAATTACTTGAGAACCGAAAAGGTTAGAAGCATATTTTTTTTTCCAGGTGAAAGAAGAGAGTCTACACTTTATTTTGATGTGTGCCATGTCTATATAGTCAAAGAACTCAGTATTCTGTGAGTCTTGAAAAATCAGTGAAAATGACCTAAAAGCGCTGGCAGTCAAAGGGTTGACATTGTGAAAACAGGCCGGCAGTGAATGAGTTAAATATTAAATATTAAATTATTAAATATATAAAAAAAATATATGGGGCAGTAGCTCAGTTGGTAGAGCAGATGTCTCGTGATCCAGGGGTTAGTGGTTCGAATCCCGCTCTTGACGAGTTGACCGCATATGATCCCAGCTCCAACAGATGAGCGCTGCCGTTGTGTCCTTGGGCAAGACACTTAACCCCACACTGGTAGCCCCCATGGCAGAAGATACATCAAGGCCTGTTGTGACGTGAGCCATCCTCCTGTGGACCCACCACCCGCGGAAGGATTCATGGGGGCTGGTGCATTGTGTTCTGGGCAGCAGAACACTGCTTGGACTGCTGCCCCCGCGACCCAGGAAATAGAAAAGTGGAAGAAAATGAATGAAATTATTAAATATTAAATTATTAATGAATAATAATCGATTTTTGGCATCAAGAATCGATGCAGTATATTGTGAAAGTTAGTATCACGATGCATTGTCATGACGACTATTTTGCACCCCCCTACACTAAAGACAAAATATTTAGTTCTTTACAAAAGGCATGATTTAATAGTCACTGTGTAACATTTTCTGGAAGAGGATCCACCACCTGCTTGTTTCAACAGATATGCTTTGCCTGGAATATTTCACCGTCAGTGTATGTATTATTCAATTCCAAACCTTGAGAGAAGCAGGTGTCAAGAAAGGTTATATGGTGAACCTTTACATAACTTCATCAGTGTCTTAATTCCTACCATATAAATGGGATATTAATCTTGCAGCCCTAGTTTTAAATTGACTTTCATGGGAAATTGAGTTTTACAACCATAAAGAATACAATGCAGCATTACAATCAGTGGTAAAGGTGCACTGTGTTACTTTTCTGCTGGAGGGTCTGTCTTCTCTCTATGGAGATATTGCCTGAAATGTTCCACAGCATGGCATTACACTTCTTATCTCCATGCAGGTGACAGCAGGTGACACCACAAGGCCAAGTTACATCTCAGATCTGTGGAGCTTTTTAGGGCAATAAAAACCTGGGTTATTGAATAAATGCAAGATGGATACGTTTAAATGGTAAATGATCACATTTTTATATAGCGCT
The DNA here is from genome assembly GCA_036785185.1 of Paratrypauchen microcephalus. Taxonomy (NCBI): domain Eukaryota; kingdom Metazoa; phylum Chordata; class Actinopteri; order Gobiiformes; family Gobiidae; genus Paratrypauchen; species Paratrypauchen microcephalus. The sequence goes on along the minus strand of JAVJIX010000062.1, from coordinate 139,255 downwards.
TTTCCACCTTCAAGGCACCCAAAGTGCTTTACAACAAGGAACCACTCACTCATTTACACACACACCAAGGTACACAGACACTGGGGGTGAGGTGGGTTAAGTGTCTTGCCCAAGGACACAATGGCAGCATTCATCTGTAGGAGGATCTGACCGCTCAACCAATGATGGGCTAAGATTTGAGATTCGGGATTCGAACCGCCAACCTTTGGATCAATGGACAAATGTGACCGACCGCGGCCAAATAGGACACAAGTGATCCCGGAGGCGTTTTGAGTTATTCACAGACTCTGAAAGTATAGATTCTAAGCTTTCCAATGATGCCTTACACATGTAAATCTGACCATATTTGAAGAAGTTGTCGCTATTTGAATGCATGCACATCAGATTTTGCTAAGGGGTAAAAGCAGCTCCTAAAGTTTTCTCACTGTAGCCCCTACTTGCCTCATTTGCATGACATTAAGCTAAGCCCTCCCTCCCCCATCACTGACTATCTGTGGTGTGGAGTTCCAGGGCAGGTCAGAATTAGTGCAGAATTATACTTTGTTAAAATGGAAATGCTTTATAACAAAGAGTTAAGTTAAAAATCACTTGTATTGTCAATTTAATACAATTCAAAATAGTATAGGACACCACACACACACACACACACACACACACACACAGTCCTGGTTTAGTCCTGTTTTAGTCCTGGTTTAGTCCCGGTTTAGTCCTGATTTAGTGCTGGTTTTAGCCCTGGTTTAGTCCTGGTTTAGTCCTGGTTTAGTGCTGGTTTAGTCCTTCTTTAGTCCTGCTTTAGTCCTGCTTTAGTCCTGGTTTAGTCCTGCTTTAGTCCTGGTTTAGTCCTGGTTTTAGCCCTGGTTTAGTCCTGGTTTAGTCCTGGTTTAGTCCTGGTTTTAGCCCTGGTTTAGTCCTGGTTTAGTCCTGGTTTAGTCCTGCTTTAGTCCTGCTTTAGTCCTGCTTTAGTACACACACACGGTAATGTTGACACAAGCCTCTGCTTTCACCTAATATCTCCATTTCATGCAGAAATAATATGATAATAATATGACTCACCCCGTGTTGCAGTGTTTTCGGATAATTCGTGTATCTCCACGTGTATACGCGTATCGTGTGTTTCGGAGCTAAATCGCGCTCTGTACACGAGCTCCGGAGAAACGACATGTCCCGAACCTGTCCCGAAAGGTCTCCCGAACGTGTCATGTGTCCAAGTGGAAGTTAAAAGTCCATTTTGTCTCGCAGTGCTGCTTACATATGCACGAGCTCCTCACAGCTGATAGGGGAACAAGGGAAACCCCTTCGGCGCTTCTCCCAACGGGAGCGTGGGAAAAGTTGATTTATACACGCCCCATTTCTTTCCGAAAAACAAGCCAATTTGAAATAAAAAATGTATGTTTTTAACGTCACTAATGCTGTTATCTGAAACATGGAGTGGCTTCTTCATGATCTCAACTAGCACATTCTGCAAAAAAACGAAAATCACAAATTTTGAAAAAAAATACTAAAAACTCATTTATCTCAGATTCCCTTATCGCGAGTTGTGGACTAAATTGCCGTGGTGGGACACAAATGCTTTACCAACTGAGCTACTGCTATAGTGGGACATTCCAGATAAAACAATAACATCTCCAGGGAGACAAGGAGAAAGTTATACAGTGCACCTCAAATTCAAACAGCTGATTTATTGTTTTGTTTAGTCATATCCATATACTGTGACATCATTGCAAAGATTAAAATTCAAAAATAAATACACAGCTTCTCGTACAAGTTGAATGAAGGATGCCCTCAGAATAATCTTATAGACAAGTGTGTTGTGATGTGTGGTGTGCGTGCGTGCGTGTGTGCGCATGCATTAGGGCTATTGTGTGAATCCTTCAGTGTTTAATCCTCTAATCTGCTGAACCCTGGAAATCACTGCAGTCATCTGTCAGCCAGGTCAGCGCAGGCTACAGGCTCAACACCATCCGCCACACACACACACGCTCAGAAACACACACAAACAAACACACACACACTCAATGATAGTCATTTATTCCACGGGGCCAAGCTCATTGCAGCCTAATGAAGATTGATGCTGGACTTGCCGGGCCTCACAGGTGTTGCACAGTAAAATATATGTATAAACGCGTAACCCACATAGAGAAACAGAGAGCTTGGCAAGAGGTTCATTAACAAAAATTATTTATTCAATGGTCATTTTGTTTATAAATTAACTTCCACTGGCTTGGAACTGGTTGCATTTTCTCTAAGCGAAAGATAAGGCAAATCGTGTGCTATAAAAGCTAAAACATACGGAGTAAAGTAGGTACTATCCATCTATTTCTCTATTTATTTATGAAGAGGAAGTGAAAAAGCCAGTGATCTCTACTAGGTTTACACTTGACCCCACGGTTTAATAAGTTCAAGTATTAGCACCCTGTCTGGCTCACCTAGCTGGAGACAGAATCAAGTCTAATAGTGAATTTTCCATTTATGTTTTTTTTTTCCAGTTCTGCTACAGTCACCACAGTCTCTTAGCATCTTCTTATTCCCTTTCGTATGCAACCCTGTACAAATAAACTGCATCTTATTAAAGAATATAAACAAGAAAAGAGCATAGCAATTTTATTACAATATGGTACACCAAATGACAGCTGTATAGCCTGTGTACACTGGCATGTAAATGTGCATGTAAATGGTTGAGTGGTTCCTTGATGTAAAGCACTTTGAGTGTCAGAAGGTGGAAAAGCATTATATAAAACTGTGATGATTTAACACAACAGGTTGAATAATTAATGTTAATAATTTCTTAACATATTTAAAGGTCCCATGGCATGAAATTTTCACTTTCTGAGGTTTTTGAACGTTAATGTGAGCTCCCCTACCCTGTTTAGGCCCCCCCCCCCCCCCCCCATGGTTAAAAGTTGTGAAGTGTCTAAATTGAGCATTTGCGATCCTTTTCTGCGTTACAAAAAATCGGAGCTCAAACGGGCGATTTTGAACAAGGCACCTTATTGACGTCAGATCGAAAAAAGAAATGCAAATGCAGTTCCACCCCCGTCTGTCTGAACTCAGCGTCTCTGTAAATCACGCCCAGAGAGTTTGGACTGCGAATGCGCTAGGCAATGCGAAATGCGTTTTTTTATTTGCCTGGAGGCACGTCCGAGTGTTTCTAGGCTCGGAAGTCCTTTATCTGAGCCTCTGGACCTTTGAACAGCAGTGGTTTAATTTGATTTTCTGTGGAAATGTGTTTATTTTTCAATGGAACGCTTCAAATCTCTCCCCCCGTGCAAAAACAAGGAAATGGATCAGAGAGCGCTCAGAGCCGAGAGCGGAGAGTTTGCCCACGCCCCCACCCTCTACTATAGGCCAGCTTTTTCTCCTCATTCGCATTCAAGCAACAATGCCCATAATAGTGTTCAGAGTGAAAAAAATGTCTCTTTCTCATCTTATCTCTGTTTCTCATGCACTGAGTGTTGATTTTGAAGAAGGATTCATTTACAGTATTAGGGAACCATTAAGGAGCCATATAAAAGCATCAAGAAGTACCATGTCATGGGATCTTTAAAGTTACTAGAGCTTTCTAGGTTTCTATAAACTGCAGCATACAAAAGTTGCATAAAACTTTTTTTTTCTTTAACAGCTCTCCACTGGCTGGTTGGCTTTTATCTCTCCTACAAGCATTTCACATTTAAATCACTACATTCAAAACCGATTAATTACAGACCAAGGGGTCAAGGTTTAAGGCTTGTAACAGTATAGCTCTCCTTTATAACCCAACTCTATTTAGATTAAAAAGAAAAGAAAAAACTATTGACGTACAGTGTGTCACCATGGTAACAGGGTAGAGTTAATCTTGTCCAATAGTTGTGAAGGTCCACTAAGGACATGGACTTTTGGGACGCCAGAGAGGAGTGCAAAGCTCCTGGGGCAGACAGTGTGCCAAATGGGACAGCCTGAAGGCCTGTCTGGAGATTGTGCTTGACGCGGTCCTGCTGCTGTCCACAGAGAGCTCCTATTAGCACTTAAGGCTGGCTCAGACCGCCCAACACATATATGCATTCAGGCACTGCCACTCTAGTTATCATGATTACGACTGACAAGTTAGAAAGGCCATAAGGACTGCTTTGAGGTTGGAGAAAAAGGGAATGAGTCCAATACGCAATTGTGCACACGGCTTTCATTATTGTTCCTTCTGGGTTCTGTATTGTGGGTGTTTGGTGGGATGTGCTTTGGACATGAAACAGTTCATCATGGTTAGGGATGTAACAATAACAGAAATATTGTGATACCGTATCATCACAAGTCTCACAATAATATCATGGGCCATTACATTATATCATTATATCAAGTCATTTTGCTTAAATTCATTGTTTTGGTGCAGCCTGAGCTTAAAAAAAAAAAAAAACAACTACACAGACCATGATCCTTTGCTGTTTCAGTGCAGACTACATGAAGAAATAATTATTATTAGGACTATGATTATGACAGAACCAAAAGCTTGTCAAGGAAAATATTAAGGAAAATGTAGAATCTTCACAATGTTGCTAACCTCCACAAAATACTGGAGTAAATATCGTACCGTGAGATGCAAAATATTGTATCGAGAGATTTGGATATTGTTACACCCTCAATCATGGAATAAGAAGACATGAACAGATAACCATTCACTCACATTATTAGTTTCCAATGTTGTTATCAAAGAACTAAATAAAATACAATCTAAGCAAGTGCCCTTGAGAGTTTTATCCTTGGATCAGCTTCTATTATGACTTTTCTTTTTACTTGACAAGCTTCTTAAAACCACTAGGCCTAAGGGCATGTTTTTATTTACTCCCAACACTTTGGGGGAGAGCTGCCCTTGGCTGAGAAGCAAAACCACAGCACTATCACACAGGCAAAGTGGATGTGTCTTGCCCAAGAACACAACTGACAAGAGCTGGAAGTGAACCAATAATATTCTCTCTTACAAGACTATACCATTCTATATATTCTATCTATCTATCTATATCTATATCTATCTATCTATCTATCTATCTATATATATATATATATATATATATATATATATATATATATATATATATATATATATATATATTTTAGGGGTGTAAAGATTAACCGATATGGATCGGTTATCGGTCTGTGACCTCTGCGATCTGAGTGTACCATTCAGGGAGCCCGGATCGGTCCAAATTCACTACGAAAGGTCCGATGCACCGGATTTATAGCCAAGAATCGGTTTGCTAGCTCCTGAGCGGTCTCTCTCATGGCACAGCAGCCGCTCTGTGTGTGTGTCTGCGTTCTTTAGCGAACGGTGGGTGGTTCACTTACCTGGGGTTGAAGCTTATTGGCCGGTTAACTGCCAATCATGCGAGCGGCACGGGCTGTATGCGGAAGCGAGCACAAAATGTTTGCACTGTATAGCCGTGTCCCAATTCCCATTGTGCGGAGGGCGGGTTTCCCGCCGCCTACGTCGTGTCTCGTCAGGAGATCTACTCTATCGGTAAGCTAAGCTAAGTTTCCTTTTATTGAGCTATGGTTAAATTAATTTGGTGCGCTACCGCTATTTATGGACATGGTTCATATGCGTGGTTAACTTTTGTGCCAGTGTTGTGTCGCGTTGATAAAACTCTCACTGTCGGTCTGATGTTTCACTATCGGCTCAGTAGTCTGCATAGCAGCTATAGACCATAACAATTGTATGATACTAGCGTTTTTGTCACGGTTAGTGGATTGGGTGATTTATTTAGACAACATTCATGTATTGGCAATGTATATTTGATTTGGGCTAAAATTGACTTGGCTAATTTACTTTTGTGTGAAAATACAATGTATAATCAGAATTGGTGCATTTCTGTATTTAGATACTTATGATTTGTGTGTATAGAAATGTACTTCACACACAGATGATTTTTGTCTCAAAGGAGACTGAGGTAATGTTATGAGATAGAGAGAAAGTATTAGTTATTCAGTGTTAAGAGCTTTCTCTGATTTTCTTTTTTTTTGTTAAGAAAAGTTAATTACCGGCATAAAAAAGACATGTTGGATTTAAAATGCTAGTGTTTTCTATAACTGCCTAGTAATATCTATCTTCTTGTCAGTGATATGTTACACTTTTACAGTTACTGAAACTGTGACTGAAGCACTAATTCTGATTCATTCTGATTTTTGACTTTAATAGGCAACTTGCTAGTTTTATAACGACTTTTTTTAATTTTTGATATCTAACCTTATTGTTTTGTGTTGCTTGAGGGAAGGAATGTGTTGTATTTTAACTATGAGCAGAGTTTTGCAAACCGGACTGCCAGTTTTTCAGTAGGCCTGGTGTATTGTCTGTTGGACACTACATAAACAAAAGGATACTATTTTGAAATTTAATTTCTGTTTCTCTCTTTTTCTTCTCAATAACTTTAAAGCACTTGGGAGCAAAGTTGTCAATTTGTATTGAATCGAAATTAACCGAACCGGATCGGATCGAATCAAATCGAATCGTACCGGATCGTTTACTAATTTTATGAATTGTCCCTGAATCGAATCGTAGCCTGTGAATCGAGATTCGAATCAAACCGTTTTGTGAGTGAAAGATTCACACCCCTAATATATATATATATATATATATACTAGGAGTGTGTATTGGCAAAGAAGTCACGATTCAATTCAAATCACGATTCATATGCCACGATGCGATACTATCACGATGCATCACGATACTTGAATTATTGCGATGCATTGCAATATATTCGACATACTTCAGTGAAAATGTACCAAAAAAAAGAGGATAACTTAAATATCAGTGGCTGTGTATCTGGGTAGTGTCTTCAATTGATACAGAACTCTGAGCAACTCAATTCAGAACTGAATTTATTGAATAACAAAAACAAATAAACCAAACCAATGACAAAAAAAGTGCATAGGATTTTTTCTAAAACAAAAAAATGATGTTCAAACATTTGCCATTTTGAAGGTAGCGACCATCATAACAAACAATACCCTTTCACAAAGAAAAAAGTGCATATATATATATATATATATATATATATATATATATATATATATATATATATATATATATATATATATATATACTGTATATTCAAAGACATTTTTTTTTTTCCCTTTCCAGATGTTTTTGCTTAGTCTGTGAAGTTCTACACTGTGGCATTAAATCTGCCTATCATTTATTAAATTACAGGTGCTTTTATTGCTTAATAATACAATAATATATTCTACTGTGTGCAAGGCTGCCGCACCACTGATGTGACCTGTAACTTGGCTTAGTGAAATTGATGGTTGTCTCCATGGAGCTACATAAGTTGATGTTGATGTTGAGTTGGTTTGCAAAAACATCTACATGGACAGTAACATGTGGTAAACTCTCATCAAATGTTACATAGTGCTTCTTTAACAGTAATCTTCCTATTACTGAATGCCTCAGATAGGTTTGAGTAGTACAGAATAGGAACAGAGTAGGAATAGGTCTCATGCCATAAACAGCTACTTCACAACAGTAAACACAATTAGCCAGCCCACTGTAGACAGGCCTTGAAACATTTTCTCAACAAACAGAAAAATCACTACACCATAGCACTGCGTTCCTCTCTTCTATTAACCAAGACTGAAGGATGCAGCAGTCAGGAAAAAGTCATCAGAAAGCTCTCTGGATCAAATAGTGAGGGTTAAAGGTGGAGGAGGAAAGTGCGTAAAGCCTGCACAGACAGACCGGGTCAGACTGGAGTGTGAATGTTAGCAGGACATCTCATCGTCCACATTATCAAGATCTGTAGTGTGTTTTGTGGGAGCTGCATGGGTGAAAGGAACTACAGCTGGTGTGTGGGTCTGGGCCTCTCACACCCAACTTGAACCTGAAAGTTCCCCACGCCGGAAAGTTCACACAGTGAACAGAACAGTGATACATACATGCAGTGTTTATAGTATTTCTCCATGCTGCCAAATCCTATCACCAATTAAGAAAATAAAATTCAAAAACCAAAAGTACAAAGCAATAGCAGGATGCCGGTGAAAATGGAGATTGAGCTCCAATATGGTGTCAATTAAAAACACTCAATTAAAGAATGCTCAAACATGCACAAATCACTCCATACACACCTCCGAGAGGGTAAATGAGAAGGGAAAATAACAATAGTAATAAAAAAGTAGATTTTGCATAATGGGTCTGCTTTTGATAGTTTGAATAATGAGGTATATAAGTCATTTATTCAACAGTTCATCTTATTTTGTTGCAAATAAATAACCAACAATGCCCCATGGTGCAAAAAAGCCTCAGTAATTGTTGACCTAAAATCTCGAACATTTCAAGATAGGGTATGTGAAAAGAGGGCACATTGTTAAATGTGATGGGACATGAGTACTTTGTGAATGTTATTGTGGTTTTGAGGATATGTAACTTAAATAATACAATATTAAAAAAAAGGAGCAGACTCATAGATTATAACTGCAATGATGCCATATGATTTTTTTAATTTTTATCAATCATAACCAACATACAATCATAACCAACATACAACCAAGCCAGTAAACTCAAAACATCTTGATTTCTTTGCAAGAAAAAAATGTTATTGTATTTTCTTTTTTAATATAGAATTTAGGTGCCATAATAAAAATGGGACATTCTGAGACGAAGGACAGGGGTGTAAATGCCAAAGTGCCAATAGTCCGCATCCTTTACAGTGGGACCTCACCTTACAAAAGCCCCAACAAACGAAAATTTCAAGTTACGAAACGTCTTCACGTTAAATTTTGGTCTCTAGATACAAAAGAAAATTCAAGTTACGAAACGCGAAATCTCAAAAATTCAATTAACGCGCGCTCAGATGCACGCCCCGAAACGTAAATAGGCCTACACTTTATCAACACACACGGGGTTAGGTTCCAGAGGTGGCCCGCGGTGGGAGAGGTCCACGAGGTAGGACAACTTTGTATTTTGCAATTGTTCTACATGTTTTAGGGCTGTAAATGCCTCACCACACACATTCTACGCTTTTCTCAGACTGGAGTTGGGCTTTTCTTGTATTTCTCTCTTGTTTGAACACTCAAACTTTCATAGATTTTCAACAAAATGTATTAATAGTGAAGCGTGGGGGGAGACGACTCCGGAAACAGCGCGGAGACAGGAGCACCGCCCGCGAGGAGCACCTGGCGCGAGGAGCACCTGGCGCGAGGAGCACCGCGCGCACCGAGGAGCACCTGGCGCGAGGAGCACCGCGCGCACCGAGGAGCACCTGGCGCGAGGAGCACCTGGCGCCAGGAGCACGCACCCCTAGTCCTAGTCTGCACCACCGGCACCGGGTCTGCGAGCAAGAGAGAACCGCGGCGCCCGGAACGCGTCCTCTGGAGCCCGAGCCACAAACCAGCCGCACGGCCTTGGTCCAGTCCTGGTTTAGTCCAGGTCCAGTCCAGGTCTAGACCTGGATTAGTTCTGGTTTAGACCTGGTTTATTCCACGTTTAGTCCTGGCTCTACAGTCTCTTAGCCAATCAGGAAGCAGAACACAATGTTACACTATGAAAAAAAAAAAGTTACACTATAAAAAAAACAACAACCTTGGAATGGATCAGGCTTTTTCCATTGAAATAGCTACTCAACTTACGAAAAATTCACGTTAGGAAACCACTTCTGGAACGAATTAATTTCGTTAGTGAGGTCTCCACTGTAATAGAAAATAGGCCAAAATTGAATATTTCAAAATATTCCATAATCCTTTTAATAATAATTCCATATAAGCCTACATTGTAATGGCTTAAATCTAGATCTACAGTTCCTTTTTTCCCCAACATAATTCTGTAAAGTTAAAAAAAAATTGCGTTTGGTTTTGAAAACTAAGCCAGCCATGGGACCGAGATAAAATATTGAAATTCAGCACAACTCACAGGCAGACAGTCTAGTTTCAGTTATGAGCGTGGGGTAATACAAAGACCTGGATATAATCTGACATTCATAAGGGGTTGCAAAAAAAAAAAAAAAAAAAAAAAAAATTAAAAAAAGGAAACGTCAGAATCTGTGCGCAACGCGGCGACGCAAAGCGGTGGCCATCCTCAGGACACATGCAGAGAAGACGAGCCGTAATGACAGCTCGTGTAGCCAATTAAAGCGCACAAGTACCAAGTACAGCCATCTTTGTCGCTGCAAAGTGAAAGCATCTATTACTTGGGGCAAACTCTGGTTCTCTCAAGCGAGAAGAGAGTGGCGCGATAATGAATGAACGGGAAGATGCTGCTGTGCGGATGCGCGTCCGAGGGGGTCTGGTGAAAGGTTAGGGAGCCACTGCCCCTCAGGACACGAGCGCAGCATACAACACTGGCCATTAGCGCGGGCAATGACACGAGTGATTCAAGTGGCTTCTCTCGAGAGGATGCCACGCGCAGTGTACGCCGCTCCAGTACGCAAAGTGTCAATGCACCGCTATGCATAGGTCATCCCTCCCCACGAATACGCATCTGCACCAATGACACTACAACATTGCCCACTCCGTAAAGGACTCCAACGTGACTGATGCTGACCGGGAAAACGCTCACACAATGACCAACAAAGCTATTTCTACAGAAGGCACTTCAATGTCATCGCCCTCCCCGTCCCTCTCCGCGCACACATGTGCCGTACGCGCCGTGTAAACACTACGAGCGCATACTCCAAGCATCGTTTTCTGCAAAATGTCCGTGAATGACATACCTGTTTCCTCACTTGTGCGGACCAGAGAACGTAGAATCCTCCTTGCCGAACTTCAACTTTTCCTTTACTCCACTCGTACAGACCGAAGCGACTTGCCACTTGTCTTGCGCATACTTTTCTTTTTTGCCCAGTGTGATGTGACGCGAAGCTAACGCACGTACAGAAAGATGAGAGCACCGGGGTGAGCTGATAAAGAGTGCAGCAGCAGCAGCAGCAGCAGCATCTCAGCGAATCTGGGAATCAAAAGGTGCCATCCATTCCGCGCCGGCGATGCTTCCAACGGGAACGAGTGAGAAGCTACAAAAGGCTCAAGCCCAACGACTGTGCGTAAGCGGAGTCTTTTTTGATCATAAAGAAAGAGCGGGATGCACGTGAGCTGCGGTCGATCGCGGTGGAGGCTGAGACGGTGCACACACGCACAGTGCAGAGGGGATGACCGCGGCAGGGTGTGCGCGCTCACTGCCAAGCCAAAGTCAATGGTCCAGTGGTCATTATCGGTGCATGTCGGGAGTAATCCACTGTTGGAGAGTGCAGCCAGCAGCAGCTCTGTTCTTAAGACTTCACAAATCAGCTGCACTCAAGACACCTACTCAACCTAAGTATTTGGGTTTTTTATTTTATTTTACCTCTACCTTTACCTAATAATGATCATATATCAAAACAGCATGCCTTAATATAATCCCAATATGGTGCAGTCCCTTCCATTTTAAGACAAACTTTAATGACCCACAAGGGGGATTTGGACACCCCAGCTCACACTTCACAATATATGATAATAACAAAGAACAAAAATGTGAAAGGTAATAATAAGAAATTCAGAATAAGTAGCAAAAAAACCAAGATACTGGTTGTATAAGGCATAATTATAAAATTATATAAATGTACAAGTAAAAAAAAAATTAATAAAAATCGATCTCAGCTATATACAAGAGGTGATAAAGAGAAAACAGTGCAAAGATGAAAATTAGTGATTGACATGACAGAATTTTATCTATTACATACATACACACATACATACATACATACACACACACACATACATACATATATATACACACACACATACACACATACATACACACACATACATACATACATACTTACACACTTACTTACATACATACATACATACATACATACATACATACATACATACACACATACATACATACATACATACATACATACACACATACAATACATACATACACACATACATACACACATACATACATACATACATACATACATACATACGCACATACATACATACGCACATACATACATACGCACATACATACATACACACATATATACACACATACATACATACATACACACATATATACACACATACATACATACATACATACATACATACACACATGCATACACACATACATACATACACACATACATACATACATACATACACACATACATACACACATACATACATACATACACACATAGACACATACATACATACATACACACATACATACATACACACACACATACATACACACACACACACACACACACATACATACATACACACATACAGTACATACACACATACACACACACATACATACATACATACATACATACATGCATACACACATGCATACACACATACATACATACATACATACATACACACATACATACACACATACAGTACATACATACACACATACATACATACATACATACATACATACATACATACATACATACATACACACATACATACATACATACATACATACATATGATCACAAGTCACGTACACATTTGAAACTTCATTTCTAAAGATTAAAGAATCACAAAAGTTAATAATATATATAATTATTCCATCACATACATACATTTCTATTCATTTCAGGACATACTGGTCATAGTATGGTGGTGTTGTTTTGCTCATTAAAACACGTTCAGCTTGCTTAACGGATAAGGCATCTTAAATCAAGGTAATCAATCAGTCTTTAAATCAATCCAAAGCCCAAGGGAGCAATCTTTCTATTGGATCCTCTTTCTGCACACGTGAAACTGCACTGCCCTGAGGCTGTAGTCTCCCAGGTCACTGTGTACATACATCTATAGTGCATCTAAAATATGGGAATGCACGTACAGCATTGATTGATCATTAATTATGTTTTCATAATGAAAGGAACAAGTCAGAAATTGGGTGTAAAGAGATGCTAAATAATGTTATCAGCTGTAAGACGGGTATGGCTTTTAAAGGATGATAGGATTTAAAAAAAACAAAAACAAAAAAACATCATGATGACTACATTTTCAAAACAGACTCTTTAATGAACCACGGTCACCTCAACACAGTTCTTAATGTGTTGTAACCTTTAAAACATCACTGTTACAAAATGTAAATAAGTAGCAGAATTATTAGTCAGACTGGTAATACTGGATGCACATTTTGTTCAAAAATGACAAAAGAAAGACATAACTTTTATCACAGTTGTGTGCACATTTCACAGCAGCATACTTCATCACTTTATTTAAACATGAGCAGGTACACTGAGAACAGTATTTTGCTTGTGCTGTGGGCATGTCTTTTGGCAGCCCCTGGTCTCATTACAGTGGCCCTGGTGCCTCTCGCTCTCTGAACAATGCCCCTCCGCACTGCAGGTGACTCCACATTTGCACACTGCCTCATTTGCCTCTTCTGCATTAGTAGCAATAGAAAGGTGCAATAACACAAGCATGCAATTATGCAGCATAACTAGGGAAAACATTGTTAACAGTTAGCCTATTGCCTCTCACTCTCTGAGCTGTAAATGCATATTTCCCAATAGAGGGATGATAATAACGCCTGCTTATTTGAAAACACCTTGTAAGGGGAACCTTGTGGCTCTTTTGATAAAGATTTCATTTTGGAGGCATTTTTATGCATAACCAGGGATTGGCAGGGGACGTGCACCTCCCACTTTGGACCACAGTTATTTAAATATTTAAACTTTTTGTTCCCCAAATGAGTGAGATGTACAGCCAAGATGAAATCTGAAATCATAAAAGCTTATTTAAATTCTCCTAAGGATGCAGTTAAAGCTGGAGTGAAGGGTGAAAGAAACAGGGAGGGACTGGGAGCCTCTCTGGTGAGTAACACAGGTGCAGACTCAGATGAAAAATGGAGATGAGGTGAGGATGGCGTACAGAATCATTTTAAAGTCCCCAAGTGATAACCTAAAAAAAAAAAGCTTTGAATTGTGCGCGAAGCCATTTTTAATCATGCAGGTGCAGCCTGTCCAAAGGCCCACTGTTCCCCCATACTGTCCATTAATGAGTTTTTATTACATTTATTGAACTTGTATTTTCCGACACTGGACACTGGCTTGTTGACCATAACGAATTGCTGCTGGTCTTATACTGCAGCCTGCACTCTTCAAAATATACAAAGGTAGATCACTGTGGAAAAAGACCACATTGACCCAGCTCTGATCCCTTGAGTCTAAAGTTAATATAGCAAGAGCTCTGTGTGAGTATGCATACCCACAGCAGAACACTGTTACTACAGTGTATAATCCAGGACTGTGTTTATGCTTCTTCTGGTTTGATCACAGTTAAGCCTGGGTGTAGACTTTGTTTGGTCCTGATCGAGTCTAGGTTTAGTTCTGGGTTTAGTGTATATAACAATACACACTATTTATTACTCTAAAACCGACTACATGTCTGATCATTGTAATCATATATTTCTACAATGTATCTTGTTGGGCAAAATGGATTGCTGTAGGCTAGGGGTCTACCTTTATAAAACAAAAATTCCAGATGCTAATTTTTAGCACAAGAAATTGAGAACCATTGAGAAATTAAATGGGGTAAAGTTGGATAAACACTTATCCATTTATTAGAGCACAAAGTTAGGCATTAAAATGATACATTTACAGTGGTAATGATAATAGGCATTTAATTAGTTATGCAGCACAAAATAATCAATAATCAATCAATCTTTATTTATATAGCCCTTTACAACACCAATGGTGACCAAAGTGCTTTCCAATTAAAAACAGAAAATACAACAATACAAAAGACAGAACATTATATAGAATAAAACAATGTAAAACAATAAATAGTAAAACACACAGTGCAGAAAAATGACGTGCCACAAACTACTAAGTATTAAAAGCCATTTTAAATAAATGTGTTTTGAGCCTAGATTTAAAAAGGTTAAAATCAGTGATGTTACGAAGCTCAAAGGGCAGATTGTTCCAGATTGTTCCGCAGTCTGGGACCAACCACAGAGAAAACTCCATCACCCCAGTGTTTGAGGCTCGGGGGACTTCCAAAAGAAGTTGGTTATTTCACCTTAAAGTGCAATTTGATTTTCGGACAAATAAAAGTTCGGTCAAATAACAAGGTGCTGAACTATTAAGAGCTTTAAAAACAAAAAGTAAAATTTTAAAATCAATTCTAAAAGAAACTGGAAGCCAGTGAAGTGTAAAAAGGACCGGGGTGATGTGCTGAGTGCTGAAAATAAATGAAATAAATAAAAACAAAATCATGCAGAAATCTTTTGACAAGCTATTTGATAGAACTGGAGACTCCTGCTGTAGGTCTTAATCTAGTCCTGGTTTAATTCTGGGTTTAGTACATAACCATAATTACCAGAGATTGACTCACTCACATCTGTGGCTCAGAAGAGGGCCCTAAACAAGCTCCTGTCTGTCCTGAATAACACAGCACCATCACCAGACAGGAGAGCACCTTTGGGGACAGGCTGTTATGCCTGTCCTGCTTCAAGGACAGACTCTGAAAGTCTTTCGTCTCACATGCCATAAGCACTCATCCCATGTAGCTGATGAACACAACAGGATGAACTGCTATGTTGCTATGTTTGTTTCATTGTTGCTGCTGCCGGAATTGTAATTTCCTTAAAGATCCCATGACATGGTACTTCTTGATGCTTTTATATGGCTCCTTAATGGTTCCCTAATACTGTAAATGAATCCTTCTTCAAAATCAACACTCAGTGCATGAGAAACAGAGATAAGATGAGAAAGAGTATTTTTTCTCTCTCTGGAACACTCCATAATGGGCGTTGTTGCTTGAATGCAAATGAGGAGAAAAGAGCTGGCCAATAGTAGAGGGTGGGGGTGTGGCCAAACTCTCCGCTCGGCTCTGAGCTGTCAGCTGATCCATTTCCTTGTTTTTGCACGGGGGGAGAGATTAGAAGCGTTCCATTGAAAAATAAACACATTTCCACATAAAATAAAATTAAACCACTGCTGTTCAAAGGTCCAGAGGCTCAGATAAAGGACTTCCGAGCCTAGAAACACTCGGACGTGCCTCCAGGCAAATAAAAAAACGCATTTCGCATTGCCTAGCGCATTCGCAGTCCAAACTCTCTGGGCGTGATTTACAGAGACGCTGAGTACAGACAGACGGGGGTGGAACTGCATTTGCATTTCTTTTTTCGATCTGACGTCAATAAGGTGCCTTGTTCAAACTCGCCCGTTTGAGCTCCGATTTTTTGTAACGCAGAAAAGGATCGCAAATGCTCAGTTTAGACATTTTGCAACTTTTAACCATGGGGGGAGGGGGGGGGGGGGCTAAACAGGGTAGGGGAGCTCACATTAACGTTCAAAAACCTCAGAAAGTGAAAATTTCATGCCATGGGACCTTTAAGGATCAGTAAAGTATCCATTCATCTATATATCCCTCTATTTATATATTGCTAAAACTCTAATGTTTCTGCTGCTGCTGCTATAATTCTACAACCACGTGTCTGAGCATATTTCTATCTAGTGTCTTTTTGACTAAAATGGATTGCTGCTGGCCTCAGGTTGCGCGAACTGTCCAAACCATAGAAATGTAGATGGATGTGATAACAATGCCCTGACCTCTCTTGGCTGCCCACTGCCTGTGAGGATTTGAAAGTTGAGATGTCAGCATTATAAAATCTCTCCTTTCCAGCTGTCTGTATTTAAGTCCCTGTATACGGACATACCTCCAGATTAGCCTTAACGTCTACTACAACAGGCCAACATTACTGTGGTCTGTTGGCACGGCGATGGTGAGTGACCAGTGGACAAGCCCAGATAAGATGGGCCAGAAGCTACGCGTGGGTGAGCAGAGTTTTGCACATTGGTTTAAAATGGACTTCCAACTAAAGCACCACAGCTCGGGCCTGCAGCCTGCCCACGGGCCTTATCCAGACTGGAGCAGAGCTGGCACACACCCGCATCGTTTAAGAGCAAAGGAAAAAAAAAAATCTGTGCATTGTTTTACAATTGTGTTTATATAATTAAAGTTAAAGACAAAGTGAACATTTCAGACATATTCTTAAGTTTTCTGTAAGTAAGTGACACAATGGCACCAGGTCAGAGTAAGAATTTAACCCACAATATTTATGTTGTTACGAACTTAACTCCATCCACTTATTTTGTAATTCAATGGCTGTTGTCCAGTGCCTTTCTTGTATATTTTAATGGTCCCATGGCATGAAATTTTCACTTTCTGAGGTTTTTGAACGTTAATGTGAGCTCCCCTACCCTGTTTAGGCCCCCCCCCATGGTTAAAAGTTGCGAAATGTCTAAACTGAGCATTTGCGATCCTTTTCTGCGTTAGAAAAAATCAGAGCTCAAACGGGCGATTTTGAACAAGGAAACTTATTGAAAAAGAAATGCAAATGCAGTTCCACCCCCGTCTGTCTGTACTCAGCGTCTCTGTAAATCACGCCCAGAGAGTTTGGACTGCGGAGGAGCTACGCAATGCGAAATGCGTTTTTTAATTTGCCTGGAGGCACGTCCGAGTGTTTCTAGGCTCTGAAGTCCTTTATCTGAGCCTGTGGATATCTGAAACAGCAGTGGTTTAATTTTACTTTCTGTGAAAATGTGTTTATTTTTCAATGGAATGCTCCGCGCAAAAACACGGAAAACAACGCCCATTATGGCCTGTTCAGAGAGAGAAAAAAAAAACTCTTTCTCATCTTATCTTTGTTTCTCATGCACTGAGTGTTGATTTTGAAGAAGGATTCATTTACAGTATTAGGGAACCATTAAGGAGCCATATAAAAGCATCAAGAAGTACCATGTCATGGGACCTTTAATATCACAAATGAACCACAACTTAAAGGTGCACAGCACAACTTTTCTGGTGGATGGTCCTTGTTATTGCTTTGCCTGGAATGTTCCATGGTATAAAGTGCTTTATAAATAAAGTGTTTCTATTGCTCAAAAATACAATAATTCCTTCTGTGAAGAGGGGCGACTCTCCACAGATCTGAATTAGAATGTAGCACAGTGCTGTAACCTGCTTGTCTCCCTCGTGATAGGGTTAATCTGTAGTGTGGAACTTTCTAGACAAAGCAATGACATTTCCATCGAAACAGAGTCTCCACTGTTCTGCAGAGCACCTTTTTCGTTTATCTCTTCTTTAGTGTTTATTTTATTTATTTGCACATGAGCCTGTAATGCCTTTTAATATGCTGTTTTTTAATGTATTTCACAGTGCAGTGCTGTCACTTCTCAGATGCAGATGTATGTGTTTGTGCTGGTATGAATAAAGTCACCTTGAACTTTTTATGCTTCCATTTACCTACCCATTCTTGTCATATTTTCCATTTTATTCTGTAATTCCAAATCTCTGTCTGGAAAAAAAAAAACAGTGGTCCTCATAAAATCTGACCTCTTCAGGACTGTCTTGTTCAAATGGGCCAAAAATAATCCTGAGGCGTGCTATCAAAGAGTGTATGTGAGCTGTGAATTAGCTGACCTTTCTCTATCAGCTACCAATATTAGCTCAGGCTATTATAACATATCAAAGCCTAATGCTTATAGCCAGCGCTCCTGGGTGCTTGGGCCTCATGGCTGCAGTGGTGAAGGCTGCTATCTCCACGGTTACAGACTGCAGTGTGTCAGGGCTTCTATTTAACCTTGTACAATGAGTTGTAGTGCTGAACATCCATCACTCCCAATCATAGCACATCCTCAAGGGTTAATGCCCAATAATATGGACAACAGAGTGTGTCCGCTGTAGAGCTGTGCGGACGCTCCAGTGCTGAGAGGAAGATGCATGGCACTGTTAATTATATAATCAATTTGATTAATTCTAAAAATGCAAATGAGCTAATTAAAGGACCTGAACTTATAGAATTACCACTGATTAGCTGGATCAGCAGTATTCCTGCCCTGTGGATACACCCTTATTAAGCTATATTAACTGAAGCCTTTCACTTTCTCATTAGGATTACAGAGATGACAGCCGGCCAAAACACTATGGGGCAGTGGGGGAAATAAATTAGGTAAGTTACTGAGCTCAAAAATATTTTTATACATAGGCTTGTAACTGGATAAATGCTGCAGGTTTTAAAATATAATATCGCAAAATCTGTACTGATTGAACATAAGTACAATTGGTTTTGTAAGAACAGTTTCTGAAGGACAACACCATCCATCCTCATTTGTAAAACACATTTTTTCAACACTGTCCTGTGAGTTTAACTACTTATTATCTCATTTGAGCATCTCCATTTTGGGTGGGAGACTGAGCCAGCAGGAGATTGAACCCACAACTCCATGGCTTAAGACAATATTGCTAATATATTAAAAAAAAAAATTAAAGTGCGATATATTGCTGACACAATCACAATAACCCAGATCTATCTATCTATCTATCTATCTATCTATCTATCTAGCTCTCTCTCTCTCTCTCTCTCTCTCTCTATATATATATATATATATATATATATATACACAGTGGTCCCTCGCTCTATTGCGGTTCACTGTTCGCGGCCTCGCTGTTTCGCAGGTTTTCTTTTTTCAAATTTTTTTTTTCCATTTTTTTTATCGTGCAACATTTTTTTTTTTTATAGTGTAACATTGGTTCTGCGTCCTGATTGGCTAAGAGACTAGACCAGGACTAAACGTGGACTAAACCAGGTCTAGACCAGAACTAAACCAAGTCTAGACCAGGTCTAAACCTGGACTGGCCCTGGACTAAACCAGAACTAAACCAGGTCTAGACCAGGTCTAAACTAGGTCTAAACCTGGACTGGCCCTGGACTAAACCAGGACTGGACCAGGTCTAGACCTGGACTAAACCGGGACTAGACCAGGTCTGAACCAGGATTAAATCACTCCGTGCGGCTTTTGCGTTCGTTTGTGCGTGTTCGGTTTGTGGCTCGGGTTGAGAGGAGCGCCGCAGTTCTATCTCGTGCTCGCAGCCCTGGTGTACGCGTGGCCTCGTGCTGCATTTTATCATATTTGTCTCTAGTTTAAACACTCAAACTTTCATAGATTTTCAACAAAATGTATTAATAGTGACGCGTGGGGGGGAGACACGGCCCCAGAAGCCCCGCCGGGCACGCGAGGAGCACTGCCACGTCCCGGGATGAAAAAAAAAAATATATATATATATATATATATATATATATATATATATAAGCACACACGTATAGTCATAGAAGTTATTAATTTAACCTTTTATGGCATAAATCTGATCATATTGCAAAAAAATAAACAAAAGTTTCCCAGTAGTGCAAGGAAAAAGTATATAAGATAAATATTACTTCAGCTTCCATATTGAGTAGTCAATATAGTAATTAATTCAATATAGTAATTATTGTGATAGGCCTAAGTCATGTTCTCACCAAACTGCCATACGAAGTAAATCAAACTTTACTTTAGCAGCGTTTATGAAGTTTATCTCACTGTGTCTGTCTCCTTGTTTGTCTCTAGGCTAAATAACACTTTGAATATTTATCATTACTGCCCCCCTCTGCCATTTTGTCCTCTCCCTCTGTGCTCCCAAGTGCGCCGGCTGATGCTGTAACAGGTACACCAGGGAGAGAGCTACACTGAGAGAAAGAGAAAGAGAGAGAGGTGTGGGTGTTGGGGGTGTTCTGCTTGGCACACACAAGTCGAAGCCCGAAATTACATGAAGCAGCGGGGGGCAAATGAGCGTTTACAGTATATCTGAGGGGTGGGGTGTTCAGTGTGCGGTGTGTGTTTTGGACAGATCCGTCGGCGCGGGGCTTACACGCAGCTTACGGGACAGCGGGGGGTACGTGTGGGGTAAAACACGAGGGGTGGGGGCAGAAATGCTACAGGGCTTGCTGAGGAATAGGGCACAGCTGGTTTTTAATTGAGTCTCCCCCCTACCACACGACGAGTGACTATGAGTGAGTGTGTGTGCCAAAAACACACACATACACATATTTTTAAACAGATTTCCCAGCTGACGGCACAGAGGAACTTAAATATTGCAACAGTGTCCTCACCAGTGTGGTCACATGATCGGTATCCACCAATCATGACAGCTGTGGGGGAGTGGATAGTGTTTCTAGGTTTGGCTTAAATAAAATGTGAAAGCAGAGGATTATAAACTGCTTTTTAACATGTTTGAGCAATAAAAACATGTGTAATTAAAAGAAGCAAATAAATTCTTACTGTGGAACATTCAGGTAAAGCAATAATGTTGCTAGGGAAACAAGAATATACTGTAAAAAAATGTGAAATTTATTTTGAATATAAGACCACTATGTGATACTTTAGCAATTAGCATCAATTCAGCTTTTTCAGATCCAATACTGATTTTGATATTACGGCTTTAAGGCCCTGCCAATACCCGGTATCAACTGATACCACAAAAATGGCAATACTTTCCTTAAAGCCCCAGTGTGTAGGATTCGTGGCGCATAGGTGGATGGTGCTATTGCACTTTCTGTTTTAGCTACGGCAGACCTCGAGGGTCACCCGGGCGGTCCCGGTTATTTTATTTTTTTTCTTTTCTCATGAAAACACACATTCCCGATCATGTACCATGACACTCTACACATCAAATGAAACCTTACAGTCTCCTCTTTCTGACTATGCAATTCATTTCCCTGCACAACAATCACTCCCCGAGCACATGGGGCTTTTATACGGAAAAGCACAAAACGAGGTTAACTTACCTTAGAATGCTTTGCACAAGTCAAACTCTGTATTTCACCATAAACTTGCTCTCAATTTGTCCGTAGGGATCCAGCGAATAAAATCCAGTAAAACAATTTAGTCCAAAACACGTGTTAGATCCATTACGACGTCTGATCCGGCAGCATGCTTGTGTTGTTTACCCAAAACCACGAGCCTTGCCGAAGGCGAAGGCGGAGCCCAAATGTCCTTCTGCAGCTCTTGTATTCAAAATGGCTGCCTCTGCATGGGGAAGATCCCCCTTTTATGTGACTATATCTAAGTCCAACAGAATACTTTGATTTCATGATGGAAGTGAAAAGGCTTGGAAAACAATGTATTTTTGAATGGGTATCTTCAATTTCTGTAATTAACGGGTAAAAATCTTACACACTGTCCCTTTAAAACTAAACTAAAATAAGACAAAACTGATCAAATGTGTTCTGTGATGTATCGCTGATTTATCCCTCAAATAACTTCAGAACAACTTGTATAAATACTACATTCATACCATACTCCATACAACTGTACAACAACTCACCCTTATGCAATAGATAATATTCCCTACAACTGTATATATAGCTGGGACTGGACATCTTATTTGATATTGTATTTTATACTTTACTACTTACTTTTCTATTTAATTTTGTACATATACATTTATTATCATTTTTTATTTTTATAATTTTGTCTCATCTGACACTGGTCTATTGCTCTTTGGTTGCTATTCCATCTTTTTTTTGTTATATCTGTTATATATTATATTTGATGTGTGAGCTACTGTACCTACAATTTCCCTTTTGGATCAATAAAGTTTGTCTAAGTCTAATAAAAGTTCAAACATTCAGAGACTTTATGCCCAACTAGGACATCGGCTGAATTGTTATGTGAAAACAGGTAATTGTTTCAGTATTGGCACCAACAGCCTCTATCAGTATCAGATTGGTGCATCCCAAATTGTAATAATATTTTTCCTATACATTTTTGAAATACCTTTACTTTTGTGCAGAATATGCAGTGCTTGTTCCACCTCTGCCGTCTCCTCCCTTGCCTGGGCGGCTATCTGATCTGGGAGGACACACATGCAGCCTGCTCCTGGTTTAATGGCCTGTTATGAGATATGGCCCAGCTTAATGCATCACTTATGCAGTATCACAAAAGAACTCAAAGAGCCGCTTTCGACACTTTTTTCAAGCAATTATTTGGTCATTTGCTTTTACTCAGAGAAGTGATTTAATATCAGACATTTTTACTGCGCAGATTCTCACCTTTCATTAAGAATTCAAACAAAGAAGCCTGAATCCAATCTTGACCAGGTATTTGAGAGGTTTATTTAGCTATGCTCTGTGCAAAGATGCCCAGTATTAATAACACATGGTTGTTAAGCGAGTAAAACATTAAAATGGAAAACACTGGCTCAGTCAAAAGGAAGGCTTTACTGAAAAAAAAAAAAAAAAAATCAATAAATAAATAAATACATTATTATTATTATTATTATTATTATTATTATTATTATTATTACTACTACTACTACTACTACTACTACTACTAAGGATAATAATAATAACTGAATTGTGACAAAGCTACTCAAAATAAAATAAAAAATTAGATTTCACGTTCAATGCTTGATTAGGTGTGGATTAGTAGATTTGGATTAGGCCTGTCATAATAATTGATTTATATAGAAACAATCATTTTTTGACGTCAGTATTTGTCGCGTACACCTTTTCTTTGCATTATTGGGAAATTGTCTTGGATATATGATTAGATTTGAGCCAGAGAAGGTTGAATTAGTCACTTCTATGACTCATTAAAGATGCTGAACTAAGTGATGAACTAAGTACTAAAGTATTTCATCTTACTTTTTTAACAATATTGTACATATAGAATATTTTTGTGGTTTCTTGGGTTCTTGTGTCAATAACATCAGCCAAAACTATCGTTTATCGTCTATATTTACTATTGTTCTTGGCGGCACGGTTCGATCCCCGGGTCGCCTGGGCCTTTCTGTGTAGAGTTTGCATGTTCTCCCCGTGTCTGGGTGGGTTTCCTCCGGGCACTCCGGTTTCCCCCACCAACCCAAAACATGCACCATAGGTAAAATCCTCCAGCTTAGGTCCTGACCAAACCAAAGCGAGAAGATCATGGAGATGGTCCCCGGGTGCAGGAATGTGCTGCCCACTGCTCCTATATACCGTATTGGCCCGAATATAAGACGATGTTTTTTGCATTGAAAGAACACTGAAAAAGCGGGGGTCGGGTAGACATTCCAACGCTAGATGCGCCAGATATCTTTAAAGCGAATGCTGCTAGCGGCAGTGTTGCCAACTTAGCGACTTTGTCGCTATTTTTAGCTACTTTCTGGACCCCCCAGCGGGAAAATTAGACAAAAGCGACTAGCGACAAATCTAGCGACTTTTTTTGGTGATCAGAGGCTCCAAGATCACGGGAGGGGAAAAAAATAATTGCGCCGTTTTCTCTCTTTCCCCGTTCAGAGAAAGAGACAGAGAGACACAGGCAGAGAGGGGCGGGGGGGGGAGTTGAGAACAGCGCGGACTCACAGGCACACACACACACACCAGTCTCTCCTCTGCTCCCTCCCATCTCGTCAGATCGCAGCTGACTTCACTTAGACTTCACTTTGATGGTTAATGCAGTTATTGCAATTTTGTTGTTTTATCACAGTAGATTGGTTTATTTACATTTCAAAAAACAGAAGCCATTCATTTACAAATGTGATTGCACTTTAGTTTACATATTTAAATGTTCAGATATTAAGATGTGATAGACAGTTTTTGCATGATTTGAATGAGGCAAAATAACATGCTTTTTCTCTCGAATATATTGTTATAATCATTTGTTTCAGATGTACTGTAATTATTTTCTGTATAAAAATTAAATTTGGTGTTCAAAAAGTCTTTTTTCAAACTTGAGTCTTGAAAAAGAGGGGGTCGTCTTATAATCAGGGTCGTCTTATATTCGGGCCAATACGGTATATATATACAGTATATAGGATGGGTTAAAATGCAGAGAAGAATTTCTCCAGTGTGAGATCAATAAAGTCTCTTCTTCAAAATTTGTTATCATGACAAGTCTAGTATGAATTGTTATTATTACTACTGTCTTGCATATAGCTACTGTGCAATTTACATGCAGAAGCGCCACCAGTTACATACAAAGCAATAACACCTTCTTATCAGAATATACACCAGAGTGAGTACAGTTTCACAACATAATGTTGCCAGGGCCTGTTACGTGAACCTGGCCCTGTGAAGACTTCACAGCCATAACAAGGTGTATAGTTCAAATGCATAGTGCAGCTACAGAAACTGTAAAACGATGCAGTTTCACATGAAAATAAATATGTTCTGTTTGTGTTTGGTCTCACATAAAGCTGTAGTCTTAGACCAGCTGTACTCTAAGTCCGTTTACTGTATGTGTATAGCCTCAATTATGAATTGACAACGATTGATCATGTGGAATGGAAAACACTCAATGAGCACATAGTTATAGCAATTCTTGGTTTTGCTTGTGTTATGACTATCCTCCTTTTCCGCCCCACCCATTTCCGGTTAAACGGGGATCCCATTCATGTCAGTTAATTTGTGTAAAATGTTCAGTTTTCATGTGCACCAACAAGTGAACACTGCACCATTTCTCAGGAGGCGTATTTGCTATTAGCACCGGCGGCCCCATGCTAAATAATACAACCCAAATGATGATTGTGGCGCCCTATGCAACTTCTGAAATAAGGTGAATAGTGTAAAATTGATTTTCTTTTCAACAATTGCTAAGGTGTTAAAGTTAAAGGTGTAACTTTTAGCCAAAATAATAAAACTTTGGATGTTTTATTGGACTAGAAAATGTAGAAAACACATGTCCGCTTATTCCTTATTGTTTTTCCTTTGACTATAATATTCCACATGGCATAAAACATATCTGTGTCCATAGAGAAGGTTACCAAAGTATGGTTTAATCTTCTATTTCAACAACATGCAGGTGACACTTATTTCCATTATTTCCTCATAGCACTTAGGCTCCAGTCAAATGAAGCTCATAAGGCTAGCAGTAGGGGGGAATATAAAAAGGGTTTTTCTCCTGACAGATGATGTTTGATCAAATAGCATAGCCTTGAGTAAAAGTTGACTAAAAGTTGCCTTAATAATTGAAATAGACTTTTTTCTTATGTAAATAATATTCCAGTAATTTGTGACTCTGCACTGGTGATACTGTGGTGTTGAAAGATGGAGTGATAATAAGCTGCAAGGTCTTAAAGGCATACTTACATTTCACTGTTGCTTTTTTATCTGTGCTTTTATAACAATGCACTCATCAAGAGTGTTAGTTTTGATTGAATGCAGCGCTAACAATTTCACATTTGCTGGTGAATTTTTTTTTTGTTTTTTTTTTTTCTCACAACTTTTAACCAATAGGAGCAGAACAGGCAGACAAACCAGCTGGAGTGTTAAAGGGACAGTGTGTAAGATTTTTACCCGTTAATTACAGAAATTGAAGATACCCATTCAAAAATACATTGTTTTCCAAGCTTTTTCACTTCCATCATGAAATCAAAGTATTCTTTTGGACTTAGATATAGTCACATAAAAGGGGGATCTTCCCCATGCAGAGGCAGCCATTTTGAATACGAGAGCCGCAGAAGGACATTTGGGCTCCGCCTTCGCCTTCGGCACTGGCTCGTGGTAGCACCGGAGGCAAAGCAGGCGGAGCACTCGGCGTGCGCTGCGCAAGAGAGAGGGAGAGAGGTGCCGGTCGGGGGGAAGGGGGGCTCGTGGTTTTGGGTAAACAACAAGCATGCTGCTGTTTCACACATTGTAATGGATCTAACACATGTTTTGGACTAAATTGTTTTACTGGATTTTATTCGCTGGATCCTTACGGACAAATTGATACGAAGCTTATGGGGAAATACAGAGTTTGACCTGTGCAGAGCCTTCAAAGGTAAGCTAAGTAACAAACCTCGTTTTGTGCTTTGCCGTATAAAAGCCCCATGTGCTCAGGGAGTGATTGTTGTGCCGGGAAATGAATTGCATAGTCAAAAAGAGGAGACTGTAAGGTTTCATTTGATATGTAGATTGTCATGGTACATGATCGGGAATGTGTGTTTTCATGCGAAAAGAAAAAAAAAAACAGTGAGCGGGAGACCGCGTTTTATTAATACCGTTGTTGTCGGCCGTAGCTGTCCACTACGGCGCGTCCGGGTGACCCTCGAGGTCTGCCGTAGCTAAAACAGGAAGTGCCATAGCCACTATCCACCTATGCGCCACGAATCCTACACACTGGACCTTTAAAGGTCCTACATTATTCAAAATGGACTTTTGTGGGCTTTAAGCTTATACTGTATTATTATGATGTTACTTCATCCAAAACGTACCTAGAATTGTGTTTTGTTTCATTCACACATGTTTGAGTAACCCTTTATTACTAGTCTTCAAAGCTCAAAATGCACTTTGACTTGATGTCATGTAGTGGTAGTTTTTAAGTTAAGAACTACCTTTTATCCTTTGATCTATAGAAACAATGTCAATGCTGAAATCATCCAAAGGATTCTACTGAAGGTGAAGTGAAGACTTCCTGTATTTCCACATGACATCACAAGGTGGAACAGTGTTTTCTGTTTGAGAAAAGAACTCAATCTAAATATGCAGACTGTTTGTGTTAAACATGTGAATGAATCAAAACACAACTCCAGGTCTGTTTGTGATGTGGAAACATTATATTATAGATCAGAAAACTGAAATATGGGACCTTTCATTTGAACCAATAGGAGCAGACCAGGCAGACACACCAGCTAGCGCGCTAAGAGTCTGCAGTCTGGTTATTCTCGATCGGATCTACATGTTGTCAGGAGGTTTAAGTGTGCTGTGCCTGTGATACGCCAATTTGCAGAGTGCCCCACACACACATGCACATACAAACACACAAGCACATGCACATACACATGCACAGAGACTGACACCACATGACTGCAACCTCATTAGAGGCTTTAGCTCATGAGCGAGCAGGCCACCACCACACTGGGCCATGCCACATTTGCTAATTATAATAATAACAATAACACTGCCTTAGGATGCTACTTGCTTTTCTTTTCAATTAATTTTATCTGATGCACTCGAGGGGAGAGAGGTAGAAAGGGAGAGGGAGGGGGGCAGGGGCTCACGTGGGTCTATACGGGGAAATGATGTGTTTATTCTACAACCGTGGCTCCATGACAGTTTGCGTAATTGCGGCCAAATGACGGCAACAAGTCTGCCTTAACTTTAACTGTATTTGACTCAATGTAGCAAAGTGTCAATAATAAGGATTCTGTTTGTAGCACCTGTTGCCTTGGAGCACTGTTTTGATAACGAGATGTTACCTTAAATGTCCCTGGGAGCTCTCATTCTGATGAGTTACAATTAAAACGAGCGAAATAAATAAAGACAATAAATAAATAATCAAAGTTTTTTTTTGTTTTTTTTGTTTTTATTTATTTACTCTACATGATGTGTTCAAGTTACTGAGTGGACAATTAAATGAAATCTAAATAGTTTATAAATTAGTGGCTTTCTAGAGCTAACACATTATATTTTTCTTACCTTATTTAATTTTAAATAAATGAACACATGTGTATTTATGTGTTGTAAAAATACATGCATGTATGCCTTTTTTTTAAATAAATAAATGACAAATTAAATGAAATCAGAATAGTTTATCACTGGTTTTTCAGAGAAATGCATTATATATTCCTTACCATAAATGTCACTGTTAGCTCTTAAAACCATTTCTAGTTAGAATTAAAATTTGTTAAATTAACAAACACATTGGTTGTATTTATTTATTTATTCATTTATTTATTCATTCATTCATTAATGTCTTTATTTATGTCCAAGGTACTGAGAGGACAAAAGTAAATCAAATCAAAATAGTTCACAAAGTAGTGGTTTTCCAGAGATACTGCAGTATATTTCCCTCAACTTTTAAGGATAAGGACGGCTTCCATTCAGACCCAGATACTATAAGAATCAGCATAAACATGCACAGTGGCTCACGGTCAGATTGTGTTTTGATATATTCAGGTTTCTTATGTATTTTCTCTGTAAATGCATAGGTTATTTTGACACTTTTGTCAGCAGCATCACCGTTCTCCCTCACTATATAACAAAGGGGGAAAACTGTATTATTCACAAATACTGAGGTGAAAATAACTTATACATCTACGATCCCACTGTATTCAATGTGCACTGCGCCACTGTGAGAGATCACTGCAAGGGCATTGTTCACAAGTGGAACATCTGATCAATATAAAACACTGATACATGATCAGGACATGATGTTATACTGCCTGCCTGATACGGATGGTCTGAAGTTACATACACAGTAACTTACTTATGCAGCTTTAAGAATAAGGTGAATACACAACCAAAGTGACACATTCTACATTGAGACCAGCATGAACATTTTGTGATGTCTGACCGGGTTTGTGTCTTTGACGGGATCACACAAGTCAGTGTTTGTATACATTGGTGTACGAATGTGTGTTGAATGAGTGTTTTGAGTACCTTGAAGATGGATAAGTGCTATATAAAAATGGAACAGTTTACTATTAATTCTACTATTCTACTTAAAGCCCCAGTGTGTAGGATTCGTGGCGCATAGGTGGATGGTGCTATTGCACTTTCTGTTTTAGCCACGGGAGACCTCGAGGGTCACCTGGGCGCGATCCCGTTTTTTTTTTTTTTCTTTTCTCATGAAAACACACATTCCCGATCATGTACCATGACACTCTACACATCAAATGAAACCTTACAGTCTCCTCTTTTTGACTATGCAATTCATTTCCCTGCAAAACAAACACTCCCCGAGCACATGGGGCTTTTATACGGAAAAGCACAAAATGAGGTTAGCTTACCTTAGAATGCTTTGCACAGGTCAAACTCTGTATTTCACCATAAACTTGCTCTCAATTTGTCCGTAAGGATCCAGCGAATAAAATCCAGTAAAACAATTTAATCCATTACGACGTCTGATCCGGCAGCATGCTTGTGTTGTTTACCCAAAACCACGAGCCTTGCCAAAGGCGAAGGCGGAGCCCAAATGTCCTTCTGCGGCTCTCGTATTCAAAATGGCTGCCTCTGCATGGGGAAGATCCCCCTTTTATGTGACTATATCTAAGTCCAAAAGAATACTTTGATTTCATGATGGAAGTGAAAAGGCTTGGAAAACAATGTATTTTTGAATGGGTATCTTCAATTTCAGTAATTAACGGGTAAAAATCTTACACAGTGTCCCTTTAAAATAAATAAACAAATAAATAAAACTTCATCAAGCAGAAGTGTTACCCATCTAGACTTGAGAAAGACAAAATAATGATGCTGTTTTATGGCCACTTGGGAATGGTAATTATGCCTAAATATGCACTTGGAAACTCTGTCACGGGGAGGTCCGTACACTGTATATCACATGGAGATGTTGTTTTTTTCCCCTGTATTTTCAACTGTATGACATTTCTTATTTTTTTTATTCAGTTAGAGCTGTTTATATCTCCACAGATCTGACCTGTAACTTTGCCTGGTGGTGCGTTCTTATCTACATGACGATAGGTGAGATTAATGCCTGAAACATTATGAGAGGCACCATCATCTCCATGGAGACAAGCAGATGGCAGACCCTCTACCAAAAAAGTTACATAGTACAACATTAATACATACACACATTCCCATTTCAACACTATCCTCCAGTGTGTCATCTGCAACATTTCAACTGTACGGCAAAAGAAGATGAAACATAACACTGGAGAACAATGGGAATTCGTGGATTGAAATCAATAGTTACATAGATTAAGCCCTGTCTTATTTGCATGTTGTCAATGTGCGGGCCGTGTAACCACAGCCGACGCGTGCGCGAGAAATCAAATTAGCCAAAGAAAGACTGCATCTGTGTTTTTGCGCTGCAGTGGCTGGGAGCTGGCTCAGAGCAGCTCATTGTGTACTGAAGGACTTGATGAATGAGAGGATGACAGGCTGGTGTGTGTCAGTCACTCGGGTGAGCTCACACTGTTGGAGTACAAGACAGCAAGGATATTAGGCAACCAGACAGGATTTAATTAACTGCCACCACATCAGGCCACAGAGGAAACTACTGGTGCTTGGAGGGGGGGAAAAAAAGGGTTCTAGTGTTGTCACAATACTGAAATTCTAAAGTTGATTTCAATATATTAATGAAAAAGTCCAATAATCTGAGATGATAGGAAATGATGTTAATGGACTGTAACACTTAAATATTACATTTTAGTTCTGATATAGAGTAAATCGAGACCATAAACTATAAGAACGGTCCAAATTTGTCCTATGTGATTTTTTTTTTTCAGTATTGATACTTCAAATGAGTCACATAATTTGCTGTATAAATTATTTAAAGGTGCACTTATGTAACTTTCTGATTGAGGGTTCGTCATGTGCTTGTTTCTAGGCATATGCCGTTGCTGTGTCTGGAATTAAACTTAGACTTTGGATACAGTTGCTCACACATCATAATATATTATAATAACAAAGAGTAAAAAATAAATGGTATATCAAAAAAGATAGCAAGAGACAGGTGTCAAATAAGACACGATTATGTAAATAAATGTATATGTACAAGTTAAAATAAAACAGAAAAATAAGCAATAAACATAAAATCAAATATAAAATCACCGCTATATACAAGAGACAAGAAAGGCAGTGCGATGATATACTGTTTGAAAGAGCATAAGGTTATCCACAGGTTCCACATTCAATTTATAGGTGGTTTTACAGCTCAAAAATACCTAGAAAACAACCATTCTCAATGCGAGTGGGCTTGCCTCTCCACAGATCTGACCTCTAACTTGGTCTGGTTTCACTATACTGTGAAATATTCCAGACAAAACAATAAGATCAACATCATCAATAACATTAAAAAAAATGTGTTCATCTGTTTGGTCACATTATGAATTTCTTTCATTTGCACTGAATTCATTTAAAGGTCCCATGACATGGTACTTCTTGATGCTTTTATATGGCTCCTTAATGGTTCCCTAATACTGTAAATGAATCCTTCTTCAAAATCAACACTCAGAGATAAGATGAGAAAGAGTAATTTTTCTCTCTCTGAACACTCCATAATGGGCGTTGTTGCTTGAATGCAAATGAGGAGAAAAGAGCTGGCCTATAGTAGAGGGTGGGGGCGTGGCCAAACGCTCCGCTCTCCGCTCTCAGTTGATCCATTTCCGTGTTTTTGCACGGGGGGAGAGATTTGAAGCGTTCCATTGAAAAATAAACACATTTCCACATAAAATAAAATTAAACCACTGCTGTTCAAAGGTCCAGAGGCTCAGATAAAGGACTTCCGAGCCTAGAAACACTCGGACGTGCCTCCAGGCAAATAAAAAAACGCATTTCGCATTGCCTAGCGCATTCGCAGTCCAAACTCTCTGGGCGTGATTTACAGAGACGCTGAGTACAGACAGACGGGGGTGGAACTGCATTTGCATTTCTTTTTTCGATCTGACGTCAATAAGGTGCCTTGTTCAAAATCGCCCGTTTGAGCTCCGATTTTTTGTAACGCAGAAAAAGGATCGCAAATGCTCAGTTTAGACATTTCACAACTTTTAACCATGGGGGGGGTGAGTAAACAGGGTAGGGGAGCTCACATTAACGTTCAAAAACCTCAGAAAGTGAATGGGAGCTTTAATATATTATTATTATTATTATTATTATTATTATTATTATTATTAATTAATTAATTAATTAATTAATTAATTAATTAATTAATTAATTAATTTATTTATTTATTTATTTATTTATTTATTTATTTATTTATTTATTTATTTATTTATTTATTTATTTATTTATTTATTTATTTATTTATTTATTTATTTATTTTTTCACAAAAGTATAATGACCACCTCCTGAGTCATTAAGTAACATCCATGCATCCATCCAAAAGTAGGCTACTGCGCATTACACACACACACACACAATGAGTGTTAAATTGTGACAAGTGATTTTGGTAGATCTGTCAAAATAGATAAATCTGCCCACTTCCAACTTCAACTGCATCCTCTTGCGTCTTGTGCAACCTTGAAATGACAAGCAGTGCTGAGAGATCCATTTGAAGCCCCAACATACTTATCTGTGTTTGTTTGTATTCATGTGTGCATGCGCGTATGGAAAGGCACCACATTGTCTTTTGAAGGAGTGCACTGAACCAAATAGTTGTGCTTTTGCATCTGACATCCTCCTCTGTCCCTGTAGAAATGTACACATACAATATTTGCGTGACACTATCAACGCGCATATTTCTAGATACAGTATATCTAGACTGGAATAGCCAGTTGCAGGTAAGCAGTTGCTTTTTTATTCTTTAAATATTTAAAGGTGCACTATGTGACTTTTCCACCACTGGCTTGTCTTCTTGGAGATGATAGTTTTCCAACACTGTGGCATTATCTCCATGGAGACGAGTAATGCCACCAGGCCAAGTTAAGGGAAAAATTTAGAAAGAATCTTTGTCAAGATGCGTGAAGAGTCCCTCAGTCGTCCAGGTAGAATCCATGATAAAAGAAGAAATTCAATTTGTCAACTGGACAAAGTTTGTTTGGTCGAAAACATTTCGCCGCTCATCCGAGAGGCTTCGTCAGTTCTGGTTTGAGTGCTGGTAAGACACTGCTTGTATCTCGCTGCAGGGAGGAGCTAACTATACTGCAGTTTTTTCCGAAACTATCACGCCTATTTGTTTGTCTTTTGTTTCTCTGGCGTCTAGTTTAGCATACCTACCTACCTGTAGTGAAGACTGCAGTGAGCGCTACATTGGAGAAACAAAACAGCCACTTCACAAGAGGATGTACCAACACAGACGGGCGTGCCAGAGTGGACCGTCATCTGCCGTACATCTTCACCTAGAAGCCGCGGGCCATTCTTTTGAGGACAGTGAGGTTCAGATCTTAGCCAGGGAAAATAATTGGTTTGAGAGGGGAGTTAAAGAGGCTATTTTTGTCAAAAAGGAGAATCCCTCTTTGAACAGAAATGGTGGAGTCAGACATAATTTGTCTCCCATCTATAATTCCATTCTTAAACCTAAATCAAACAAACAAAAGACACAATAGGGCTAGCCAGGTCAGGGCCAGAGGTGTGAAAAACAGTCGTGTAGGGATGAATAGGTATGCTAAACTAGACGCCAGAGAAACAAAAGACAAAAACAAATAGGCGAGATAGTTTCGGAAAAAACTGCAGTGTAGTTAGCTCCTCCCTGCAACGAGATATAAGCAAGTGTCTTACCAGCACTCTAACCAGAACTGACGAAGCCTCTCGGAAACGCGAAACGTTTTCGACCAAACAAACTTTGTCCAGTTGACAAATTGAATTTCTTCTTTTATCATCAATCTTTGGCAACATGATTCTAAGCAATAAAAGTAAAAATAAATAAATGAATAAATAAAAAAATAAATAAGGTCCTGTATTACACGAAATTGACTGTTGTAAGCTTTAAGCCACATTAGAATGTTGTTAGCTTATCAAAAATATACCTGGAGCTATGTTTGGTTTCATTCACATGTTGGAGTAATCCTTTATTATTAGTCTATCTACATCTCCAAAGCTCAAGATGCTCTGTTCCACTTTGTGATGTCATGTAGTGGTACTTTTCCAGTCAGCTACCTTTACCTTTTGTTCAGTAGAGATGGAAAGTTCAGGGTTGAAATTACCCAATGATTCTAGTGAATGCCTATGGAGTTTAAAAACACAGTGCAGCCCTTCCTGTATCACAACATGACATCACAAAGTGGAACAGAGTGTTTTCTGTTTGAGAGAAGAAGGGTTTGTGTGTGAACGAAACAAAACAGAAATCCAGGTATGTTTGTGCTGAGGAACATTTTACCTCACCTTACGAAATTAATTTGTTCCAGACGTGGTTTCGTAACATGAATTTTTCGTAAGTTGAGTAGCTATTTCAATGGAAAAGGCCTGATCCGTGCCAAGGTTTTTTTTTTATAGTGTAAATTTTTTTTTATAGTGTAACTTTGTGTTCTGCATCCTGATTGGCTAAGAGACTGTAGAGCCAGGACTAAACGTGGAATAAACCAGGTCTAGACCAGAACTAAACCAGGTATAAACCAGGTTTAAACCTGGACTGGACCTGGACTAAACCGGGACTAAACCAGGATTAAATCACCCCGTGTGGCTCTTCGCTGGTTTCGTGCGGCTTTTGCGTTTGTTTGTGCGTGTTCGGTTTGTGCGTGTTCGGTTTGTGGCTCGGGCTGCGTGTGACGGAGCGCCTGTAGCGCCGTCATTCCCCGACCGGCGTCTCTCTCTTGCTCTCTGGCCCCAGCGTGGGCACAGAGCGCTTCTCCTGGTTTGCGTAACCAGACTCTGATTCAACTGTCCAAGTG
The DNA here is from genome assembly GCA_036785185.1 of Paratrypauchen microcephalus. NCBI lineage: Eukaryota > Metazoa > Chordata > Actinopteri > Gobiiformes > Gobiidae > Paratrypauchen > Paratrypauchen microcephalus. Next base: position 104,273 of record JAVJIX010000062.1, on the reverse strand, counting down.
TGCACCCTCGTACGCCCCAGGGAGGGAAACAGAGTCCAGATCACGGAGAACAGTTTATAGGCAGGGAACAGTTGAATCAGAGTCTGGTTAGGCAAACCAGGAGAAGCGCTCTGTGCTCTGCAGTCTAGGCACGCGCTGGGGCCAGACAGCGAGAGAGAGACGCCGGTTGGGGAATGACGGCGCTACAGGCGCTCCGTCACACTGCGTGTTCGCCGCGGTTCTATCTCATGCTCGTGGTGCTCCTGTCTCCGCGCTTCTTGCGTGTTCGGCGCTAGAGCTAAGAGGCCGAGAAAGGTGCTCTTTGAGCGGGCACGACCGCAGGGTTTTCCCCGGGGCTGGCTCTGGTTCTATCCGACTTCCAGAGCCGGGGGTCTGACCCTGTGAGCTAAGAGGCCGAGAAAGGTGCTCTTTGAGCGGGGATAACAGCGGGGTGTGCATCTGAGCGCGCATTATTCGAATTTTTGAGATTTCGCGTTTCGTAACTTGAATTTTCTTTCGTATCTAGAGACCAAAATTTAACGTGAAGGCGTTTCGTAACTTGGATTTTTCGTATGTAGGGTCTTTCGTAAGGTGAGGTACCACTGTAACATATAGATCAGAAAACAGGGTAATATGGGACCTTTAATATGATCATCACATCAAATTTCTCAATTTCATTCATCCTTAAAGGGATATGCCACCCCTAGGTCAAATTTGGGCATCTCCCCACAGTCCAGAGACTAAAATAAGTGGTGGAAAGCGTTTTCCTGCTCACCCAGCCATTGTCCGAGTCTGTCAATGGCTGGGTTGCACGCACCACGCTGTGCAACAGGGGAACTCCCTTCCCGGTGCGTAACAGGGATTCCCCTGGCAGCGTGCTGCGTGATTCGGCTTTATTCTTCCGCACTGGAAAATAGTTCCCACCCAAAATGACCAAGGCAAGCTCTCCGTGTTGATTTGCACATTTATTTGCACTCGATATGAATGCGCACTACACAGAAAGTAATTGGGAAATGCATCGAGCAAATTAATTCCTTTTGGCCGAAATCTTTCTCTGGCGACGTTAGACTCCAGTCTAAGGCGGAGGAGCTGCAGATACCGCGGCGGTCAGTGGCGACAGACTCGGACAATGGCTGGGTGAGCAGGAAAACGCTTTCCACCACTTATTTTAGTCTCTGGACTGTGGGGAGATGCCCAGATTTGACCTGGGGGTGGCATATCCCTTTAAATCATCCTATTTATTGTGGAAATAGTTTTTGCTCTTCTTTTCCCTTGCTTGTCAACAACTATTGCCAAACATTATTAACAATGCACTATTTATCTTACGCTCGACATCTGAACTTCCATTACACCACTGCAAACATTAGAGCAACCTTGAAATACAAGCGATTTATGGAAAGAGCCCTTCACAGAAAGAGACTCCATACTTATCGTTGCTGTTGTTTGTATTCATGTGTGCACGCATGTATGTAAAGGCAACAAATTGTCTTTAGAAGATGTGCAGTGAACCGAATAGCTGTGCTTTTTGCATGTGACATCCTCCTCTGTCCCCGTAGATTGCGTTTACATACAAGTGTCAACAGCCCCATGTACATCTTGTTTGTACGCTCACATGCCTGTGGTTGAATTGAGTGGATCAGATCTGCACCTCTACCATGGAAATAGGCCAATTTTCGCGCAGAACCTCCCTGCGACTGATTTTGAAAGCGAAGATGGAGATTCCCTCTAGTTGCAGCTTGGCCAGTAAATGGTGCATGTCTACTCCCATCAATCACAGAGCAGTGCTAACAGACAGCTGGCTCCCAATATACACCTGCGTTAGGACTCTAGGTGGCTCCTGGTTCAGATTCATTTGAAAGGAGCTCCAGTCTGCGGTGGGCTGTCCTGACCGAAATCTGCCTCCCTCAGGTGTGAATGGGTGTCAGGGTTTCATTTAACGGCTTTTCAGCTGTAAAAACACACCACCAGCACAGATGACAGCACGTGGAGCTGGGGACACTGGGACAGGAGGAAAAGTATAGGAAAAAGAAGTACAGGTTTCCAGGATTTCTATGCTGCAAAATATTATTAACTGCACAAGATTTTTTTTCCCTTATGTTTCTTTTTCCTTGTCCAATATTCACAAAAGTCCAAAATTGGGCAGTAGTTTTCAAGTTAACAGCTACGTTTATTACAATGAAGATTCCAGAGCTGAAATGATCCAAATGATTCTAGTGAGGGGAGATTTAAACCACAGTGGAGCACTTCCTGTATTTTGACATGACATCACAAGGTGGAGCAGAATGTTTTCTTGTTTTTGAGACAAGAGAAGAACTCAGCCAAAATATACAGGGTTTGAAGAGAAGAAGAAGAAGAAGTGACTTTATTGATCTCACACTGGAGAAATTCTTCTCTGCATTTTAACCCATCCTATATATATATACACATATATATTAGGAGCAGTGGGCAGCACACATTAGGGCGCCCACTAATGTGTACCTCAAACCGAAGGTACCTCCAGCTTAGGTCCTGCTTCGGTTTGGTCAGGACCTAAGCTGGAGGTACCTATGGTGCATGTTTTGGGTTGATGGGGGAAACCGGAGTGCCCGGAGAAACATGCAAACTCCACACAGAAAGGCCCAGGCGACCCGGGGATCGAACCCAGACTATGCATGCATACTCCACACAGAACACGCACAGAAAGGCCTGGGCGACCCGGGGATCGAACCCGGAACCTTCTTGCTGTGAAGCAAGAGCGCTAACCACTCAGCTACCGTGCCGCCAACAAGTGTGTGTTCAACAAGTGTGAATGAAACAAAACACAACTCCGAGTATGTACAGTATGTGATGAGGAAACATGATTAAACATTATTATTAGATCAGTAAATCGTGTAATATGGGACGATTAAAACTGAGCTGGAGGAGAGGTCAGTTTTGTATGGTGTAATTTGATTGAATAATAATCATATTTCAGACTTGTTGAAACGGTTGATGGCTAATATGTCTGTAATTACTGGGTGTTTCCACAAAAACTGCCATAAAATTCACCTCACCTCATAGAAACAAAAGGGAATTTTTTTTTTACAACATAAAGTCAGTACTCGAGTTGAGAGGGGGATGGGGGAGTGGCATCCCCCCTGTGGGAAAAAATAGTCAAAATCATCCCTCTTCTAAAACGGGCATCCCTTCTTCCATCCCTTATGGCATTTTATCAATCAGGCATGAAAATCCCTAAACTTTTTGGCGAATTTCACCGTTTTTAAGTCAAAATGGCCAGTGCGCTCCAGCTTCCAATCATGTTGCAGCATAATTACGCACCGATACGCGCTCCCGCCAATCATGACAATTGCCGCTGTTGTGTTTGCGCCTGTTCGCCGATCAGCTGTGAGCCTGATATTTACGCGGCATTTCCAAGGGAAGAAGAATCCTTAACTTGCTACGTTAATGCTACGTAAGAAGGAACTCTCGCCTCGGGACACGGGATACGTTCGGGATTATGTCCTTTTCTCCGGAGCTCCAGATTATTAAAGACAACACGGCAAACTGTTAGAATGGATCTGACCGCATTCTTATGGGTGAGTCATATTATCAGATTATTTCTGCATCTATTTCGGCACTAAACCAGGACTAAACCAAGACTAAACCAGGTATAAACCAGGACTAAACCAAGACTAAACCAGGTCTAAACCAGGACTAAACCAAGACTAAACCAGGTTTAAACCAGGACTAAACCAAGACTAAACCAGGTCTAAACCAAGACTAAACCAGGTCCAAACCAGGACTAAGCCAAGACTAAACCAGATCTAAACCGGGCCTAAACAAGGACTAAACCAGGACTAAACCGGGAATTAACCAAAACTAAACCAGGTCCAAACCAAGACTAAGCCAGGACTAAAATAGGTCTAAACCAGGTCTAAACCAGGACTAAGCCAGGACTAAACCAAGACTAAACCAGGACTAAGGTGTGTGTGTGTGTGTGTGTGTGTGTGTGTGTGTGTGTGTACGTGTGTGATAACATATATCCTGTGTATTATTGAATTATTGAATGATTATATGGACTTTTTTTTATAAAAGCATTTCCATTTTAACAAAGTACCTTCTAATTCTGCCCTGCCCTGAAACACCACAGTGATGTCAGTGATGGGGGAGGGCTTAGCTTAATGCCCCCCGTTGGTGAAAAATTTCACCATCCCCCCTGGTTTCATTTTACAACTCGACTACTGCATAAAGTGGTGCCATTATTCAACTACAAAGAATATGAGAAAATCTATCTGGCAAGTTTGTGGAGCTACTTCCTTAAAAATAATGATAAGTTTCAACATTTGTAGATGATAGGTTTGATAGGTTTGGATACTTTAGTCAATCTCCTGTAGAGTTACCAAGGGACAAAAAGCATACATATGAACTGGATGGTATACACGTTTTATCCACTGTTTCAAACATTTTATTGGAAATTCAGACTGATGAAATAAAATATATTCTTCCTAAATCCTCAAATATAAATAAGCACCTGTATATTTTGATCGGAAGAAAAACGACTATTCTCAGGTAGTGTTGTTGTGAGTTGCCTGCAGGTTTTCGCTGTGGTCTAACCTGTGAGATCAGCGTTGGAGTTGTGGAGAACTCTTCCCAAAGCAGAAAACACTCAGCACCACCTTGCTCCTCTGTTTACTTCAGTGGGACTAATCCACAGACACAGTGTGTACACTGTTTGTAAGAGCTACTTTTCACTGCTTGTGGCACTTTTCAGAATCAAAGTGAACAGTGAGATGAATGTAATCTGACATAAACCACAAGATTCTCCACATTATATCCATTCATACATTTTATTTGAGTTTATTTCTGTATACAGTGGTACCTCACCTTACGAACGACCCAACAAACGAAAATTCCAAGTTACGAAACGCCTTCACGGTAAATTTTGGTCTCTAGATACGAAAGAAAATTCAAGTTACGAAACACGAAATCTCAAAAATTCAAATAATGCGCGCTCAGCCACACACATTATACGCTTTTCTCAGACTGGATTTAAACTTTTCTCACATTTGTCTCTGTTTAAACACTCAAACTTTCATAGATTTTCAACAAAATGTATTAATAGTGAAGTGTGGGGGGAAGGGGGAGGGCGGTGTGTGTGCGCGCGGACACGTGTGTGATAGCGCAGCATGACCCGGCGCGGGGCTGCGAGCTCGAGACCCGTGCTCAAACCGTGCCTCCTCTAAAACAGGATTAAAGCAGATCTGAACCAGGTCTAAACCAGGTCTAAACCAGGTCTAAACCAGGTCTAAACCAGGATTAAACCACCTGCGTTCGTCATGCGCTCGGACTGCGTGTGGTCCCCTCCTCACTGCTCGCCTCAGCTGTGACTCGTGAGAAACCAGGAAATAGACCCACACGCGGCGCTTTAATCCACCTGGTCTAGTCCTGGTCCAGTCCAGGTATAGACCTTGTTTAGACCTGGTTTAGTCCACGTTTAGTCCTGGGTCTACAGTCTCTTAGCCAATCAGGACCCAGAACACAGTGTTACACTATAGAAAAAAGTTACACTATAAAAAAAAAAAAACTTGGATCGGGGCCTTGGAACGAATCAGGTTTTTCCATTGAAATAGCTACTCAATTTACGAAAAATTCACGTTACGAAACCACTTCTGGAACGAATTAATTTCGTAAGGTGAGGCACCACTGTACACCAATGTTCTTTATATCATTTTTTTTTTTTTTTTTCATTTCTCACTCTTTTTGGTGAGCTCTAAAATGTTGATCTTATCTTCAACACTGCAATTATTGAAGATTCAGGAAATAATTAAATAAGTATTAACCTGGCAGACCCCAGATTGATACGTTAACATTATTGATTTGGAGGAAGGAAGAGGAGGGACTATGTCTTTTTGCTGGCCTGGGAACAACTTGGGGTCTCCCCAGAGAAGCTGGAGGAAGTGTCTGGGGACTCCCCCTGCTAAGACTGCAGCCCCAGCGACCTGGCCCCAGATAAACAGAAGAAGATGGATGGATTATTGATTTGTGTTAAAACAGCGGAGGACGGCTCGTCTTTGGCCAAAACCACACAGCTGCCCTGTGAATGACCTACTCCACAGTCTGGACCCTAACAGCATCAGAAGAGGGTCTAGATGGATTCTTGTGGGTTTGTGAACTCAACGAAATCACAGCAATTCATCTTACTGCAATGTCATTTAAAATAATAAGCACAATAAGAAGAGTAGCCATTTCAACTCAATGCAATGTGGATTCTTGTCTTAATTAGCTTTAGCCTTAACTGCATTAAAACAACACTTAAAGGAAAATTAACATTTTTTTTTTACAATCTGAGCCTTCTTTCGGCAATAAAACAAGTAGTTTTACTCACCCATAGCAGTTTGGTGTCAATTGGAGCAGTATCGCAGAACTTATGTTGAGCCGTTCTGTTCTACTAATGATCCCGTATCCGTTAGCGTGAGTGCTCGGGGCATTACTTTGCGGTGTCCAAATAACACAAACTTTAGCACTTTTCAAATCACAGAAGATCGCTGTGTCAGGGTAGACTTTTAGTGGATTCCAAAACGGCCTGAAACCCGATATGCAGCTATAGTTTCATTTGATGACGTCATCAGAGAGGACAGTGCGCATGCGTGAACTCAGCTGTTTTGTAAACACCGCTAGTCCGAAAGAAGCTAACACCGCTCTGAACTTTACCTTTCTGTTGCGATATCGGGTTTCAGGCCGTTTTGGAATCTACGAAAAGTCTACCCTGACACAGCGATCTTCTGTGATTTGAAAAGTGCTAAAGTTTGTGTTATTTGGACACCGCAAAGTAATGCCCCGAGCACTCACGCTAACGGATACGGGATCATTAGTAGAACAGAACGGCTCAACATAAGTTCTGCGATACTGCTCCAATTGACACCAAACTGCTATGGGTGAGTAAAACTACTTGTTTTATTGCCAAAAGAAGGCTCAGATTGTAAAAAAAATGTTAATTTTCCTTTAAACACATTGCTGCATTGGCATTGTTTATTCCCAATTGATCTGAAGATCTTTGAGGAGCTCCACTGAACAAAGGCAGACTGTGCATGACCTGTCACACCTCAGCTCCATCACACAGCATCATCATTCTCACATTAAATAAAGACACAACAAAAGGAAACAAACAACTATTTCATCCGTGCTCTTACAAAGTGTGCGATCCGCAAGCAGACACAATGAACACTCAGCCAATCAATAGCTCCCTTTTCTTCTTCTGCTGTCTTCCAGTAATATATTGGAAATGGAGTTAGAAAGATTGATTGGGTACACAGTGCTACAGGCCAAAGGAAAATTAAATGAAAATGTAAATGGTGCCTGGTGCATTGGTGAGTTCGCTTCCTCCACTTGTTACTCTGCTCTGAGGTCGGGGCGCTGTTTGGAATTTGGTTAATTTGTTGCGTCTTCTTCTCCAATGAATAAATGCATAGAAAACACTGTAAGCAAAGAGGGGCCAGCCAAGAAGCATTGTAATAATTTAAACTAATTGCCCAATGACATGAATAGTTGACAGGAGATTAATGATGTTACTTTTGAATGATACTTATGTATTTTCACTGGTGGAGGGTCTGACATCTATCATCTTGTCTCTCTGGAAATGTCTAGAATATTAAGAATACTTATGCAATTAAAAAGTAAAACATTTTGAACAGGAGAAGGTAGAAATTAAACATAATTCATAATAAATCCAAATAAGAAATAAGAATAAGACAGAAAACAAACAAACAATGAAGAATTTAGGTGTTTAAGTGACAATACAAATATTACTTCAGTGGAAATAAAGCCTGTTGCTGTTAATAAAAAGTTAATAAAATAGAGACTAAGGTAAGTAAATATTTTCTAATATTATATTATACAGTGGTACCTCACCTTACGAATGACCCAACAAACGAAAATTTCAAGTTACGAAAAGTTCACGGTAAATTTTGGTCTCTAGATACGAAAGAAAATTCAAGTTACGAAACGCGAAATCTCAAAAATTCAAATAATGCGCGCTCAGCCACACACATTATACGCTTTTCTCAGACTGGATTTAAACTTTTCTCACATTTGTCTCTCGTTTAAACACTCAAACTTTCATAGATTTTCAACAAAATGTATTAATAGTGAAGTGTGGGGGGAAGGGGGAGGGGGGAGAAGACTGCGCTCTGACACGTGTGATAGCGCAGCATGACCCGGCGCGGAGCTGACAGCAGGTCTAGACCAAGGTCTAAACCTGGACTGGACCAGGACTAAACCAGGACTAAACCAGGACTAGACCAGGTGGATTAAAGCAGCGAGGAGGGGACTGCACGCAGTCTGAGCGCATGAACACATGAACGAGACTCATGCAAGAGCCGCGGTGGTCTAGACCTCCTCTAGACCTGACCAGGTCTAGAGGAGGTCTAGAGGAGCCGCGGTGGTCTGGACTAAACCAGGACTAAACCTGGACTAAACCAGGAGGAGCCCGCGGCTCTTGCATGGGTCTCGTTCATGCGTTCATGCGCTCAGACTGTGTGCAGTCCCCTCCTCGCTGCTTTAATCCACCTGGTCTAGTCCTGGTTTAGTCCTGGTTTAGTCCAGGTTTAGTCCTGGTTTAGTCCTGGTTAAGTCCAGGTTTAGTCCTGGTTTAGACCTGGTTTAGTCCTGGTCTAGTCCAGGTTTAGTCCTGGTCCAGTCCAGGTTTAGACCTTGGTCTAGACCTGCTGTCAGCTCCGTGCCGGGTCATGTGCGCTATCACACGTGTCAGAGCGCAGTCTTCTCCCCCCTCCCCCTTCCCCCCCACACTTCACTGTTAATACATTTTGTTGAAAATCTATGAAAGTTTGAATGTTTAAACGAGAGACAAATGTGAGAAACACAGAACACAATATTACACTATAAAAAAAGTTACAATAAAAAAAAAAAAAACTTGCATCGGGGCCTTGGAACGAATCAGGCTTTTTCCATTGAAATAGCTACTCAACTTACGAATTTTTCACGTTACAAAACCACTTAATTTCGTAAGGTGAGGTACCAATGTACTTTATAATAACCACACTTTGCTTAGAGACTAATACCAGAATGGCCATAGAATTGATTAAGAATGAGTCAGGCTTACTAATTACTTGTCCAATATTGTAATAGCTCCAAAGCCTAACTAACCCCAAGCAGAATTTTTCTTCATGTTTTATTAGAGCTAATTAAGGTATAGTTATATTATAAAGTGGTACCAGTTATTGCAGTAATTCTTGACATCCTCCTCTCACATAAACTATAGACAGCATCACATCTGCAAAGGGAGCAGCCATCGATTGAGAAGAGGAGGATGAGTCTGACAGTGTGAAGGCAGCGGGAAAACTTCACAGAAAAGGTCAGAATGCTATTTTGGAGACAGATGAAAAAGCTTTACATGTGCCACACTATAAGATACACAGGCGCACACAAGCTGAAGCCGGACACGCAGGAAATGAGTATTTTTCTTTGCTACAAGTGGAGGAGGACGACTTTAGACAAGAGCATTTCAAGCACTTGGGAAGGCCCTGGGCAAATCTTCATCTCAACGAAGGCCACTGATCGACAATACTTTGGCCCTCATTAAAATAGAGTTATTCAATGTTTTCTCTCAGAACACTGGAAATAAAGGTTCCCGATCTGCTGGCACCTGCACCACAGATGAGCATTCAGTGTGTGCACTTTCTAGAATTGTGTTTTGTCAAAAGAAGAAAACAAAATTAATAATAATGATGAAAAAAAAATCATTCTAATTCACAAATGTATAATTATTAGTTAGGGATAAACTTCTTCTAAACAATCCATAAACTTGTAAATCTTATTTCAAATGACTATTATTATTATTTATTTACATTTACATTATTCTATTACAAAGATATGATTTTATCTTTGTGACCAATAATGCAAATGTAAATAAATAATAACTAGCCTATTTGCTGTTATAAGTAACATTTTGAAGACTTTTTTTGTATTTTAAATTCTCACTTTAAAATACAAGATTATATATTCTGAATGAGAATATATAGAATATATAATCTTGTATTCTAAATCGTTAATCACTATGGCAACGGTCTTACATTCTTTTCACTCTGAAACCCACGGATGCAAATCATTTTTTACACTTACATTTGTGAATATTTAAATAAATAAATAAATAAATAAATAAATAAATAAATAAATAAATAAATAAATAAATAAATAAATAAATAAATAAATAAATAAATAAATAAATAAAATATAATAAAATTGAATAAATAAATGACAAAGATGAGTGGATTTGGAGCTGTATCCTGTCTCCCTGATTTTAGAGGGTGTGACTGACACAGCGTCTTAACGAGAGATGCATGTTCTGTCCTCATAAGAAAGCTCTGCCTTTATTAGTCCCACAGTGGGGAAATTCCATTCCTGCATTTAACCCATCCTGTTATTAGGAGCAGTGGGCAGCACATTACTGCGCCCGGGGACCATCTCCATGATCTTCTTGCTTCGGTTTGGTCAGGACCTAAGCTGGAGGATTTACCTATGGAGCATGTTTTGGGTTGGTGGGGGAAACCAGAGTGCCTGGAGGAAACCCACCCAGACACAGGGAGAACATGCAAACTCCACTCAGAAAGGCCCAGGTGACCGAACCCGGAACCTTCTTGCTGTGAAGCAAGAGCGCTACCCACTCAGCCACCGTGCCGCCATAAAAAAACAAAAAACAAAAAACTTGACGGAAAAGGAGAAAAATCTACATAAAGATTTTTTATTCAAATTATTTCAAGTAAAAGAAATGATATATTTTATTCTGAAGAAGAGCTGAGGTGTGTTACACATTTGAGTGACTATGGTCCAGTTCCAGACCCTTCTGGATCTGAACAGAATGGAGAAGAAACTGGCTGCTCAGGCAAGAGATATGGCCCATTACCAGGACACACTATCTGCATTTTGACCAGTTAAAAGCTATTGTATGTATTTTAGTTTACTGTGCATTTTGTACTTAAACTCTGTACTGGAAAGTGTCACTTTAACAAGCACTTTCATGAGTGTGTGAATTAATAAGCGCTTACATCAAAACTATTAAGATAAAGTGATAAAAATCACTAATTAAATGCCCTCCAAGACATGTAGAACAATATAGCAATTATTTTGAAGATTAAAAACACATTTGATTCAGATATGACTTATCCTGTCTTTAGCAGAACATTTCTGACTCAGTGACATTCGAAAAGTCGCCTTTTCAACCCGAGTAAGAGATCATTCTCATTCAGCTTGAGGCGTCTAAATCTCCTTTACCACATCCACATTTTGATGTAGATTTTCTCTAATTCTCTTCCACTGGTCTGGGACAGCACTTCCCACAGTAATGACCCAAAAGACTGACTTTGTTTCACCAGGTTAAAGCGCATATGACAGGTTTTGATGATTCTCTCATTTATGTTTAGTTTGGTGATATACTACGGGTTGTAAATATCAATTTTTGATTTATAGCAATCAAGAAGCAATTTGTGAAGAAAAAAAAAAACCTTATAGAAAGCAGTTCTGTTTTAGAGTTCAATATTGATGTCATCACACCAGGGAGAATCCCAATTTAAATTTGATTTGGTCAGGGCAGGTTCTTTTCCAAATTAATTTTCCAAAATCAATAGCCCCCATGGCAGAAGATACATCAAGGCCCGTTGTGACGTGAGCCATCCTCCTGTGGACCCACCACCTGTGGGAGGATTCATGGGGGCTGTTGCATTGTGTTCTGAGCAGCTTAATATTAATATTAATATTAAATTAACTCAAATTATTGAGTACTGGCAACAATAAAATCTGATGTAGTTGCTGGGTTTCATGTGTTGGTACACTTAGAGTTTCCCTTGGTTTGAACTCAATAATCTGAGTTTCAGATGAAAAGTTCAGTTTACTCAAAATTCTGTATGCATAATGTTGACTAATTTTTTTAAAAGTTGAAGTCACTGCAGATTTTTAACAGTGTGTCCCTCATGGGAAGTGATATGAGATAAAGAAAGCATGTTTCAAATATAGCCTCTCGTTTGTCACAAAGCAGTGGGTGGCCATGCCCGGAGTGGGACGGGGCATCTGTCGGCTCTGGAGGCAGCGTCATTTAATCCTTGGGGTTATTTTGGAGATTCTCACTAACACAATAAGACAAAAGAAGAGACTGAGGAGATGAATTTGAACTGTTTCAGTCTCCATTAAAGTAGTAGTTCAGTAGATATACTGAATGTACAGTATAGGCAAATTATTTACTGCAGATTTCAGGACTATGGCATTGCAGCTGTTACCAGATGACATTGTACAAAATGTAGATGTGACATTTTGATATTCGCATCTGAACTTGTCACAGATAGAACCTGCCCACTTCAAAGCAAACTTTGTTTCTGTAATTATATTTCCCGTATAATTTCCGTATCTACTTTTTGGGAATGTCAATAAAAAATTTAAGTGTAAAGGCTTAAAACTTAAAATATGGCTTAAGAAGAACTTAACAATTTGTGACGCACCACGGACTTTGAGCCCTCTTGTTGGCATTACAGATCCTGAGAAAATGTGATTTTTGTATTTGTTTTTCAAAATATGTGATTTTCATTTTTTTGCAAAACGTGCTAGTTGAGATCATGAAGAAGCCTCTCCATGTTTCAGATAACAGCATTAGTGACGTTAAAAACATACATTTTTAATTTCAAATGAGCTTGTTTTTGGGAAAGAAACGGGTCGTGTATAAATCAACATAATTTTCCCACGCTCGCCCGTCTGCCGATCCCGTTGCGAGGAGCACTGTAGGAGTTTCCCCTGTACGCCGATCAGCTGTGAGGAGCTCGTGCATATGTAAGCGGCACTGCAGGACAATAAAGGACATGAAAATGGACTTTTAACTTCTACTTGGACACATGACACGTTCGGGAGACCTTCGGGACAGGTTCGGGATACATCCATTTCTCCAGAGCTCGAGTACAGAGTGCGATTTAACTCCGAAACACAATACGCGTTTACATGTGGAGATACGCCGAAAACCAGGGCTCTCAAGTTTTGAGCGGGGTCGTGCGTGAGACTGCGTAATTTCCGAGGAGTGAACATTTTTTTCCCAAGGAGCGGGGGGGCGAGTGAACATTTTTTCCCGAGGAGCGTGGGGAAGGGGGGGGGGGGGGGGTGCGGTGCCTGCATTATCTAACCGATTTTCTGGTCACAGAAGCGCTGTGCGCTGCGTTTGAATTGTGTAACTACATTTCTGAGTGAGAAATACCATGTGTGGCGTGTGAGCATGTGAACACGGCAAATTGCGTGTGTCACACTCTCAGTGCGTGAGACTTGAGAGCCCTGCCGAGCCGAAAACACTGCAACATGGGGTTAGTCATAATTATTATCATATTTCTGCATCAAATGGACTTTATAGGCTTTAGGACATGTTTAAATACTAATTCAGCTTTCGTGTGTGCTCTGTGCTCTGTGCGGGACCACAGCGGATCTTCATTCACAATGTGGCTAAGCTAATGCTAACGCTAGCATTGAAACAAAGCGATCAGCGTGAACAAGAACTGTCTCTTTAGGTTAATATACTAAATATCAGGTTAATATACTAAATATCAAACTAGTCCACTGAAAAACAATGTGTAACACGCACAAGGCTTCTTCTATTTGGATATATATTAGGATGATAAATGCTTACCATTCATAACATGTTCATGTGCCATGCGGGATGTTCATGTGCCCGCTCCCTGTATCGGCTTAGCACTGCTCTATAGTTTGGTTTGATCATGACGTGTACAAAAGATCGCGGATACAAGCGGCCAAAATGAGTTTCCTCCGCAGAGTGGCTGGGAGGTACCTTAGAGATAGGGTGAGGAGCTCAGTCACACTGGAGGGACTCGGAGTAGAGCTGCTGCTCCTCCACGTCGAGAGGAGCCAGCTGAGGTGGCTCGGTCATCTGTTCCGGATGCCTCCTGGACGCCTCCCCCGAGAGGTGTTCTGAGCATGTCCCACTGGGAGGAGGCCCCGGGGAAGACCCAGGACACGCTGGAGGGACTATGGCTCTCGGCTGGCCTGGGAACACCTTGGGGTCCCCCCGGAGGAGCTGGAGGAAGTGTCTGGGGTGAAGGAAGTCTGGGAGTCCCTGCTTAGGCTGTTGTGGAAGAAAATGGATGGATGGATGGTGTACAAAAGCTGCTCATTCACATGAGGTCTTTTACAGCAACGTCCTAAAGTGTTTTCTTCCCTGTCTGCAGTCCTAATGCTGCAATGTCGGATTTACTCACATTCTCGTACCCTTTCTATCATTAGCTTCATTTAATTTTGTGACCAAATTATTCCCATTGTGCCACTTTGGTTAGTTTATAAAGTTAGTTGCCAGCAGGTGGGCTACCATCAAAACCGTAGAAGACTGCACAGAGCCGTGGAGCAGCCGGACTCTGACAGAGATCAGCTCTTGCATTCACTGACAGCTCGGGGCTGTGACAGCGCAGCAGTCGCACGTCTCGTCCGTGCTGCTCTCTTGGCAGCTGAGGTCAGGAGAGCTTTGTACAGCGGCTCAAAAGATGTACAGTGCACATGAGCGCTGCTCTGTACAGACTCGCGCATCCTGCTCTGTGCGCTCATGGTGCATATTAATCACTTGTGCGGGGCAAATGCAGGTCGTGCAGTCACCCTGCTTGCGTGTTAATGGTTGAATCTAAGGTCGTTTTCACACCAGGAAAGTCTGATAGTTCACTTGCTTTGGTCCGGACCAATTTTTTACTTTTTTTTTTTATTTTGGTGCGGTTCGCTTTCACACTGCAGTTTTTCCCCAAGCGAACTAACATCTATAAACAAAAGCACGTGTGCTGAGGTCGCTCAGCCATTGGACAGAAATGAGCCAAACACGGAAGAAGGAGAATAATGGTGTTACGTGCTGTTTTCAATCTAGACTTAGCGATATGGTTTGCTCAGTTTTTACAGTTCGCACAAATGTTGGAGCAGCTTCGTGAGGTTTACACTATTTTACAATCAATTTCCAAATGACGAAGACACAGGGCAAGACGGCTACGGAGGACAGCGCTCATGTGCGCATCAACTTCTGACTCTTGCTCTTCACGTCTGTATTCTCACCTCAAACGAACCGCACCAGAGTTCGAACGGAACCGTGCCGAGACCCAGCTTTTTAGGTGGTCTCGGTTCGCTTGTTTGCTCCAGATCGAGACTTTTGGTTTTTATTCACACCAGAACAAAAAGTCCGAATCAAAGGAGCAAACTAACTCTAGTTTGTTTTAAACAAACCAAACAAGGCAGGTGTGAAAACGACCTAAGTCTGTGCACAAAGCGGTAAAATCAGAAACATTTATATGACAATAAACTTATTCCATAATCCGCGAGACATCCTGTATGGGACCAAATACAGTGGACACCCATGAGACGAGAATGTGAGCGGTCATACCTCAGGACAGGTGGGAGGGGGTGCGACCAGGGGGAGAGCAACGGTCAGCGAGTCTGTATTCCACAGCCTGACCTGGACATGTACACTCTTTGATGCTAGCACTACTGCTAAGATCGGGGGTAAGATAGGGCCCTATAGGTCTTGTAGTGTTTAGTTAATATAAAGCAACTTTTCCACCTTGTCGTAATACAAGTAATACAAATGCCCGACTGTGTTTTTAAATGCCATACACCTTGACTAGAATAATTTGGGTAATTTCTGCCCTGGAACTGCCAAGATCTGCTGAACAAAATGTAAAAAGATAACTGTTTATGTGAACACTATTGACAGCATTATAACATGATCTCACAAGGGTCAAATTTGTGTAAAATGGGACCTTTAATGAATTGGAAATTTACCTCCCATGCCAAGTGGTACTGAGCTTCGTAATAGCAACCAAACAAGGAGCATCTGAAGTGACTGCGCTTTAACTTGAGTGTGGGATTTTGAGCACTTCTTCTCCTCTGCTTTGATTCCAGTCTACAGCCCCACTTATTTCTCGAGGTTATGTCGCAGAAATTCAGTGCATAACAAAATGAGAAGGATGGAGTGTAAGTGTGATGAAGTCCGTTGGGATGCTTGAAGGCTTTGATGTGCAGCGGCGACACTCACTTATGAGCCTGCAAATGCATGGGAAATAGTGCATGTGAGTGTGGAACAGAATGTCTTTGAATGCATCATAAACTGTACCTCAGTGTTGGGCTTGAGTGCTGGAAAATTGGCCTAACATCTATGCGCATGTAAGCACACTTTCATCCATGGTGGCGGGGACATAGAAGGATCACAGCGGCCCACGGGAAGGCAGCGAGTTTGGGGTAGAGTCCAGACCTCCTACTGGGGGAGAACCAGCTGAAGCAAAGGGGGAGGATCAGAAAGACATGTTCCACTACAGGGGGTGCTTTTTAGGAATGTGAATGAAGAAGGCGGGGCATGAAAGTTGCATTTTGAGCATAAAAGTCTCCCTCAGTGTCTTACCTCCCATGTAAGCAGAGATGGGTGGAAGAAAGTTTCAATTTCTCTGTTACTACTACTACTACTACTTAGAATTCGTAACTTTTTAAAATCTAGTTCAAGAAGTACCTTTACCTCAACATATGAACTTTTGTAAGTTTTCTGGTGAAGAGTCTGCCACCTGGTCTAAGGAGGTGGTATTACTTTACATTCATATGCCTGTATCTCTCCATGTAGATAGTTTTTCCAAGTTTTTTTGAAAAATAAAACACACCTATAATTGACAAAATTGTATGCTCTCTGTGCAGCAATTTAGACACTGCTTTGTTTGTAAAATGTGCCATATAAATAAAGTGGATTTGGATTTGAAAGTGCAAAATATACATGTTTAATGCCATACTGTGGAATGCAAAAATATTTTACATGAAGGACCTTAAAGTGTACACTTTTTAAGTTGTTGCTTATAGAGGTGATCCACTGAACCATATTAAAGATCCCATGACATGGTACTTCTTGATGCTTTTATATGGCTCCTTAATGGTTCCCTAATACTGTAAATGAATCCTTCTCCAAAATCAAGACTCAGTGCATGAGAAAGAGAGATAAGATGAGAAAGAGTCATACATCTCTCTCTGGAACAGTCCATTATGGGCGTTGTTGCTTGAATGCAAATGAGGAGGACAGAGATGGCCTATAGTAGCGGGTGGGGGCGTGGTCAAGCTCTCCACTCTCTCCTCTTCAGCTGTGCGCTCTGGCTGGCTCTGGCTTCTGCGTTTTTGCGCAGAGGAGGAGATGAGAAGCATTCCATTGAAAAATAAACACATTTCCACAGAAAATGAAATTAAACCACTGCTGTTTCAGAGGTCCAGAGGGTCGGGTAAAGGACTTCCGAGCCTAGAAACACTCGCACGTGCCTCCAGGCAAATAAAAAAACGCATTTCGCATTGCATAGCTCCTCCGCAGTCCAAACTCTCTGGGCGTGATTTACAGAGACGCTGAGTAGATACACAGACGGGGGGTGGAGCTGCATTTTTCGAGCTGACGTCAATAAGGTGCCTTGTTCAAAATCGCCCGTTTGAGCTGTGTTTTTTTCTAACGCAGAAAAGGACCGCAAATGCTCAGTTTAGACATTTCGCAACTTTTAGCCATGGGGGGCTAAACAGGGTAGGGGAGCTCACATTAACGTTCAAAAACCTCAGAAAGTGAAAATTTCATGCCATGGGACCTTTAAAACATTGAGTACAATTACTATTCTATTATACATACAGTAAATACAGGGAAAAGGGAATGAGCTAAGGCACCAAAACTATCATCATAACAATTAACTACTATTCAAATAAGTAACCAAACTATTAATACCCCCCCCTTCATACATTTTGGTGTCTTAGCTCGTTCCCTTTTCCCTTTAACTACAGCAAACATGTGTGTCCCAGTCCTGCCTTAGTTGCTATTACGGTCCAGAGCTAACAGAAGGCAAATCTCATTCTGTGGGGGTGTCCTGCCTGTTTCAATGGCAAGAAATGGTTCGATTTGTGCCACTCTGTAATAAATCATAGTACACTCCCCGAAGGGTTGGACATGCTACCTCTGGCAAGCACAACAAGCACTTCACTCAGCCTGATTTATTCTTGCCTTTTGCTAGCACAGAGCAGAGGAGGTGCTAACAGGGTCCCAGGGAATTGTGCAAAGAAGGTGCCTGTCTTTGTGTTTCCACTTCTTAAATTGTGCAAAGTAGAGAGCTGTTTTTTCCCCATCTTTAAACAGGCGCAAAAGAGTCCAAAGTTCGTATTTATTCATTATTTTTCTGTAAAAGTTTTGGTCGGTTTAGCAAAAAGGTTATCAACTTTTAATTCAGTCCAGTGGGTTTATAACTGTTTTATGTTTTGGGATGTTGGTAATAAAATTCAGTATTTGTGTGTAGCTATTTTCGCAACAGTAGAAATAGAAATAGTTAATTAAAATACCAGGCATCTCATGAAGAGTGCTGGATGAAACTGTGTAGATTTAACAAAGGCTCTATTAAAATAACATGACCCACATCAAACAGCGTTCAAGGATGAAAAACAGGTGGAATAAATTCACAAAACAACTGAGTTTGTGTTCTGTCTCATTTTGATTGATCTCACCATGCCATTTCCTGGGCTGTTTTGTAATGTACTTAGATAAACACAAAACAGTGGTCTTTCTATTATGCTTATTCTAGTTCATAAAAACATTGTGTTGCTGGTCTATGCAGGGCTCTTCAGAACATGATGAAATCTGCTTTAATATGGTGAGGGCAATAAGGTTATGAGGATATCAATCTTAAACATAAAGGTACGGGTTTGGGAATGTTCCAGAGCTCTCCATGGAGACAAGCTGGTGGAAAACGTGTATACCTTGAAATGGAATTAGTGGTCAATTCACCTCTTTTTTTTTAGTATTTTAATTTTAAGATGTGGTTGGTTCATAGTATATAAATGGACATAGCTAACACGCTAGCCGCTGCATTCCAAATAGGGAGTGAGCATGTGGAAGCTTCTGGCTCCATTGACTCCACCTCCAATTCACTTTGTATTGCAAAACTGTTGCCCCTCTCTCTGTAATTGCTGGTGTCAGGCTCCTCATTTTCTTTTTTTTTTTAATTTCGCTATTTTGTCTGTAAATACATTTTTATTCCTAATATGGAACTTGGCTCCAAATTCTATCCTATAACTGCTAGTAGCCTTATGAGCTTCATTTGAGCCAAACACTATGGGTGAGACCACACTCCCTTGGCCCATTTCTATTGGTCGGTTTTAACTTTGTATTGCATTGAATTACATATGTGTAATGTGTAATCCGTTGTGTCCTTGGGCAAGACACTTAACCCCACCTTGCCCCCAGTGTCTGTGGACACTGGTAGCCCCCATGGCAGAAGATACATCAAGGCCTGTTGTGACGTGAGCCGTCCTCCTGTGGACCCACCACCCGCGGGAGGATTCATGGGGGCTGGTGCATTGTGTTCTGGGCAGCAGAACACTGCTTGGACTGTTGCCCCCGTGACCCAGAAAATGGAAAAAGCGGAAGAAGATGAATGAAAGAATGAATTACATATGAAAAATAACCTGCTTAATTTCTCATATATACAAGCTGTAAAACTAAATTAATTACACAAATTTGACTGTGCATGTCTCCTTTATGGGCCAAACTGACATGTTTGGGGAAGAAGTGCTTGAATGAGCGCTACAAAGACACAGACAGAACATGGAATAAAAAAAATAAATAAAAATAAAAATATAAAAAGCCCCTCAATGGTCCGGGGATCAAGGTCAGTACCTTTATAGTTCATAGTTCATAATTAGCTTTATATAATTAGAATTGACTAATTATTAGCTCCATAATTAGTCAATTCTGCCATATGTACACGACATACAGTGAATCGAAATTTCGTTTCTCCCTGGCCAGAGACATTGATAGTGACGGCCAGGGAAGGGGCCGCAGCACATGCATGAGAGTCAATGACAATATTCACAAACATATTATGACAAAACAATGGGACAGGTAACACACGGCGTCTTTTTGTGTGGTGAACAAACGGGAGGGTGGGGAGGAGGAGAAGAACAAAATATTGATGAAATTGATTGAAACTGAAGCTGAGGTGGACATTACTAAATAGGCAGGGCAGAGTGTTTACAGAATACATGTTGAGAGTGTTCCAGCCGAATTTGATAACATGTCCTTTTGTTTATAGTGTGCCGTGATAACCACAGCTGTGTCCTTGGGGGTGTGTTGAGTGCAGGAGAGCAGAGTCAAAACAAAGAGTCCTGTTGATTCAGATATTTCAAGGAGACTGATTAATTACACCAAGGGGGATAATTTAACATGATGAATACATTTTTAGAACCCTGGTTCTGCCAGACCCCCAACTTCATGTCACCTTGAAGTCGCTAGAGCCTTAGACAGTTCCTCCTGGCGTACAGCAGTGGCCGCAGACTGTGCTGCTCTGTTTATGCACAGTTCTGTCAGCATGCTCGTCGTGATGGTGTCCAGACATCGAGAGGTATCCTTTGGTTGGAGATGTTCCTCAACCTGTATCACTTTCTGATGTAATCCCTTCACTAAGTCAGCAACGACTCCACTGTGGTGCGATATTACAGCAGACAGCTTGGGCGACTCTTTGTTTGCTGCCAGCTTTCCAATTTTCATAGACCATGAACATCCCAAGACCAATCAACAGATGTCCAGCTATCAAAAATCCAAATAGGTAAATGTGCTCAGCGTCCTCTAGGAACAGCGGTGCCAGACACACAACATTCCACTTGTCCCAAGCGTCCCTCGTGTATCCAGCAGCGAAAGTTCCATCCGGACAGCTCTCCTGGACTGGCATTCCTCCTTGAAAAAAGTGTGTCAATTGCGTTGAGGGACCAGCTTATCAATTCCTTAATTTAGGATTTTGAAAAATCTGTTCCAACAGGAGAAAGAGAGATGAGACGAGAGAAAAAACACCAGACACAGAGCAGCTGATAAAGGAGGAAAAGAAGTCACGTCTGCTCACAACAGCAACTAGAACCTTCTTGCTATGAGGAGAGACTTAACCCCTGAAACGCAGCTGATATGGTAACACAATTGGGCACATGTTTTCCATTTTCCACATTTTTCACCCTAACATTTTGGAATTGTAGATGTATAATTATGCACAGATTATATGATTTTGTTAAGCTGTCTACCATTGCTGTCCCACAGAATTGCTGCATCCAAAGTTGGCACTCGGGTCCAAGTCTGGCTCTGTCCTGAACTCACCCTGGCACCTGTGGAGACTGCAGACTCTAAACCTGTTCCAAGTACAAAATTAAGAGGTGCAGAAAGCAGGTCGGGGGGCAGCTAGAGACACACACTTAAACAAATCTGACGGAGCTGATGTGGGGGTAAGGCCTCCTCCAGATACCAAATGAATCACTGGGCTGGAAGGTGCAAATGACTGGCCTACATGGGACCAGCAGTAGAAGTAGCACAGAGCCAGAACACAAACAGCCCCTCAGACAGATGGCCAGTCGGACCACTCCAGCTCCAGCACTCTCCTGCCTCAGCCTGTGTCTCTGGGCTGTCTGCAGAACATGCTTTTAGTGTATAATACAACAGCCATGACAACCTGTCCTCCGCTGACCTGGAGGAGGCTAGGACAGAGCTGGGCCTTTTCTGCTTTTGGCTTCTCCCTCAGCAACACATCACCTGCTTCTGAGCTTCTGGTGAGAGTGACAAAGAGCATTGTCAAATAAATGTGAATACTCATTTTAACAGGTACTCAACCTTTATTATAAAAATATTCATCAAAGAAGACATGCATTTCTCAGTAATTACTAGTAATGGTATTGGTATTGTTCTTATGCAAACCTAGCATCTACATAACTAATTTCTTAACATAATATTAACAGTGTACAAAAAAACTACTCACTGTGATATAACTCAAAGGTGACAGTGGTATCTCAGGGTATATAAGTCTTATTTTGATTATAATAAGAGAGTCTTTCTCCTGTCACTCTGACGATCTACAGTTACATCTTATTCAGAAAAATGTCCCTGTCACTGAGAATGAGTCACCTATTTCTCATGCTCCATCTGTCCAGCCTCTGGTAAACTTACTTTCTGAGTTGATATCTCAAACTACAAGGTCTCAGTACATCTGTCAAGCTATGCAAATGCCTCGGCAGAGAGCTAAATCACTGTCATTTAAAATGCACCAAGTTTTCAGTGTTTGTGGTAGAAATAAGTTGATGCAAAGTTAAGTAGATTGTTCTCCTTTGCCTGTCCTTCCTGGTTCTTTGTAGGAGACTGCAGCAGTGCTGTAGCTCAGTGCAGGAGGCAGAGAGCACAGACTCTGACCTATTTAGGAAACTGGCAAGAGAGCAGCCAGGGAACATCAAAATACTTCAAAGGCTCCCTTTGAATCTATCGTTACGCCCAACTTAGTGCAAGCGTGTGCACTGGCACAAACACAAACTTCATCAAACTACACTTTCTGTGCACGTACACACACAGCTCCCCCAATATATTCTGTCTGAGCTGTTCGTTTGAACTGTGTCCCACATTACTAAGTACGGCGAAGTCACAAAAATCACATTAAACGCTAGGTCTGCCACCAGCGTCATGACTCAGGCTGGATATAATTCTGTCCCTCGCCCAGATGTGTGCCATCATTTTAATTCACCTGATTCATTGAATTCATCTGAGAAGAAATAAACTGCACAGATTGTTTTCATCAACATGGTGGTTCAGTAACAGTCCCATGCAGACAGACAGATGTCTATGGGAGGAGGAAGTTTAGTTCTGGGCTATATTTAGAGTCTGCTCTGCATGTGAGAGTGGAGCAGGTTTAAGCACCATGGACAGCTCCTGAGCCCTAGTCTCTATTCAGGACCTTGGACAGCTTCAGGACACAGGCCTCTGCTCTGGAGTGCACATAACATCACCTTATTATAGCACTATGTGTCCATAGTCATATTTAAACTTTTATTTTGAACAAAGATGAACAACAAATTCGAGCTTTTGAATATGAGAAGTTAATGCAGTGAGCTACTCTTGGCACTCTTCACTTCACTTTTCACCCATTTGCAGCATATTATCATTATTATTATTATTATCAGCAATAGCAGAAAAAAATCAACAGATGACTGATTCCAAAGATAAAGGACTAAAATAAAGAAATACTTTTTTACACACTGTGATGAAGTCTCTAGGGCTACTGGTCCATATGTTTATTTTCAGTGTTTGTACAAGTGTGGGCATGCAGGATAATGGACCCTGCCCCAGGTCTTATTTTAGGTCACACCACACTGCCCATTTACAGCATGGAGATGTGTGGCTTTGTGTAGCCAAAGTGCTGCAACTTCAATTCAGACGTGTTCTTCCAAGAATATACGATATAATACATGGGGCAGGAACAAGAGAAAATGTACAGTGGTAGACACGTTTATTTTAGGCCACCTGATCTTAAAGGTGCACAGTGGTTGAAATTAAAATTGACTATCCCCATGGAGACAAGCAGGTGATGCTACCAAGCCCAGTAACAGGTCAGACTTGAGGAGGGGCAACGCTGCTCTCACCAAGAATGCATATGAATCAAACTATTTATCCTAATAAAATACAATTAAATAAATAAATAAAAAGGTATAAAAAGATTAAAGGAGAATTAACGTTTTTTTAAATAATCTGAGCCTTATTTTGGTAGATGTTTATATCCGTAACGTGAGTTCTCAGGGCATATAATATATGCCCGGAGAATATAATATATGCCCCGAGCGGTCTCCAAATAACACAAACTTTAGCACTTTTCAAATCATAGAAGCTCAATGTCTTAGTCTACACTTTCATTTGAGTCAAAAGTGGCCTGTAATCCGAGATTTATCCATAATTTACAGCTTTGCGTTTCATGTTTGGGTCCCGGGAGCTGAGAGCGAAATAAGCTGTGACTCCGCACATGTGCACTGGCGTCCTCATCTACTCGAAACTATGGATAAATCTCGGATTACAGGCCACTTTTGACTCAAACGAAAGTGTAGACTAAGACATTGAGCTTCTATGACTTGAAAAGTGCTCAAGTTTGTGTTATTTGGAGACCGCAAACATGTGCCCCGAGAACTCAAATTACGGATATCACAAATCTAAAACATCTCCGGAAGTGCTCCATATTACACCAACGTGCTATGGGTGAGTAAAACAACTTGTTTTATTACCAAAATAAGGCTCAGATTGTAAAAAACGTTAATTCTCCTTTTTAATGTACCCAATTTGTATAATATTGTGGACACTGCGACTACTGCTTTGTTTTTCCATCTTTACTTGAGTGAGTGGATGCGCAGCGTTGCACCAGGGGGAATTTCAGCATTCCTGTGCCTTGAAGCGTCACATAAATAGTGGAAAGCATTAGCTGGGCCTTTTAGTTTACTCAAAACCCCACGCAGACAGAACCACCGCTGTACTGCTCAGAGGTCATATGACACACAGGTCAACCAGTCCAAGAGACAGAGGACACTTATATCACTAACCATGTCATTGGTCACGGGGAGATGACGGCAACAAAACCCCATCTTTATATTTCATTGGGAAAAAAGTGTGTGTCCGATTTTAGCCGTAACTGGAGCAAGCCCAAATAGACCTGATGGTTGTTAGGGAGAAGGCTGTATCCTGCTGAGAGGGATCTGGGACAGTGAGCAGAGGGGGGTGCACGGCCAGAGGCGGAGGGCCCAAGGGTGTCTGTGGCTAACAGGCAGGATAAGTGGGTACTCTGGGGTGAGTGGCTGAGGTCAGGGACGTATTCAGGCCACTGGATACAAAGAAAATGGAGGAAGTGAGGAGGGCGTGATCTCACAGCATGGGGCAGTTTGTCTGCTCTGAATTAATTACCACTCTGGACAAATACTGCAGCTTCAGCGGCTTGGTCACAATCAGTTTCACAGTACAAAGTGTTCAGGTAGAGAACAGCATACTCCCATTCATCCTCTAAGGAGGAATGATGATAGAAGTTTAGTACAAAATACAATGGCTATCAAATAGCTAAATCAAATTGTTGCATACATTATTTAAATGTCCTAAAGGTCTTATGGCTTTAAGCCATGTTATAATGTTGTTACCTCATCAAAAACATACCTGGAGTTGTGTTTTGTTTCATTCACTCATGTTTACATAACCCTACATTATTGGTAAGATAGTGGTAATTCCATTACATCATTGTGGATGTTCAGTATGAATATGGACTTTGTGCCTTTTTTGAGAAAAGTAAATTTGAAAAACAAAAAAGTCCACTTTTACAGATTAGCCGTGTCTCAATTCGTGCACAGTTCGGAGTGTGGTTTTAACAGCGCATATGTCACTTCGAGCGCGACAACTGCCGTCTCATTTTGTTTTTGTCCCATGCGCAATTAAAATGCTGTCTGAAAACCACATTCGTTTCCATGGAAATCTGGACGTGGACCAACTGTGTGAAGATGCACAGTTCGCACAGTCATATATCCCAGCATGCACCGCATGCTACTTCTGCGGGAGAAAATGGAATCGGCGGCTGCATCTGTAATTGCGAGTCCTATCCCACTTTGCTGACACTCATGCGGTCTGCGGACTGCACTCTGGAATGTGCAAGTATGCACAGTCCAGAGAGCCCTTAAAACCACACTCCGAACTGTGCACACTGCGAACTGAGACACAGCTTTTGTGTATTTTGGTTTTTAAACTGGATCGTGGGGGAATATTATTATTATTATTATTATTATTATTATTATTATTATTATTATTATTATTATTTTGCTTTCTTTATAAATAAGCTGTTTTTACAGGGCTTCAGATTTGAATAGACACAGAAACATTCCTTGAATTTTTTTTTCTACTCCAACTATTCAGACTCAAAGAAATCCAACAAATCCAATCCATTTTTGGTGACTTTCTCGATTTTCATCTGGTTTTCCAGGCACAAATTGTCCAAATGTGACTATGTTTTGTATAAGGCGACAGTGGAGGTCATGGGGAGAGGGAATAAAAGTAGGCATATTTTGAAAAAAATACTTTTTTTTCCTAAAATTCATTTGGTTTATTGCAGGGAAATGAAACACACCCAGTGTATACAAAACTTCTCATGTTGCCAAAATTGATCTGATCGGGATGAAACTCACATGTCTAAAAACATGTAAAAATACACATCTGTGTGAATTTTCATGGTAATTGAGTAACCACAGCCAACGTTATGGCAATAAATGTACCTTCAGATATTTCTATGTACTGTATATGTGCCTATATATCTATTTCTATAGACGCACATATCGGCCTCTGATTCAAATAGCCCCAGAAACACTATTTCAAATAATTTTTTCACTCCAACTATTCAGGTACTCACTACACACCCAAACTACAGTATTTGGTAGGAAGCAATTTTTCAGAAGTGGTAATTTTTCATATAGGGTCACAAAAGAAGTGAGGAGTTGGTTAATTTTGGAAAAACATATTTTGCTAAAATTCATTGAGTTTTCTCGAGAAAAATTAAAACTTGCACCAAACGTTATTTGGTGCAAGAGTAGAGGTCAAAACATTTGTTTGTCATGGAAGTCAATGAATACAGAAATTTTCCAGACACACAGTGTCTACAAAACCTCTCACGTCGCCAAAATTGGTCAGATCGGGAAACTCACATATGTGTAATATGCTGTAAAAACACATGTCCATGTGAGTTTTCATGGCAATCAAACAACCACAGCCAAAGTTTTCATGATAAATGTACCTTCAGATGCACAAGACTTAACAAGACTCCAGGGTTAGAGGGTTACACATGTGGGAATAAAATAAAACGTAACTCCAGGTATTTTTGTGAAGAAAAACCATTATAACATAGATCAGAAAAAGCGTAATATGGGCCCTTGTTAAGTTAACCACAATGATTGAACTTTATGAGAAATGCAAATGTAATGAGGAGGCAGAGTTAAAGTGGAAGATCTCTTAGGGTGCGCTGAGTGTTCTGGACCAATTCTGGTCCTGGTTAAGTCCTCATTTAGTTTTGGTTAACTTGGTTAACTTGATTGAGGTATATAGTGTATGAAAGGATTTTAGTGTATGAAAGGATTTTGCATTTTTTTTGTTACTAGCTGGACACCCCATAAATGGTTAAAGTAAAGAAAGACATGAAATTAGAGCTGTGGAGCGGAAAATGTTAAGATATGTTGAAATTTTACAGATACCTTATGTTGGCCTTTATTGCATTTTCTTTTTACTTCCCCATTTCTACTCCATTCACAGAATAACCTTTATAATTCTTTCCTACTTACATCACTTAACGCTAAAAGGCTCCTTAGCTCTTTTGCTCAAAACACTTTAGATAAACTAGTAGTGGACAGCAACAATAAGCTACGACCCCCAATCTGCATATTTGGCCAAATGTCTTCATCACTTTGCTATGGTGAATACATAATCTACAGTGGGAGTAGGTGTGTGTGTGTCTGTGTGGAATTAGGAAGCAAAGCAAAGTAGTGTTCAGTATTCCAAATGCATAAATCTGACCACTTTAGTGAAATTAAACCCTAAACTCTCACATTAATGAGACCGCTCTCTGCTTTTGTGGCCACTTCAGCGATCTCAAATATGGCATAAGTTCATAAAGCATATTGCATGTGACTGAACCCATACCTTTGACTGTCAATACTATATAACACTTAGAAGTCAGGAGGGCATTATCGTTAATTTCTCCTTTCCAGGCAAAATCATTTTTAAATTAAAGGTCCTATATTACACAAAATTAACTCTTGTGAGCTTTAAGCCATGTTAGAATGTCGTTACCTCATCAAAAACATACCTGGAGTACCTATTGATGTAACATACTGTCAGTTTTTAAGTTAACATCTACCCTTTACCTTTAGTTCAGCAGAGATTGATAACTGACAATTGAACTGAAAGGATCCAAGTTGAGTTGAAAGAAGAAATCTGTCTAAATATGCAGGTTTGTGTGTTAAACATACAGTATGTGAATGAAACAAAACACAACTCCAGGTCTGTTTGTGATGAGGAAACAACATACTGTACCAGAGATCAGAAAGTAGTTATGTAGTAGTAGCTATGAGCGCTGTTCTTTTAACTGCAGTTTATCCCTCCTCTACTTTCTGGATATTGCTGCTATCCAGGTGTTAGTCACACCAACCAAGCCAGGAAAATAATTACTATGCAGATGAATGAAGTTTAAACTATATTGTGGTGATGAAATGCAATAACAAAGAGATAATCAAGGGCTTTGAGATTATAATTGCCTCCCGTTTGTAAATGAAGATAGTGATAACGCCGCATAGATAATCTTATTGGCACCAGATAACAGATGCGACATCATTACCATACAGCTCAAGTGAGAAGAGGACAGCTTTCTTTTCCAACACTCTTGCAAATCAATTGGCTGATGGATAGCATGTCGTTTGTGAGATGGACTGGCCTGCCCGTCTTGCACTTGAAGAGATTGCCTCTGAATAGCAAAATGGCAGTTTGGGCCATTGTCATGGACTCTGTCATCTATACTGTTATGGTTAGGGTGAAGGGTGCGCTCCAAGACCCAGAACAAAACATACAAATAAATGAACACAGAAATCACGAATGTATATATGCTGATACAGATAAATGGGTTCAACAGGGCCATGACGAATCATGTTTATAAATAAGAGTGTGCTTCTGGATCCTTTGGTTTGTTCAAAGATACAATATTGTGAACCTCTTTCTATCATATCTATGAAATAATTTTGTTTTGGCAACAAGGTCCCAGGTTCTACTTGGTGTGGGACACTTTTGTGCATATTTCTTTCCATGTCTGAGGGCATGGGCATTTCAGTTTTCACCATTAACCAAAAACATTTCACGTCCTAAAATATACAAAACAGGCAAAATCCTCCGGCTATGTTTGTCTAAATCTGGGTTCTGTGGCTGCTAATTGCTAAGGACAGGTTGCCCCATCAACAATGAGGGATGATGATAAAAGGAGAAGTTCAATTTGTCAACTGGACAAAGTTTGTTTGGTTGAAAACGTTTCGCCGCTCATCCGAGAGGCTTCGTCAGCTCTGGTTATTGTGCTGGTTAGACACTGCTTATATCTAGCTGCAGGGAGGCGCTCCCTACACTGAAAACGCTCTGAAAACGATCTTCCCTAATCTGTCTCTTCGTTTTTCAAATTACTCTGGCGACTAGTTTCGCCCCCCTATTCAACGTCTAACGACCCTCTCCACCCCTCTGCCCTGGATCGTCTGCCCTAATGTTTCTTTGTCTGTTTTGACTTGGTTTAAGAATCAAATTATAAATGGGAGACAAGTTATGAACTTCTCCTTTTATCATGGATTCTACCTGGACGACTGAGGGACTTTTCACGCAATGAGGGATGATGCTTTCTTGAGTAGTCAGAAAGTATAAACTTAAACTTTGTTAACTGGACTGAGTTACTGAGCCATCCATGCAGCTTAATCAGTTCTAAATTCAGATTCTTTCTAAGATTAAGATTCATACTTTCCGCATTCTGCATCTGAAGGACTAAATCCTCTTCCTCAATTACTGGGTTATCAATTTTGCTCATTTTTTGCTGCATAAGAAACCGTACAGCGGTCTACAATGGCAAATGCGTATGAGCCCAACCAATACCCGTATAAACATATTTTTTATCCCCCAACACAAACACAAACACTTCTCTTTCCTGTAGTAGCAGTGATGGAATGGGGGCAGTGGCAGGTGCAGTCCTGCCTGCCACCTCAGCTTTGTGCCACTTCTCAGCGCTCCAGGAATCCGCACCATCTCACAACATGGAGGACGGGACCGTCCATCCGACTGCTCACAGACCCACTCCACCCTCAGGCTGTCAGGGCCACTGCCACCACATAAGCCCCCACCAAATCCCATGGCCCCATACCCCCCGCTGCAGGCCCAAAGCGCCAGTGCCATTCTCTTACGGTTCAACACCTCCGGAGACTCTCTCACCTGTACTGAGCCCTGTACTTAACACTGACATGATACAATATCAACCCACACACAACTGCACAGTCTGCTCAGGATGAATAAAACAGAGCTGTATGTGAAGTTATGCACGATTTTAAGAAGTCTGAATGAGAAACACTGAAAATGAATGCAGCTGGATGCACTTTCATGAGGCTCAAGTTGTGTTCCCCCCTCATATGCAGACCTGTTTTACAAATGCTCATGGCATTTACAACAAACAAGTGAAGAAGAATATATTTCATTACTGTTTAAACATATCTGAAGATACAGTGTGTAAATGTTCTTGTGGAAGATCTGCTATGTGCTCGTATCAGTGCAAAATGTTATTGCTTTGTTTGTGATCTCACACAGTTATGGCAGAATTTGCTATTTTAAGGAATGGTAATTAATGAAAAATAGATACTGCACTTTTAATATCATACTGTTAGACATTCCAGAGCAATAACATCTCCACGCTGGCAGACAGTCCCAGTCTGAAAAGCTACATAGTACATATTGAATAAAACTGTGGTTACCAGGCTACAAAATCATACATTATCTATTGCTTTTACAGAAATAGGTTACAGGTGTTTTAATGTAATTTCATAGATACACTATTTTTGCTGGTCTGATTTATGAAAAAAATGTTTAGGGTGTTAAACATTAAGTTGCATAAATATTTGTTATAATAAAACTTTGTTATATAGTATAACAGAAAAAGAAACTCACAAATTCTATAACATTTTCATAGATTTGATTTGATTTTTGAGTTTCTTTTGATGGTCCAGAAGATAGGCCTCCTATCAGTGCAGGTGGTCTGAGGAACTCACAGCTTGAAACTCTACCTCTCCTCATTGTTCTGGTGCTGGTAACGGACTGATGGAGGTGGGCTGACCAGAGTTTGCCCCTGGCGTGTGATAAATGATTTGAACTTGTATGTGATGGGAGAGCTTGGGGAAATGAACAGATATGATACCTCTGGTTTAAAAGCAACGTGGAAAAATAATTGAAAGGACAGATGAAATATTGTCAGAATTGGTGATGTAGATCTGTGTAAATTCGTGAAAATGTTACGTGAGAGAGAGAGAGAGAGAGAGAGAGAGGAAGTGACGGAATGAGGGGACACTGACAGCCAACAAGAGGATTAATGAAAGCACAGAGGAGCAGAGGAGAGTGTTTGAACTGATCTGGGTACAAGACAAGTGCAGACAGTTCTAATCTGGATTAGCTCAAATGTGTCATTGATTTTAACCTGCAAATTACTAATAAACTTGACAAAAGTGTCAAGTTAATCAGTACAAACAGTGTAATATTACATACAAAAGCCACAGATCCAGGGTCCAGGATTTACTTGTATGCTTTTGCCCTTTATGCTACAAATATATTCTAAATAAGTTAGTAAGTACATTTTATTTTTAGAGTCTTTCACAGACCAAGACTACACAAAAATAGTGAATCACAAACAGTGGAAATAAAACACACATTAAAGGGCCCATATTGCGCTACCATTTTCTCATCTATGTTATAATGTTGTTTCCTCATCAAAAACAGCCCTGGCTTTGCCTGTCTCTACTGAGCAAAAGGTAAAAGGTAGCTGTTAACCTGAAAACTACCACTACATGACATCACAAGGTGGAACAGAGCATGTTGTGCTCTGGGGATGTAGACAAACAATGCAACATTACTCAGACCACATATTTCCACATATTTTTTTGAGAAGGTAATATTTTCCATCCATCCATCCATTTTCTTCCGCTTATCCGGGGCCGGGTCGCGGGGGCAACAGTCTTAGCAGGGACGCTCAGACCTTCTTCACCCCGGAGACTTCCTCCAGCTCCTCCGGGGGGAGACATAGTCCCTCCAGCGTGTCCTGGGTCTTCCCCGGGGCCTCCTCCCGGTGGGACATGCCCGGAACACCTCCAGATGGAGGCGTTCTCCTGTGTGACTGAGCTCCTCACCCTATCTCTAAGGGAGCGCCCAGCCACTCTGCGGAGGAAATTCATTCCAGCCACTTGTATCCGCGATCTTGTCCTTTCGGTCATTACCCAGAGCTCATGACCATAGGTGAGGGTAGGAACGCAGATTGACCGGTAAATTGAGAGCTTCGCCTTTTGGCTCAGCTCCCTCTTCACCACAACGGTCCGGTACAGTGACCGCATCACTGCCGACGCTGCACAGATCCGCCTGTCAATCTCACGCTCCATCCTCCCCTCACTCGTGAGCAAGACCCCAAGATACTTGAACTCCTCCACTTGAGGCAAGGACCCTCCACCCATCCGGAGAGGGCAAGCCACCTTTTTTCGAGAACCTTGGCCATTTGGAAGAGCTGATCCTCATCCTAGCCTCTTCACACTCAGCTGTAAACCGCCCCAATGCACGCTGGAGGTCCCGGTTCGATGAAGCCATCAGGACAACATCATCTGCAAACAGCAGAGATGAGATCCTGTGGTTCTCAAACCGGATCGGCCCCTGACTGCGCCTAGAAATTCTGTCCATAAATATAATGAACAGAACCAGTGATAAAGGGCAGCCCGGGCGGAGTCCAACATGCACCGGGAACAGGTCTGACTTACTACCGGCAATGAGAACACAGCTCCTGCTCCGGTCATACAGGGACCGAACAGCCCTTAGCTGTTACTCCCAGAGCACTCTCCACAGGACCCCACAAGGGACACGGTTGAATGCCTTCTCCAGATCCACAAAGCACATGCGGACTGGTTGGGCAATCTCCCATGCACCCTCGAGCACCCGATGGAGGGTATAGAGCTGGTCCAGTGTTCCCGGCTGGGACGAAAACCACACTGCTCCTCCTGAATCCGAGGTTCGACTATCGGTCGAATTCTCCTCTCCAGTACCCTGGAATAGACCTTACCGGGAAGGCTGAGGAATGTGATTCCCCGATAGTTGTAACACACCCTCCGGTCCCCCTTCTTAAACAGAGGAACCACCACCCCGGTCTGCCAGAACAGAGATACTGTCCCCGACCGCCACGTGATGTTGCAGAGATGTGTTAAGAAGAAGAAGAAGTGACTTTATTGATCTCACACTGGAGAAATTCTTCTCTGCATTTTAACCCATCCTATATATATATATATATATACATATATTAGGAGCAGTGGGCAGCACACACATTAGGGCGCCCGGGGACCATCTCCATGATCTTCTTGCTTCGGCTTGGTCAGGACCTAAGCTGGAGGATTTACCTATGGTGCATGTTTTGGGTTGGTGGGGGAAACCGGAGTGCCCGGAGGAAACCCACCCAGACACGGGGAGAACATGCAAACTCCACACAGAAAGGCTCGGGCGACCCGGGGATCGAACCCGGAACCTTCTTGCTGTGAAGCAAGAGCGCTAACCACTCAGCTACCGTGCCGTGTTAGCAGACAACCCTACAACATCCAAAGACTTAAGATACTCAGGACGGATCTCATCCACCCCGGGGTCTTGCCACCGAGGAGCTTTCCAATCACCTCAGTAACTTCAGCCAGGGTGAAGAACGAGTCCACCTCCGAGTCCCCAGCCTCTGCTTCCTCCTCGGAAGACATGACGGCGGGATTGAGGAGATCCTCAAAGTATTCCTTCCACCGTCCGATAACATCCCCAGTCGAGGTCAACAGCTCCCCACCTGCACTGTAAACAGTGTTGGTGAAGCACTGCTTCCCCCTCCTGAGGCGCCGAACGGTTTGGCAGAATTTCTTTGAGTCCATCTGATAGTCCTCCTCCATGGCCTTTCCGAACTCCTCCCAAACCCGGGTTTTTGCCTCTGCTACCCGTCAGCTGCCTCAGGAGTCCCATGAGCCAACAAGGCCCGATAGGCCTCCTTCTTCAGCCTGACGGCATCCCTTACTTCCGGTGTCCACCACCGGGTTCGGGGATTGCCGCCACGACAGGCACCACAGATCTTATGACCACAGCTACGGGCAGCCGCATCGACAATAGAGGCCAAGAACAGAGCCCACTCGGATTCTATGTCCCCAGCCTCCCCCGGAATCCGGGAGAAGCTCTCCCGGAGGTGTGAGTTGAAAATGCCCCTGACAGAGGGCTCTGCCAGATGTTCCCAACAGACCCAACTCACAACCAGGTGGTGATCAGTTGACAGCTCTGCCCCTCTCTTCACCCAAGTATCCAAGACACGCTGCAAGAGGTCAGATGACACGACAAGAAAGTCAATCATTGACCTCCGTCCTAGGGTGTCCTGGTGCCATGTGCACTGATGGACACCCTTGTGCTCGAACATGGTGTTCGTTATGGACAAACCATGGCTAGCACAGTCCAATAACACAAGTCCAATAACAGAACACCGCTCGGGTTCAGATCAGGGAGGCTGTTCCTCCTAATCACCCCTCTCCATGTGTCACTGTCGTTACTCACGTGGGCTTTGAAGTCTCCCAGTAGAACAATGGAGTCCCCGGTCGGTGCACTGTCCAGTACCCCTCCCAGGCACTCCAAGAAGGCCGGGTACTCTGCACTGCTGTTCGGCCCGTAGGCCGACATAACAGTGAGAGACCTGTCCTCAACCCGAAGGTGCAGGGACGTGACCCTTTCGTTCACTGGGGTGAACTCCAACACTCGGCGGCTGAACTGTGGGGCAATGAGCAGGCCCACACCAGCCCGCCGCTGTTCCCCACGGGCAACGCCAGAGAAATGGAGGGTCCAGCCCCCCTCAAGGAGTTGGGTTCCAGAGCCCAAGCTGTGTGTGGAGGTGAGGCCGACTATATCTAGTTGGTAATGGTCAACCTCCCGCACGAGCTCAGGCTCCTCCTCCCCCAGCGAGGTGACATTCTATGTCCCCAGAGCTAGTCTCGATGTCCGGAGATCCGGCCATCGAGGCCCCTGCCTTCGACTGCCGCCCAAATCTCCATGCACCCGGCCCTTACGGATCCTCCTGCGGGTGGTGAGTCCACAGTAGGACGGCCCCATGTCACTCCTTCGGGCCTCGCCCGGCCGGGCCCCCATGGGAAAAGGCCCGGCCATCAGCACCCACCTCAGGTCTGGCTCCAGGGTGGGGCCCCGGTAACGCCGGTCCGGGCGACGTATCTGGCTCTCAGGATCATTCGGGCACTCAAACCCCTCCACCATGTTAAGGTGGCGGCTCAAGGAGGGGAGGTGGCGGCTCAAGGAGGGGACAGGTAACATTTTAAAATGGCTTAAAGGAAAAGTAACGTTTTTACCATCTGGACCTTATTTCGGTGATAAAACAACGTAATTTACTCACCCATTGTACTTTGGTGTCATTTGGAGCATTTCCGGAGATTCTGTAGTTTAGCGATATCTGTTTAACGTGAGTGCTCGGAGCAGATGGTGAGAAGTAAGGCGATACCGATGGCTGTTCTGTGGTGTGCTGCTCCTCAAACTGTCTCCACTTCCCTCTTTTTAATACCTCCTCATGATAGGGATGGTCATCATACTCAAATAAGTCCTTTTCAGTCTCGAAGTCCGAATCTTCAGCCATGTCTCGCTCGCAACTGAAAAGTTCTGAGCGGCTTCTAAGCAAAGTAACGGAATGAATGCACGCATGCGCACTGTCCTAGATGACGTCATCCAATTGAAACCATGGCTGGATATCAGATTACGGGCCACTTTTGACTCCAGCGAAAGTGTCGACAAACACATTGAGCTTTTGTCATTTGAAAAGTGCTAAAGTTTGTGTTATTTGGTGACTGCAATCGTCTGCCCCGACCACTCACGTTAAACGGATATCGCTAAACTACAAAATCTCCGGAAATGCTCCAAATGACACCAAAGTACAATGGATGAGTAAATGTTGTTGTTTTATCACTGAAATAAGGTCCAGATTGTAAAAACGTTACTATTCTTTTAAAGCTCACAAACTTTAAAGCATAAGTCTTTTTTACTGTATGTAAAGTATTTACAACCAGGTGCATCAGAAGAAAACAGTTTTTGACACATTCACCTACATTCTGAATAAAAGCATTGCATTTCTACTATGTAATTATGTTTTAAATTAATACAAACTCCAGGCAGGATCTATGGGGGAATACGTAGGTGTTTTGCAGCTCTAATTATAAGTTGTCTTACAAACTGTGACCTACATTTTTAAATAGCATTTGCATTAACAGCTTTCACTAAATACTATCCACAGTAAACAGGACGAGTATACATCTCCTTTCAGATTTTCCCATCTGAGGTATGCCCCCAAGTGTGTAGTCAATGGAAATTATAGTAAGCACTTTTATGCAGGATTCGCTTACTTATAAAACCCTTGGCAATTACTTGAGTTTGGGACTGGTGTACTGTTTTGGAGTCTCCACAAAAAAGTTATGTAATGCACCTTTAATGTCTGTGAGCTATATGAAAAATCCAGGTTGTACTGTGCATATGTAATATTTGAGTCTTGTTTTATGTTATAATTTATGTACACTGGCATAAAGCATTTTAAAATAATTGGCACAAGAAAATGTCACAAAAATGATCATATCGTCAGAGGTCTCATCACAATATATCGAATTACAAGTCTCTGCTTAAATGAACAGTTATGGTGCAGCAATAGCTACACAGACCATGACCATGATAGACTTTGCTCTGTTTCAGTGCAGACTACACCAAGAAATAACTGTTATAAGCACTTTTAAGTCTTAGTTCTTTGGATTAAGTCTTGGATTAAGAAAAACTAGCATATTCACAGTTTTGTTAGCCTCCACAATATGGTACTGTGAGATGTATATCATGAAAATATCATACCGAGAGATTTGGATATCGTTACATTCCTAATTGCATGTACTGGCAAATTCAATAAGCCAAAACAAACAGACTTCAATGGAGCCTGATTTGCACACGGCACTGAAACAACACCTTGAAAAACATGGCAGAAATAAGGCAATAATGTGAGAGTTAGTGTTAGCGGAACAGACAGGCGCTAAACCAGGATAACGCTGAGCATATGTGGCCTGCTGCTGACTCGGAAAAGCTCGGGGATTTTTGTGTCCTATTGGTACCTGCTTAAAATGTCAATGAGGAGCCTCAAACTGAACCACAAAACAATGCTTAAAGAATGACACCAAATGTGGTCCAAGATAGACTTAAAACTGGGGTACGATACATAGTCAACATGAATGCAATTACACTTCACTTTGAAATAATTACATATAACACAACTGATATAATGGATATTTAAAATGTGACTCACTCTAATGGGCAAAATTAGTAATAATAAAACACTGAGCCATTGTCCTACCACTACATTTACAGTTAAAAAGGTAATTTTATTTTCCAAATAATGTACCGGCATAACCAACACAAACATAGTCCGGTCACCTCACCACTGCCCTAACAACCTGACAAACACACAGCTCACATAATATGCATTAAATGGAGAAAAACAGTACACAAAAATGTAATGAGAGTACAGTTTTGTTGTGGTTGTCCAGCTCTGCAGAAATACTACAGCAGGTGTGGGGTTAGCCGCCTCAGGCAAGGTGCCCATTACCAGATGCCTGGAGCAGAAAGGGGGCAGTCTACTACTGAAATGAATGGGAGAAAGACGGGGGATCTATACCATTAATTTAGATGTTGTTTGACGTAAATATTCAAGATAACATCATATGATTAAATGATTACATACTGATTTATACTGTCAAATGACATAATGCTTCTTATGTATTTTTAAAGGTCCCATGGCATGAAATTTTCACTTTCTGAGGTTTTTGAACATTAATGTGAGCTCCCCTACCCTGTTTAGGCCCCCCCAATGGCTAAAAGTTGCGAAATGTCAAAACTGAGCATTTGCGATCCTTTTCTGCGTTTGAAAAAAACACAGCTCAAACGGGCGATTCTGAACAAGGCACCTTTGTTACGTAACATCGAAAAAAGAAATGCAAATGCAGTTCCACCCCCGTCTGGATGTCCACCCCCCTGTCTCTGTAAATCACGCCCAGAGAATTTGGACCGCGAAGGAGCTACGCAATGCGAAATGCGTTTTTTTATTTGCCTGGAGGCACGTGTGAGTGTTTCTAGGCTCGGAAGTCCTTTACCCGACCTTCTGGACCTCTGAAACAGCAGTGGTTTAATTTTATTTTCTGTGAAAATGTGTTTTTTTTTCATTGAAAAGCCTCTCATCTCTTCCTCCGCGCTTACACACGTGGAAGTGGGTCACAGAGCACAGCGCAGCGCTAATCCAGGAAAGAGCGGAGAGTTTGGCCCACCCCACCCGCTCTTCTAACCTATCTCTGTCCTTCTCATTTGCATTCAAGCAACAAGGCCCAGAATGAGTCGTTCGGAGAGAGATTTTCTGACTTTGACTCTGTACATGTGTCTTTCTCATGCACTGAGTGTTGATTTTGAAGAAGGATTCATTTACAGTATTAGGAAACCATTAAGGAGCCATATAAAAGCATCAAGAAGTACCATGTCATGGGACCTTTAAAATATGATCTGCATTTTATTTCCACTCTATGCCAATTACAAATTATTTTCTGACTGCAGTAAAAATTCAGCAACATGACATGAACATGGCTATAGGACATGACAGAGCTCGCTTCTGGTTCATATAGTTAATAGTCGCACTAGTATTATTCCCAGGACAATGGAGTGGGACCAGTGCTACCTGGCTCACACACTGAGCAGTTTTTGAATTACTTTGTTTTTTGACCTCAGTTTTTTGCATGTTATAGGATTTTAACTAACTAAACTAACTAAAAAGTGCAGCATGTGCAAAGGACACAAGTAAGGGGCTGTTGGATTTTGTGAAATGAGCTGTTTTTCCCTTATCCATGGAGGCCGTGAAAGAGGCCAGCTAAGGAGCTAGCTGAGGAAGCAAATGTGGCAGAAGATCTTCCAGAGGAGTGAGAGTGAGGCTTTTCCTGTGTTCACCTGGTTCCCCCTGGACACTGCTGTGATTTTGCTGGACAGAGGAGGGACACTTTTGGCTCTTCCTAGCCTCAATCTGCCCTGACACAGATCTGCTGACCCTACATGACCAGTCATCCTGTTAAGTTCAAAGTTCAAAGTCAAAGTTCAAAGTCAGCTTTATTGTCAATTCTGCCATATGTGTTCAACATACAGTGAATCGAAATTTTGTTTCTCTCTGGCCAGGTAGTGCAAAAGACAGTGTACAAAATACAATATGAAGACAAAACACAACAAAAAACTATCTAAAGACAGAGATCTAAAGTTAAAACTAAAGTCTACGATCTAAAATCTTAAAACAGTGCAACATAATAAATAAACTATACTATATACAGATTTCCAAAGTGTGCAGTGTGCATCAAAATGTGCAATGGAAGATACAGCAGTGACTTGGTCATGTGCAGTAGAATGTGCATTAAGATAAAATAAAAATAAATGTGCAACAGTAGTAATTCTAGTGCAGTAACAGGAGTAAACAACAGTACTAAAATTCCAGTAGTCAATGTGCAATAACAGTAGTAAACAACAGTGCAACGGGGGTAAAATTCAATAACAGGAGTAAACAACAGTACTAAAAATTCCAGTAGTAAATGTAAATGTGCAATAACAGTAGTAAACAACAGTGCAACAGGAGTAAATCCAGTAGTAAATGTAAATGTGCAACAGTGCAACAGTAGTCCTTAGCAGCAGTTTTTTAAAGTGTCTAGAGTGATGTGTCTTTTATGGAATACAGGTTATGCCAATATGGGGGGTGGGGGGTGGGAGATGGGTAAGGTGGGAGTTCGGGTGTGAGTTCGGGTGTGAGTTCAGCCTCCTGACAGCCTGGTGGATGAAGCTGTTTGAAAGCCTGGTGGAGTGGGCCCGGAGACTCCGGTACCTTCTCCCCGAGGGCAGGAGGCTGAACAGGCTATGTGCGGGGTGGCTCGGGTCACCCACAATGCTGGACGCTCTGCGGGTGAGCCGGGTGTTAAAAATGTCTAGGAGGGAGGGGAGAGAGACACCAGCGATCCTCCCAGCTGCATTCACTATGCGCTGCAGAGCTTAAACTGCACTGAGACCTTTGGCTGAGACACAAAAGTGACAAAGAAGTGCAATGTATTTTCCTTGGCCTTTGCTTAATTTAAACAGTGTAAACCTTGCTGCACATTGCCTATAATTCTCCTCCTATGATTTAAATATAACTTCCTCTATATTGGGCCCAAAATTGTGAAGCCGAAGCAGAAAAAGTAAACTGCCATCTGGAACGGTATTGATTGAGGCACAAGAGCCTAATTAAGTCTTCAGTGTAAGGCCCATTATGCACCTTCACCAAAAACGGTTGCTGTTTTGTGAGAGATCTTTAAGTGATGAAATGATTGGAGTGTTCTCAACCAATTTTATGTGAATGGAGATAATGGATTAGGGATTAGATTAGGGACCACAAGATGACCCTAAAACAAAACTTGTAGTGTAATAGTCGTCAAATTGGAGACATTGTTAAACTATGAATGTGTTATATGAGTACTTGTAATGGCAGAAAAGGAAATAATTGTAGCATCAATAGCTGTAGCAGTTAGTAAGATCAGTATTAGTAGTATATTAAGGTCCTATATTAAGCCATGCTACCTCCATGAAATCGTAGCTGGAGATGTGTTTTGTTTCATTCACGCATGTTTGAGTGATCCTTCATTATTAGTGTGTCTACATCTCCAAAGCTCAAAATGCTCCTTGTGATTCATGAAGTGACACGTTCAAGTTGACAACTTTTTTTAGTTGAGTTTGGCAGTTCCATGGCTGCAATCATCCATCCAAAACACAGTGGAACACTTCCTGTAATACCGCATGACATTACAAGGTGGAACAGAGTGTTTTCTGCTGAGAGAAGAACTCGGCCTAAATATGTAGGGCCTGTTAAACATATGTGAGTGAAACAAAACACAACACCAGGTATGTTTTTGAACAAACAACATTATAACATTGATCAGAAAATAGCATGATATGGGCCCAGTCATAACAACAAAATAGAAGGCACTTAGAATTAACGTTTTTTACAATCTGAGCTTTATTTCGGTAATAAAAAAGTTGTTTTACTCACCCATAGCACTTTGGTGTCATATGTCATTTGGTGAGCACTTCCAGAGATGTTTTAGAATTGCGATCTCCATAATGTGAATTCTCGGGGCACTTGTTTGCGGTCTCCAAATAACACAAACTTTAGCACTTTTCAAATCATAGAAGCTCGATGTCTTAGTCTACACTTTCGTTTGAGTCAAAAGTGTCCTCTAATCCGAGATTTATCCATAGTTTCGAGTAGATGAGGACGCCAGTGCACATGTGCGGAGTCACATCTTATTTCGCTCTCAGCTATCGGGACCCAAACATGAAACGCAAAGCTGTAAATTATGGATAAATCTCAGATTACAGGCCACTTTTGACTCAAACGAAATCGTAGACTAAGACATTGAGCTTCTATGATTTGAAAAGTGCTAAAGTTTGTGTTATTTGGAGACCGCAAACATGTGCCCCGAGAACTCACGTTACGAAGATCGCTAATCTAAAACATCTCTGGAAGTGCTCCATATGACACCAAAGTGCTATGGGTGAGTAAAACAACTGGTTTTATTACCGAAATAAGGCTCAGATGGTAAAAAAAAAAACTTTAATTCTCCTTTTAAAAGTAATTTAAGCAGTGGCGGCTGGTCCATAGGGGGCGCTTGGGCACTGCCCTTCCCAAAGAGGAGAGGAAAAATATAAAATGTATAATACTAAAAATGTGTGTTTTTTTTTTTTTTTTTTAATCAATGTCAGTTTTAATTATTTGTATGTCTCTACATGTAATCTGAATTATTCAAACAACATTTCTACCAAATGACTTATTTAACAATGAATTTCCACCGACATAGTCGTATGGGACTCGCGTACAAAGCGCCCTCGAAGTGTAGCGAAATAGCCAATCATGTGTGGTTGCTAGGGGAAAATGAAAAAAAAAAAAAAAGATTCCTATCAGCCTATCAGCATCTCCGAATAAAATGGTTTTGGGGCGCCCGTGTGCGTCGCACCTGCTACAGAAAGTTTGGATCGCTATTCGCCGTGTCCCAGGCTGATTAGTCACGTGATAGACGTATCCACGTATTAATCCGCAGGGAATACGCGGATAAATTATTGCGAAAGGACGTCTGAATTATTGTTTTTAATTTATTTATTTTCTGTGCCATCTGTGATAAGATAATCACGAGCAAGTTGAAAGGTCAGTCAGGACTCAGGAAGCAATGCAGGGCATGAGCGCGGGTCTTATTTGGGAGATGCATTTTGGAAGAAGTCACGTTTTCAGCTTGTCCCAAGTCTTAGTAATTAAACTGATTCATGGAAGGTGAATTTGATGGTTTATTGCCACATAAGTTAAGTTTTCGGTCTGAAGTGGCTTGTTAATGGACTTTGCGAGTAAGCTAGCGACCTGCCAGCTACACCGGAGAGGACCGTTCAAGAGACCGCGATGAGTAACGTTGCCCGAGGTAGAGCGGAACGATGCTAACTGGATTTCCCTGCCGCTGCCTACGATTTCTCAACGTGCGAGTGGCGGAGGTACAGTACCTTTTTCATGTTTGTTTGCCATTACGA
Organism: Paratrypauchen microcephalus; assembly: GCA_036785185.1. NCBI lineage: Eukaryota > Metazoa > Chordata > Actinopteri > Gobiiformes > Gobiidae > Paratrypauchen > Paratrypauchen microcephalus. The sequence continues at coordinate 62,050 of JAVJIX010000062.1, read as the reverse complement.
TGAAGGAGCCAGTTCCGTACCCAAGCTCCGAACCAGGCCTGCAACGGTAGAACTTGGGGTTGGAGAATTATATTTGAGTGTTTTGCCGGCTATAGGATAAATTGTTTATTTGGGCCCATTAGAATATTGTGACTGTTAAACATTTTGTGTGTTGAGGTTTACCCTTGAGATCTGCTTCAAATGATTGAAAGCACTTTTTTCATTAGATGTAATATAGTTCATATTCACTTAAAACTTTGTTGTGGCCATTGAGTGTCATGTTTGTTTGAGGTTAAAACCCTTTAAGCACAAGACATATAGTACCAGCGCTCTCAAGTCTCACACACACAATTCAACGAGTTCACACGCTCACACGCCACACATGGTATTTCTCACGCTGAAATTTTGTTAAGCAATTCAAAACTCTAGCCACTGGTCACAGCGCTTCTGTGCCCAGAAAATCGGTCTGTGTGGCTCAGAAGATTTAGTTATGCAGGCAGCGTGCTGTTTTCAGCGAAAAAATAAAAACTCACTCACACCCCCTCCACCACTCCAACCAAACTTCAAAACTTGAGAGCCCTGTAGTACAAAAGTAGTTCATTTAAGAGTTTACTCACATTATACTAATAAGAATCATTCATTTGTACTGTGCATTTTAATAGCCATAATACTGTACTAAAAGGTGTAACCACACTAGTATAAATGTGTAATAAGAACTCAGGTTAGTCTCTCTCACATAACAAACACAATAATAGGCAGGGAAATCTATTGGCACATCAGCCCCACTAAGATTTTTTTCACCAGCCGCCACTGAATTTAAGATACACAGTAATAGTAATATAATACAAATCCGGAGTATTCAGTACTGTATATGTTTTAGGCATATTGTGAGATATGTTTGAAGGCATTAAAAGAGAGAAAAAAAAAAAAACTCCAAAAATTTCCCATCCTCTCAGGGTTTATTGATTGGAAACAAGCTGCTGCTGTGTCAATAGTTAATTGCATTACATGACTAATAAAAGTGAATCAATCAATTAAGAGCCATAATCTGACAAGATCTAATCCAATGCACTACAGAGACCACTTAAATGAATAACACCACCCACTGATCAAGCTATAAGGACACATCCCCTCAGGCTGTACTGCACTAGAGCAATGGGGAAGTACTTTGAGATATTCTACAGACACATTGTATGCAATCATCATAGCCATGTTTTAGGTCATGTAAAAGGTGCACTATGTAATGTTTGTGGAGGATGATCGGCCATAAAAGCAAAAAATGTTATTGCTTGCCTTTAAAGGGACAGTGTGTAAGATTTTTACCCGTTTCATTACTGAAATTTAAGATACCCATTCAAAAATACAGTGTTTTCCAAGCCTTTTCACTTCCATCATGAAATCAAAGTATTCTGTTGGACTTAGATATAGTCACATAAAAGGGGGATCTTCCCCATGCAGAGGCAGCCATTTTGAATACGAGAGCCGCAGAAGGACATTTGGGCTCCGCCTTCGCCTTCGGCAAGGCTCGTGGTTTTGGGTAAACAACACAAGCATGCTGCGGGATCAGACGTCGTAATGGATCTAACACGTGTTTTGGACTAAATTGTTTTACTGGATTTTATTTGCTGGATCCTTACGGACAGATTGAGAGCAAGTTTATGGTGAAATACAGAGTTTGACCTGTGCAAAGCCTTCTAAGGTAAGCTAACCTCGTTTTGTGCTTTTCCGTATAAAAGCCCCATGTGCTCAGGGAGTGATTGTTGTGCAGGGAAATGAATTGCATAGTCAAAAAGAGGAGACTGTAAGGTTTCATTTGATGTGTAGAGTGTCATGGTACATGATCGGGAATGTGTGTTTTCATGAGAAAAAAAAAAAAACGTGACCGTGTTTTATTTATACAGTAGCAGCGCGCGGCTCGTGCGCGGGTCCCTTGAGGTCTGCCGTAGCTAAAACAGAAAGTGCAATAGCACCATCCACCTATGCGCCACGAATCCTACACACTGGGGCTTTAAATCTTCCACAGTTTCAAAATGTTTTAGCATTAAAAACATGTGTCATTGAATAAACGTAAGATACCTAGAAGAAGAAGAAACTTTATTGATCTCACACTGGAGAAATTCTTCTCTGCATTTAACCCATCCTATATATATATTAGGAGCATTACTGTGCCCAGGGACCATCTCCATGATCTTCTTGCTTCAGTTTGGTCAGGACCTAAGCTAGAGGTACCTATGGTGCATGTTTTGGGCTGATGGGGGAAACCGGAGTGTCTGGAGGAAACCCACCCAGACACAGGGAGAACATGCAAACTCCACACAGAAAGGCCCAGGAGACCCAGGGATCGAACCCAGACCATGCATGCAAACTCCACACAGAACACACACAGAAAGGTCTGGGCGACCCGGGGATCGAACCCGGAACCTTCTAGCTGTGAAGAGCGCTAGCCACTCAGCCACCGTGCTGCCATAAAGAGCATGAAAGCATAAAGAGCTTCTATGGGGTATTAACTACTAACAAATATATTTAGATCACCACGTTACCTTTTTAGTGTTTTTGTTTGCCAGTCACTCCCCCTTCAGAGCAGTATCACAACACAGTGTGCATCCCACTAATGAAAAAACACCACACTGCATCAGGTTTGTCAATACTGTGACAATACTGTAACATGTCCATGGAGCTGTATGTTCTTATTCAATCCATTTACAATTCTGAAGTCTCATATTAAATAAAAGAGAAAAAACTATTTCTATGTGAACATCTAAATATTGAAATGTTATACATGCAGCTTTCTGTAACTCGATATTCCATTTTCTGAACAATAACACCTGCTGCTTTAGTCATAGCTGAGTTCTCTCCTCCTCCTTCCCCCATGTGGCATTTCTTTAACCAGCGTGTCTTTAATCCTGTCCCAGACCTCTGCCCCAAGCTACACACGGCGACAAACTCCTCACTGCGCTCACTTCACCAAACACACCTCGTACTCCACATCCTTCCACTTACACACGAGTCTACTCAAGTCTACAGTGCCAGGCACCAGAGAAAAGAACCAAAAAGAGCAGAGAGACAAGAATGTCACTCAACCCTGACCTGAGACGCCCCGGGAGGCACGCGGGCTCATAACTGTTGTCAGGGGCGACGCTGCGGGGTGTCTTTCAGGTGTCACGAGTGATGGAGGAGCTAAGCCACCCTCATCTCTGCTCCACTGAATATGGATCCTCTGGGTGCCCTCCTTTCAGCAGACCCGCTCCAGTGACAGGAACAGGGAGAGCTACCGGGATTCCCAACACAAAGAGAAGAGAAGGTGAGAAGTTTGCATGCGCTGTTTGTCTATTTGTGAAACTTTTGTTCGGTTTGAAACATACAGCAGCGGGAGGGGGAAATGGTAGGAAAGTTCAGATAAAGTGCTACTTTTTGTAGTGTCACTGAACTTGTTGTATACTCCCTAAACATTATTATATAACTTTTAGATATGTTTTTGCCATGAAGTCAAAGATGCACCATGTAACTTTTTGGTTGTGGGTCCATCACTTGCTTGTTTCTATGGATATGTAATGTGTTAAACCATGAGAGTAAGTAATCAATAATTAATAACATAGATCATAAATGGTGAACTGAATTACAAAATGTATTATGGCAAAGTCTTGTCTTGTTTAATTCTCGCGAACCCAGTCTCGTGTCTCGTCTCGTAGAAATTGTGTCACTGAAGCAGTGGTGAAAGTAGTTTTCATTTCTTACAGGTGCTATAATGTCCAGTGCATCACTTTACCGTAAAAAAAAACAAACACTCTTTTTACCCTTTTTTTAAAAAATGTTTAACACCTTAAAATATAACTACAGTGCTGACTCAGCATAAACCCTCTCTTGCTGGGGGGATTTGAACTCACCACCTCCGGGGGAAAAATCAGTGACTTACCAGTTGAGCTAACCAGCCAGTACACAGGTGGACAAATCAGCCGGTAGCTTTCAGTTATTCTCGAATGGCATAGTGTGGTTGTGTTTTCTACTTAAATAGCGCATCTTACATTTTTTAAAATTACCAACACAGACGGGCGTGCCAGAGTGGACCGTCATCTGCTGTCATCTGCCGTACATCTTCACCTAGAAGCCACGGGCCATTCTTTTGAGGACAGTGAGGTTCAGATCTTAGCCAGGGAAAAGAACTGGTTTGAGAGGGGAGTTAAAGAGATAATTTTTGTCAAAAAAGAGAATCCGTCGTTAAACAGAAATGGGGGAGTTAGACATAACTTGTCTCCCATCTATAATTCGATTCTCAAACCAAGTCAAAAACAGACAAAGAATCATTAGGACAGACAAGCCATTGCAGAGGGGTGGAGAGGGTCGTTTGTCTTGAATAGGGAGACGAAAATGGACGCCAGAGAAATTTGAAATACAAAGAGACAGATTAGTTGATAGTTTCAGAGCTAGTGTTGGGAGTAACTTGTTACAAAAGTAATTAATTACTGTAATGCATTACTTTTTGGTGTAACGCAGTAATTTAACGCATTACAGGGAAGAAAATCGGTAATATATTACTCGTTACAATGCCAGTAATGCACATTACAATGCATTTTTAACCTGCTTTGTTTTTGTGGGTTTTGCGTTTTCTTCATACAAAGTTCGCGGATCACCGCGAGATCAGCTACTGAATCTGATAAGTCCGCGCAGAACATTACATTTCATACAAAGTTCCGCGAGATCAGCTAGTGATATAAAAGTCCGCGCAGACCATTCCATTTCCTTTTACTTCGTCTGGAACTGGCAGACTGACGAAGGATGACAGAACCAGAAGAATCGGATAGTGCTAGATCCTTTTCAAGATGGGCATACGCCCACTACTTTCACTTCGTTCAAAATAAGGACTCCAAGAACATTTTAGTTAAATGCACACTGTGTGTGAATCCCAAACCTCTTTCCACGTCGAAATGCAGTACAAGCAATTTGACGAAGCACTTGCAGAGGTGCCATAGCACCACGAAATTAGTCAGGAAAGGAGGGGATGGGACAGGGAACGATACAACCCAGGTGAAAGTCATGACACATGAGAGATTTGCACTGTAGATGCCAAATCCTTATTTTCAGTCATTTTGGCGAGAGTAACTAAAGTAATGCAAAAGTTGTGTAATGCCTTACTTTTTATTTAGAGTAATATTGTAATGTAAGGCATTACTTTAAAATGACAGTAACAAGTAATAAGTAGTGCATTACACTGTTTGAGTAACTTGCCCAACACTGTAATCAGAGCTATTTCAGTGTAGTGAGCGCCTCCTAGGGCTTATAGATATGCTAATACTAGATGCCAGAGGAATTCGTAAAACAAAAGAGACAGAGGAGCTGGGATAGTTTTCAGAGCTTTTTTTCAGTGCAGCTAGATATAAACAGGGTCTAACCAGTTTGAAAACCAGAGCTGACGAAGCCTCTCGGATGAGCGGCGAAACGTTTTCGACCAAACAAACTTTGTCCAGTTGACAAATTGAATTTCTCCTTTTATCTTTTTTTTCAAATGTGGGTTTTGGCCACCATTAACCATATTCTCTTAGCGGTGCTGCGTACCGGCTGTGAATTTTATACCGGTGCTGCGTTCCGGTGCGCACCGCTTTACTTTCACCACTGCACTGAAGTCATTGAGGGATTGCATACTCCAGACACATTATTTCAGTCGACTTTTAGATATATTTTTTGCCATGAAGTTAAGATCTCAAAGGGGCTGGCATTTTTCTTTGTACAGTAGTAAAATTGTGGGTGCCACTCTGGAAACATGTGGGATTACAGTTAGTTTTGTTTATGGAGTTTGCATGTCTTCCAGTGTTTAGGTTTGTTAGCCTAATGTCAGTATCCTCCTCTCTGTGCTTTCGCCCAAAATACAGGGTTCTTGCTGTTCAAAGATTTGAAAGAGTCAATTGCAAATTGTATCTTTTATATCTTTTTTGATGAAAATGTGTCAAGGCTGCCTCAGACTTTGACAGAAAAAGAAAAGTAACAAGAAAAGCAGTCTGAGTTTATTTAGACAAAATTATATAAAAGTGAATAATAGAGGGCAGGTTGGCTGGTGGATGCTGGGTGATGCAAACAGACCTGTCTTCACTGAGCTCATGGATTTTGTGTATAGCCCAGTCTACTTTGGTGTTTTCTCAAATCAAGTACATGTATTCAAAAGACTAAATAAATGAATAAAAATATGTCTCCCCTACAGTGTACCGGCATCTCTTTGCATGTGCCCATTTCTCAATGAGCCGGTGAGACAGACAGCTTGGAGAGTGAGGGCTGGTGAACGGCCCATTACACAGGTAATTACCAGAGTATTTTTTAAATCTTAATCACATCACGAGTCAACAGTGATGCCACCGTGTGATAAAAAGACAGATGTTGAGCAAATACATCAGCGGATGCATATTTCCCCTGTTTGTTTACATATATTATATAAGTGCTGTATGCAAATGACTGAGCTGTTATCAGGAGTCAAGGGGAATGTAAAATCCTGCTGCTCACAAATAACAACAATACAGTATGCGGGAACAGATTGACTACTACACCAATGACTACTTATGAATGTATTATGATTTTTGACATTAGTTTCTTGGCATACTTGTTTAGCACAAACAAGTATGCCACTAAACTAATGTCAAAAATATCCCAAGTACAAAGAACATATTTAACAACATGGCATTGTCCTGCTAATGATATGGGTCATTATTATTTATTATGTTATGTTATATTTATTTCAGGCCAAAAAGGAACTCCAGAAGCAATACAAATGCAAACTGATAATGGTAAAAATAATCTAGGCATTATGTTCAGCAATAGAAACAGGGAGTATTTTGGGTTGCCAAGTATACTAAGCAATAATAAAATAAGTATTGAAACTAGAAACTCATTAGAACAAGTAAAAAAACATAACAAAAAATCTGTGTAGAATCCCTCAGTCGTCCAGGTAGAATCCACGCTCACTGCAGTGTAGTGAAGACTGCAATGAGCGCTACACTGAGAAACAAAACAGCCATTTCACAAGAGGATGTACCAACACAGACGAGAGAGCCAGAGTGGAGCGTACATCTCCACCCAGAAGCCACGGGCCACTCCTTTGAGGACAGTGAGGTTCAGATCTTGACCAGAGAAAAGAACTGGTTTGAGAGGGGAGTTAAAGAGGCTATTTTTGTCAAGAAAAAGAATCCTTCCTTGAACAGAAATGGAGGTCTCAGACATCATTTGTCTCCCATCTATAACTCTATCCTCAAACCTAAATCAAAACAAACAAAGAAAACAATAGGGCAGCAGGTCCAGAACCAGGACCAGAACTGAAGAAGCTTCTATGAGCTGTGAAACGTATTCAACTAAATAAACTTTTGTCCAGGTGACAAATTGAATTTCTCCTTTTTCCATAACAAAAAAATCATAAACATTACAAACTTGAACCTTTTCTCATTAGGTTTGGAAAGGTCTTGAATCGCAGTCTTCACCAGGACTAGTAAAAGACCACAGAGCAATAGAAAAAGCTATTATTTTTAGATACATATTACAAAATAAATAAATTAATCAATCAGTACTGAGCCTTTTACTTAAAAGGCTATCAGAATTTCAGTATAGCAACCACTAGTATTTTGTACTTCTTGATGCTTTTATATGGCGCCTTAATGGTTCCCTAATACTGTAAATCAGAGGTCTTCAACAGGGGGGTCGCGACCAATGTTCCCCCTAATTTTTCATGTGTCTGAGCAAACACACTAACTCCCTGAGCATTCCTTGGACCCCCGTGAGCAACATCCGACATGCACACTGTGGCCACACCAGTATCACACCTGAGATCATTGCAAGTTATTAATCAAATTACTGCATTGATTTCCGTTAGATTACTTTTAATACAACAGATTATTTTTTTTTTTGGTCCACTTAGAAGACAAAAATCTGTTCATGAGCTTTGTACATGCTGTATGTCAGTGAAACACTGAACATTACAATATTTGAAAAATAACCTCATACATACATACATAAAATTAAATTATAGTGTATAAACCTGTAAAACCACATGAAGAGAGATTTTTTCAGCTTGATAAATATAGCCTGCATATAGCTGCAGATTTTTTCAGGGATTGTAGGACCTATAGGCCACTATAAGATGAGTCTTTCCCAAAATAGTGATCTCCAAAATAAGTATACATTTTTATCACTTTATATCTTGCTTTTTAATCATCAGCCTATTTAAGTAATTTTGTGTCAGAGCTCTGTGGAATAATGCTCTGGGGAGAGGATTCACACTTTGAGAAAGTCCCGTTTTTTTTTGGCTCACAAAAAACTATGACTGGGACAGAAAAAAGAAAACAGCCGAGGATGACATTATGGCTCTACCCGTCTCCTCTTCTGTTCTTCCCTACGTCGAGTGTGTGCGGTAGCGCTCCTGTCGGCTGGTGCGGACCTGCCGCTGATCAGAGATGTGCAGGACAACTACGGTAAAACTGATAGAAGTGAGCGAAATGCGGTCAAAATGTGTCTGTTTGTAGTTGGCTTGTCCCTAACACGTGTCACATTCACATGTGCAAACTGAATCTATCAGACTGGATTCCGTGTGTCAAACCAGCGCTGAGTTCAAGTTAGATTTGATTTTATGCGCTGAAAAGAATTTGATGTGCGCACTGAACGTCTGAAGAGGGGGGGTCGCGGAGGTACTGCAGGGGGGTCACGAAATCTTTTGATTTCACTTTAAAATAATATAATTTTATATTTTATAGTGTAAAATACAGTATTAACCTGTGTATTATTTCCTTGTATTGGATGTACCATAACAGAGTAGCAATGTTTATACATGACACTGAGCTCAATTTAATATAAAAACAATTCTATGCCGTATATATAGTAGGGGGTCCCTGGCCCAGTTCGCCATCTGTTTGGGGGTCCCTGGCCTGAAAAACGTTGAAGACCCCTGGTGTAAATGAATCCTGCTCCAAAATCAAGACTCTAGAGAGAGAATATCTCTCTCTGAACAACTCATTCTGGGCCTTGTTGCTTGAATGCAAATGAGAAGGACACAGATAGGTTAGAGGAGCGGGTGCCCCCCCCCTCCACCCGCTCCTCTAACCTATCCTCTGCGCCGCTGGGAGACAGCGCACAGCACTTCCGCGTTTTCAGTGCGATGGAAGAAACGAGAGGCATTTCAATGAAAAAAACACATTTTCACAGAAAATAAAATTAAACCACTGCTGTTTCAGAGGTCCAGAGGGTCGGGTAAAGGACTTCCGAGCCTAGAAACACTCGCACGTGCCTCCAGGCAAATAAAAAAACGCATTTCGCATTGCGTAGCTCCTTCGCGGTCCAAACTCTCTGGGCGTGATTTCCAGACACAGGGGGTAGACATCCAGACGGGGGGTGGAACTGCATTTGCATTTCTTTTTTCGATCTGACGTCACATAGTTTCCTTGTTCAGAATCACCCGTTTGAGCTGTGTTTTTTTCTAACGCAGAAAAGGACCGCAAATGCTCAGTTTAGACATTTCGCAACTTTTAGCCATGAGGGGGGCCCTAAACAGGGTAGGGGAGCTCACATTGGGCGGCAGTAGCTCAGTTGGTAGAGCATTTTGTCCACTGATCCAAAGGTTGGCGGTTCAAATCCTGCTCTTGACATACGAAACAGTGGTTTGACAGTGGTTGAGCGGTGGTTGAGCGGTCAGATCCACTGACCCACAGGTTGGTTGGTACGATTCCAGCTCCCACAGATGAATGCTGCTGTTGTGTCCTTGGGCAAGACACTTAACCCTCCTCGCCCCCAGTGTCTGCGTACACTGGTGTGTGAATGTGTGTGTGAATGGGTGATTGGTTCCTTGTTGTAAAGCGCTTTGGGTGCCTTGAAGGTGGAAAAGCGCTATATAAAAGATGTGACCATTTACCATTTACATTAACGTTCAAAAACCTCAGAAAGTGAAAATTTCATGCCATGGGACCTTTAATGCTAAATTAACACTAGAAAGCGATACTGTCTTTTATTCTCAAAAGTGCATTTTCTGTTCCACTCTTAGTTTTACCTAAGATGAGAATCACTTGAGTAGAGCTTTTCCTGGCCATAATGACCACCAGATACCTCTCCCTTTGGACTTGTGGATATACAGCAGAAGTAATTAAAGCATGAGTGGATGATACTCAGAGATACCAAGTCGTAATACACCTGGTTCAATATTGTTTTTAAGGTTTTGAGTGCATTTGAGGCTAGACTATTTCATTAAAGCATAGTTGAAAATCTTCTAATCTAGTCTAGTTATCTTTTTGTTGTTGTATTTTCTGCAGATATGACACATGTAGAGGTAATTAAATAATGGTTTCCTAACAGCTATACTGTAAACACGTGCCAACATGTGTCTAAATAATGTAATAATTATGATTAGACTAATAAAAATAGATGACATGAAATGAAGGTTTAAACTGTCAGAAAAAGAAATTTCCTACCACGTAAATCGTTCCTGCAATTTCAATGCAATTTGTGTTTATGTGTTGATGACATGAGTAGAGGTATTTTTGTAGTTTTATTCTCAACTTTTCTCCACATAACTGATGGAAAACTATGATAAATATTTAAAGGGCCCATATAACTTTATTTTCTGATCTATGTTATAATGTTGTTGTCTCATCAAAAGCATAGCTGAAGTTGTTTAACAGAAACTTTGCATATTTAGGGCCCGTTTACACGAGAATGCTTGCGGGTAAAAACGACTAAAGATTTGATCGGAAGTGCCTTTCATTTACACGGTGACGGCGTTTTTGGGGCCTAAAAACGCAAAAATCTGAAACCACCCTCCAGAGTGGAAAAGTTAAATACGCTCCACTGTAGCGTTTCCGTGTAAACTGCCCAAGACGCAAAACTGGTCAGATCTGCTCACGTCGCGTACGCGTTTACGTCACATAGATGCGGCATACCTTGATACCACGGATGTTCAAGCTGCGCTAGCGGCTCTAGTCAACATACAAGAGTCATTTCAACAACTGTATAAATCGCACCCACACACGTCTACAGTCTTTTCTCTTCTTCCCGTACAAGTCTTTCTCACACTCTCACAGACGCCAAGACAAGCGACTTCCGCATGAGGCACTTCAAATGTAAAACCCGATGTGATTTTATATTTTCTAATTCACTGTAATCCTCCTGTAATGTCACTATTTTCAGTACAATATTCAAAAACGTGTACACACGGGCCATTCTTTTGAGGACAGTGAGGTTCAGATCTTAGCCAGGGAAAAGAATTGGTTTGAGAGGGGAGTTAAAGAGGCTATTTTTGTCAAAAAAGAGAATCCTTCTCTGAACAGAAATGGTGGAGTCAGACATAATTTGTCTCCCATCTATAATTCCATTCTTAAACCTAGATCAAGCAAACAGGGGAACAATAGGGCAGCCAGGTCGGGGCCAGAGGTGTGAAAAACAGTCGTAGGGATGAATAGGGATCGTTACCTAGACGCCAGAGAAACAAAAGACAGAAACCAATGAGATAGTTTCGGAAAGTAGTTAGCTAGTTAGCCTGCAGCGAGATATAAGCAAGTGTCTTACCAGCATTCTTATTAGAGCTGACGAAGCCTCTTGGATGAGCGGCGAAACGTTTTCGACAACAAACTTTGTCCAGTTGACAAATTGAACTTCTCCTTTTATCATGGATTCTACCTGGACGACTGAGGGAGTTTTCACACATGTAAACAAAAGTACAAGTCACTGAAATGTTTGGAGCGGAACTTAACAACTCATTTAAAACGCAACTAGAACATTTTATTTTTAAGTTTTACCTTTCTCTTTTCCGGTACAGTCGTGGTTAGAAATGTAACTTGACGCTGTTGTGATGTTTTTTTTGTTTGTTTTTTTTGTTTTTTCAGTCCAGCGCCTCCCTTCGCTGGCTTTTGCGTCCACTTTTGTGTCTTCATCTAAACGCGGATAAAAAATTGAAGACGAGACGCCACTTTTGCGCCTTCTGTTTTGATCGTCGCCGTGTAAACATAGCCTTCGGCTTAGTTCTTCTCTTAAACTGAAAACACACTGTTCCACCTTGTGAAGTCATGTGCTCCAGGAAGTGCTCAACCGTATTTTTAAACTCCATAATACCTTCACATAAAAGGTTACTCAAACATGTGTGAATGAACCAAAACACAACCCCAGGTGTTTCTGAGGCGATAACAACACTGTAACATAAAGCTCACAAGACTGAATTTTGCACAATCTAGGACCTTTAACATTGCTCCATCCCACCAAAACAAGTAATAATTAGAAAAACGTGAACATTTGTCATATACAGGTTAATGTGATTTCTGTAGGAGGTAGATTTCCATTAGTCTATATGCTGCTTTCAGGTGATGTGTAATGTACCCGAGCTGCTCCTCATTTGACAGTTTCCTCTCCACTGGTGATGACATTAAGTGATGTGAGTCAATCTAGCGTGTGCCTATTTCCTGTTTCTCCAACTCACCGTGGCATCGTGATTGCCCTCACGCTGCAGCAGAGACCAATTAAAGTTACACGTGAAACTGCTTCAAACGGACTGACCTGGAGGAAAAGTCAGACACACAGACACTCACTAAGAAATAGTTGGGAAGAGAAAAGGGAAATGTAAATAAATATGTTGATAGTATGTGTTAAAATAAGATAAAAAAAAAAAGTACAAGCACAAGAAAAGTAGCAATATAATAAAAAAAAGTCAATATGCTTTAAAAGTGCGCTATGTACACTGTATATGCAGATGCAGATTTGATTACAGGTGTTTTTACTGTTCAAAAGGTGCATTCTCATTATGAGTGGGGTCACCTCTCCACAGATCTGACCTAACTTGCCTGGTGGAAGTACCTGTTTGTCTCATTGGACAAACATGAGAGAACAATTCAGGCAAAGGTATAAAACATATCCACGAGGACAAGCAGATGGCAGACCCTCCACAAGAAAATGTAAAGTATATATTATCAATCAATCAATCAATCAATCAAACATTTATAAGGCGCTTTTCATACAAAATTGTAGCACAAAGCGCCTTACAGTGGTCAAGGATTAGAAGATTGACCTTTATTGATCTCGCACAGGAGAAGTTGTTTCTATATTTGACCCGGGGACCATCCCCATGATTTTGTTTTGTTATTTATGCTTTGGTCAGGCCCTAAGCTGGAGGATTTTACCTATGGCGCATGTTTAGGTTGGTGGGGGAAACCGGAGTACCCGGAGGAAACCCACCCAAACACGGGGAGAACATGCAGTCTCCACACAGAAAGGCCCGGGCAACCCGAACCTTCTTGCTGTGAAGCATGAGTGCTAGCCACTCAGCCACCGTGCCGCCAGGGAGAAAAAAAAAAAAAAAGAAGAAAAAGAAAAAACAGGAACAGCAGCAACAACAGCAGCAGCAGCAACAACGGCAACGACGACAGAACAACAGCAGCAGCAGCAACAGCAAGAACAACAGCAACCACAACAACAGCAACAACAACAGCAGCAACAACAACAGCAGCAGCAACAGGAACAGCAGCAACAACAACGACAACAGGAACATCAGCAACAACAACAGCAGCAGCAGCAACAACAGCAGCAACAATGACAGAAACAACAGCAACAACAACAGCAGCAGCAGCAGCAGCAACAACAACAGCAGCAGCAACAACAAGAACAACAGCAGCAACAGGAACAGCAGCAGCAACAGCAGCAGCAACAACGGCAATAGCAACAACAGCAACAGGAACAACAGCAGCAACAACAACAGTAACAACAGCAGCAACAACAGGAACAGCAGCAACAACAACGACAACAGGAACATCAGCAACAACAACAGCAGCAGCAGCAACAACAGCAGCATCATCATCATATTAAGATTTAAAGGAAAAGTAACGTTTTTTTTTTTACAATTTGAGCCTTATTTCAGTAATAAAACAAGTTGTTTTACTCACCCATATCACTTTGGTGTCATATGGAGAATTTCCGGAGATGTTTTAGATTAGCGTTAGCCTAGCGCGACTTCTAGCCATAGCTCCGGGCATATAATATATTCCCCAAGCATGTAATATGCCCCGTGCGGGCTCCAAATAACACAAACTTTAGCACTTTTCAAATCATAGAAGCTCGATGTCTTAGTCTACGATTTCATTTGAATCAAAAGTGGCCTGTAATCCGAGATTTATCCATAGTTTACAGCTTTGCGTTTCATGTTTGGGTCCCGGGAGCTGAGAGCACACTCCGCGCATGCGCATTGGCGTCCTCATCTACTCAAAACTATGGCTAAATCTCGGATTACAGGCCACTTTTGACCAAACGAAATCGTAGACTAAGACATCGAGCTTCTATGATTTGAAAAGTGCTAAAGTTTGTGTTATTTGGAGACCGCAAACATGTGCCCCGAGAACTCACATTATGGAGATCGCAAATCTAAAACATCTCTGGAAGTGCTCCATATGACACCAAAGTGCTATGGGTGAGTAAAACAACTTGTTTTATTACTGAAATAAGGCTCAGATTGTAAAAAACGTTACTTTTCCTTTAAATAAATACGTAAATTTGCCAGAAAAAAGGCAAAATACTAATAACACACCATAATTAAAGTGACAATTTAATAATAACTTTGAATAGTTGATAAATAGTAACATTGGTATTTAACCTCCTGAGACCCGCCCATTCATTTGTGTCCTTTATAGTGGACATTGAGTTAAACAGTCTGTCAAAATAAATAATATATAAAAATAACAATAAATAAAAAAAATACTAAAATAAATAAATAAAAATAAATAGAAAATAAATAATATATATATAAAATACTAAAATAAATAAATAAAAATAAATAAATGAATACGAAATAAATAATACCTAAAAAAAATTTAAAAAAAAATACAAAAATAAATAAATACATAAATAAGAAATTCAAAGGGAGACTAAAAACTATTTGACGTGACTGTAGAAGCTTGTCAGAGATGTTGGTCATCAAAAAAAAAAAACAATTGTGAGGTTGTTAACTTCACATGGATTTAACACCAAAATGTCCCTGACGTCCATTACGCAGGACACGTTACGAATATTATTATTATGAATACAAATAAAATTAACAAAATGTAAATGCTAAGGTGTTCATTTACCTCCAAATAGAAAATTAAAATAATAATAATAATAATAATAATTCAGATACACTTTTTTATCCAGGTCCCAGGAGGTTAAAGTGGGTTTCCAGTTCAGGTTGTGAGAAGAAGAAACCAAAAAAAAAAAAATCAGTTTTCTTTCCGAAGTCCGCACATCAAGATTGACGTAGGACCCAGAGGACATTTGCCTAGTCAACATTGTGGATCCTTCCTGTCATTTACCTAATCCTGGTGTTCACACTCCAACAGCCGGAGGGACTGGCAGGCTCCATGAGAGACAAGAGACCCCCGCTGTGATGGCTTGTCTCAGGCTGACTCCCATGGGTCGAGGGATGGGGGGCGGCTGGAGCAGGACGTCCAGAGGAGAGAGAGAGAGAGAGACAGAGAGAGAAAGAACAGAGAGAGAGAGACAGAGAGAGAGAAAGCATGGTTGACAAGGCAGTGACACTCGGGCGAGTTTGAGCGCTGAGTGAAGTGGACACTACAGGATGCACTGCTGCAGGCATCTCCAGCACCGTCACCCAGGCAGACCTCCACCAATGACAGTAATGTATAATGTGAAGCCAATGTAAAACTGCTGATCCATGGAGATGTGTCATACAAGAACTGAGCTTAAAGTGCATGTGACAGCTCAGAGTACTTATTTCACTAAAACATACTTGACATCATGATATTTAAATTTGGTAACAGTTAGCTTTAAGCCAAGTTATGATGTTGTTGCCTCCTTAAAAACAGACTGTGAGTTTCGTAAAATGGGTCCGAAGGAGGTCTGAAGGAAGGCATTAGTCGAAATTGAGGTTATTCAGCATTTTAATGTAAAAATAGCAGAATACAAACAAAATGGTGACATCAGACATCTTCAGCATTCATGTTGTCAGCTTTAGCAGGCCCTCAGAGAAGAGACATCGGCCGTGAAGAGGGACGTGAAGAGACCTCCCCAGTGGGGGCCCTCACACACACACACATGACCACAAGGGACTGTCTTTAAATACAGTACAGACTGTTGAATACTTATGACATCAGCAACAGCTAACCTATAGGAGAATAGTTTAGCTATGTAGACCGTATAAGGCCCTGTAGAGAACTCCCCAGCTTTGGCTAAGAAGACCAGTTTTCCCAATAGTCAGCCAGAGTATTGATGGATAGGGAGCAGGTGATGTAGCCAACACATCCCAGGATAGCCTATGTGAGTATTGAGTTACGCTTAGCTGTTCACAGGACACTGGGTTAAAACACAGAAGAACTAGGTGGAGGTTATAAGTTATAAGTATACAGAGATTACAGTTTTCATATGTAAGTACACATGTAAATTAAATATGAGATCCCACAAGACCCGGAGTTGTTTTATTCACACATGTTTGAGTAATCCTTCTCCGAAGCTCAGAATGCTCAGTGGAGTGCAGTGGAGCACTTATCAAATGACATCGCAAGGTGGAATGGAGTGTTTTCTGTTTGAGAGAACGGTTTGTGTCTTATACAAGTGACTAAGACCAAACATAACTCCAGGTAAATATTTGATGAGGAAACAACATTATAACATAAATCAAAAATAATATGAGCCCTTTCATAGCTAGTTTAATAGTAAAATGCATAATAAGTGCTTCATTACAACTTTGTCAGTATTTATAAAGTACTTTCAATGCATAAGGCTATATTTTGCAAGTATTAAGCCATTAACTACTTTGTTCTTCGTAGTGGGGATTACAATAGATGTTTCAGCACATACACTGAAGTCTTAAAAAGCATTAATAACTGTTTGATAAACACCAACTCATAGCTAAGTAACAGCTAATTAGCATACCACTTACTACTTAATTAGCAATTAAGATGTACTCCTTAAACTAAAATGTCACCTTAAGTTTTTACTACAAATCTCTTTTTATTTTATTTATTTTGGTCAAGTATATCGTCGCTTCCTAGCTGGACACGGGCAGCAGATACGACATAACACCAGGCAACCGTGATGTTAACAAAGGGACAAAACCTAGTCTAAAGTCTAAATTACACAGTAGTTCTGATTAGACTAATAAAAAAAAAAGAATGAGCAGCGTAATTTTGTTAAATGAGGGTTTAAATTGCTTTTCTTTTGCATAAATTATCCCTGCATTTTCGATGGGATTTTCAGTGTTGATAACAAATGGTGCTGAGTTTTAGGACTCATTGCTACTTCCTGTATTTTTATACTTTTGCTCTCAATCTTTTTTCCACAAACTGCCTCTGTCCACCAAAAAATAAAAATAAATAAATAAATAAAAACAAAAAAACTGCACGGTGTAACTGTTTTGGTAGAGGGTCCATGACCAGTTTCTCTGTGATCTGGAATTCTCCACAATATGGCTTTACACTTATCTCTACAGAGACACCAATAGGGCTCGGTTATGTCAGATCTGTGGAGAGGTGAGCCCACTCACAGTAAGAATGCAAGGCAACAAACTGTTATTGTTATGTAAAAAAAAATGTTTAAAGACCATACTGGGACATTCCAGCATCAGAGACAAGCAGAGAGAGTGGATCTTTAAAGTAACACAATGTTCATTTAAGCTCCAGTTTTGAGACTGTTCCTCCTAAACTGACCTCAATGTGAAGAGGAACAAACAACTAGCAAAGAAAGAAACACATGGAGCCAAAAATATCAAGTGTGCTGAACATCTGTGGCATGTGCTAAGTATTCAGTTGGAGAGTCGAGAAAAGTGCAACTGCTCTGGCATAGAAAATACAGCGAGGGGATTTCACATTGCTCTTGGATTTTATGTTAAAATACTTTGATAAGTATCAGTCAGATAACTCAAAATATTCTAATATACTTTCTATATTACTTATTATGTATAAAGCACATAATATACTTTCTATATATGAAAAAAGAAGTCTCTATATTATTTATGTGATAATATATTTTACATGAGAAAAGTTCTTGTGCATTTTTTGCCTTGCGTTTCAGTGGCTGTGCCTGTAAGTCTGTCTAGACAATATCGCTTTTGATCTGAGGCTGCCGAAAGAAGAAAAAAGTTTCCAACGCTTCACAGTCTTTGAGAAAATCACTTTTATCATTTTTTTTTTTTTTCTTCGACTTGCTTATTCTAGCTTCTTCTTTATATTTAAGGGACGGTTTGGTTAAACCCGTGAGCGCAAATTGCTCCCTTTCACTTTGCACCAGTACTCTTCCACCTGGTATCCCACACTTCAATCTCTGGAAACATCTTTCCTGAGATGGCCTTGCACTGGGAGATTC
Source organism: Paratrypauchen microcephalus (assembly GCA_036785185.1). Lineage (NCBI taxonomy): Eukaryota > Metazoa > Chordata > Actinopteri > Gobiiformes > Gobiidae > Paratrypauchen > Paratrypauchen microcephalus. The sequence goes on along the minus strand of JAVJIX010000062.1, from coordinate 43,789 downwards.
ATTTGGGCCTGGAATTGCACACATCACTGCAATATTGAATCTAACCAAGCCAGACTGCAGCTAAAGGACATTCGGGCTGCCTGAGATTGGATATTCTAGTAGTTCAATAAGTTGGAGCTCGGCACTAGATGGAGGCGTCGGCAATTATTCATGTTCAGCAGTGAAGTTAGCCAAAGTCTGACACACTTTTAAATAAAACAACACAGCTAAACGCTATCATTAGGCACTTATCGGGAGCAGCAGGGGGGCCTAGATTGTGGGCAGAAGCAAATGGATGTACAAGATCAAACACTATGGCTACATCTGTACTTATATCTGTGATACACTGATGCATGAAACAATACTTTCAATACTCACGTTCATTAAGTTCAGGTGCACTATGTACTTACCTGGCGGGGGGCACATCAACATCTTGCTTTGCTTTGCTTATGGCCTTGAACTGAAAGCTTTCATGAATTCAACTACAAGTGTAGTTTCCTGCTCAAAAACACCTTGAAAAACAATTGAGCAGCGTTCTCTCTCCACAGATCTGACCCATGACTTGGTGACCAGCGTGACTCCATGGAAAAGCTATGTTTAAAGGAAAAGTAACGTTTTTTACAATTTGAGCCTTATTTCGGTAATAAAACAAGTTGTTTTACTCACCCATAGCACTTTGGTGTCATATGGAGCATTTCCGGAGATGTTTTAGATTAGCGTTAGGCTAACGCCATTAGCCTAGCGCGACTTATAGCCATAGCTTGGGGCATTCCCCGAGCATGTAATATGCCCCGTGCGGGCTCCAAATAACACAAACTTTAGCACTTTTCAAATCATAGAAGCTCGATGTCTTAGTCTACAATTTCGTTTGAATCAAAAGTGGCCTGTAATCCGAGATTTATCCATAGTTTACAGCTTTGCGGTCCAAGTTTGGGTCCCGGGAGCTGAGAGCACACTCCGCACATGCGCACTGGCGTCCTCATCTACTCGAAACTATGGCGAAATCTCAGATTACAGGCCACTTTTGACCAAACGAAATCGTAGACTAAAGACATCGAGCTTCTATGATTCTTCTATGGCTATAAGTCGCGCTAGGCTAACGGCGTTAGCCTAATGCTAATCTAAAACATCTCCGGAAATTCTCCATATGACACCAAAGTGCTATGGGTGAGTAAAACAACTTGTTTGATTACTGAAATAAGGCTCAAATTGTAAAAAAAAAAAACGTTACTTTTCCTTTAATGCCATATTGTAGAACATTCCATGCAAAGAAATAACATCAACACAGAGACTACTATGAAGACTTCTCCAGAAAACAGAAAAGTTACATAGTGTAGCTTTAACTTATCATGAATACACAAAGAGAGAGAGAGAGAGAAACAAAGAAACAAACAAACAAACAAACAAAAAAACACCTTTTGTATCTAGCCAAAAATATACTGTTTTGATTTTGCAAATAGGCTAAATCATTCCAACTGTTTCTTGAAAGAAAAATAATTTGATCCATTTGTTTTTCTTGATTTTCACCCACACAACAGCTTGTCCCAGCAGGGCTACCATAGGTGTTCCCAAGAGAAGTGTGAAGTGTGGAATTACAATCTGTTTTGCTGCTCCAAATACCCAAAGCACCTATTACTACAAAAAAAGTACTGAAAAACATTGCTTTGCTTGATAAGAACTGAAGAAAATGTCTCATAGTAAACTGCACACTGGATTCTGCCATGAATAACCACGCTTAAAGTATCTGACATGTTTTTAAGAAATACATTCCCTCCTTTTTGCATAATAGCGCTCCTTTACTGAGTTTGAACATTTGAAGTAATAAGTGTCTGACAGTCAGAGTGGATATAATTACGGTGCATATAGTTTATTATGATTACAAATTTACCAGTGAATGACATTTGGAAATGGAAACAATCCACACATAGTAATTTAAAGGGAGTGAATAGAGTTTAACCCATAAGGGAGCCCATCACAGCCATGACAATGCAGAAGCAAGCAAGTGGCGTTAAAACACACAAGAAAAGATGGAAAAATAGCTCCCGTGTGAGTAATGAGTGTCATTAGCATTAGTGAAAGAGCAAAATCACTTCTTTCACTGTGATGAGGTATTTAAAAGTCTTGATTGTGATCATTTTGGAAAGATTGGATCTCTTTTTCCAAATGCCAGATTGCATTACCATCATCTGTGGCGCTGTCCGTGGTGCTGGTGCATAATGACGTCTGATTTACGTCTGAGGCATCGGGGTTAGTGCCAGACTCAGATTTCTGAACGCTTCTCTCCCCTCCATGTTACGCAAGCATGCAATAGCAGTGATTTTCAAACTTTTCTTTTTGTTACACTCAATACCACCACTGCTTTTACAATCTGTGAAATGTTGTCTGCTTAGAGGTAGCAGATGTGGAATTTCTCCATCTTTCAGTTTTACAAACATCAACTATCTGGGAACACAGATAAATAACAAACGGAGATTTAAAAAGACTAGCCCGAAATTAAAGGGCCTATATTACACTATTTTCTGATTTCTGTTAAAATGTTGTTTGTTGTTTTCTTTTATTCACACTTGTTAAACACACAAAACTCGGTATATTTAGGCTGAGTTATTTGTCATGTGGTAATACAGGAAGTGATCCAGTGCATTTTTAATCTCCATGCACCTTCACTAGAATAATTTGGGCCATTTCAACTCTGACAAATCTCTACTGAACAAAAGATAAAAGGTAAATGTTAATGTCAAACTTACTTAATTTACATTTTAATCGCTTTTCCTCAATTGGCACCTCCATCTCTACACCTCTCAGAAACCTAATCCACACCTCTGTACAGACCACTCAACAGCCCATCACCTCTGCTCCCACGCCTGTCCCCACCTCCACGGAGAAACCCAGCTCTATCTCCTTGTCACCTGGGCAGGTGAGAAGGCAGCTGGAGAAAGTGCGCCAGAACAAGTCTCCAGGACCTGACCAAATCAACCCCCGTGTGCTAAGAACTTGTGCAGCACAGCTCACTGGGGTCCTGCACTTTCTCTTCGCACTGAGTCTGAAGCTTGAAAGGATACCGGTGCTTTGGAAAACCTCCTGCATTGTGCCAGTGCCCAAGAAGCCTGTCCCATCTGGACTCAATGACTTCAGACCAGTTGCGCTGACATCTCATGTCATGAAAGTGTTTGAGAGACTTGTTCTGGATCAGCTCAGACCCCTGGTGGCATCATCCCTGGACCCTCTCCAATTTGCATATCAGCCACACATGAGTATGGAAGACGCTGTAATCTATCTTCTGCAGCGGGCTCACTCATACCTGGATAGTGTTAAGGGCTCTGTGAGGATATTGTTCTTTGATTTCTCCAGCGCCTTTAACACAATCCAGCCCTCTCTGATGGGTGAGAAGCTGCTCAGGATGAGTCTCAGCTCCTCCACTGTCTCCTTCAGGCAGACCTCAGTACGTGCGACTGGGGACCACCCTGTCTGACACTGTGGTCAGTAATGTGGGAGCCCCTCAGGGTACAGTCCTGTCTCCGTTCCTGTTCACTCTGTACACCTCTGATTTCCAGTATAGCTCAGAGTCCTGCCACCTGCAGAAGTTCTCTGATGACTCTGCAGAAGTAGGGTGTATCAGGGATGGACAGGAGCTGGAGTACAGGACACTGATTACACATTTTGTGAAGTGGTCCCAGGCAAACCATCTGCTCCTGCTCCTTAGACAAGACCAAGGAACTGGTGATTGACTTCAGGAGGAGGAGGTCACCTGTGGAGCCTATTAACATCAAGGGTCATGAGGTGGAGATCGTGGACTGCTACAAGTACCTGGGCGTTCAGGTGAACAACAGGCTGGACTGGACAACTGTAATGCTGTGTACAAGAAGAGCATGAGCAGACTCTACTTCCTGAGGAAGCTCAGGTCTTTCAATGTGTGCAGTAAGTTACTGGAGATCTTCTACCAGTCTGTGGTTGCCAGCGCCCTGTACTCTACTGTAGTCTGTTGGGGGAGCAGCACCAGTAAAAGAGACATCGGACGGATTGACAAACTGATCCGTAAAGCTGGTCACGTGATTGGCTGTGAGCTGGAGACATTTGTCACAGTGAGGGACAGGAGGACACTGGACAAACTGCTCTCCATCATGGACACTCCTGCTCACCCACTGCACCAGACCATAGAGGGACAGAGGAGCTCATTCTCCAACAGGCTCCTACAGCTCCACTCAAACAGTGAGAGATACAGGACGACATTCATACCATACTCCATACAACTGTACAACAACTCACCTTATGTAACAGATAATACTCCCTACAACTGTACAACAACTCACCCTTATGTAACAGATAATACTCCCTACAACTGTATAAAGCTGGTACTGAACATCATATTTGGATACTGTATTTTATATTGACTACTACTTTTTTATTTAAATCTGATTGTACATATATATCTATTACCATTATCTTATGTATATAATTGTGTCTCATCTGACACAGGTCTATTGCTCTTTGGTTGCTATTCTATCTATTTTTCTTCTTGTTCTTTCACCCTCTGTTTTTATATTGTATATTATATTTGATGAGTGAGCTACCGTACCCAAAACAATTCCCCTTGTGGATCAATAAAGTTTGTCTAAGTCTAAGTCAGTTAAGGGCATCACAAGGTGGAACAGAGCATTTTGAGCTTTAGAGATATAGGCCTCATAATAATGCAGAATTACTCAAACATGTGTGAATGAAACAAAACACAACTCTAGGTATGGTTTTGAGGTGGTAACAACAGTTTAACATGGCTTAACCTTAAGAAAGAATATAGCATAAAAGGACCCTTAAATATGTACTAAAGCAAAACTAACGTACTTTGGGTAAAATAAAAAATGAGAACTTGACTTGTGCGACTTAATGCTTCCCACCCGTACATGCCACATTTGGGACTACTGGAACTCAGAACTAAACCAAGCCTAGACCCAGAGTAAACTAGGACTACAATAGAACCAAACCGGGACCAAACCGGGGCCAGTGTGACTGTACACTAAATGTTGAGCTGTATCGTTAGAGCACATACGTGAGCAGAGAGAGGGAGGGAGGCGATGTTTGTTTACCCAGTGGTTGCAGTGAGGGTGTGGGAGTGTGGGGCTTGATGGACATGGAGAGGTGCTTGGCTCTGGCCTCCTGTAGTGGCTGATCTGTCCGCGATCAATAGCAGCTAATTACAGGCAGCATTGATCCAGAAGTCTGCGCTAATTTAGAGTCTCGGTCTACGCACCAGACCCAGTGAAGCGGCTCCCAGTTCAGCCTTTTGGGTCTTACAAACATCTCACTCAGCACTCATGATTACCATAGAGCTACTGGTGGGGTCACATGCCTCTAGAGATCGGACTCCAAAAGCAAATGGGACAGTATAGATTGTCTGATAATATCTTAATTTGTTCCATTTTACCACTTGCCTAATTCAAAAGCATTGTCTCAGCTTCCAGTTTAGAAAGTGAAAAAATAACCATAACAATGTGCTTGTTGTCCTACATTACACAAAATTCATTCTTGTGAGTTTTAAGCCATGTTATAATGTTGTTTCCTCATTAAAAACAAACCTCGAATAATGCTGCATCTTGTCATGTAGTGGTAGGTTTGTAGATAACAGCTACCCTTTACCTTCTATTTAGTTGAGATTGGCAACTCCATTTCTGAAATCAAATGATTCTATTGGAGGTGTACAGAGTTTAAAAAAATACAATGGGGCATTACCAAATGACACAAGGTACAACAGATTGTTTCTTGTTTGAGAGATGAACTCAGGGTTTGTGTATTAAACATGTGTGAATGAAATAAAACACAACTACAGGTATTTTTTGATGTGGAAACAACATAACATAGATTAGAAAACAGTGGAATAGAGGGGCCTTTATTAAAGAATCAGTTAACTGAAAACTGTCTTTGACAAGGATTCTTCAACATCCCTAATTTACATCTGCAGCCCTTTGGCAAGAAGTCACAGGGCTAATCAAGTGACACATTATGATGGCAATGGCAACAAGACAGACACCCAGCACAGAGCAGAGCAGAAGGCAGCATTAAATGTGCTAATTAATCTGGGTGTAAAGAGAAGACCTATTTAGAATTAATGCTACCCAAAGTTTTTCATTTTAGTGAGCTGACAAATAACAAGCGACAAGTGCTCTCTATTGGATCACAAATACAAGGAGGCAGTGATGTTACTTTTATGTTCTATTTCATTTGAAAGGGTATTTGTGGGCGTAATCAGCGCAAGTAGTTGTAGTACAAAGCACATTATTGTTTACATGGTGTTTGCTTAAGAAATATCCAAAATAAAATGCCACAAAAACACACCCCTGGGCTCCAGAATGTCAGGGTGCCATCGTGGACAAGCACTACATTTTCCAGTGATGAAAAATTGGGATGGTTACACTTCAAAATATAATATGATTTAAATTAAAAGTTGTCAATGTTGCGTCTATAGTTACTGAAACCTTGAATTAGTGTAATGGTATTTTTATTTTACTTTTTTATAGGAAAGGTTACAATGAATTACAGTGTTACCTCACCTTACGAAAGACCCTACATACGAAAAATCCAAGTTACGAAACGCCTTCACGTTAAATTTTGGTCTCTAGATACGAAAGAAAATTCAAGTTACGGAATGCGAAATCTCAAAAATTCGAATAATGCGCGCTCAGATGCGCGCCCCGCTGTTATCCCCGCTCAAAAAGCACCTTTCTCGGCCTCTTAGCTCTAGCGCCGAACACGCAGGGTTTTCAACAAAATGTATTAAATAGTGAAGCGTGGGGGGAGACACGACTGCAGAAGCAGCGCAGAGACATGAACGAGGGAGCGAGGAGCGAGGAGCAGGCACCGCGTGAGGAGTGAGAAGCACGCACCGTGCGAGGAGCACGCACCGCACGAGGAGCACGGCACCGCGTGAAGAGCGAGGAGCACGCACCGCACGAGGAGCACGGCACCGCGCGAAGAGCGAGGAGCACGCACCGCACGAGGAGCATGCACCGCACGAGGAGCATGCACCGCACGAGGAGCACCCCTAGTCCTGGTCTGCACGACCGGCACCGGGGCTGGGAGCACGAGATAGAGCCGCGGCGCCCGGACCACGTCCTCTGGAGCCCAAACCACAAACCAGCCGCACAAAACCAGCAAAGAGCGGCACGTGGTAGTTTAATCCTGGTTTAGTCCAGGTCCAGTCCAGGTTTAGACCTGGTCTAGACCTGGTTTAGTTCTGGTCTAGACCTGGTTTAGTCCACATTTAGTCCTGGTCTAGTCTCTTAGCCAATCAGGATGCAGAACCAATGTTACGCTATAAAAAAAAAAAAAAAAAGATTAAGATGTTATTGGTCTCACACACAATGACACACGGGAGAAATTTGACTTCTGCATTTGACCCATCCTTTTCAGGAGCAGTGAGCAGCCATCTTTTTCGGCGCCCGGGGGGCAGTACCGTGAAGGGTCTTGCCCAAGGACCCACACTGGCTAGCTCATTGCCAGGGGGGGACTTGAACCCACATCCCCCTGGGGAAAGTCAGTGACTTACCAGTTGAGCTAACCAGCCAGTACAGTAAAATGTTACACTATAAAAAAACAAACAAACAGTGAAACGAATCAGGCCTTTTCCATTGAAATAGCTACTCAACTTACGAAAAATTCACGTTACGAAACCACTTCTGGAACGAATTAATTTCGTAAGGTGAGGTACCACTCTATATGCATTTTGCTAAAACAAAATTTGCTATATGTGATATAATCTAAAACACAGCCATTTTAGGTGTCTGAAATTGTGAAGACATTATGAAGCAGTAGTAGTAGTAGTAGTAGAATACAGTTGTAACACTAGAATCGGCTTAACAGAAAATCCACAAAGGTATAGAGCCAAATAGATTCCATTACCTCCAAAAGCCCGAAACCTCTTCCAAGTCTGTAGCTCTCATTGCTGAAGACTTTAAGCAACAACCCACTCAAATGTAAACACATTTAAAGGGCCCATATTACTCTATTTTCTGATCTGTTATCATGTTTGCTCATCAAAAACATATCTGAAGTTGCATTTTGTTTCATTCACATATGTTTAAAATGCAAACATTGCATTTAGTCTCTGTTCCACCTTGTGATGTGATGTCATGTGGTAACACATGCTTTTTAAACTCCATATACCTTCACTAGAATCATTTGGATATTTTCAGACCTGTAATTCCCATTCTGTACTTAACTTAAGGTATAAGGTAACTGTTAACTTGAAAACTACTGCTTCATGACCATTACTCAAATATGTATGAATGAAATAAAACAACTCCAAGTATATTTTTGATGAGGTAACAGCATTATTACATGGCTTAAAGCTCACATGAATCCATTTTGTGTAATATAGCACCTTTTAGATTCATAATATTGCACCTTATATCATTCGTGCACCCCCCTCGCCCTATATGAAAAATGAAAAATCTAATGGCAGTTTTCAAACCATCTGGCAGCACAGAGCAGAGGTGCCTCCCTGCTGCCCTGTTCGTATGTATGCACAAACTGTAGCTTGAGTCTTCAACATCAAGGCTCCAATCTTTTCATCTGCTGCCCTTCTACAAGCTTTGATCTGACATTTGAATGTGGCACCTTCTGTTCATACATCCACAGCCTTTGACATCTTTGGAGTCTTCGCCAACATGATCGCTGGTGCTACTGCTGTGTTTCGTCTAGTTTGGATTGAAAGCTATCCAGGATGTCAGAAATACAGAGTAGATAAATAGCAAATAGCAATAACATGTTTGCGGAAAGGCCAGACACGGGCAGTGCGTGATGTGGGGCACAGCCGTCCTTCAGTGTGTGACCTCTACAGCATTTACCTTTAACTGACAAAGTTTGTGGTGCATTCATTTGGTGGATTCGTTGAAACTGCACGCAGTCAGGTAGGCATCTGGACAAAGAAAAAGGTAAATCTAAAAAGTATACAAAAAATCCAAACGCTAAGACTGAGCCAAGGGTTCACTTACTGGTAGTAGAAACAACAAACTGGTGAGGAGTGGTTGAAGAGCCAGGCTTTTTACACTGCAGCTGATGGGATGATGGGAGACAAGTGTGCCATCTGCCAAACGGTTTGGTAACGCCCATGTCATGCCCAGGTAAGGTGGAGACATAGATAGAACACAGAAGGGAGAGGAAGCTGCAGAGAGGAGGAGGAGAAGGCAAAAACCTGGAGAGGATCTTCACATTATAATTAGTCTGACTACATCTCCAAAGCTTAAAATGTTCTGTTCCACCAGCGGTAGTTTTCAAGTTAACAGCTACCTTTTAACTTTAGTTCAATAGAGATTGGAAATTCCAGGGCTGAAATTATCCAAATTCTAGTGAAGTTGTATGGAGTTTAGAAACATAGCTGAGCACTTCCTGTATTAACACATGACATCACAAGGTGGAACAGAGTTTGTTTGAGAGAAGCACTCCTAAATATTCAGGGTTTGTGTGTTAAAGGTCCCATGACATGGTACTTCTTGATGCTTTTATATGGCTCCTTAATGGTTCCCTAATACTGTAAATGAATCCTTCTTCAAAATCAACACTCAGTGCATGAGAAACAGAGATAAGATGAGAAAGAATAATTTTTCTCACTCTGAACACTCTATAATGGGCGTTGTTGCTTGAATGCAAATGAGGAGAAAAAAGCTGGCTAATAGTAGAGGGTGGGGGCGTGGCCAAACGCTCCGCTCTCGCTCTGAGCGCTCTCTGATCCATTTCCTTGTTTATGCATGGGGGGAGAGATTTGAAGCGTTCCATTGAAAAATAAACACATTTCCACAGAAAATAAAATTAAACCACTGCTGTTCAAAGGTCCAGAGGCTCAGATAAAGGACTTCCGAGCCTAGAAACACTCGGACGTGCCTCCAGGCAAATAAAAAAACGCATTTCGCATTGCCTAGCGCATTCGCAGTCCAAACTCTCTGGGCGTGATTTACAGAGACGCTGAGTACAGACAGACGGGGGTGGAACTGCATTTGCATTTCTTTTTTCGATCTGACGTCAATAAGGTGCCTTGTTCAAACTCGCCCGTTTGAGCTCCGATTTTTTGTAACGCAGAAAAGAATCGCAAATGCTCAGTTTAGACATTTCGCAACTTTTAACCATGGGGGGGGGCTAAACAGGGTAGGGGAGCTCATATTAACGTTCAAAAACCTCAGAAAGTGAAAATTTCATGCCATGGGACCTTTAAACATGTATGAATGAAAGAAAACACAACAGCAGGCATGTTTTCATGAGGAAACAACATAAGAAAATAGATTTAAAAATGTGCGTAATATGGACCTTTAATAAGGCACTATGAAACTTTTCTGGTCTGGCCACTTTCTTGTCTCCATGGAGATCCTATTGTTTTGGAATGTTCCACAATAAAGCAATATTTCAATCTCTTTGGATAATTTTTGGCACAGATTTAAAAAAAAATGTATATTTTTAGATGGCAAAGGGAATCAATACTCGATCACCAATGCACATACATTTTAGCCTACCAGGCTCTTTATACTGGGTTTGCAATCGATTAAATGTTTTACACTTAGATGCACACAACTCCTAGTGGTATTACTTATTCACAGAGTGCTGGTTTAACCATATAAGCTATGGGGGTAAAAAACAAACAAAAAAAACAACAACAAGAAGTTGGGTACCATATCTTAAAAATCTCCAAAAATTTCAAAACTGCGATTGCACTCTAAACACTATTCAGCAGTCCTATCTGTGGCCATTATCATTGCTCTTCCAGACTGAATTTTTCACTCACTCACCACATTTTTTTTTAACCCTCATCTGATTTTCATCCATCTCACCCCATTTCCGTCTTGTGCTCCAATTCACAGGATCACCTGAGGCCCTGCTAAAAAGTCCAACCATGGCTGGATTTAGCTCCCGGCTGCAGAGAGGTGGGGCTTGGCTGGGTGGAGGGGCACAAGGTGTAATTGGTTTTTCTGCTTTGGCATGGACTTCTAATGACACTGGTAAGAACATGCATGAATGTAGACGCACAAAAGAAGAACACACAAGTGGAAATGGAGCAGGAGAGATAATGGGTTTGTATGTTTTGCTGCTGAATAAGGAAGTAGACTTGATGACATAATGACTTGAGGAACAGGGCACAGGCGGACAGCAAGTACCACTGGGTTTAAAATGTATGGCCATGAACATATACACTATATTGCCAAAAGTATTCACTCACCGATCCAAATAATCAAAATCAGGTGTTCCAATCACTTCCATGGCCACAGGTGTATAAAATAAAGCACCTCGGCCTGCAAACTGTTTCTACAAACATTTATGAAAGAATGGGTCGCTCTCAGGGGCTGTGTGGTACTGTGATCAGATGCCACCCGTGCAACAAGTCCAGTCGTGAAATTTCCTTGCTCCTAAATATTCCAAAATCAACTGTCAGTGGTATTATAACAAAGTGGAAGTGACTGGGAATGACAGCAACAGTAACTCAGCCACGAAGTGGGAGGCCACGCAAACTGATGGGGCGGGGTCAGCGGATGCTGAGGCACATAATTTGCTACAGACCTCCAAACTTCATGTGGCCTTCAGATAAGCTCAAGAACAGTGCATAGAGAGCTTCATGGAATGGGTTTCCATGGCCAAGCAACTGCATCCAAGCCATACATCACCAAGTGCAATGTAAAGCATCAGATGGAGACGAGTTCTCTGGAGTGACAAATCACGCTTCTCCATCTGGCAATCTGATGGATGAGTCTGGGTTTGGCTGTTGCCAGGAGAACGGTACTTGTCTGACTGCATTGTGCCAAGTGTAAAGTTTGGTGGAGGGGGGATTATGGTGTGGGGTTGTTTTTCAGGAGCTAGACTTGGCTCCGTAGTTCCAGTGAAAGGAACTCTGAATGCTTCAGCATACCAAGAGATTTTGGACAATTCCATGCTGCCAACTTTGTGGGAACAGTTTGGAGATGGCCCCTTCCTCTTCAACATGACTGTGCACCAGTGCACAAAGCGACATCCATAAAGACATGGATGAGAGAGTTTGGTGTGGATGAACCTGACTGACCTGCACAGAGTCCTGACCTCAACCTGACAGAACACCTTCGGGATGAATTAGAGTGGAGAGTCAGGCCTTCTTGTCCAACATCAGTGTGTGACCTCACAAATGCGCTTCTTGAAGAGTGGTCAAAAATTCCCATAAACACACTCCTAAACCTTGTGGCCAGCCTTCCCAAAAGAGTTGAAACTGCAGAGGGTGGACCAGCACCATATTAAACCCTATGGATTAAGAATGAATAATTGCTTATGCAAGTCAAGGCAGAGGAGCGAATACTTTTGGCAGTATAGGGTATGTCACTACAAACATCATAGTGACATACACGTTAATGAGAGCAAATTAATCTATAATTTTATCAAATATATTAGTTTGATGTCAAGCTATTTTTTTATTTTATTTCAAGATTTAAATTAAAGCAGATCAATTATGCACAATCAACTTTTCAGAGATTTTATCTATATTATAGTTGTTTCCCCTTACCATTTACTCACCCAAAGTTTGTATTTGGTATTTGATGCACTGTACAGGAAGAGCCAGAGCAGCACCATGAGTGTCGCCCCCTGCAGGACGCTCTGTCTGCTCTGGAGAGCAGCTTCAGTGACAGACTGATTCACCCTCGCTGTGTGAAGGAGAGGTTTCGCAGGTCTTTCCTTCCTGCTGCTGTCAGAGTGTACAACGAACACTGTTAACATGTCATTCAACTTTATCTGCCCTACAACATTCAGCTATACTTGAGAGTCTATTTTTATGTCTATTTTTAAATGATTTAAGCCATTATTTATTATCTTTTATTGCATGCTACTTTTTCCTGCTGTTCTTGATCTGTGCGTTGCAACACTGGAATTTCCCCACTGTGGCATAAAGGCATATCTTATCTTATCTTATTTGGATTGATTTGTGCATTTTTGAGCAATCCTTAATCACTTATTTTCAAAATGACATATTGTGGATCAACCTCTTAATCAGAGATGTGCACAGGATTCATTTTGGCAAAAAAAACTAATAAAAATTAGCTACTTGCTCTTTGATGTGCAGCTATCCATCAGAGTTTATAACTATACAGTAGTGTCAAGCACAATATGTATTCTTTAAATTTGTAAATTATGATAAATTATACATTAAAAATAACATCTTACTTCACTTCAAATGCTGAAACAACAAAGAGAGCTTGTGATATGGCATACATGACACACTACATGTATTATCATACATGTAATATACTATAAATAAAATAGCCTAATGTTTTTTATGTGTCACAATTATTCATGAAAGTATAACCTAACATCCCATTTAATATCATTCCTATTAAGATGCACATGACTTCCTGTTCCTCTACGATGGCCGCCTCCTCCTGGTTTACTGTCTCTTCAGCTAAACTCAAGGTGAACATTACTCTAAACCTCAAATTCAACTTGTGGTTAGTTTAACCTTCTTTGTAAAATAGAGCATATGAGTCTATTACCAAAACAACTCAAGAAAGTTATTTTTTTGTTTCCCCCTATTTTACAGTTGAATATGACTGTGATATTACTGTGCCTTTCTTCCCAAAACTTAGTTTTATATTATTCTCATGTGGTATTTTCTCTGATAAAACATACTGTATTCATTCATCTCATTCATCTTCTTCCGCTTTTCCATTTTTTTCTGGGTCGCGGGAGCAGCAGTCCAAGCAGTGTTCTGCTGCCCAGAACACAATGCACCAGCCCCCATGAATCCTTCCGCGGGTGGTGGGTCCACAGGAGGACATACTGTAGTATGTATAAAATCTATTTTATATAGACTAGAGATGTGGTCTCTTGAAACTCCATTACTATAGCTAAAATAGGCATAAAAACAAGACCCTTTAGACATGTACTTGCAATCTTCTCCTTTACAACATGATGTTCATGGTTCTGCTAATGGAGCAGGCTCATTCAAATCCATGTGCTAATGTGCTCTGACTCATTACTTTTCTTCCCCTCACAGACAGAGCATATCTCCAAAGTTGCTGAGAGGATTTTAAATTAGTAAACAGGTAATCAAAGTCCCAATAAGTAAGACAATTTAATGCCCAATTGGTCGATGTTTTGTTATGTACTATATCTCTGCCGCTTCCTGCTCTTGTGGAGAAAACAACACTGTGGACTACTTGTTTGGGAGGAGCTTGGGACATCTCCACATGAAAAGACATGAGAGTGGGTGAGGTAGAGCTGTGCCCTTCATCTACGTTCCCATGGGGATTAACTCTACGGTGGCCCTTAAGGTTCAAGAGGTGTCCATTTGCACTAATAGACCCACTCACAGGTCTCCACTGTTCAATTCTGCATTCAGCCACTTCACTGCCCCATTTACTACAAGAAATACAGCTGCTGCGGGTCCACTAATGAAATTCTTTTGGCAAAGCATAATTTTGTATTGCCCACAAGGAAATGGAATATTCTTCAGTTTTCAAGAGGTTTTCCCAAGAAGGAATCTGTACAACAGGGATGTATTATAAAGCAAAAGATTTTGTTTGTTTGTTGGTTTCATTCATAAAGTATAAAAGGACATCATCAGTGTTATAGCAATACAAAATATTATTGAATGAAAGGGAGCAGAAAGAAGAGTAATCTTTTTAAAAATGTCTCACAGATGTCTCTGTGATCTGTATATACTTAAACGTACATCTGTACACTGCATCTAAACTGATATACTCAAACTTTATAAGCCTGGGTTAATGTTCATCCATTTTTTAAATACATTTTTTAAAATTATTCATTTAATTAGAAATGTTCAATGTCCATTTAGACACATGTACATATACATACAGTACAGGCCAAAGGTTTGGACACACCTTCTCATTCAATGTGTTTTCTTTACATTCATTTCTATTTACATTGTAGATTCTCACTGAAGGCATCAAAACTGTGAATGTACACATATGGAATTATATAATTAACAAAAAAAAAGTGTGAAATAACTGAAAACATCTTATATTCTAGTTTTTTCAAAGTAGCTGCTCTTTGCTCTGATTACTGCTTTGCACACTCTTGGCATTCTCTTGATGAGCTTCAAGAAGTAGTCACCGGAATTTTTTTTCCAACAATCTTGAAGGAGTTCCCAGAGATGCTTCGCACTTGTTGGCCCTTTTGCCTTCACTCTGCGATCCAGCTCACCCCAAACCATCTCGACTAGATTCAGATCCGATGACTGTGGAGGCCAGGTCATCTGGCGCAGCACTCCATCACTGTCCTTCTTGGTCAAATAGCCTTACACAGCCTGGAGGTGTGTTTTGGGGTCATTGTCCTGTTGAAAAATTCTTTCTGAAATACTTGAAAAAATTGTTGCCTGAAAACACTGAAACAGGGCTCTCAAGTTTTGAGCGGGGTCGTGCGTGAGACTGTAATCTTCGAGGACCGGGGAAGCGGGGGGGCACTTGAATTGCGTGAGAAATGCCGTGTGAGCGTGTTGACAGCCCTGTTAGTCTAACTTAACTCTAACTCAAACTTAAACTACAAAGCAACTAATGAGAGTTATATAAATAAAGTTATTACCTGATGGTTCTCAGTTTGTTTTATCATCACCGCACTTTGTCAGTGCGCGCTGAGAGGGGCGGGGAGGAGGGACCGGGGTGGGGGGGGGCGGGACATTTTTAACGGATTCATGTAAGAGTCTGGTTAATGCACCGGGCCCGCGTCTCACCGCGGCTCACCATGGGCAGTTCGGCTCTGTGCCGCGCGTATTCCGCGCGTAAGCCATCGGGGGGGACACGTTACGCACAGACGGAGACACCGGGACCGGAGTCAGTGCGTCTCAGAGGAGACGTGGCACCGGGACTGAGGCTCAGGACCGTGCGCTCGGAGCAGGGGGTGTTTTTTTCGCTGAAAACGCGCGGAGCCTGCATAAACTAACCCACACAGACCGATTTTCTGGGCACAAAAAAAAAAAAAAAAAGAAATCAGCGTGAGAAATGCCATGTGTGGCGTGTGAGCGTGTGAACACGTCGAATTGCGTGTGTCACACTCTCAATTTCAAATGGGCTTCAGACCCCTCCATAGTACCGAAACTGCTTTAATTAAAATCACAAATTATCTCCTACTTGCAGCTGACAATGGACTCCTAACAATACTCATTTTACTGGATTTAAGTGCAGCCTTTGACACAATCACTCACACCATCCTCATTGACAGACTGATCTCTATTGCCATCTCACACACACCTCTCCACTGGTTCATTTCGTATCTTTCCTCCCGCTCTCAGTACATCCAACTCGGTTCTTACTCCTCCCAGCACTACCCTCTTTCCTCAGGTGTCCCCCAAGGCTCAGTCCTTGGCCCCTTCCTATTCATTATCTACCTCCTTCCCCTTGGTCACATTTTCAGAAAACATAACATACGCTTCCACTGTTATGCAGATGGCACCCAGATCTATATCTCCTCCAAACCATCCAACATCCTCCCACCCTCCTCCCTCACCCACTGTCTTCAGGAAATCAAATCCTGTTTCTCCTCCAACTTTCTAAAACTAAACAGCAATAAAACTGAAGTCCTACTCATCGGCACCAAATCTACACTAAACAAAATAGACAACCTTTCAATCACTGTAGATAACTCCTCCATCTCTCCCTCCCCTCAGGTAAAGAGCCTGGGTGTTATCCTGGACAGCACGTCAACAATATCACACGCAGTGCCTACTTCCACCTCAGAAATATCAACCGTCTCCGTCCTTCACTCACCCCGCACACAGCCGCCATTCTTGTCAATAGCCTGGTCACCTCACGTCTTGATTACTGCAATTCCCTCCTGTATGGTCTCCCCCAAAAAACTATTCATAAGCAACAACTTCTCCAAAACTCTGCTGCCCGGATCATCACCAGAACTCCCTCTATTCACCACATCACCCCGGTCCTGCAGCAGCTTCACTGGCTCCACATTCACTACCGTATTCAGTTCAAAATCCTACTCCTCACATTCAAGTCCATCCATAACCTGGCTCCTACTTATCTCACAGAACTCCTTCATGTCACCACACACACCCGCTCACTCAGGTCCTCCTCCTCCGTCCACCTCACAGTCCCTCCCACTCGTCTCAGCAGGGCCTTCAGCCGCTCTGCTCCCCATCTATGGAACTCACTCCCCCCATATATATATATATATATATATATATATATATATATATATATATATATATATATATATATATATATATATATATTGCACTTAATATTAGAATATTTTTCCTATTTTTAGGATTTTTGGTATGATACTCAGTAAAAAATAGTTGTAAATCTAAATTTAGTTTTTATGTTTCATTATGTTCCATAAGATAGTTTCTAATTTGTAAAAACTTTAAAAAAAAAAAGTCTTGTGTTATTAAACCAAATTCCTTTTTTAACTGTTCAATTTAATGTGGTAAAAAAGATATCCAATATATACCAGTCCCTTCTCTTTCCATTTACAAAATCCCCCTGCCATTGATGGTGTAAAGTCTGGATTTAAAGTCTGGATTTTTAGTGGCCCTACAGATAGAATCATTCATATTTAATTTTTTTTTAAACTAAAGTCCAATTTTTTTAATGGTCCCTTAACCCATTCATTTTTATTTTTATTTATTTGTTTATTTATTTTTATCATTTTATCATTTCTTTGTAAGAAATGGTAAAGATTCTAAACGTACCTTAGGACATAAGTTTTGTTCCATTTCTCTCCATCCTGTCTCATCATCCTTGTCAGTCCATACTTTTAGAGCTCTTAGTTGTGATGCCGAATGTTTTAATATTGGGTAAGTTTAGTCCACCCTTTTCTTTGGAGCTCCGAAGTAGCTTGTACCGAATTTTTGGTTTTTGATTACTCCATAAAAAATTTGATGAGTTTGACTTTTTGTAAAGATGTCTTTAGAGAGCAGGATGGGTAGAGATTGGAACAAGAACAACAATTTGGACAAAATATTAATTTTAATGACTTCTATTCGACCCATTAATGTCAACTAGAGGATTTCCCTTCTTTATTTCTATAACTTTATCATCCATCCATCTTCTTCCGCTTTTTCCATTTCTGGGTTGCTGCTGCCCAGAACACAATGCACCCATGAATCCTCCCACAGGTGGTGGGTCCACAGGAGGACAGCCCACAACGGGCCTTGATGCTTCTGTCATGGGGGCTACCAGTGTCCACAGACACTGGAGGCGAGGCGAGGCGTAGGTAAATGCTCTACCAACTGAGCTACTGCTTACTTATCACTTTATCATAGTTAACTTTAAAAAGATGTGATGTATTCTAGGTAATATTAATGCCCAAATATCTAAAACCCTTATCAGTGCATTTGAATTTAACCTTTTATTTTGATTCAGAGGAACATGTACCTGATATACTCATAACTACTGACTTGGATTCATTAATTACATAATCAGAAATTTCCCCATATTCAATGTTGGTAGTGTTATATATATATATATAACACTACCAACATATCATCAGCAAACAATGAAATTTTTTATTCTTTTCCCCCTTCGTCCTGACTTCCCTTAATATTTGGATTTTGTCTATTATATTCAGCTAGAGGTTCTATACTTAATGCAAAAAATAGTGGACTTAAGCATCCATTCACTCTAGTTCTAGATTTTGGATCATCATAAATACGTTTAACCCAGTTTATGAACATTGGGTGGAATCCAAACAACGACAGCACATGATATAAATATTTCCATTTTACACAGTCAAATGCTTTTTGTGCATCTAAACTCAGTAATATATTTATATTTGAACTTGTCTTAGCACATGAAATAAGATTTAGTGTTCATCTGATATTGTTAGCGCCCTGTCTTCCAGGTATAAAACCTGATCAGATTTAATAAATTTTGATATGAATTTCTGAATTCTTTCTGCCATTACACTTAAATCATTAAAACGTAGAGTGATAACTATCACATAACACAGCGTCTTTGCCCTCCTTGTGCAAAACAGAGATGAGAGCTTCCGACCATGATGTTGGGACATTTCTCGATTCTAAATATAATTGAATACTGTTTTTAGTAATGGTGCAATCTCCTCTATAAAACATTTATAGAATTCCCCTGGGAACATGTCAGTTCCGGGACTTTTGTTAATTTGTCCACTATTTCGTTAGGGGGATTGGTTCGGTCACCTCGAGTGCTTGCTCAGGTGTCAGTGTTGGAAGGTCAAACTTATTCATAAACATTTGTATTTTGTTTTTTAATTATTCAATACTTTGATCATCATATACATTTTTGTAGTAATCAGCAAAAACTTTTGCAATATCCGTTGGTTTTATGGTTTATCACATTTTTTATTTGGCTTTGTTTAGCTTAAAGCCCCAGTGTGTAGGATTCGTGGCGCATAGGTGGATGGTGCTATTTCACTTTCTGTTTTAGCTACGGAAGACCTCGAGGGTCACCCGGGCGCGCGCACGTGCCGCGCACCGCTACTGTATAAATAAAACGCGGCCCCGTTTTTTGTTTTTTTCTCATGAAAACACACATTCCCGATCATGTACCATGACACTCTACACATGAAATGAAACCTTACAGTCTCCTCTTTTTGACTATGCAATTCATTTCCCTGCACAACAAACACTCCCTGAGCACATGGGGCTTTTATACGGAAAAGCACAAAACGAGGTTAGCTTACCTTAGAATGCTTTGCACAGGTCAAACTCTGTATTTCACCATAAACTTGCTCTCAATTTGTCTGTAAGGATCCAGCGAATAAAATCCAGTAAAACAATTTAGTCCAAAACATGTGTTAGATTCATTACGACGTCTGATCCGGCAGCATGCTTGTGTTGTTTACCCAAAACCACGAGCCTTGCCGAAGGCGAAGGCGGAGCCCAAATGTCCTTCTGCGGCTCTCGTATTCAAAATGGCTGCCTCTGCATGGGGAAGATCCCCCTTTTATGTGACTATATCAAAGTCCAAAAGAATACTTTGATTTCATGATGGAAGTGAAAAGGCTTGGAAAACAATGTATTTTTGAATGGGTATCTTCAATTTCAGTAATTAACGGGTAAAAATCTTACACACTGTCCCTTTAAAGTTTTTGCAGTATATCACACAAAACTGACTTTTGTGAGCTTTAAGCCATGTTATATTGTTGTTACCTCCTCAAAAAGTTGTGTTTTGTTTCATTTACACATGTCTGAGCACCCATTTATTATTAGTCTGTTTACGCTCTAATCTCCACAGCTCAGAATGCTCTGATCCACCATGTGATGTCATGTAGTGGTAGTTTTCAAGTTAACAGCTCCGTTTGACTTTATTTCAGTTGAGAGTGGCAATTCTAGTTCTGAAATGATCCAAATGATTCTAGTGAAGGTCTGTTGAGTTTAAAAAGACAGTTTTCTGCATTACCACATGACATCACAAGGTGTGGCAGAGTGTTTTCTGTTTGAGAGAAGAACTGAATGAATGAAGCAAAATACAACACAAACTCTAGGTATGTTTGTGATGGGGAAACGTTACAAAATAGATAATAGTGTAATATGGGCCCATTCACACAAAATGTGCCAGAAAACTTCGGTTTCCTCTCAAAATGTGGGTAACTGAGGTCCCCCCGGGTAACAGAACTTCTCACACTATTTTTTGTACAATTTACTGGAAAATTATTTCAAATTAAGCATGAAAAAAACAAAAAAAAAACATACAAATTGGAATGGAAGAAGTGGTTCAGATATGATTTGACTTTGACCTTGACAAAGCTGTGACTTGCCCTTCAATCTAAAACCAGGCAACACAAAATGCTCCAGATAAGTCTTTGATGATACAATAAAATCCTTTTATTTACGCACACAGCCACATCCTCTCACAAAGTTGAAATTATATTCACAAAAGGTTATTTCACAAAACACGCTCACACAGCCTTTTCTGAGTTATCAAGATGAAGCACAGAGGCAGACGATGGAAGTGCAAAGGCTCCAAAAGCACGCCCCCAGTCAAAGCAGCGGGCTCTATCTCTCATGTATTCTCCAGTGACAAAAGAAGTGCAACTTTAAACCTCACTTTCTGTGACAGGCGTCAAAACAAGCCCAGCAACGTTTCCCAGTCTTGACAGGTGTAAAGTCTTTTCATGTGTTTACACTAGAGGTTAGAACAATCCTCGGCACTTTAAGTTTAATTTCAGTCAGACTATGACTATGCCCTGACTTTTGTCCTTAAGGCATGTTTATATCAGTGGGAAAGCAACAAACCTGTGGCAAAAGTACCGGATAAGATTATAGAAAGAATAAAAAGCTATAGATATTAATTTGTCACAAAGTATTACATTTGTGACAATCTACAGAGCAGTGAGCCTGTGATCTTTCATTGGAATAATTGGAATACAATTTTGGAGAAGTGGTTCTTTACATCACACACCGAAGTGGGTTAAAGGAAAATTAACGTTTTTTTACAATCTGAGCCTTCTTTCGGCAATAAAACAAGTAGTTTTACTCACCCATAGCAGTTTGGTGTCAATTGGAGCAGTATCGCAGAACTTATGTTGAGCCGTTCTGTTCTACTAATGATCCCGTATCCGTTAACATGGTGCTTGTATCATATGCTCGGGGCATTACTTTGCGGTGTCCAAATAACACAAACTTTAGCACTTTTCAAATCACAGAAGATCGCTGTGTCAGGGTAGACTTTTAGTGGATTCCAAAATGGCCTGAAACCCGATATCCAGCTATAGTTTCATTTGATGACGTCATCAGAGAGGACAGTGCGCATGCGTGAACTCAGCTGTTTTGTAAACACCGCTAGTCTGAAAGAAGCTAACACCGCTCTGAACTTTACTTTTCTGTTGCGATATCGGGTTTCAGGCCGTTTTGGAATCTACTAAAAGTCTACCCTGACACAGCGATCTTCTGTGATTTGAAAAGTGCTAAAGTTTGTGTTATTTGGACACCGCAAATCAGTGCCCCGAGCACTCACGCTAACGGATACGGGATCATTAGTAGAACAGAACGGCTCAACATAAGTTCTGCGATACTGCTCCAATTGACACCAAACTGCTATGGGTGAGTAAAACTACTTGTTTTATTGCCGAAAGAAGGCTCAGATTGTAAAAAAAAAACGTTAACTTTCCTTTAAGTATTTTGCCCATTGATACAGCAACAGTATTAGTCTGTGGGAGCTGGAATCAGACTGATCTGATCGCTCTACAAACAGTGTTTATGACGGAAGCTGGATTCGAACCTGGGACCTTCAGATGAGATGAGATTCAGGAGACTTAGTCTAAACAAATGACCCTTTGCATGCAGTTGCTGTGAGGACTGTATAGAGAAGATTTTAGGTAACACAGATTGACACAAAGAGGTAACATTCTTCACTTCTCATAAACATCTGCAGTAATTCACTAGGGACAAAGTCTAGTTAATAAACCAACCTCGCAGGAATAGGTCAGATAATGAGTTTCCTTAAAAAAAAAAAAATTACAAAGTAAATCAATTAAGTTCAGATCTGCCCTAAGCAGCCATGTAAGATTGTTTGTTCAAATCAAAGAAGTTTTCTAAAAAGACTTCGGTTTGTCCCCTCTGGGCAGTAGCAGAAACACAGGAATGAAATAAATGGCTTTTCTAATGGGTTACAATCTCTATATATAAAATATGTATTATAATTATGTGCAATGATCTTTTTTTCATATTTCTTCCCCCCCAAGGAGTTCTATTAACCAATGCATGTGATGCATGTGAAAGCTGTACCATAGCACAAATAGTGAATAAAAATACAGACTAAAGAGCTGATCATCTCCCCTTTTAGCTCGCTCTCATTTGGGGATTGATTTTGCAGAGAAAGTCTTGAGATGCCTTGGGCCATCATTAGAGGCGTGGGCTACTCATAGACAGTCAAGAAGTGCAGCATTGAGTCAAAATCAAAGGCGTCAAAACCTTTCCAATTACCGACAGAATGGAGCTCTGAGTACTCTCGAGATGCCTCTATCAATGCTCCTAGCTCCCCTCTGCAGCTAACGGTTCATGGTTTTCAAAAAGAACTTGAGAATCATTGAATTAACACAACTCAATTACCCAACTTTAACTGCAGTCAATAGATTGATTGCCATTCCCACACAAGTTTTTCTATTTGTGTACTACAGAAATTACACATTTGAAAGACAGTTGTTTCATGCAATAAAATATGGAAGTTTCAGTCGAAAAGTATTGATTAAAGGACCTGTTATTAGACTATTTTCTCTGATTTGTGTTATAATGTTGTTTCCTCATCACAAACATACCTGGAGTTGTGTTTTGTTCCATTCATGTTAAACAAACAACCCCTGCATATTTTCTTCTCTCAAGCACCACCTTGTTCCAACTTGTGATGTCATGCAATAAAGAAAGTGCTCCATTGTGTTTTTAAACTACATACACCTTCACTAGAATCAACTGGATCATTTCAACTTTTCAAGTACCAATAAAAGGTAGCTGTGGAACTTTCACCATTTTGAGCTTTGGAAATGTATGGAATACTCAAACATGTGTGAATGAAACAAAACACAACTCCAGGTATGTTTTTGAAGACATTATAACTTGGCTTAAAGCTCACAAGAGTAAATTTTGCATAATACAGACGCTCCTCGACATACGAACATTCGGTTTACGAACATTCGGAGTTACGAACAGGGTCGGAAATTAAAAAAAAAAAGTTAAATGTTTGGGCAAAAGCACTGTACATGTACGCAAGTGAGTTTTTGTATTTAGCACCTATTCCGACTTCCGGGTACAGTACGTAGTGCGTATTTCCGCCGCTGACGCACAGGCAGGTGCTGCGCAGCATCCCCCAAGCGTCAGGCCCACTCAGTAGAAGTGTTCAGAACTTCAACTGAGTGGGCGTACTACTGTGTTACTACGGTGCGGTGTTATGAACTTTGTTGTTTTTCTTGCATGCGTACAGTAATCCAATATGGTTGGTGAAAAGCGAAAAGCTTCTACTGAAGCTTCTGTGAAAAAGCGGCAAGCCATCTCATTTGAAAAGAAGGTGGCGATAATAAAGAAACTTGACGCTGGTGAGAAGATGGTGAATGTGGCACACGCGTACAACGTGAACCGTTCGACAATTGGTACGATATATAAACAAAAGGACCGCATTATGGAGCATGTAAAAAGTGCAGCGGGTATGCAGTCCACCATCATAAGCAAGAAGAGAGGGAAACTCATGGAAGAGATGGAGAAACTTTGTGGTATTTGGCTCGAAAATCAGCGGCAGCGGCGTGTTGCTTTGTTCCTTTCCCTTTACCAAGAGCTCAAGGAAATTGGAGGTAAATACACACACACAGTCTCACACACACACACACACACACACACACAGTCTCACACATACATTCACACACACGCGCTCTCTCTCTCTCTCAGCTGACTGCGTTTGCCTCTGTGTCCCTCTCTTCTTTTTATCTCATCAGTTTTCCATATTTTTAAAAAGCATATTAGTATTATTTATTAGTGTTATTGTGTTATTAGTGATATTAGTGTTATTTAAATGCAGTACAAATCCATATAGATAACTTATACAAGCCTTAAACATATAATAACGACTTACGAACAAATTCAACTAACGAACGGGTGTCCGGAACGTAACTCGTTCGTAAGTTGAGGAGCGTCTGTATAGAACCTTTAAATGCTTTATTGGGACTATGAGAAAACACAATGTGGAGTAAAATTAAACTAAATTGACTCTACAACAAAATTAAGTCCTGAGTGTTTTAAAATCTGAGCAGAAATCTCCATAATGAACATAGGTATTAACAAACAAACAAACAAACAAACAAACAAACAGAAAAGCAGCCAGGATTTCCTAATTTCAAAAGCGAATTCAATAGACTTGAACCTAAAATAGCAGTGCCTGGAGTATGCAAATCTGAAATCAGGTGACACATTAGACAGATGCACCACACACAGACACAACAGTTTCTCCAAAATAACTGGCACAACTTATCACAAAATTTCATGTAGAGGAAGAGAGGCAGTCTGCTTGTCTCTATAGCAGACATTCAGATCTAAAGCTGCCTTTGAAATGACAACTGCACCCTCTGTCTTTTTCAGCATGGTTCATTGTTATATGTACAATCCTGCTTTAGAGGGGAAAGAAGACCCCTCTATAAGCTAAAGAAGACATTCTGTAGGCTAAAGAAGACATTTCGGACCAACTTAACCTGTGGGAGGGTCCACCACCTGCTTGATGTAGATGCTACTGCTTTGTCTGGAATTGTCCACAATTGTCCAATTATTAAGTTAACAGCTATCTTTAACATTTAGTTCAGTCGAGATTGGAAATTCCAGGGCTGAAATTATCCAAATGATTCAACTGAAGATTCAAGATTCAAAGCTTTTATAGTCATATGCACAGTAAAGAAACACGTTTCCCTGTACAATGAAATTCATACTTTGCTGCCCACCCTGGATACCAAGAGCATGCAAAAAAATTAAAATAAATAAGATAAAGAGAAGCATGTAAAAAGTATAATCAAATAGAAACAATCTTTACCAAATATACACTATGAAAAGTATAGGTGGTATGTACATATTTACAGATAATGTTTTATGTGCAACTGTCAGTAGTAAAAACGGGGTGTAAACATGGTTAGTGATATAGTGGAAACAGGAAGTGTAAACATGGTTGATATAGTGCAAACAGGAAGTGCAAACATGGTTGATATAGTGCAAACAGGAAGTGTAAACATGGTTGATATAGTGCAAACAGGAAGTGTAAACATTCAAGCAGTTGCATGTGCAGCTGTAGTCTGACAGATTATCTTAACAGTCAATAATAGTGCAAAATACTCATGTGCAAAGTGTGTGTGTGTGTGTGTGGGGGGGGGTTGCTCAGCGGTTCAAGAGTCTGATAGCAGTTGGGAAGAAAGAGTTCTTAAGTCTAGTAGTCCTGCTTTTCACACTTCTGTAGGAGGAGTGTGTAGGAGTGTGAATTGTCCATGTTGGGGGTGGGTGGGGTCTTTGATGATGGAGGCAGCTCCTCAGCCTCCTTAGGAAGTACATCCGCTGTTGAGCCTTCTTCACCACCTGTGTAGTGTTGAGTGTCCAGGTGAGGTCATCACTGATGTGGACCCCCGGGTATTTAAAGGTGCTAACCCTCTCCACCTCAAGGTCATAAACAGTGGCTGATGAGGTCTCCTCTCCTTCCTCATGTCCACTATCACCTCCTTGGTCTTGTCTGTGTTGAGGGTGAGGTTGTGTCCCCACAGCATGTCACCAGACTGTCCACCTCCCTCCTGAAGGCCGCCTCGTCTCTGCCTGTGATACGACCTATCACAGCGGTGTCGTCAGCAAACTTCAGGATGATGCTCTCGGGGTGGGATGCGACGCAGTCGTGGGTGAACAGCGTGTAGAGGATGGGGCTGAGGACGCAGCCCTGCGGGGTTCCGATGTTAGTGGTGATGCTGGCTGAAGTTCTGTTACCAGTCCTGACAGACTGGGGCCTGCCAGTCAGGAAGTCCAAGAGCCAGTCACAGAGGGCAGGATGTAGTCCATGTGATGACAATTTGTGGGTGAGTTTGTGGGGGAGCTGTAGTCAATAAAGAGTATCCTGATATAGGAGTAGGGGTGTGCAAAATAATCGTCATGACAATGCATCGCGATACTAACTTTCACAATATACTGCATCAATTCTTGATGCCAAAAATCGATTTTTATTAATTAATAATTCATTAATTAACTTTTTATTAGTAAATAAATAAATAAATTATTAGTTTTTAAAAAATATAAATCCTATGCACTTTTTTTCTTTGTGAAAGGGTATTGTTTGTTATGATGGTCGCTACCTCCAAAATGGCAAATGTTTGAACATCATTTTTTGTTTTAGAAAAAATCCTATGCACTTTTTTTGTTATTGGTTTGGTTTATTTGTTTTTGTTATTCAATAAATTCAGTTATGAATTGAGTTGCTCAGAGTTCTGTATCAATTGAAGACACTACCCAGATACACAGCCACTGATATTTAAGTTATCCTCTTTTTTTGGTACATTTTCACTGAAGTATGTCGAATATATTGCAATGCATCGCAATAATTCAAGTATCGTGATGCATCGTGATAGTATCGCATCGTGGCATATGAATCGTGATTCCAATTGAATCGTGACTTCTTTGCCAATACCCACCCCTATATAGGAGTCTTTATTTTCTAGGTGGTGGCGGTGATGGCGTCAGAGGTGGACCTGTTGGGCCTGTATGCATATCATAGGGGGTCAATAGAGTCCAGTATGCTGCTCTGAATGTGGGGCAGTACCACTCTCTCAAAGCACTTCCTAATGATTGAAGTAAGTGCTACTGGCCTGTAGTCATTCAGGCAGGATGGGGGGTTCTTCTTAGGGAGGGGGACGATGGTGGAAGTTTTGTAGCAGGTAGGGACAGTTCGTTGGCTGAGGGAGAGGTTGAAAATGGAGGTGAAGACGTCAGCCAGCTCATTAGCACATGCTCTGAGGGCCCTCCCAGGAATACTGTCTGGACCTGGGAAGGTGTGTGGAGTTTAAAATACACAGTGGGGCACTTTCTGTATTACCACATGACATCACAAGGTGGTGTTTCCTATTTGACAGAAGAACTTTGCCTAAATATGCAGGATATGGGTGTTGAACAGGAGTGAATGAAACAAAACACACCAGAAAAGAAAAATGTGTAATATGGGCCTTTTAAATTTATCTTCAGGAAGACAAGATGGTGATGGTGACTCCAAGCCAGTTACAAAGCAGATCTGGAAAGTCCACTCACACTATGTATATGTGTCTTTCATGTTTTTATGTTTTTATGTTTATTAACCAATAAAAAACTTAATTGAATAAAAGCAAGATGTTTAATGCCATACTGTGGAACATTCCAGGCAACCTCTCTGTAGACAAGCAGACCCAACACTATAGGAAAGTTGTATATATAGTACCTTTAATGTAATATATCTCTATTTGCAGTGGTAAAGACATACAGCATCAAAAAACATAAGGGATTGAATGTGAAAAAATAATTAAGAGTTCAAAAATGAAAAAGCTCCAGGGGTTTCTCCTGGTGTGAACTGAAAGTCTCTGAATTAGCCTCAGAAGGCAGTTCCAGCCTAAAATGCATATGTCCCTGTCATTTAAAAGATAGAGTGGGTTTGGGAGGAATATAAATATTAGATTAAGTAGTTCAAAAGCTTAAAGATGTTCACAGGGGAGGGTGAAGGGAAGTGCAGACATACCATATGATTCTGTTTCAACAGTGTATGAGTTATAGTCGTAAAGCAATAAAGTCACCATTAGTATAATGAGGAGGTTAAGAGGTCCAAATGATTGTGTCTGCATTTATATCTGTTGTGGGAGGTAAATTGAAAACTGTAAAGAAGAAATGTTTTGGACTCTGAACTGTTGAATCTACATTGTCTATATTTCCATTTTCCAATTAAAGTTGTCCTCAAAGCAGAAACACAAAGCAGCACAGCAATAAAATAAGTGTATTGGTATGTGCAATGCAACTGCCATTGTTAAAGCAACTGTATCGATCTTGTGAGCTCATATCCATGTTATAATGCTGTTCCCTCCCCTAAAACATACCTGGACTTTTGTTGTGTTTTGTTTCATTCACACATGTTTGAGTAACCCTTTATTATTACTACGATTGCTCTTTTCCACCTTGTGATGTCATAAAGAGATAGAGATCAAGTTAACAGCTACTTTTACCCTTTTGTTCAGGAAAGATGGGCAATTCTAGGACTGTAATTATCCAAATGATTCAAGGTGTAGAATGGAGTTTAAAAACACAGTGAAGCATTTCATGTATTACAACATGACATCACAAGGTGGAACAGAGTTTTCAGTTTGAGAGAAGAACTCAGCTTAAATATATAGGATTTGTGTGTCAAAAATATATGAATGAAGCAAAACAAAACTCTTGGGGGGTGTTCCATCAACGTCGCTAAACATAGCGGCGCCTAAGTGGTTAAGCCTCGCCTGAAGAAGCGGCAACTTAGACTTAACCTTGAAGTTGTTCCACTAACGCAGTTTAGCTGCACCTCATCAGCGCTAACTTCAGCCAGGCCTATCCAGTCGTGGCCTAGGCGTGTGCACGGGGGACGTAAGAAGCCCAGAACAAGCGACTGTCGAAAACGCGATCATGTCGAAGATTCGGGACGATTATTTCAGCGCATCAGAACAAAAGTTGCTTTTGGAACTCTGCAACGCACTTGCATTAACCAAGGTGAGAGACATGGCATGGCAGAAGATCGCCGACCACTTAAGTTAAGTTCTATAACAGTGCTGAATGTTGAGTTTTTTAAGTATGTTTTTACCATCGATATCAAGGCAAGCCTGTGGGGAAGAGGACTTGCTATGGTTTGTCACGTGGGAGACCTGAGATCGATACTCAAGGACATTTTGCAGAGTGGTAAGTAGGCTAATAGTAATACTGTTGAAATGGTACCTTAATTTAATTTAAAATGAACAGTAGCTACCAAGCCACAGGAGGTGGGAGCCCCCCTCAAAACCTTTCACCTGCAGAGGAGCTGGCACTGGCCCTAAACCGGGGTCGCCCACTGGTGGAGGTAATTGAAGGAGGGACCCCGTCAAAGATCCTTCCTGCGAGTTCTTGTGAAGAGTATATTCAAGGTATTCTCTAGACTAATGCTTGCCTCAGCTGTGATCCAAGCATTTGTATATTTTAATAGTATGTTTGTGTTCTAGTTACTGAAGATGGCGTACACTTGGACCCTCCTCAGCAGTCCTCCAGCAGTGACTTGCCTGACCCTCAGCAGTCCTCCAGCAGTGGCCTCACACCAGAATGTCATACCTAATGTCTTTTATTGTTTTATGCCTATTGATGGATATTGTTAAATGGGATTTCATTAAAGAGGCTTGCACAGCATCTCTGAAGCAAATTTGTTGAATCAATGAAATGTTGCATCATGGAGTGTGCCTGTTATTTGGCTACATATTGTCTTAAAAGTAAAGGTTTACCTGTAACTGTATTCTTTGATAGAGATGTCACATAAAATACAAAGTGTCAATGTCGTCAAGTGAGAGTGATGTTAGGCCCAACTGATATAAGTTCTATGATGATATGAAGAATTGTAGGTTAAATTAATTAACATTTGTGCAATGTGTGGCAAATGTAAATTCGTGAAAATATAACACATAATTGACTTGCGCATGAAAACCGTCAGTAATAGGAATTGAACCCAGGACTCCCACATGATAGATGCAGTACTTAACCACTCAGCCAAAGGTTTTCTCCGTGACAGCTGTGGAATTCTTTTATCTGATAATGTCGTAAAGACAGCGGTTTAAAAGAATATTTTAAATTACTGGAAAGTTGTCAAAACTAACCAAGAACGTAAGGTACTCTTTTTTTTTTTGCTGATTTCTTCAGACAACACAGATAGTCATGCGGGAGGTGTGCGAAACTGTTTTTTGAAACTCTGTTTACTTCAGGTACGTATTCTTTGAGAGACAGCCTGATTAAGCCTCATCTTTAGCCTGCCCGGGACCAGGCTAGCTCGGAGGACAATGTTGCCCCAGTAACTCAGCGGAGACTAATGTTAGCGAGAGTCATGGAACCGAACTCTCACTAAAACTAGCGCGGACTATCGAAATAAGCCGGGCTTTGCGCTTAGCTGTGTTGATGGAATATCCCTCTGGAATGTTTGTGATGGGGAAACCACATTATCACATAGATCAGAAAATAGTGTAATATGGAGGCACTTTAAGGTCTTACAATCACAACTGAACCTGGGTTGCGAGTGTATTAACCTGCATATAGAGGACACATACAAGTTAGCACTGACTAAAATGGTGAGGACTAAACCAACTGCATTTCACCCTTGGAACAGGCAACCCAAATATGAGACCCATATGAGGCATATTCTGCTTTCTGTGTAACCAAAACACCAAAGTATCACATAAACAACTGCAACAACAGTTCTAACACACATCCTTAAGATTTCTAAAGACATTTTATCAAACAGGAATAACAGGAGTTGCCTTTTTCATATCCTGTCTGCCATTAAACTTCACTTAATGCCATTCTTGCTCACTTAAGACTATTCCACATCCTAAACTTCGCTCTGGGCCATAATTCACATGATTTCACTCCAAACGCTTTCATCCAGTGGAGTAATGTAAGGTATTTTAGCGAGCAATTGGTCCCTGTCCTCCCACTGAGCGGCGAAGGGGGCGAGGCAGCGGTGACGGAGTGAGCTGTGACAATGTGCTAGCCTCAGCAGTCCCCCGTGAAGCTGGCTCTCCTTTGGCAAACAGGAGTTAGACCAGGATTAATGAAGATGCCACAGTCTCTGCTCGCCTCCTGGCTCATAATGGCACATCACAGGCAGCAAATGCTCTCAACACAGGGCCACCATATGGCACCGGCGTCACTATCG